>JAKCOX010000002.1:13600000-14200000 GCA_022605575.1 Laterallus jamaicensis coturniculus | reverse complement strand
GACCTTTAAATGAAGTGATATAACAGTAAGTACTTAGCACATACTACTCTATACCAGAACCATTTCTTACTGTTATCAACAACCTTTGGTAAAAGGCAGTGTGTCAGCATACTCTCAGGGAATTTGGACAGTTTTCTAATTAATTTCTGAACATTTGTAGCTCAAACGAAACATCAGCAAATTATGCTTAGAGTGTTTGGAACACGTCCAACCTCATTTTCTTCCTTGTTCCCTCCTCTTTTAGAAGAATAGGCAGATACAGCTTAAAATCTTACAACAAAAATATTTCTTTAAAGAGCACTTACAGCAATTGCTATTTTTATAAACCTTCTCTCTTGCTTAGGGTATGTCTTCAGCTGATCTCCTTTCAGGTCAAGAAGCAACCCAATAAATGCAAGAAGCAGATACTCTGGACTTCCTTTCTAAATCTGGTGGAATAACAGGGACTTTAATGTGCAAGTCTCTCAAGAACACTTGTGATACAGGGAAAGAGGAAGACTTTAAAAATTATACATAAACTCATTTACTTCAGTATTTACACCATCACCCTTCAAAACGGGCACTTCACCACATAAAAAGGGAATCCATGGTACATACAAAATTTGTCATTGAAAGCAAACTAATCAAATAATGAAGGACTACCTCAGAGTATCTGCTCGCACTAAGTCACGATCCTACTCATGTCTGTCAAGTTTAACTCGGGACGTAGATCGAAGGTCTGCACAAGAGTCTCATTCAAAGTTCACACCATGCAGCTCACAACATGGAGGCAAGACACCTCCCTGCAGCGCTGCACAGGGAAAAAGGCTAGCATTCTCCTGGTGTGGGTCACAAAGATGACCGTTTTCTCAAATGACCCATACAATTGTCACATTTGAGAGTTAAGGGACAGTACCAGGCCCATTCTGAAAAATAACCTGACGTAAGCTCCAAGCGATATCATTGAGAACAATGCTACCAAGACAAAGGCTTTTCCCAGAATTGGCTCTGGTGACTTCCTTCATAAAACTCAGAGGTGGTCTGCACCACCATCTGGAACAATATTGAGTGCCGCAGTACAGAGCTGAGACTGAGATTATCAAATCAAACAACCGGATCCATCTACCAAAACACCCCTATTTTGAACTCCACTCCTATGTTAAGCATTATCTTTACTATGGTCTAATGCTGTTTTCATAATACACCTCCTACACAGCAAGCGACCTCCTTCACTAGCTCCGTTACCCCTCTCAGCATATAGACCCTGTAAAAGTCATTACGGTAATGTAATTTCTAGTACTAACGTTTTCACTATAGCAAAATCTCACAGGGATCAGACCCACTTATGGTCTTAACTAAAACTAGCCATCTGACTTAATTAACATTTACAATTCATCAAACCTTGCAGGGCTCATACTGGGCTCTGGGGCAGCTTGGCGGTGCTCACATTGGTCTCCTGCTGGGTCTGTGTATCCAGTAGCAGTGTTATTACACCGGATGACACACTTGGTGTGAAAACAAAGGAAAAATTAAAGTTTAAAAAAATTATTATTTTCACAATATCTCCGCATCACGCAACAAACCACACAGCACAGGGAGTACAGGGAGAACAGGAGGCAGCCAACAGAAACATATATTGCCCTTGTAAGTTTGCTCCATAAATTCTAACCCAACCAGAATCATGTCTTTGTTAAATACCTTTCTGTGCAATACAAACAAGTTCTGAACATACCTTTCTTTCTCTGTATATATGCACATTAGCATTAATGACAATATTGATAGCAGTTTCACTGGAGGTACTGCAGACCACAGAAAGGTTTCCAATAATTAGGAGTGGTATCAATTGGGAAACAGAGAGAATCAGATTTGGGCCATCCAAAGTGCCTAGATTTTTCAGGACACTGAAAAGTTCTATGCTCAGGAACAGAGCCTAGCGTGCTTCAATGGACAGACAGCTGCTGCTCATGGTGTTGGCTGCTTCAGCTGGGTCTGGGGCAGACCTATGCAACTATCCCCTCAATTTTTTCATTATCTTTTCAGAGCATATACTCTTCATGCAAGCCTGCTTTGCATTTATTCCAATTGTACTCAGGTACAGATTAACTTAACATGTGATGGTTTGACTAATTAGACTTTATGAAGTGGGTTTTTTTTCGCACTATGCGAAAACACAGCTGAATGTATAAACCCTGTTCATTAAGCACTAACTTGAGATTGAAGAGAGAAATATTAAAAAAAAGGAAAGCATCAGCTATGTAAAATACGTTTCAAACAAGTCAAACTTCAAGCATTTAGCATGAATTTCCCCTACAATTTGAATTCAAGCTTCAAGAATTATCTTGCACTTCAAGGTTCTCCATTCTTTAGGGAGTTCATTTAATTTCTTTATATTCTTTCTTTGGTTTATGAAGAACAGGACCATAAGTCTTACGTTTTGTCATATTTGAAGACTATAGTACTGTCAAGACACAAAGCCTGTACATTCTTTTTACTGTGTACCAGTTGCTGCAGGCACCAAGAAGGGGAGATGCAAGAGCATGAGAAAGGCAAAAATACTGAATTCCAGCACAGGTCTTTCCTCAGAGAATATTAATTTCCTACAGGACAAGCAATGTATTTGGTGGCAGTGGAAATCTGACAAGTCTATCTATCAATCCAACCAAGTTTATCATCAGGTTTAAGCATTTCTTAACTGTCAAACTAAAACATGAACCTAGAAATAATAAACTACATTCTGAAATATCTGCCAGAAAGCACACAGGGAAAAAAAAAGATACAAAAGATGACTTCCAAACCATAAATAATATTTTTGCAGTCATGCTTGCATCCTTATTCCTGAAACCAATTTAGAAAACAATTGGACAGGGCACCCTGGGAATAAAGAATCATTTGCCATTAGACTTTAATGTGTGATTACTTAGTAATGTAATTGAAAGCATGACTGTAGCACATTGCCAGCTTTCTATTGCCAGGAGATTACATCATAAATGATACTGAGTATTTCAAACCATTTTTTTATTCCATATTTGTTGTGACAAGAACTTTTACTTATTATTTGAATTCATTTTTCCTTTCTCAAATACTTCAGGATCAAGAGTTTAGAGGAAGGAGGGGTGGAGGAGATAGCTCTCAGTACATTGTATTTTCTCATGTTAATCATGAAATAATTAATTGCCATGATTGTGTTGGGAGATTCGTGGTGGAGACCAGTGATGTCTAAATGCAGGCATATGTAACTGACACAGTCGTGCACTCCAGGCTCTATTTGTGTCTCTGATACTGTGAATCAGAGTAAAATCTGAGAGCTAAAAGTGCAGCCTACGTCTGTTGGAGCAACTCCCTAGAGATGTGTTGAGCTATATGGATTTTAATCTCCTGCAGACCTGATCCAAACCCTAGGTACTCCATGAAACACCATGGTGTTTAAAGGCTAGATTCTCAACCAAGGTAGCTAGGCCAGGCTGGGTGGACTTTTAAGGAGTCATGACTATTTATATCTACTGAGAATCTAGACCACTACACAATGAAAGGGTGCTCTGACAGCAGAGCTGCAAATACTCAGGGCTCCCCTTCGTGTAGGAAATACTGAGTAAAGCATTTCCCCTCATTATCTTCACAGTCTTTCCTTCCAAGCAAGGTAGGCAGAGCTTGTGCCCCTAGATCACCTGATAAAGCCAAGACATCCTGTCTATGCAAATATCCCCTGGCCCCAGTCTATCTGGCTTGCACAAATTATTGCCAACAGAAAACCACAAAGGGTTCAAGGTTTTTGGCCTTTTGCGATTTTCACCCATGTAGACTGGGGGAGAAATCATGCCCTGCTCATCATTATTCAAAGCACCTGTGTCACCCCATCCACTGGAGCCACACTCCCAAAAATCTTGCCTGGTCTAGCAATCCCCCTATGCACATACCATACACAAACATCATCAGGTAAGTTCAGTAGAACTATGCTGCCGCAGAGCTGCCATCAAATGCTGTATCATGCATATTCGATTGTCCGATGCCTTCAGATCACCTTAAATATGTATTTCAAGTTTTAAGGCCTGAGCTTCCTGGGATTTTAAAAAAAAATCTTCTGACCAGAGGGTTCAAGATGAACCTGTGAGGAACTGAAAATCGCAGCGACTTCCTCTCCCTTACTACCCATCCTTGCACATTTTTCACATCAGCAGGCTGGGAATGGAGCCTCTGTAAGAATTCTGGCATTTGGCTCACAGACTTTGTTTTGTCTTTATCCTATTTTACTGAATGTCAGATGACCACAGAGGCCATACAGAGCTCCAAGAACAACGGATGTTTCAAAATGGGATTTATTGTTCACAGGCAACTGTCTCTTCTGTCACACCACTAGTACTGAAGCCAGGAAGGAAAGAATAAACCCATAACTGCAAGGTGGCACTTAGTCTTTCCTTCAGAGGCTGATTCTGGGCTAACTTTTCCTTCAGTAGAAAACATGACTGCATCTTGAGAGTCCCCCTACAACTACAACATGCAATTCATTTTTCAGGAAAAAACATTTTATTACAAGAGTTCTTATAAAACTTATTTGCTTCCCAGCTGCTTTTACATAGTTTCTTAAACTGTTTTCACAGTATTGAATGATTGTAACAAACCAGATTACTTCCCTCTAATTTGTCCTGGTGACCTACTGTATACGTTAATAAAGGGATATTTTTTTCTGCCTGTAGCTCTGTTTTCACTGTAGAAAGCTATGCCAGTTGCATTAAAATACTTTTAACCTATTCAGTTCATGATAGTGGAAGTACCAGAGCCTTCTGGGCTTTGTAATATAATAGCACCCCTTTATCACATTGAATGGTTTATTGGAACCAGCTTGTACAGATGATTTAGTTTACTATAGTGAGGCCACTACTGCAGGGCTCCAATCTCTGTCTGGGGACTCTTCTGTAATTTTCAGTGTTCCCCTTTTGGCCTGGGAGTAGGTTCGTTTTTTGGGGTGTTTTCTGGTTGCGTTATTTCTTGGTTTGGAGGGGGTTGTGTGTGTGCATGTGTGTATTTTCTGTGTGGTTTGTTGTTTGGGTTTGGTTTTGTGGGTTTTGTTGGTTTGTTGGGTTGGGTTTTTTTGCTTTGCTTCCTTTTAACTAAATTTTTTTTTTCATATAAATTTATTATTTGCCTTCTTTTCTCCCTTGATATATTCTTAAAATGAGTGCTGGTCTATATAACATGCACTTTGTGAACAGGTGATGTCCACTCAGTTCCATAAAAATGGGAATCTGTTTTGGAAAAAGCAACTGTATTGCATGAAGAAGTACTAAACATGAGGAATATTCCTAGGACAAGTATCACCAGCCTTCTATAAGAAAGGACGGCTATATCAGAGCTCTGATACTGCAACACAGACCGTGCCAGCTAATGAATATTATGACGTTATGTAGCAACTAACAAGACCTAAGCGCAGCTAGCATGGTTCTTAGCATATGTCTGTGAATTTCAACCTACATTTTGCTGTAATTTCAGCATAAAAGCAACCACGCACTTGTCCCAGACAACAGAACCATTTTAGTGTGTTCAAGGAAATGGTGAGACTTTGCAAACAGTCTGTTGACCACCAAGAAGTGCAGTGGTATCCAGAAGTAGAAGACTGTGAGCACCACCAATGGTGACAGTAACTCAGAAAATAAGAGTACGGTTTATGCAGACTACTCAGCAGTGATGTGTGCACTACTCAATCCTCTAAGGACACTTAGGAGTACTGCTGTAGCCCAGAATACAGCCCAGAATGCCACTAGGGAAGGAACCCTGCAGCCTTGCACCAGGACTATTCCAGCAGCCTCTAGAGAGGGACAAGTTCCAGGGAGTTCCCATAGCCCTGCAGGAGGACTACATGTATCATGGCTGGAAACACTACAGCTCAAGGGCTCAATCTCACCCCCAGACCATGGCCTCTCTCCCTCAGAACAGAGACCCTCTACACTGACAGACCCAGCTTCTCTCCTGGACTACAGCATCACTCCCCAGAAAACCCAGGGAAGTTCTGTGAATTGTAAACTTGCAAGCATCTCTGATCAAAGTGTCTTGGTATCCAAATCCACTTAACCTCTACACTTCATTTGGTCTGAAACCATGACACTTTGGCAGAAGAGAGCACTCTTCTGGGGGCACTTAATGGAATCTCCACACACGATAATCTGCTGCTGATCTCTAATATGAGTATATTAACAATCACATAGATGAGAAGGCACTCTTTCAGTTTACAGAGGTGTATTAAAAAAAACCCACATCAACTTTCTACAGTTTATGATTACTCTTATGTACAAAACCATTTAATTGCATTATAAATCAAGATTTACCCTGAATATATAACAGAACACCCAAGTAGTCTCTACACTACTTCAAAAATGTTTCATAATCAGAAGACTTTCACAAACTTTAGCATAAGATTTGCACTGGTACCATAGAGATATTAGCTCCACATTCCCTCTCACCCCAATAAACTGCAGCTGCCTCCTTTGAGCTGCCCAGCAGATGGGATTTGGCTCACAGTTTCATTTGCATTTGTTCTGTACACTCCCCCATCCCTTGAATAATTTTTTATGAGGCAGAGTCACAAGATTGGGGATTTTGCATTCTTTATCTACAGAAATCCCCTGAAAAAGAATTAAAAATCCAAGACACTTTTGAGTCGGATATTTTTTCCTCTTCAGAAGGAAATCTGAAAGTAGAAAAGTCTCCAGCAAAACCTAAAAGACTTGCTAAGAATTTCTATAGTACTGGTTTGCAAAAGAACGGGAGGAGCAAGAAGGTAAAGAAAAAGATCACAGACTAATTAGTTGTGACTTTCCAGAAGTTCCCTGACCAAAAGAAGCAGACTCCTAGAGTGAAAGGACAAAAGTCAAGTTACAAATAGCGACACTGGGATATGCCCAGTTGGGCACGAGAAAAAAATTTCCTCAGAATAAGCACCACTAAGCACTGGAACAGTTGCTCAGAGGGGCAGACAACTTTCCGCCTTTGAGGATTTCCAGGACTTTTGTGTCTGAGAATCCTTGTCCAGATTCAAACAGGGCAAGCAGGGCAAACTTGACCAGGAAGCAATACCAGATGACCTTCAGAGAGTCTCTGCAATTTAGTATTTTCAAAGACTCTTCTATTCCATGTCTACACATTCTTAGATAAAGGGTTACATGCTTTACAGTCACTGGTACACAGGGTCCAAGCTCTACTGTCACTGAGAAAAATGAAGAAAATCATCCAAAAAGACAAAATGGCAGATCTTCAAGAAAGTAAATTATTTCTACTGTCTAGTCTAAAGCAAATATGTCTTGATGCAGAACTAGGAGAAATGTACATTGGTTTTGGACAGGATATTGCTCAGTAAAGGCCTTAGAAGACACAATCAAAGCAGCAACAAATATGGACTATCAGTAAATCTGGAAGATGAAAAAAGAGCCCACATGATATGCATATTAAACTATACCAACAGGTGCGTATTCATATAAACATATTACCCTCACAATATTGTCAAGGTCAACGAAGCTTGAAGTGTCTACTATGCAAGTATCTCTTGTGAACCTTAGGTACTCAGAGCAGAGCTAATCAGGTTTGAAGTCATGCCATTTTCTTCCGCTACTTGACTTCTCTGCATCAGAGTATGAGAACTGGCCAGGAGTCCATCAAATACTTTGTCTAATGCAGACAAATTTCTTTTGGTGACATGCTGGTAATAGAGACCACCAAACAGATTATTCCATTGAACTCCTGTCACATGTGAATCCAGTTTCACAGAATTACAAGGGAGAGACATAATTCCAGTTGACCACAGAGCCTCCAGTATGTAAATTAGATTCAGCTAGTTCTGCACAACAGAGCTATCAAGTGAACTGCTGAAATATACCATAAGAAACCAGATACAACAGCCTGAAGTAAACTATAGTTAGTTTGTCAAACATTATAAATACAGTTATATTGACTTAAAAAAATTATCCCTGCCAGTTAGTCCAATTTGGGGAATTACTTAGGAATGCTAGCTCATGGCTCAGAAAGTTTTGCCATGTTACAACAGTTACAACACATGGAATGTATTAAGTGAATACTCCAAAATTCTTGTGGGATTCATTTTTTATTACAGGTCATGACAGTTTTTTTTACTTTCTCTCTTACAGCTTTTTGGTTTTTATGACCCATATCACTGTACGCCAACTGTAGGTCAGGTCCTGGAGAAGCCTAACCCCTTATTCTAATGCACAACCCATCAAACACAAAAACCTTCCCCAGTTCAACTTCTATAAAGCCACCAAAACCACAGCTATACTACTCTGTGCTGATGTGTGTCTCTCTCAACTGAAATGAATCAGTACTTGGCCATCTTGAGAATGCTGTACTGCTGCAAAGAAAAACATCACCAATTAAACCCTTGTTGATTTGAATTGTTTGGGAACTATAGAGAGGTAAAGTAATATTGGCACAAATGTTATAGGTCAGTATAGTTCAGTTATATCCACCTAGCCCCATTGACCTCTACAGAAATTACCCTCACTTAATTTCCTCCAATTTTAATATAAGGTCAAGGTCCTCAGAATATTTTGCATTAGCAAAGAGCCTTCTGGCACATTTAAAATAAGACCAGTGACACTGCCTTCATCACCACCACTGAACTTGATAGTGGGGAGTTACTTCTGGAAACTGGAACTGTATCCAAAAAATTCCTGTACAGCATCACCATGTGCTCTTAAAACACTGCTAGTTTTTGCGCCAAATACAGGACATACTTCAATGATATGTGAAATAATCTCTGTGTAGTTTGTGGTTAGGTTTAAGATTTTCTATCATTCTTCAAGATAAAGTGGTACTAGCTAAAGGGAAAAAGTTGACATTAGAGGAGCGTGGTTTGCTTTTTTTTCTTCCTCTCCATTTTTGTGTTCACCAGAATCAACCCTTCGTACTCTAAAAAGCCTTCCATGGATTTGGCTGGTTTGGATAAAATGGTTCTCATTCTGGAATCCATCAACAGAGTCCTGTCAGCAGCACACAGTCTCAAGTTTTACACCAGTGTCATCAAAACTTCTCTGAGCAAAGTTAAGCTAGATAATGATAGCTTCTCTACACATTCATTCCCCAAAATAAGAGGAGTCTTCCTGATAATTGTTCAACAATGGGAAAGTTCATAAAACATAGATTAACACCGTAGAAATAAACTAGCATTTTTATATTTAAGGGTTTTGGATTTTTGGTTGTTTGTTTTGGGTTTCTAAAGTACCCTAATGAATTCCATAAACTCTCTTGAGAAACCTATGAACTTCTCTTGAGAAACGCTGAACAAACAGTGCAAAATAGTATTCCTTTAGTATGCTACAAGACAGGGAAAACATGATTCCTCTATTCTCCACTCTAATTCAATGTTGTATTAGCTGACTGATACTGACAAGTCTACCCTGGTAAATTTTGGCTGTACTTGCTTCTGATATATCCTCTAAGTAAAAAGCCAAAGCAAAAATTTAAGCCAAAGTATCTATATAGGTCTTGCACTATATAGGTCTAACACTCTGAGCACAAACATCACATTTTGTGGTTTGTTTTATGTTGTTCAGGAAGAGGTCTAAGGCTGGACAAAACCCTACCCATCTACATTTTTTCATGTTGGAATATTATCCATACAAGGCACTGGGTACACTCAGAGACCAAGAAAGCCATTACTAAGAGTGATTAATTTTTGGGGACAATCTCCTGTTCATGATGACAGATACCATTTTTTGGTCAGAGTATCTTTCCACAGTTATACTGATGGCAATCATCCTCACTGAAGTCATCAAATCACAAATCATTCCTAGCACTACATTGCACAACATTGTGAGTGGTCACGATGCAGAAGAGGTGATACAATCCTTTTTCTATCCAAGCAATATTTTTCCAGCAGTTACTGACACTGGTTTTGTTAAAGTCATTCTCTTGTATGGACATTACTGCAACAGTGGCAATCATAATAAGAGTTCTCAATTGCCTAAAAATACTAAAGTCACCAGTAGACACAATGCAAAAGCAAATCAAAAAGCATCAAATACTTTTGCCCATCAAGAAACCATACCCTTTTGCTGAGGGCTGTATTTGAAAAATGCTTGATGGTCACAATAGAAATGATTGTCCTTTACCTTTTTTAGCGTGGATATACTGTAAATAACACTGTGTATCAGAAAATGTCATTTTAACCATAGTCACTGAATATGAAGAGCTACAGTTTAAAAAATGGCAACCTTTTTTTTGCTTGTTCTATGTGTGTAGGTATCAGCATTGTTACATCTCCATTTCAGAAGCAAATACAATTAGGAATCCCTCTGGAAAGCGGTATACACTTGTATTCTCACAATTTATGTCTTTGATATAGATTTTAATGACAAGAACAGTGGTATTGATGTTCCCATCTAGAGCACAGAATGAATAAACATAAAAGACTAAAAGGTTGTATTTTAAGTTATGAGAAACTGTTGAAGACTGTTTCTCGTATGCCATAGTCAGAAAGGTATCAAATCTAAATTTGATGCTTTTTAGATACTTCTGTGGAATGAAAGGATGAGGTCCAAATGGAAGAATAGAATCAATCAATAACAGATAAATCTCTGAAGGATTTTGGGAAGGTACAAAGCAGCTGATAGGGTAGGTTCAAATATGTACTTCAGAACAACAAAAATAAACTTGATTTCACTTGCTGACAAACTACATCAGATAAACAGCATTATTTAGTCAGATAATAATCCAAAACTGTTGAAGTGGACACTTTCATTAGTAGAGCAGGTGAAAGAATAATTTAGAGACTAGGTTTTCAACTGGAATCTGATCAGAAATTTTCCAGTACAATCTTTATTTTCTTTTTTTTACCTTCTTTGCAACACGTCAAAATGTCAAAACACAAGTTTGTTTGGTGGAAAGGGAAGGTTTTAAAGATATTTCCTTTACAGACCCTTTTTTCCCTTTCTCTAGGGTTCTATGGATTTTCCATTCACAGTGAAAGTCTGAAAGGAGCAAGGTACTAAAGTGACTTGGAAACTTGGGAAAAGGACACTACTTCAGGAGTGGAAATAAAGGACAGCCCTTCCTGTCCATCATGGCCCAGGACCACGGCATCCTTTTCTTACCTTCCGTGCTGTCAAAAGCGCAGCAAAGGCAACAGTGGGCTCAAGGTCAGCTTTGGTGTGCCAACCTACAGGTCAAAGAGAAAAATCAGGTAAGTGGGAAAATAAATATTATTAAAAAATGCCCCCTCATCCCAATTACCAACTACCTCAAAGGGGTAGAAAGAAAAATTAGACAATTGGTCATGCCTGTTGTTACGAACTGTTCCTGAGTACACTTTAGAAATGTGCTAAAGGGTGTAGCATAAATCTTTTTTAGGCAAGGGTTATAGCATAACTCTCTGGACACTGCTTCTTGGACACAAATGTTTAAACCCAAAAATACATTTCCCCCATATCTACTTCTTATCTGGCCTAACACATCAATAGCTAATCAGAAATTAAACATCTATGCCTTTGGTTATTGTTGCCAATTAAAGCACAAAGCAGAATATTTCTATCTTTATCCATGACTTCAATGGGAGTTCAGTCTAAATACAAATTATCTAAGGATTGCAGGGTTTGTCCCACTATGTTACCTATAATTATTCTTAACCTACATAAATAAGATAACTGTATCCTTGAAGTAAATGAGATGTCAGCTTTCAGCTTCTTGCAGCAGCCTGTTCAGCACACTGAAGACACTGAAAAACTTCATTGACTTCAATGGACATTGCATCAAACCCGAAGTCTTTAAACTGTTTTGGATCAAAATGGCTTTTAGCTGTTGGCCAAAGAGAAAAAGACTTAAGAGCAGCAGAGAGATTCCTGGGGATTGCCAGGTGACAGGGTTGAGCTTAAAATGTCGCTGTTTTCCTATAGCAAGAGATTTTCTTTACAGTACAACTTTATCAGGCCTGGAATTCAATTAAAAAAAGATGTTAGTCATTACAGGAATTTATTTATTTGTTTTTAGCATAACTATTGTACCTGTTTCAGTGTTTGAGTATTTATCTTAAGGGGAGACAAAAGCTTTATGGCTAGCAAAATACACTTCTAGTGTAGGTTAAAGTATCTTCCATTTATTGCTTTTAAAGCTTAATTTAAATGTATGGCATTATTACTTTGCAGAAAAATTAAAAGTAACATGGTAGAATCTAGTAGCACATGATGTATCAAATCATAGCTTGAGAGAATAATGCTTTCTGGATAAGAGCTGCCACTCAAAATGCAGCATTTTGTATTCATTTAAAATTAATAAGTGTTAAGAAGATAATATAAAACTAAAATATCAAGCAGGAAATTAACAGTCACACACGTCTGTGGGCCACAACTTCAAGGTTTGGGTTCTTCCCCCTGCCCCCTGCTCCTTTTCCCCTGTAGTATTCTGTATTATGGAGAGAAAAAGTGAAAGAAAGCACCCTGTGACTTGTAAGGCTTAAAATTGGAACGTTTATTTCATTTATTTTTATAACATTTCCACACTTGTGCCTTTCAGAGACAATTTCTAGCTAGCAGTAAGTATGAAATAAAGATGAACAAAGAAGAAAGTAACACAGATCCATCAAACATAAAAACTAACAGAAGAAAAATCCCTAGTTGTACACCTCTTCAGCTGAGGTAGGGTTAAAGGCAAAAGAAACTAATCAAATTCAAAGGAATTCTCACCTGATAAAAATAGTTTAATCATAGAAAGATCCAAGGCCTGCATGTTCAGAAAAGCAGGAGACAAAATATTCTAAATCAAAGACTTATTCCTTAGAGCACGTTTTAAAATATTACCTTTTAACAGAGTAAAAAGTAAGTTTCTTATTCCACTCCACTAAGAGATCCTTCTACTGGGCTCTCATCCAATTGCAATTGATACCCCTTGAAAGTTCAATACCTTGACCTTACTGACACAAAATCCTCTTCTTAGTAATCCTGTCTTAAGAAACAGTCAGATGAAAGAGACTGAGGGGTTGAGGAGGGGTAAGAAAAGAAAAAGAGGGATAACAGGAGGGAGGGAATTGTGCACTAAGCATCAAATGTCACTTTATGGAATCTGGAGAAAGAATGTAAAGTTCCCACCTCTTTCCTGAAGTAGCTAGAATATACAAAAATGAGGGCCTTACACTTTCTTAAGCATTTGGTAGTTGGGTGTCGACTGACAATACTGTCTGGAAAGGCAGTACTACTACTTAGGTGTACTTACCTGGGAAAAAAAACAAACACAAAACCTCCCAAACCTCCCCCCCCCCAAAAAAAAAACCCACCACACAACCAAAGCCCATTAATATTTCATTCTACAATCCAGAGTTGTGCATGTACATGTGGCTTTAAAAAGATCGCATAGAACCTCTTTGAACGCCTCTGAAGATCATTCAACCTATTGAGAAACTTCCAGTACTATCTAAAGGGGTATGGAAATACATACTATATTTGCAGAAAACCATAAAACTGTTAGACTGACATACTAGCAATGCCCCCAAAACCAGGGCGCCAGAAAATTTTCCTCCCTCTGTTACATATATTTAAAAAAACATGCAAGGCAAGGATTCTTACGTCCATCTAAGAGGCCATGCGTTTCAATGCTCCACGCACAAGTGGATATCTATATGCAAAACATGAAACAACCTCTTATCAACTATCCCTTTCATGACTACAGGCCCAATAGCTACCTATTACTAAGCTATAACTGATTGGTATACAATCTAGGCATAAATAAAAATTCAACCAAGAAAAAGTTCTATAAGCAGAATGAACCTTTTTAACTGCAAAACATGCAACTGGCCAAGACCAGCTTTTCCCACTTCAACAAAAGCAAGTGTAGAGTCTTGCACCTGGGAAGGAATAACCATTTGAATCAGTACAGGCTGGGGCATGACCTGCTGGAGAGCTCTGTGAAGAAGGACCTGGGGGTCCTGGTAGATGACAGGTTGGCCATGAGTGGCTAAGAGAGCCAGTGAGATCCTGGGATGCATCAGGAGGAGTGTGGCCAGCAGCTCAAAGGAGGTGATCCTCCCCCTCTACTCTGCCCTGGTCAGGCCCCACCTGGAGTATTGTGTCCAGTTCTGGGCTCCCTGGGATAAAAAAGACAGGGATCTCCTGGAAAGAGTCCAGATAAGAGCTACAAAGATGATGAAGGGCCTGAAGCATCTCCCCTATGAGGAAAGGCTGGGTGAGCTGGGTCTGTTCAGCCTTGAGAAAAGACGACTAAGGGGGGACCTTGTTAATGTTTATAAATATCTGAAGTGTGGAATACATGGGGAAATGGCCAGCCCCTTTTCAGTGGTCTGTGGAGACAGGACAAGGGGCAATGGCTGCAAATTGGAGCACAGGAAGTTCCACACCAACATGCGGAAGAACTTTCACACTCTGAGGGTGACAGAGCCCTGGGACAGGCTGCCCAGGGAGGTGGTGGAGTCTCCTTCCCTGGAGATATTCAAGACCTGTCTGGATGCCTGTCTGTGCAATATGAGCTAGGGAGCTGCTTTGGCAGGTGGGTTGGACCCGATGATCTCTCAAGGTCCCTTCCAACCCCTATGATTCTGTGATTCTAGTCCCTCGGCTCTATCACTCATAGAAGCTGGATGAGAGGTAAAGTCACTAAAGTAACTAGAAATTACATTTAGACATTAGTCTTTCCCACATATGTATTTCAAAATATTTAAGTGCTTAACTTGCAAAAAATTCACCCATGAAAGACAAATAATCCGTTTTACTAATAGGCAAAGTGGCATAGGAGACCAATTTATTCAATTCTTTATCAAGTCAAAATATCAGGGAAACCAATGATATTTTGGTGCAATGGTATATACACAACTTGTCACAAAATATTAAGCATATCTAATACCACTTATGAAGTCACCAAATGTGCAGAATTGTGTGTTTTACCTTACTATCCTGACAAGTTGAACCATACATTTCCAAGTCTTTAAATCACCTGGCATGCCATTTGTGCTGCAAAAGGCATGAATTATGATTCTTTGGCTCCTTAAAGCTTCTTCCTTACTGCAGTGCTGCTCTAACGAGTTATATCTAGGACACTACCCCAAGATGGATGTTCTACAGCATTTGTAGTGGAAATGAATCTAGTAGTCATTCTTAAATGACTAAGAAACACCTCTTGGGTTTTAAAGTGTGAGGAAGAAAACATCTAAAGTATCTTTATAACCTTTTGATTTTTGTAGCATTCCCAATTACAAAGCACAAAATTAGTTCAATAAAAGTGAAAACTACAGAGGCACCTTAGTACTGACACAGCATGTTAATATAAACAAAGCCCTTGTTTATATTAATAATATACTTATGAAACATTCATTATTTTCTTTATACATACTTGTCACCCTTCTAAATATTCAAATAATTTGCACAATTTTCAAATATTCCTTGAAATGCCTGCAGTAATGGTTGTGATATTTGTTATTGATGCTATGTTGATCCACCTGTCACTTGTGTCTCCTCTCTGGTCACATAAACATACAATATCCCACATCATTTCTAACCAAATACATGATGTATTTTATATCCTTACTCATTGCCTAATTATCAGTACCTAGCAACTAAAAGATTCTCGACTTTCTTCCTGACAACATTTGTAAACCTTTTCTTTACGATTCTGCTGTCTCAAATGGTAACAGAACAGTAATTCTTCAGCTCCTCCCTCCATATTGTTTCTGTAACTTGTCACACAAGAGAATGGCCAGCTTATAAAATGTTACCAGACCTGGGATAAAGAAAAAAGTTAAGAAGCCCACTGTAACTAGGTGCCTCACAGAAGCAAGATTTACACTCTCACCATGCATCTGCTACAAGTGTAAAAAGTATGTCTATTTCTTCCTGTTAAAATACCATCAAAATCATATAGAGCAAAAAAATTTCTGTATATGGTAATCTCATAAACCAAGTTTGCTCTTGCTACACCACAAATTTTATGTCATCCATCTTTTTGATCATTGATTTTACAGAAACAGTGTGAGCTGGAGATAGGGTGGAATCAGTTTCCATTGTAGGGACAGCAAGAACATGAGGGCATAATGAAGAGCAACCAGGAAAAAAAACCCTCATACCTAAGACTGAGCTTCTGGAGAGATTGGCAGCTTTCAGGAACTAATAAGTACTGAGGGTTTCTTTCCAAAACAATTTCCTGGAAATGTCACAAGTTCAATGCAAGACAGGCTTAGAACACCAAGTTAAAGAGGGATTTGTGCTCTCAACAAAAAGGACAACCAGTCAAGGAGCATCTTTCATTTAGGTTCAGTAAGGGCTGTTGATACTTGCACAAAGAACCCAAGCTGCTTTGCAGTGACAGCCCTACAAGCAAAAGGAACTGTTGTTCATGAGTGAGTAAATGCTGAGGTACTTCTTCTCTGAGAAACATCTAGTCTCTGCCAGCCCAAAGACAGTAGCAATAAGCATGAAACATGAATGTTATTTCTCCTTGGGATGACAAATCATTACAGAAGACTGAGGCTAGATTGTCAATAGTTTTCTAGGGTGTTATACCTTCAGATCTGCTTAGTTGGTTTCAGATCTCCTTAGATGACTAAGAACAGTATCTCCCATTTATTTTGTCACCGAATTTAGAACAAAACAGGACTCTATGTAATATTATAAGAACAATAAAATGAAATCTTGAGGGGGAAAAAACAACAAACCACTAAAACAACCATGAACCTTTTCAGTATAAAACAAAACCAGTGTAGTTCTTTGTATCTTAGATCACAACTCTTCTGCCAACTAGCAGAATAACTTGCAAACATGAGAGGTGACAGCTTGACTGCACCAAAATCAACAAGGTTCCTGCTACTGTTTTTAAGCCACTGGGGTTTCATCTCATCTTTTGTGATCTTGTGTAACCCATGCCTGGTATCACAGCACTGGTCTAAGACAATATTCCTGCATACGGAAGAAACCTATAAATCCTGCTCATTCATAGCATCCATAATTTCGTTAACGTAACAGAAGCCAGGGTTTAGCTAGGTTATCATCTGAAACAGGTTTAACATAGAGCCTATAATCAGCAGGATTCTTGGGAAAACAAATAGCCTTGAAGGGATAATCGCTATTTGGAAGTCAAGTTATGTAAAACATATTTCCCCCTGTGTTATTGCTTCAAGTTGTTTGATTGCACCTAGTATGTGTAAAGAGTGGAAATTATAGAATCTTCACCCTGAGTGGTTTAGGCTCTGTTGTTGTAATAGCTACTTAAGTTTTAAAGGGTTTTCTTGCCTTTTTCTTTTGGTCTTTCTTCATGCAGGTAAAAAGCTGATAGGAGTAAAGTAATGAGACAGGATAAAGAAATTCGCAGCCAAGGAAACTCTGCCAATTTTCTAAAACAGATGCCAATGCTTTTGGCACCTTCTTGTAGCTGACTAAAAACTGAGTCCAAATTTATCATCAAAGAGCTAGCCAGGCATGCAGATTGCACACATATCTCTCTCAAAGAACAAGCTTACAAAGTTAGACAACTTCACAGTATCACTCTCTCTTAAAACACAGATCAAACAACCCTCCTTCCTTCCAGCACAGACAACACTGCTTCTACCACAGTATATACACAATTGTATTTCTTTTTACTCTTCTATTATTATCCATGTATATTGTACACATAACCGACAATAAGATACACTAGAGGTAAGTATAATACAACCACATATACTAGTGTGGAGCTACTATTTACCCCCGATATTCCCAATACAGATATCAAACTAGAAAAGGAGAGCATCAATAAAGCAAAAAAAGCATTTCCTGTTTTACTACAGGCAACCTCCTTCTTTCATGGTTTCATCCTGTCAGTAAGAATGCCAAAGCCTGGCTCCATGTCTTTCTTCAAGCAAAGCACCTCCTCACATGTATTCTTCAAGCACTTACTAGAATTGTAAAACGTAACTACAATATCACTACCACCCCTGGCTAGCCACAGTCTGCAAGGTACATTTGTGTTGTTGGATCAAACCCAATTTCCCATATGCCCATGTTCTGTTTATAAATAACATTCCTGCCAGTACTTGAAAAGAGGTTAGAGAATAAGAAGGATGGATTTTAGGGTACAAGGCCAACAGCCATTGGATTTTTCACTTCTATCTCATTCTCCCTTCTCTTTTCCTTCATTTTCACTGTCAGTCATCAGCACGGAGAAAGAAAAAAAATCATCTTCTAATCCAGGTATGGCATTCCTAAAGACAGCTGACAAGGTTTTCTTGTGGAAAGAGTTGAAAAATGGAAGATATTTCTTAGAAATAACATTTTCCTGTGAGTATGGATCTTTCCATATGTGTACAGTATAGGAAATTTCTGCTGTTAGAACTGTATTTTTTTAATTTCCTGACTCGAGAGTGTGAATTGGCCTCAGTCATGCTAGGATTTCAATCTGAAACTTTGTGGTGCGTAATATTAATAGGTATCATAGCCATAATGTCATACTACACACAATCCCAGTATGATTAAATATGCTGAATATAAAATAGAATGTAGAATAACATCACATTGGCATCCTCTTTTAACAGGCTACACAGTACCCAAGGAGGCAGATCCTCAGCTGGGGCAGACTGAACTCAACAAAAAGTGAAGCCGCCAGATATACTTACATATTTGGGGAAGGGGAATATATAGATAGAGTTTGGGAGATTTTGATTTCATTTTACTTTAGCCATAGCTACTTGAGAGTAAGAGGACAAACATGTTTTGAGTCTGATGTGTGTGCAAATTATATATATTTATATATGGAATACCAGCTGCATATATGTTTGTGTACAGATCATATGTGTAGCAACTTTCCAAAGTTCTGCTTGCTCTCTTTTGAAGGACTATATTTGATAGGCAAATATTATATTATTCATTTGTCATTATAATTATCTCATGAAAGCAGATTGCCGTCAAAGTGACTTAATTTTCACATTCATTTTAAAAGGTGGGGATTACACTTTAAACAGAAGTATCTAAACTAACCAGATAAAGCAAAAAAACCCCACCATTTTGTCAGTTCTTCTTTAATGTTACTAACTCAGGAGTTGAATGTCCTTTTCAAAATTAAAAAAATAGTTTTCCCTTAAATTTGTACTTCTACAGTCTCTTTCCATTCTCTGAGATCACTTTTTAATTTCTCCTAGTTTTCAGGTAAATATACATACATACACCCCAACATTGATTTAACCCGAGACAGCTACTTTAATAAGTTACACGTTCTCAATATAATTCTTAATGCATCACACATGCAATAGTCTCCTAGGACTATGCTGTGCCCTCCACTATGCAGACAGCTTATTATTCAAAATATGCAATGAATCATTAATGACACACACCCGCAGAGGGGAGATCAGAATTAAGCCCTTAGTCTGTGTGTAATATTTGCTCTCAAAGTTCATCTATCAGAAGCAATGGCACTTTGCTTACCATTGCCAAAAAACAAATTGGGGAAAAAATATTAAAAATTTATATTGTCTATGTGATTTCTTTCTGTGGCCTCTACACCACATACTTGGGATAGGCATTATACTGAGCACTCTTCCATTTCTTCTTGTGCATAGATTTAGCACAAGAGCTATGTGTGGTGCTCAGTGTCCATCTTTGTGGGAAAAGCCCATACTTTGAATACTACTCCCTCTCAAACAACCTGCTACCCGCTTTCAAAAGACTTAGAAAGCATAATTAAGACAAAGCAATTCAAAAGACAATACTAGAATACAGGTATGACTCTGAGTCAGTAGTGACTCAGATCAACAATGCATTTAGCTTCTGCTGGCTTTAATGTCAGTCATCCACACTGCTAAACTATTACCACTTTCGGTTTTCTTGATTTGTGTTATGAGGAAGGCATAATCCCTTATGTAACCTGTTTGTATCTAGTCCATAGAGTTTAGCCCTTTTTTCTGTTTCTATTTCATTGTCAAAGATGAAGAGACTGGAAGGGTTCCCCTAGAAAGGGAACCTCAAAACACAGCCAATTCTCAGTTACCTGTAGACTTACAACAAGCCACAACTCTCATTTTATAACTCCTGGAATTACCTTTCTGTCAAGGCATTTATTGCCATGGAAACTAGTAAAAAGCTTTTAGCAATTTTGACCAAAACCCACTTCTAAAAGTAAAATATTTCCCTAGATTATACCTACAATATTTTGACGTGTGTTCTGAAAAGATGAACTGCAAAGAAACTCATGAAAATTTAACTCAAGAAAATGAAAAATGGCCTAAAAAATCTTCCATAACTTTCCCCCTCCAAACACACAGAGGTATTTTTGTTAATTACTAAGCATGTACTATGATACCAAAAGACCTTCCTCTCTGTGTGCCCATGCTTTATTTAGAACTGGACCTGAAATGATGGATAAAGCAGCACAGTAGCGCTAGACCCACCCAACTCCCTGCATGCTGCGTTTGTATTCTTTGCATTAAAAGCCTGGAAGTCTGGAGACAGTGCTCCTGCTATCCCTCCAAAAACTGCTGAGGAAGGGAAGTAGAAATTAGAGTGCTCCATTGCTATACCATGCACTCAAGAATGCCCAAGCCCTGAAATGCAAGATTTCAAAGAATCTCACGTCTTGTGCCAAGAAGTCTAACACCAGACAAATCAGACTTATTGCACATGCTGCATAACTGATACCCATTGAGTCTTCACATTTGGATGAACTAATTGTGCAATTAGAGTTCTCTGAATATCATGCAGATACTTTGCCCATGGTCTTTCAATGGCTTAAGACAGCTCTGAGAGAGCACATAAAATTTAGACCACACATCCTGCACCTGAATCTCACAGCAGACTTCGATAAACTTTAAATTCCATAGCTGGGATCTAGAGTTGTTTATGTGTAAAATTATATATATAAACATGTTGAGACAGAAAGGATGGGTGATCCTGATGTTTGCATCCCTCTGAAGGCAAAGGCAAGCAGTTTCCAATGCCCACACCAAATGTACACTTTTTAAAAACTAAGGAAATAGAAGTAGCAAAGAGCTTGCTGCAACACTCCACAAAGCAGCATTCAAATATGAAAAGGATGAAGAACTCATTTTGTGATAAACAAACCTAGGCCTACTGCTGCCCTGAAGTGGGGTGAAGGAGAAGGAGGGAGGAAGTTTTTAAACATTGTTGACATAAACAAAATTCTTTAGGAGGAAGACAGTACATCCATGACCACAGATAAATTCTTATTGGCAGAAATAAAGCCAATAAATAATAACATGAACTACATCAGTACTGTGTAAACTTCATGTCCCAGCCCAGGGCCAACAGTTTGAACAAGCACCTCACTTACTCAGTTCCAACAGATAGAATTTAGGTGAGAAGGCGAAGTCTGTGGGATCTACACCCTCACAGTAAATAGCTTTTCTGTTAACAAAAAGCTCGATGGACTGCTGGACAAATCCTAAGCCACACTGTCTTCATGCATAGATATTATGCTGCTGACCAATTAACAACAGAATTTATACAGGGAGATATTTTGGACCTAAACACCTAACTGAGTCCTCCTCATGAGCCCCTCCTGAGCTTACTCATCTGCTACCAAACATGAGACAGCTGACAGGTTTTTAAATGATGAACTCCTATGGGTCACATTACTTAATTATACAGTACATCCAGGGATACGCACATGGGTCTTTTATGGTAAATGATATGACTGTCTTAAAAACTCATTAATATGTCATTAACCAAGCAGACATTTACTAATTAAACAATTAGCCCTTCTCTTCTATTCCTTTGTTCCACTCAGAGATGCTCATTTACTACGATTCCCACTCAGATTTTTTCCCCCCCTCTTAATTTCTTTTCCAGGAAAATTATGTATCTATAAAACACCTCCTTTGCTTTTGGCTCAGTTTGGTCAAGCAGTAAACCTATAAAAAGTTTAGATTCCCAGCCAGTGAAATCAACTTCATCTCATGGAAGTCAAAGGAGTTGTGGTGATTTACCCCACCTGAGGATTTTGCTCCAGGCCTCTCAAATACAAGTAATATATTGATTTCAAATGCCTGTCATAGTGTCAATATTGTTCAAACCAATAGTGATTTTTACAAAATCTCCCAAAATGCATTTAACAGCCACTCTGAGCTGCATAATTATTAAGTGCAAACAAAACCTCCAACACCAATAAAGCAAGTATAAATATGCAAGGATCAAGGCCTGGAAGCACATCATTCTGAATCACCATATGAAGTTGAACACCAAAGAAGCACGCTGTATTCCCGGCTTTGAAATTCAAAGGATTTTTAATAATTTTACTTGAGCTGTTTTCTGCTGATAAATGTAGCTTGATCATGTTTGATGTGTTTTAACTGTGTTAAACTCCAATACAAAGAAGGATTATCAAATATCTCAAACTGGAATATAGCGAGTTTCTTTCTTGCAGAGAAATCCCCCACTTCTTTATGATCAAAAGGTAAACAAAATTGTATTTCTTCTCAAATAGCCATCACTTTTACTGTACATACAGTAGTTCTACCAATATATAAATCTCTGTCATAGATGGGGGAAAGAGAGAAACCAAAAGGGATGTTTCTTTTCCTTCTTGCAAGTGCTGTAATTCCTATAGTTTTATTTACCCTTACTTGACAGGAAACAGTCTTTCGGAGACACTGGATCATTTGAAGAAAATTACAGAAAAGGTTCAACCAGACACTGACAAAAGGAGAAATAAGGTTTTTTTATGACCCTTCTTCACATCAACACACAATGGAGAATTATGCCTGGTCCCTCATCCTTTCTGCGCTACATCTTCACTCAGAAACATGCTAAACAACAAAAGCAAGTTAGCTTTTAGAGAACTGGGGGCTTACTATAAAATACAAGGAGTGGATAAAATCTTTTCCTTAGCTTTTCACTTTCCATCTCAGGTGGGCAATCTGTGGCAGCTGGAGGCTTATAAAAGTTACCAGGAAAGATTAAGTAGCTTCAGAGTATTTAAGAGTAGGTTACACCCCCGTGTTTGCCAGGACCAAAGAAGCTATTCAGAAAAATGCCAGCAGCTTTAGTGCAATGGAAGATCTGGCCTAGAAAGCATGAGATGGTATGTGAACAAGCCAAAACCAAGACAGCATTTAAGACTAAACCGAACTTGAGAAAATTATTGCTTAGGAGAACTCTGTGCCCAGCTACAAGACAGAAGCCTTCCATACTCTCTGTGGGCAAACATAGTACAAGTAATGCTAACAAAAGCTTCTCCCACACGGCATCACTGAAATGCCTCTTCTTAAACTGAAAGGACAACAGTGAAGGGTCTGGAAAAGTCAGGTCCTATCAACCCTGGCTGGAGGTCCTGAATCCTGCAGAGTCACACATTTACAGCCAGTGGCCCTTTGGAGAACAGAGTGACTACTCTTGCTGAAGTAATTCTGTGGTCTATAAGGAATCAATTCTGTTACAAACAACAGAAACCTCCATCACACAGCCATGCACTGTTACTAACTAGAGATTCACTCCAGCCATCAGGAAGACTGAAAATCCAGCAGATCCATAGCATGTTTACATTCATGACTACATACAGGCTCTATGTTTAACTACAGAGCATAGTAACACTATACAGTCAGTAGTAGGCTAGAATTCTCTCCTACCTAATATCTACAGGGCAATAACCATGTGGCAACAGCTCTTTAGCAGACACCATAAAGAAACCACAGCCCAAATAAAAATTGACATTTAAGAATAAAGTCCCTGACTTTCAGAGTACAGCTTCCCCCTTGCCAAAGATTTCTTCCTGAAGCACCACTTATTTAGAGAGCAAGAAAAGTGTGGGAGTGGCGACACATGCTGAGATTGAGACACAAATCACAAACAATTTTCATAGATTTTCAAGAGGCCTTTAGACAGAAGAAAAATCTAACTTCTAGTGACTAGTATAACCAGCCAAAGCTCTGTACATAAACACCAGCTATCACCATTTGTTACTAGAAAAGCCACCCTAATTCCACAATCACGTAGTAATTAAGTACCATGACAAAATTCTACACTTTGGATCTTCATTTTCATTACTGTCACACAGACAAGAACACACAGGCAAGAAAGCTGCAGCTCCACTTTTTAATACTTGTATAGAAGGACAAATTTCCAGAACTGGAAACATAGAAGAGCAAAGTGGTACTTGCATGAGAAAGATTTTCATAAAGGAAAGATCAATCCCCCCTCCACTGACTGAAGAGAAAATTAATTACTGCAGTTGGCAGAGGATAAATGATTCCAATTTACAGAGTTGTGTAATTATAGCAGCTGCAGAGTCGAAGACTGGATGCTAACTTTGAACCTCCACCCCAACATGACATTTCTACTTGCATTTAGTTCTGCCACTTGTGAGCATGTTGAAAGTTCTCTCACTGTGTCTTCATAATTATATGTTGGTTCAAAAATAATCATTGGCTCCATTGCACAGATGAAACTTTATCATCTGGATAGTAAAAGGTATGTTGTATTGCCTTTGAAGTGCTGAAATCCCCACAGTGGAAAATTTATTAGGGGAAAATGATGTTATGGCAACACAATTCTGCCACAACACGTAGAATTAACTACACTGTTAAGAATTGAGGATTCAAAGAAGAGTTCAAAGGAAAAAAAATACTGTATGTCAAATCATAAAGTATAACCTTTGCATAGGGTCTAATAACACCACATTTTAAAGACCCATCTCAGTGAGACATCTAGGTAAAAGAAAAAAGGAAAACAAATGGTTAAGGAGATGAGAAAACATCTTTAGCATGTTAGTTTTCTGGTTTTTTGTTTTGTCTTTTTTTTCCTCTCATGGGAGGTTGTCAGTTATGCTTGTATAGAGAATTCTGTTCTCTTTTTGAAGCTAAGAGGAAAGTTTTTAATCTCATCTTTAACTTTAATCCTTTAAAATATGTAAGAGATTTAGACGTGAACAGGGTAAATTTGGCAGAAGATCCTAGCTATGGAAGTAAGGTAATTTCTTTCAACTACTGATTGCCAAGGGAGTTCAAAGCCTACCACCTAAACTATCTATCAATTCCAGCTACAAGCTGCAATCTACTGATTTTTCACATTTCTTTTCTATTGATCAAAAATATTTAGAAAAGTCACCAGCTACGAATGAGTGAAACAATGTGATTATTACATACATGGATGAGGGTTCTCTAGTGCTGTTGCTTTTTCCAGAACAAATGCAGAATGAAAGAAATTTTCTCAAGCAACCTGCACAATAGCATCTGTGGTGAATCTGTAGTTATTTTATGCACCAAGAAAGGAGCCAGTACACAAGAGCAGTTTCAGAAAGTCTTAGAAAATTGAAAACTGAGTTAAATGTTCAGCTTTTAGTACAAGGACAATATTTTTGACTTAAACTATTTTATGCCATCTAAATGTTATACGAGCCTCATCTACCAAGGCAATGTACTTATGTTCCATTAGTGAAATAGAGGTATAGAAACCGTGGTATGACTTTTTCCCTAAAGTACCAGTACATATATCAACTGAAAACACTGATTTGCCATACACTACTATTAGGCTACTACAGTTGAGCTGAGGTTAAATCCCACTGTATCCCCTAAGACCACGTTCCTGTTACATTGAGCACTTCCTAATATAAGTAAAAAACAGGTTTGTTTTATTTTGGTTTAATTTTTCTGCTCCCCCACAAAAGGTTACAATGCAGATTGGAAACTAAAGAATAGATTTACATGGAGAATTAGTAATAACATACCTTGACTAAGGTTACACAGAAATCCTTAAGAAAATCTTAACACAGAGCTAAGTAGTCAAAATGTGTTTCTTCTGGTCATGGTCAGACTCTGGTTTTAATTACTTGGGCACAAATCTACCAGCTGAACTCAACTAGCAGATTTACACCTCTTTATTTAAGCCACCCTTATTTATTAGGCAAATTTGTACTGTTTTCAATGCCATTGTATTATCAAACCTTAAAAATGGTTGAGGCCTGTTTTCAAAATGACTGACTCAAAGTGACTAGAGATCTTGAGTTTTGGCCCTACACAACTACAGTACAAAAGATGATGCAATTATATAATCAGATAGTCTTGGCCTTCTCCATTCTTTGATCAACTCAACATGTGCTGAGCCCATGTCATATGAATGAAAAATCTGATCCAGAGCAAAATGATTATGTCATAAGAACAAGAAACTAATTCAAGAGGTTTCACATCTGTTCCCAGTCACATCAGACCCAGGACAAACTGAAATGCCATTGAACTCAATGCATTTTATATCAGTGCTAATGAGATTAGGATTTAACTTCCTCTTCCCTCTCTTAAATAATGTACAGCTTTAGCATAATTAAAAATCAATATAGAAGAAAATAAACAGTGCTACAGTTCTTAATGCAGATATTATAATCTTCAAAATACCATAAAATAGTTGTTTCTATTGGAGTTAATGTGCATAAGGTCCCATTCTCCAGATGAAACACTTCATTGTTATACTTAAACCAGTTGACAAACTTTTTTAAAACATCACATGCAAGATCACAAACACTGATCCTGGGTATAAGATGTGCTTGATGAAACGTCCTGAAAATGTTGAGTAATAATTTGATATATTTATAGAAGTTATACACTTACATTACAAGTTAAGCTTCCATAGCTATATCCAATTTTGAATATAGTATCCTGTATTAATGAAAAACTCCTACATAATTCAGTAGAAGTTTTGCCTGAAAAAGTTATTCAGGATCTCTGAGATATACAGAAGCTAGTTTTATCAGAGTTCTATCAGGAGCTCAGTGCAAATCCAAGCAAAGTCAATTCAGTAAACTCTGGAACACCCCTTTTAAAAATAGTTTTATCCTTGAGCAAACATGAAAACAGAGAACGTTTAAACAAAACACTTTTTACTTTGCCTATAATTTTCTATTAGCCCTGCTATTATTGAGGGCTTTTTTTCCAAGCTTTCGTCCCTACAACTGGATGGCTTCTGTAGCTGGATTTTGCTCACCTTCATAATGCTATGAGTTGTTGCCATGGAAATTATTGGTATGAAACAAATAGAATTTTATGCCTTTGTGGAAAGCAATGATAATCTAACATAGGAAAGCACAAATATCTAAAACTGGAAACTGACAAAAAAACAAACAGCTTGCTGTGAAAACTTAGCTAATGTTGAATTTGGAATCAGAAAGAGGCTGGAGAACATCTGCAATTTTAAGCTGTTGAAAAGTCCTTGTCTGCATGAATAACACTTTAGACAAACTATAGTTTTCTAGTTATAAGCTTACTACCTCTGACTGTATTTAATCAGAAAAAGATCCATACTAACTGAGAATTAAACATTTAAACAGAAAAAGAAACTAGTATCTTCCTGAGTCAGAATCAGGTTAATTTGAATTATATATTTGTTCCAACAATGAGAGTAGGGTAGCAGTTGTAGCACCCATATTAGAAATTTGTTTTCTCCTGTTTCCTGTATACCTGAAAGGTGATTCCTTCAGAAGGTGTTTCCTAGAGTTTCTAGACAATTCTCACAGGACACAAATTAGGGTCCTATTCTGACCTTCTGGGAGGAGAACTGGACTTTTTAATTATTTTACTTTTTTCTGTTTCCTATATTTGCGTTTGTTCTCTGTGAATGCTGCTGGAGTATCTTGTGGCCATATCCATAATGAATTTTGAATGCGTGTTGATCTACTCTGTTGTAGGGGTTTTTTTTAATCCTTTGTAATTACATGAAGATCATCCCTGTTATCTCTTAAACCTCACTGGATGTGACAGTTTCACTTCTATTATTCTGTGTACATCTATCTAATGTTCCATTTCTGCCTAGAAGATATTCCTTAAAAGATAATTATTTGTTATTTTTCTGAACTTACTGTTCTGGATCTTTACACTATAACACCAATGAAATCTAGATAGAAAATTAAGAACCATATCAACTTCAGATGGACAAAAGAACCCATAAATATTTTTTTCAATAACATACTACTCATCCTGTTTTCCCTAAAGGAATGCTTTTCAGTTGAAACAAACTAAGTCTCAAACAAAAACACGCACCAGAGAATAAAGACTGCTAAGAGGTTCTGAACCTACCAAGTTCAAGTAGTGCTAGAGTTCAGAACTTTCAGACAAGGACTACTGTTCTTTTTTCTCCCTGAAGCCATCATGCTGCAGAAGGAACATGGAGGTGTGGCTTTCCCTGGTTTTCCTAAAGATCTCTGAAATAAAGATCAGGTACCTTAATTCTTTTGTCCTTTATCAGAAATGAGAACTGGATATGGTCAACATATAATAAGGATGCTCCATCTTTGTGAAACTGGAAAACACCATTTCTCTTGTCCCCACACATTATCTTGAAATATGATCTCAACATATATCTGGCAATAGATTTGAGGGAAATTTATTCCTCCTCCTTTGTTTTCTTTACCATTTTCATCATAAAACAAGGGGTGGGGAAAATAAGGGGAAAAAAACCAGCTGGAAATTCAGAAATATTATGAAGACTAGAATTATCCAATTACACACCTCAAATAACCAACAATCTCAAAAATAAAGCTTCCTGGTTTGTTTTATTGCTTTTGGTTTTATAGTAATTTTCTCAATTGCATTGATGCATCTGACCAAGACTTCACTCACACAAATGTTTTCAGAAAGCTTAAGCTTTAAGACAGCAGAGGCTTGCCCAAATAAATATTCATGAGGGCATTCCCACCGGATATGGTCTCACAGCTGAAGAGAGTTTTTTAATTATTACCATACACTGGAGGAGATGAACAACTATATTTCTGAAAATTTGCAAAGATAAAAAAGCTCTTATTTTGTATAACTGACTGTTATTTCTGTACCAAAGAAACAAAAAAAACCCAAATACAAACAGACTATAACTTTGATGACCCAGCTCCTGAGACAAATCATGAAAACCAAATGACAAATTCCATTTGTCAAGCAATCAATAAGGTCAAGGTTTGATGACACAAACAATTGCCTAAATAAATTGAAGAGCTCACTTAACCATCAATCTTAAAATAAGCTAACATTGACTTCCAGAATCATCTAGCCTCTCTGGCATGGAGCTGAAGGGTAAGATGCTGGAAAACAGCTAGCAAAGCAGGAATGCCAGCTGGGGAGGAAAACCCCCAACTTTTTGGCTTAACTAGATATGATGGTTAATATTCTTGGTGAAAAGAGCTGGTAGAGTGGAGAAGGATGTTATACTGTAAAGTAACTTAGAAAACACTGTGAAAATGAGAATTGAAACAGTATTTATGAGCCACTGAGTGGAAGAATAAGAGAATAAGGTAGCACACAGAGACATTATCAGGAATGGGATATAAAATTATTTTATACTATAAATTATAAATATTATTACCACATAAACATTACTATATTTTACAATGAAAATAAGTTGATCTGCTGTCATAAAAAGTCATTCTTTACCACCTAACACATTAAGATTTTACCAGTCCTTTAGACAGTGATTTTTGAACAGCTGTAACACATTCCACTTCTTCCACATCTATCTTAAAAACACATAGAGATCTTAAAATAGTTTATTTACAACATCATACTAGAACCTACAGTCTGGAAGTAAACATGAAACCTAACAAATTTTCAGTTATGTACATTTGATGCTGTTAATGAGAATATTTTTGTCAATCATAAGTACTTTTAGTCATCTGTTTTGGTTCATAGCTCTCTTTCATGTTTCTTTGATAAGCTTACATAGTTACCTGAACTTCTGTATTTTATGCTTGCTTCCTTTGGTCAGATAGTTTGTGACAAGTCTTTTCATAGGAATGCATGTAAAATAAAAAAACAGGTAATGTCTTTATTATGTTCCACTATGATTTCTCCTAAAAATTCCACTGTTTTGGTATTTTTATAATTATTTTTTTATTATTGGAAGTCGAAAAGTTCAGTTCAATCTTTTTTACCCATGGTCCACAAGCAAGTTATAAGAGGGCTAAAAAAACAGCTTAGCATCAATAATAATAAATTCAGTAGAAAAGAGTTTAGACATTCACTTATAAATGTTTAGAGACCTGAAAATCAAAGAATTTTGAAAACAACTGTGCAACAATATCAATAGCCATTAAAATAGATTAAAGTCCTCCTTTATAGACTATATTACACAGCTGACAATGACATCACAGCCTGATGCCCAGAGCCTTCACTATTGACCTTATTTCTGTCTTAAATATAAATCATGTAACAATCATGCAAATAATCACTTCAGTAGCCTCTAATTTTCACAGATTTACAGCAAGAAGCAAAACTTTTCCAGTTCCAAGTATTTTACTACTTTTGTACCAGCTTAAAAACAAAACAGACTTCTACATAATGTCCCACCAGACTGGTTTTCCCACTTCTTACCTAGGCGTGGGGCTAAAAAAAGAGTTTTTATATATTTCAGCCAAAAAGAGTGCTTTGTATCAATTTGTGTAATAAAAAAAAAACAACACAAAAACAAAATAACAAAACCAATTTTCAATTAATTTGCAGATTGCTTTTGTTCTTTATAAAGCCTCAGGATTCTGTTAAGACAAAGCTTCAATGGCCTGTTGTTTGTTCAACTTCCTGCAGCTTGAATAAAGTTTGATCCAGGTTGGGACTTAGTTTACATTTTCCACATTGCAAAGTTTTTTGTTGAGGACATGCTTCTATGGTTTTTATGACTCTCAACAATTTTCTTTCACCACTACAAAAAGGTGCAATTGATATTCAATTTTCTTTACTAATTTTTAGCCTTCAAAAGTAAGTTAGACATTTCTTAGGAGGCAGGAAGGGTATCAGTGAGCTTGTGAAGGCGAACTACATTTTGTAGTCTATTACGTATTTTATGAGGTCAATTAAAGAGAGATGCAAATTTCAGACTGTATATAATTTCATATCTTAATTTGATTACAAATATAATGATGTCTTCCTCCTTAAGATATTTTAATATAAACATAACAAAGAACTATTTTATTTGCCTGATGTACAGAATGCTAAATACAGCCAGCCCTTCATCTCAGAGGGCTTCAAGGGCCAGAATAATAACAATAAATTCACATTAAAATGCTTTAGATTTAAGCTGAAAAGAACCGGATAGTACTCAAGATATACTGAGAATAAGTGTGCTATCTGAATTCTTCTTCCACTGCTTTTCAAAGCACAGTTACCTCAGTCCATCTGGCTGTTCCAGCATGGGTATCCAGCAGAAGTGCTTCACTACTTCTCCTGATGAAGTAGAATACAGTAGTGCTGGCATTTCACCTTTTCATTAGAAACCTTGTCGTCAGCAGGCTCCCTTGGGAAGAGCCTTTTCCAAAAGCACTCCTTTTGGCTTGAGGGACTTAAAATCTACATCTCCAGAACACATGCTCCACACCAAGACACAGCCTGCTCTGGAATAAGGAATTTTCTCCATCTTTCCTTTGAGGCTATGCAACTGGGTTGGTAGAAATCCAGATTCATTGGCTCGTAGACAGTAACTTGGCTAAAGCATCTAAGAGAGGGTGAGAGGACCAGAAGTCTAGGTATTCTATCAAGCATTATTTAATGCAAAATTACAGTGAATCCAGCTTACTTATAATATACCTAATGGAATTTCTCCTCCAGGGACACACAGGAAATGTAACAAGCAATAGGATGGGAGGAAAAGGTTTCAAATTGCACCAGAGGAGATTTAGGTTAGATATCAGGAAGAATTTCTTTACTGAAAGGGTTCTCAAGCATTGGAACAGGCTGCTCAGGGAAGCAGTGGAGTCACCCTCCCTAGAGGTACTTAAAAGGCGTGTAGATATTGTGCTTGAGTACGTGGTCTAGAGACAGACTAGGCAGAGTTAGGCTGTGGTTGGACTCGATCTTAAAGGTCTCTTCTAACCTAAGTAATTCTAATATTCTAGAATGGAAAAAACAGTTTCTGTATCCCAAATGGACTTAATTCAAGGGATATTCACTGACCACATAAAAATGTCCCTAGTTCTCAGCGAGAGTGGAAGATGACTACTAGTGCACTTGGGACACCAAAACAACTGTGGGAAGGCTGCTTACAAGTTTAGGTATCTGCAATCCTAGCCAACAGTTGAATAGGAAGACAGCTTATAATTTTAGATAGTCATGTCTTATTCATGCTCCTAAAATTAGTTACTGAATCTAGCCTGAAGTGTGCTTATACATGCTCACGGGGGATACTCAGGTATCAGGATGGACAATCGCACACCACAAACCCCAATCATTCAAGATACATGTTATATCCTATAGGGATTTTGGTCCCACTAAATTCTGTAGTAAAATTCTCCATTGCTTTCTGACATGAGCAGAAACCTTTCGCTTATTATTGTCCCTAAGTGCTGCCCTTGAGTTGTAATTTGTAGGAAGACAGTACTCCAGAAATATAAACAAATAAGAAATACACCTAAACATCTCCAGCCTTGACCTCACTACTGTGTATCACCAAACTCCTCCTTGATGTGATCATACCCTCCAACAGCTTTCCAGCAATTCTTTATCCACTTCCGCACAACAAACAGCCTTGAACTTTAATGGGTTGCATGACTCTTATTTCCTCCCTATTCACTGAATTTCATCTCCAAAGTTACTGCATGTGTTATGCTTTTAACACAAAGATGGTTGGAGTATGATTATGCCTGGAAGACTGGAAAATATCTACCCTTAGGCTGTATTGTATGCATATGAGGACCTAATACTATTTAAATAACAGTTAAAACCACAACCTTCAAATACAAAGCCAGCTATTAAAATATTGCTGGAGGCAATGAGGCAAGGTTTATACTAGTTTTATGCAAGATACAGGGACAGGAGAGAAGGTTGAGTTATTTGAATGACTACACTGTATTCCTCTCTATTTTCTAATTATCGCAGATTTAATCAACTTGTCCTGTTAGCATATTTTGCAATAACCTTTCCTCTTCCCCTTTTTTCAGGGAGGAGAAGGAGAGGAATTTATATAACATAGCAAGTTTAAAAAATATGAGCTACATGGAAGACAGAACAGCAACTAAGATACTGTGATTAATTTCATAGACTTCCAGTAGGAAGTATTTAGTTTATCAGCACATAGTAAATGAATATTAAAATATGCATACCCCAAGGCTACAAGTGAAAGTAGATAACAGCTGTTGGTCTAAAATGTGATTCCATAATGCAGAGATTGGAATAAGCTTGTAATTATGAATTAAAGCTAGAACAGTAAAAAAAAAATTACAAACACATTATGGAGATACTCTTTAGCCCATACCATTTAAAACCAGTTCTGTTCTTTTAAAAAAAAAAAAAAAAAAAGAGAGAGAGGGGAAGAAATACTTCCTATCTGGCTCAGAAAAAACATGTTTGAGCAAAGTCAGCAACAGCCAGCTGCATCTTTTAGCTCACATTTGAAAAAAATTATCCCAAATTTAGATCAATAAAATTTCACAGCTGATAGTAAAAATATTCACCACTATCAATTCTAATGAGTCATTAACAGTGCATTTGAAGTACTGTTTCATGGAAGAAAAGAGAGACGAGAGCATTTTTATATAGAAATTCTAAGCTTGACCAGTCACCAAGCAAAAGCTCTCCACACACATAAAAAAATAAAAAGAAAAATCATTCTTTCTGCAGATGTTAGTTGTGTTTCACTAGCAGCAACTGGCCCACCACTGTCTAAATGAAAAGATGAAAAGCACAATTTAAAAGTTTATCCAGGACATGGAGGAGAAAGAGAGGAGCATTCACACAATCCAATCCCTGTGCACAAATTAAGAGGTTAATTTTCTTGCATACACAACAGAGAAAGATAAAATCCACCAGAAGATAATTCAGACCAGCCTGGTTGCTCTGAATCACCTGAGGGCTTTTCTTTCTCCACTGCCTAAGCTGGATACAGGCATACAAGCAAACTACACTACGAATATTCTCCCATAACAGGAGATCTTTACTATTACTAACCACAGTGCTATATGCTTACATGGTATGTAGGAATCCTTGTCACAGCCTTGCACCTGCTCTGCCTTTGGAGAGCCACACAGTCAGAGTAAGAAGATGGATCCTCTTCAATTGCATCTGCAATCACAAAATTATGGAGTAACTGGGTCCAACCAGCTGTGACTGCTGCTTGACTTTTTGCTTGACTGGTATAATCACAGAAAGGTGGGGGTTGAAAGTCCAACGCCTCTGCTAGAGCAGGATCACCTAGAGCAGACGATACAGGACAGCATGCAAGGGGATTGAGCTAGATGATCTTTCAAGGTGCCTTCCAACCTCTAACATTCAATGGCTCTGTGACAGCATCCAGGCAGGTTTCGAGTACCTCCAGAGATGGAGACTCCACAACATCTCTGGGCAGCCTGTTCCAGTGCTCTGCCACCCTCACAATAAAGAAGTTCTTCATGTTTAGGTGGAGCTTCCTATATTCAAGTTTATGCCTGCTGCCTCTTGTCCTGTCACTGGACATAACTGAAAAAAGACTGATCCCATCCTCCTCACAGACACCCCTCAAGTACTTATAAGATCCCCCCTTCAGTCTTCTTGAGGCTAAAAAAGGCCCAATCCCACAGCTTTTCTTCATAAGTGAGATGTTCTTGTCCCCTCATCATCTTCACAGGCCTTTTTTGTGCCCTCTCCAGTAGCTCCCTGTCCTTCTTGATCTGGGGAGCCCAGAACTGAACACAATATTCCAGATGAGGCCTTACCAGGGCAGAGAACATGGGGAGGATAACCTTCCTTGACATGCTGGCCTAACTTTTCTTGATGCATCCCAGGAAGCTATTGGCTTTTTTGGCTATGAAGGCACATTGCTGGCTCATGGTTAACCTGTTGCCCCCCAGGACTCCCAGGTATTTTTCCACAGAGCTGCTTTCCAGCAGGTCAGCCCCTAACCTGTACTAGTGCATGGGGTTATTCCTCCCTATAATCCCTATGACCATAGCACAGTCATATCCTGTATATAAAATGGGCATGATCAGACAAGGAATTATAAGGAAGAAATATAATCCCAAGAATGCCAATTAAAAAATAAAAATATTGGTGTTTGCTCTGACTTCATTCAAATTACAAAAATTCTGTTAACATGCAAAAAGTAACTTGACTTTTGATACACTACAGATTTTGATTTTAAAATCCTAAGTAATTAAAAGCACTACGTTTCAAGGCTAACACAATATTCATCCTAATGTTAAAACAAATTTTGACTTGACCTAACAGGTAGGCCTTCTCATCAACAAAGGTTTCTCACTTCATTATGGCTACACTTTGCATTCAGCTAGGGAGATGCTCTTCCTTTTTAAAGTGTACAGAGATAAATCTTAATGGCTTCTTCCTCGTCTCATTTTTTTTTCTACCTCCACCAACTACTGAAGTGTACATTTCAAGATTAAAACAGTGTGACTTCATGGTATCATATGCTTCATTCCTAAGTGTCAGTGACTTTCAACAGACTCAGACATCCTCTAACTAGTATGCTTGCTAAATGAAAGAAAATGGAATAGTCTTTAGGAAATCTGTGAGTTTTTAAAAACTATTGTTAAAACATTTAAGTTGTTCTGACTTGTTTCATTGCAATAGTTACTACAGAGCCAAGATGATTCGTCACATCATAACTGTCTCATGTCATCACAAAACCAAAGCTTCTTATGATATCAGAAAACATTGCTTAGAAGAACCACAGGAGTTTTCAAACCTTTTCCCTGTTGCATTTGTATCTTTATGATTTTCAATAAGTACTTAATTTTTAGAGACCCTTAAATTCAGCATCTACTTTAGAAAAGAATTTTGGTGATAATGAATGAATTTTTAAACTGGTATTGATTATGACACAGCTACTATAAATGAATGAATTTTATATGAAGCAGACACTATGCACCCACTTGATGTATATTGATAAGCAAAATCAATTAGCCACTTGTTCTTCAGGACTAGAAGGTTTACTCTATTGGATTGTTCTTTCCAAATGATTGTTTGATTAAGTTTTCTACAAAGAAAAGAAAATACAGTGGCGGGAATTAAATTACTGAAATTTGGTAAATCTTTGCAAGTATTTTACAAAATACCATTCTTTACTTAATAAAGGGCAAGCAACATATTTTATGATTTCCCATTCATTCGACAAAGCTATGGTGTTTGTAATTGTGTATATAAAGCCATCAGTCTTGTAGAGCCGTCTTTAGCTGAGCAAGCCCCAAAGCATCCCGTCCATTCTGCTCAGATCTGATCAGCATCTTTATAGTTTATCAGCCTTGGGGTTCAATTTTGTTTTGGATGCTTTTATAAATGAGCACAATCACTGGTGAATCTGTTCTTCCAGATTGCAAAGAGAAAAATCGAGAGAAGAACTTTAGTAGATTACTGTGTCACTGAGGATAAAGTACAAGCACAAATGCACCTAAAGTAGTCTCAGAGATTATTTCATTGGGTGTACATTTTCAGTTTTATTTCAGTAAAATTAGATGATTGTCTTAGTTATTATTGTTTTTGAAGCTATATTCTGTCCCCAGGCAAGGTGCATGATCAATGCACTATCTAGCAAAATCAATTTGTTGCAAAGTACTATTTATTTAAAAAAAGGAAAGGGGGGGGGGGAGAGTAGAGGAGAGTAATGCATAGCAAATGTGAAAATGATTATAAGACTTTCTTTTGGTAAAGCTGAATTTTATCATTGAAGCATGGAAGCTAAGGAATAATAAAATTGATTTCACAAACCTGTAGAAAACTACTTCTATATACATATTTAAACTTTAAGGTAGTCAGCGAAAAGCTTGCATAAAGTTTTATCACTCCTTTTATGTGTACTATAAAAGGTAAGTTTCCAACAACACATTAGTGGGACATATGGTCCTCCTCTGCTGTACTGATCAGCCACGCAACTGGTTCCATTTTTACACAAACAGGACACAGGAAAGAATACATCTATTACAATATAAAAGAAGGGTTGGTTTCCTTTCTATAGCTGTAAAAAAAATCTGTCCTGGCTATGCTTTGTTATTCAAGAGATCATCAATATCACTGAATATCTGATGGGTTAAGGGGAATGTGATTTTCTCAAACAGCAGGAAGGCTTCAGTCTCATGACAGATAGGGTCAATTTTGTTTTCAGAAGCTGTTGTTGCTCTTGTGTTATCTCTGTCATGGCCACCATATTAGAAGCATAGTGGAAATCCATTATCTGCAATCTCAGTCAAAACATTTGCCACTCCAACTAGTTAAAGGCAACACAAACTTTCAGTCAGTTGGAAACTTGGTATTTGTGTGTTTAATGAGAAAAATACTTTGGCAAAAAAGGGAAGTAGAATTGGTCAGAGTTGCCATCACCTCTTCATTTGGGGTCATCATCACCAGGGAGATTACAAAATGTTTTAGAAATATATGAAATTACAATGCTGGATGCTAGAAATAAATGCAGTCTCTTGAACACATTATGAATCTGAACCCTGAGATCAGTTTCCACCACTATCTAACAGTAACGAGAATATGTGCTGTACAGAGAGATCTACCACCGATGTATAGAGGGGTGTGCATATATCCATTTCGATTAATGACTTGAGCCACAAGAGAGCTGGGATCAGGGGAACAAAAACAGTTACCTAAAAATGATGGTGAATCCAGGTGTTTTTCCATCTCATAAGAAACAGTGCCCTCAGTACTGGATTTTGAGGTGGATAGGTTCTCTTCTAGCAGATTAGTAGAAAAGGGGTTATTTGGAATGCAACAACAATTTCTAATGGCACCACTTAACTTATCCTTGCTGTCCACTTAATTATCCTACCCTTTAACTGGAAAAAAGGAGAAGGAGGACCCACGTTCTTGTACAACAGTAGGACTATTTAATCTATCTGGCATTTGCTGTTAATAATGCATGTTTTTAAGCAGCAGGGCTACATAATAATGTCTTCTGGTTTTACGATACCAAATGATAGGTAGCATTGCTGAAGTAGATCCTCTTGAGGCCATGATGGTGTGAGATTTGAATAAGCCATTTTCAAAAGGTAAGATGGCACATATTACTCAGAGCTACTTAATGAAGCAACTGTATTTGGAACAGCTGTGGGAGAGAAGGACTTGGCAAATGAGTTACAGTAGCCTCATGGGAAATAAGACAACATAGACTTTAGCCCCATGGTTAACACTAGTAAAGCACTGACTGGTAAAGACAGGTAGCTGCAAGTGTCCATGTCATACCTACATGCCCCCTTTGATTCTCCCTTCAGACCTCTCCAAAACTGAACTGAAAGAGACAGCCTTGGCTGAGTGGGTAGATACCACAATAAAGGCAATTCAAGGAGCATGTATAGACCCCATATGAAGTTAATTTTCTGGCCAGTCTGCTCTTTTACACCATCTTGTGTTCCTGCTAAGTGTTACTGTGTTTGAATCTGTTCTTTTGGGAATATTTTAATTGCTAAGAGAGAGTGAAGAATTACAGCAGAACTTCCAAATTCAACCCTTTAATTTCCCCTGTCCACATATTTGAGTTTCAGCCCTTCAGACCGCAGATTACTTCCTACATACTTACTGACACAGACACAAAAGATATACATGAACGCTTACATATGTATCTAGACATTTGCACAAATATACGCATGCTCACAGATGGAGACTTCTTTACATTTCTAGTCAAGAAATTCCACTTCCTTAATTTGTTCAAGAGGAAGATTGCAAAATGATATTGAGGTGCAAACCGCCACATCACCCCAATGGCAACCTGCTCTTCCTCTATCTAACAGTTCAAATTCCTTTATCAAACTCTCATTAGGCACATGCTTACCTATCACTGAAAAGATTTTTTTGACAAAACTATAACTAGGATTCAAGACAGCAAAAACTGACAGAAAAGTAGGAAATGTGACACAAAGATGAATATATGCCAAGTCACCTAAAAAAGATGTGTGATCCTGCAAATAGCCTAGCCAATTATAGTGGCTCAAAAGAAAATTCCTTCATGGAGACATCATTTACAAATAACCTCTGGAAGTTTCTTGCATTTTCCTCAGGAATCTGTGGTAACAGTCACTGCTGAAAGGGTGACACTGGACTGAACATTATCATCAGTAAGAAGCAGCATGGAAATGCCCCTTCTGTTCCTGACACTGAGGTTGCACTGCAGATAATCCTGTTCACCTGAGATAGTTTTTCAGAACAGAACATCCACGACAGACTCGAGGGCCTTCAAAGACTGGGCAGCACAAGCTTCCAGGGATGAGCCCCATCTGTGTATCGCACACTACTGTACATAAAGGAGGGGAGTATTAATAGTTCACAATTTGCTGTAGACAATAGTATCATCATGGCCTGACAGTTTTGGGTCAAGGACACAGAAATCAAAATGTAAATTAACACAGAGTGAGTGATAAGGGGAAAAAATGCTATGCAGGAATTAATAGATTAAGAGATTATGACAAAGTAGTCAGATTCTATTAGAACACCCACAGAACAGTCTTCACAAGGTGCAACACACTTTTTTTCTTATGGAAATCGCAGTGGTGAAGCTTATGAGATTTCAGCACAAATATTTTGTCTCATTTCAATCCACACTTGTCACCTTTTCAGTTGGGTACCACTGTGAGTTTCATGTTTAAGTAAACTCTCAATATCGAAGCTGAAGACAGAATCAAAACAGACAGCATTTCTATGAGTTTTATGCACATTCAATGTCAAGTTGTAATATTCATGTATTTCTTATGCCTACTATCAAAGCAGGATACAAATTTAGCATATTTTCAGGATAAAAAAAATAAAAGGCTCAGTTTTGCCAACTCTCAGATTTACCTCACATCTTACAACACTTTTTTTAGGGCTACAGCAGCTGTGATTTATAGGTTGCATTAGAGATTCACATTAAAGAACAACACACACTATCACACGTATACATACAATTTTTGGAGAGGAAATGGAGGAGAATATGATTTGAAGGTTGTGCTATGGGCTCAGAAACCCCAGACAAACAAAACCAAGATGTAAATTTTTTTCCAGGCTCTTCCTAGTAACTTGTTAATTTTTTCACCAATACTGAAGGGAATTTGGAAAAAAGCACTATGAAATAAGTAGCAGATATAACAATAAAGCAACCATAATAGGATTCTTTAGCTATATTTAAACACACAAAGGATCCAGAAAACTGTAGAACACACTTTGTTGAAACAGGGTATGAAGCTTTCTTATGTGGTTCAGACCATCCACAGTAGGTTATGACTTGTCAACTGAAATGTCTTTAAAACTTAACATTCAATGTTCAATTCCATCAGTTACAAGCTATATCGATAGCCTTATTTTTGTGTATATATGCAAGTATATAGAGAGCTCACATAGCAGAATACAATAAAGAAAAATAAATACAGAAAAAAAGTTCTTTTTTCTCACCTTCCTGCTCCTACAGCTGCATCTCAGATGACAAGACATCCTAATACTTAAGGTATTGTTGTTTCTTGCTTCTTCAAGACCCAAATCCAAGCTTTAATAATGCCAGTTCTTCAGACAACAGCTTTTAGCAGGTTATTACAACTACAGGTCATGATGCACTTAAGGCTGAAAAGCTTTAAAAACTTGATTTTTTCTAGGAGTTCTTGTGTAAGAACACAAGTTATATTCAAGTCCAAGATGGAAAGATAAGACATCTGAGCCAACATTGTAGAATGAATGAAGACTCAATGCATATTTGGAAAGGCACCTGGAAAGTGACATCCTTTCCAAGGCTTGATAGTGTAGACTCTGCCAGTGAAAGACATCTGGTTTCCTTTGTTTCTTCTCAAGGGAAGAGCAGGATAAAAATACCACTTTGTAGTGGGGAAATGAAAAAAAGCCTAAAAAACAACCCAAAAAACATACAAGGAGACTTTCTAGATGAGAAATACAGTATAATGATTCGGGTCAAATTTTTCCTGTTCCATACTACTACTTCCCCCCCCAACCCAAAAAAAAAGCCCGTTTGATAATATGGTTGTGATTGTGCTTGACTTTCATTCTTCCTCTTTTCACTGTCTCACTCAACATAACAAAATCTGATATAAAGTTGAAAATGCAAACTAGCAGTAAAATATAGATGCAGCTGCAAAACACAAGGCTAGTTATGAGCATTAAACAAAACCATCAGTAATATAGAACAAATCAGGTAGAACAAATTAAATTACCTTGACAAGAGGCTAGTTGGGATAACATGGATATCTCTAACAGCAGAAACAGTGAAACAAGAGCTCCCTCATTATACCTGTAAGATAGCACCCTTTACCCAATTGCATAGATACTTCCTAAGGACTGAATCCCACACTTGAAGGCAGACATAACCTGTAACTCCACTATTTACTCAGTGCTCTTCCTTCTGAAAAGAAGTTTGCCAGTTGTAGTTTTTTTTTAATCTACATGCTTTCCCCATAAACAATGAATAAAAAACACAGATAAAAAGACTGCAAAAATTACAAAATAATATAGCAAGTATTACTGAGGTTCCCTTTTGAAAGCTAAAACTATGATGTCAGATGTACATATAAAGAATTTCTATTAATTATCTCTCAGTAAGAGAAATTAAGTATGTTTGACAAGTTTCCAGAAGCACTGATATCTCTCTTCCTTCAAGAGCCATTCACTTGTCCATATGCATGCACTTTCAAATTAATTGTCATAGGTATGCATAGTCAAATACTGCAACCCTTTCCTAGTACACACAATTACTACCATATTCAATTCTTAGTGAAAACAAAGAAAAAAAAAGTGCAAAATCAGGGACAAAGAAATCCTACAAACTCTGTGGATGTTCTAAACTTACAATTATATCCTTTCAAATTATAATACACTTTGCTTTAAGTGACAAATGTAAAGGAATACTGTAACACCCAATATTGCCATTAAAATAAGTTCTTGTTTTCCTGTTTAAGAATAGTAGCCAAGAACTGCAAACGCTCATCCCCATGTTTCTTTACTCCATGGTGACAATACTGAGGCACATGTTCAGCTTCATTGAGAGGAGTAGTGCCATTTCAATGTCCATACGTATCCAGCCAAACACTGAACCGACTGTCCTTTTCTCAAAGTATCCAGCATCTCCCATTCCTATAAACTCCAGATCCTTTGAGCATAAAGTTTCAAATGCAGAGGTAGACGTTGCTAAAATAGTCCCATTAGAACAAGCAAATCCAAACACAGGTACAATGCCTAGGTTGCCACGTACTCTACTTTTAAGTCCTAGCTGTAAACAGTGCAATGACTGGTGATGTTCTCTTGTGCAGCCAAATTAATAAATAAATAATCGTTTGGGGAGATAAATTGTTATTAGCAATGATCTGTCCTAACCTGGTAAAGCAATTTCTACCAGATGTTTATCCCTTCCTACCTTTCCTATCACTCAATGGGAGGAGGGAAGGATAGAAAGAAAGAAAATAAACAAAAAAATCTGTGGGAGTTGGGAAACAAGTGTGGGGGAGAATCTAACAAGGGGTAATACAAGGTTTGCCTAAGCAAGGATATATCAGGGCAAAAAATAAGTACAAATGAAATTCTACACTTTAATTACCACGTACTATTAAGCTAAAGAAAAGCCTCAAAGAAACACAGTAACATTTTGGCAGTCAGGCAAAGAATTCTAACATTTACAATAGCCAGCTGATTCATGCTAGGATATTTTTCTCCCCTTCCAAGATAGTTCACCCTTTAGAACCCACAGTGACTGATTTACCCCCAATATCAATGCCGTACTTCCTCTTTTACTTGTAGAAACAACCCAATGTATGAGCACACACTGCATCCTGCACTAGAAGTCAGGAAGTAAAACTTCTGCAGAGTGTTCTGTTCTAATCGGACACAGTCACGCTATCCAAATAGGAAGAAATTTGATACAGATAAGCCATTTTCCTCCTGCATTAATAGTCAGAGAAAAAATAATTGCATTTTTCAGTCATTTACACTAGTGCTTTTGGTTTTTTCCAGCTTGGAGACTTGCCTCAACAAATTATACTCCAACTAGAGCATATCAAGTCAATCCTAACAACCCCTGGGAGGAAGAGAGGAGTGGACAGCCCCTCTTTCCTGTATCAAAGTATTTTGTGCTTCAGCTATTACAAAAACCCATAGGGAGTTCAGAGAGAAGGCCCAACATGACTGTTGGAGAATTGCTATTTCAAGCTCACATGGAGCTGTAGAAGACAAGATGCTATGGGGATTCACTGGTTGCCCACAAAAGCTGAGTAACTGTTGCCAGAAATATCTTCTCTGATACTCAAAAAGCTATTTCTAAAATACATTACTTTATCTGAAGAACTATACCAAGCAGCAAGAATTCTAAAAGAGCATGCTCTTAGTCTCTTAGTTTATTCTAGATAATGAGGCATGTCCTGAAGAGAATTAATTTCAATTTACAATCTGCCCCTGCTCTTGTTATTAAATTCTACCAAGAAATCACCACAAAACTTAAAAAAAAAATCATTTTAGCAATGTGATGAGCAGTGCTTCCTTGAAGTCAGTCATGTCACACAAAAACTCTGTCACAGAAACATTTCACCTGAGCTTGTATCTAGACCATACCAACACAGGTCATTACTGAATGTTTAGGGAAAGAAATTTTAGGATGTGGAAAACCTAGACTTGTACTTTTTCCAGTATACCTTCACACCTCACAGCATTCTGGGGTCTTAGAAATTTCACTTATCCAGAAGTTAAATCACCTTCATGCTATATGGTAGGTCCTACCTACATGACACTTGCATCAGGCACTGAAGGCTCCTCAGACCCTTGATGGCCTGTAGCAGGTCCTGATATATCTTTCCTGGGTGGGCATCTCCCGCTCATGTGGCCTTGCCAAGGTCAATACAAGCACCTCCGCAGACCACTGTGCAGGCACAATAGTCCACTCACATGATACCAACCACAAAATTAGGACCACAGTTTCCTCCCTTGTTTAACCTAAGATTTTTATTCCCACTATTAATAGAAGATGTTATGGATGTAGCTTTTAACTGCATCACCATTTTGTTGAGAGATAACTTTGCTGTGAACAGATCTTCTAATTTAGTTACTCATACCAATCTCTCTCATGAGATTCATCAGTCCTACACCTTGTATTTGACGATGCAGGATCTGAGGTTCTCCTCCCCTGCATACCCTCCAATCTGCTCTCAATGCTTGGTGGTCAGCCTCTATGTACACATGTACTAAAACTACAATAAGTTGCTCACTGTCCGTGAAGGGACAGCACAGTCAGTAGCCATGCAGGTGGTCATTATCAGGGTAAAACATAACCTCTTTAAAGAAGAAAATGCATCCCCCAACACCATTTTCCAACTTAGCAGATAATTTTAGAAACAAAAGAACATTCAGACCATAGATATTTGCTTTAGCACTGTTCTTGTATAACTACGGAACAATTTTGGTTCATAAAGAATGATTAAAGCACCAATTATTTTGACTAAACATTCATTTGAAACCCCCAGGCTGCCACGGACTTTAAAGCCATTAATTCATTATTTAGCTGTCGGTGTGGAAAAATGTCACAAGCTTAAAGGTTTAACAAACACTTTGCAATATTAAAGCAAATGGTCACATTTGAAATTTCAAACTGTTACACGATTTTATTTATTAGATAGTGTAGATTACCTTTTGTACACACATTGCTTGCAATGTGTTTTAGAACAATTGTGTTGAACAGAATCTAATAATATCCTAAGCCTAAATTTAAATAAAGAAAGAGAGAAAAGACCCCCTCAAGAGCCTCTGTGAAATCATTTACAAAAATCTTTGAGGCTCAGGTGAAAGAAGTTGTGCTGCGGGATTTGAAAGATCTGTGGAAGTGTAAGCTATAAAATCACTTCATCTTGGATGCTTAGAAAGGTGGTTTGGGAAAGAAACTCCACTTTTTCAATGCCTCAGTGATATATGGCACTGACACTAATGGCTATAAAACCTTATTAGGGAGTGCTGTGAAACTCAAATATATGAGTTTCTTATGTGGAAAGATTTGAGTATTCACATTACACTGGAAAAGAGGACATGTCCACGTTCATCTCTGGAAAGTGGATTGATTCTGGCAATCTATTCGGGTATATACAAATATCCTAGCTCTCCAGGACTGTGACAGACACAAGCAAATGGCACAGCACTCACTCCTAAAGCTCCAGCAAGGCTTTCTGGTGATTTGATACAAAACAACTTTCACTGAATCTCAGTTGTGTGGCCTTTAAGATAAAACAGCATCACAAACCAAGGCTTGGATACTGCGAACTTCAGCAACCAAGCAAGAGCAGCAAATTGTTTACCTGTCAAGTTAATTTTAGAATTAAGCTTCACATCAAGTACATAAAACAAAGTGTTGGCTGATTAGCAGACCCAACGTTTCAGCAGAACTGACCTTAACAAAGGGCTGAATGGTCTCCTTGAGGAAAAGCAGGGCACCAAGTAACAAACCCCATTTGGGCCCCTGGCCTGTGCCAAAGACTTTGGGTGCCAGTGCTCAAAGACCACTCTGGTCTGTTGAAGCCTGACAAGTTTGGAGCAGAACATAACAAGCCCTGCTGGGATTTCCAACTCGGAGGCTTTTGAGTTGCATTAAAGCTTGGGGCTTTGCCTTCCATCCTCACCTGAGCTATGTGACCTGTGTGCCTGTGCCTTGCACCTTGCTGTCCCAACCTGATGACTTAGTTTCCTAGCTTGATTTCAGCCCTAGCACATCACTGGAATGTACCTGACAAGGACTACATTTTTAGATGATCCCAGTTACCATCAGTGGTCCTCCTCTGCACTACCTGCTCAAGCATTGCAGTACTGCATCACAGGACAGTGAGGGTACTGCTGTGTCTGCCTTGCCATCACCCTCAGCTCCTGGCTCAGACAATGCATGGGGCAGTCTGCCCTGGCATTACCTGACACCTGCCCATGAAGATTTTAGCTGGGACAGAGTTAATTGTCTTCACAGTAGCTGGTATGGGGCTCTGGTTTGCATCTGTGCTGAAAACACTGCTTGTGACACAGGGATGGTTTTGTTACTGCTGAGTAGCACTTATACAGAGCTGAGGCCTTTCTGCCTCCCACACTGCCCCACCAGTGAATGGGTTGGAGGTGCATAAGGAGCTGGGAGGGGACACAGCTGGGGCAGCTGACCACAACTAACCATGTGATGTCATCATCAGCATATAAAGTCAGAAGAAGATTCTGTCATAGTTTCTACGTTCACTGTTAGTGTCAACGCAGACTTTTGAGTGGCAGGGACCATTCAGTTTCAGTAACCTTACACAAAAACATCAAGTAAGCTAAGAATACCAGCATTAAAGCAGCAAGAAGAGAACACTTGCAACATGAATGTTAAGAGGCTCTAGTGGGCTTAGGAGATATTCTGAAACTTTTCACTGTTCTGGCAGAAGATGCTCTAATTACCTGTAACTGGTAAGGATGCACTGTGAACAACATGAGAAAGGCAAGTACTCCCTGAGCAACAGGCCAGCAGTGCAGAAATTAATTTATTTTTTTTAATGTTTGGTTAGACCCCATTCAAAGTATCAAAAAATACTGAAACAACCCACTCAGCTCTCTGCAAGATATATGTCCATTCTTGTCACCAAGGCAGCATTCTGCCCATAATGGGGCTGCACATAACATGGTCATTTTAAGGTGTGGAAATATCTTCCACAAGAAAGATACCAAAGCCTGCCTTCTTCATCCAATCTCATCACAATTCCTGCTACTAAAACATGCTACAGTCCTCAATCTGGAATCATCTCAGTGGCAAAAGGGACTGTGTATTATTGCTGAAGCCCCCCAGCCAGTGTACAATCACTTTTTAACTTAAGGTTAAAAAATTAGTTTTCAGTGAAATTAGGTACTGTGTGCATCTCAGAAAATCAGATACAAAGAAGAAAACATTTTTTAATGTCATCTCCAAAGCGAAGAAAATGCTGTGAGCAATATTGTGTTAAAAATTTAAGTGCTGGAAAAACAAAAGCCTTAAAAAATGTAAGAGGTTACTAATATCAATTGGAGAAATAATTTAAAAATATTTAACAGTTTCTTGCTTTTCTATTTAGACAGAGAAAAGATGATTGTAAATATCTAGTAATTATACTACACGTTTTCTGTGGTTACAGAAAATAATTAAGCATACAGTCATAGGCATATGGATTTGCAATTGTTTTTTATTATGGTGAAGATAATTAATAACTGAAAGGCATTGCATATATAGAGAGATTGGTCTGACTATTTTTTGTGCATAGCACAAACATATGAATGAAACCTTGGCCCAACTGTTGTCAGTTGTAAAACACCATTGCCTTCAATGAAGCCAGACTTGAATATTTATGTATTTATGTACACCCAAATAGTAGCTATCATGTTTTCATATGTAGAAGCTTCACCCATCAAGTTGAAGTCTGAGCGTATCTTAGGTTCCTGGGCTTCTGAAAGTGTTTACCCAATAATTTTGTGCAAAGATGCATCCAAAATCCTATCACTGTGATAGATTATTTTGGATGCATAGCTCTGTATCAATTCTAGTGTACACGCTAGTTATAGCCTGGAGGTACAATAAACTATGCAAGTTAGTAAGAGGGGGCTTGAATTTCTGTTTCAAACAAGCATTTAGTTTATAATAGCTGGAGCATATATGAACAAAGAGGAGAACGGTACAGCCCAGCTTTTAACTGAATTTAATGCTTCCCCTGCAAAGCTGGAGAAAAATCCATGTCTTTTGTTTGATCCAGTCTAAAAATTCACTACAAGTCCTGACACCAGCGGGCCTTGGATCATGCCAGATACAAATAGTTTTCATTTTAAAAGTTCCAGAGATTAATATTTGAAGGGGAAAAGAGGAAAAAAAAAAAAGAATCTACCATATTAAAAATAACTGGCCCCATCGAAATAACCAGGACATATCAAATACGTTCCACACTAACCTCTTAAAGACATTAAGCACCTTAGAAGGAATTAGAGTGCTTGCAAACTGTTAAAATAGGAGTAAAATCAGTGAAAAGTATTGGATAAGTATTTGTAACCACCTCTTTTGACCAAAATGCTGTTGGAAGCATTGTTTATTTTACGCTATTTGTTAGGAACAAATGAATGACAGGGATCTCTTTTGTCACCAAAAGCAAGCCCTCATGGGTTAAGTAACTTTTTATAAAGTAGTAAGTTTCTTGGCCCTACCATTCCAAAACTAAATTGCCCAAATTGTGAAGAAATCTAAAATTTATACATATCTCTTTTGCATTCATTGCTATTTGCCTTTATAATCAATTCTCCATACATAATATTTTTATAAGTTTACAGATATCAGGCAAAAATACCTTTTTTATTGGCAAAAATTTTCATGTAGTCATATTGTTTCTCAACAAAAAGAATATAAATTATCCTCAGAATATTATTTTCCCTTCATCTACTTGGTTTATTCGGTTGGACTTGATGATCTTAGAGCTCTCAACTGTAAATGTAAGGTTAAGTCTTGGCTGCACATAGACAGCAGATAGTTTCCACATATAAGCAATTTAAACATAGAATTAAAAAATACATAAGAAAATTTAATAACCTGTTCATTTTTCAAAATACTTTTCAGCACATTTAAGTGGCAGGAATACTAAACAAATCCTCTGTTCGTATTAGTAACAGTGATCAAGAATGACACCTTATAGAGACTCAATAGAGACAAGGAGCATGGTATCAGGGTTCAACATCTTAGCATGGATAGTTCATGTAAGTTGGCAGTACATAGTCTTTCTAATAATTCCAAGGATTCCTCTTCTGTGGACATTGATAACCATAGGTTCTTGTTTGCTGCTACATATACAGGACATTTCTTTTATATTAAACAAAATACAAAGCGAACCAATCGTACCAAGAAATAGGCAGTAATGAAAGCAGCATACATAAAAGTTTCTTAAAATACCATTGCTATCAAAGAGAAAATCAAATAATTGAAAACATTTTTGTAAATTGGGTTCTTCCTTCAAAACTAGAAGTCTTTTATGCTTTTTTAAGTCTTAAAGATTCAAAATCTTGTCATCAATTTCCCCTTCTTTCTGTAGCAGAGTTTCAAATTCTTGACTAGCTTGCTAATAATTGCAAGGCTATATTAGAACGCCTACCTTAGTAATCTTAGTGCTAAAAAGGACTGCTGAAGACTTGCTAGTAAATCATAATACAGAAGTTACTTTTCAAGATATTAAATCTGTGAGATCAGTTGCCCGCTTAAAGACAGAATGTCTGACACTTCTATATTTCCACAGAATCTAACACAATAGCACTATGATTTCCTCTTTTAGTTGCTATTACAGTACCAAAACCAAAAAATGGTAAACAATAAGAAATAAAGCCCACTAAATTTTAGGACGACACCTGTCACTGCTTACGTATGAAATCTTATCAATGTTCTGGTCCCCTGAGAATTCCCACACCAGTTACAACAACTTGTTAGAACAAAACATAAGGAGACATCAATGAATTTCCTTTATGTTAACAGAAGTGAGCAAGGCCTAGAGGTAAGGCCCCAGTACTCAGAGATGAAAAATAAATCAGTGAAACGAAATCCAAATTCCATGAATGGAGGAACTAAGACAGCCTTGTCTCACAGGAGTCTGTGTTTTATGACTGGGATTTTCTAGTGCCTAACAAGGTGTGACTTCCAACTGAAGTTTTTCTAACAGTTAGGGCATTTATAATGTCTCCCCTCTCTACAAATTCTCTCACTTCTGCTAATAAACATGGTCCCACCATAAACTCTTTTTGGTATGGGCATTAACTTATTTTTTTCTTCTCTATCCAGATGCTTGGGTAGAAAAGGTGCACAAAATCATCATCTTTGAAATCTCTAGCTTTGTCAAATACAGCTGAAATAAGGTAAGCAGTTAAAAAATAACAGTGGAGAACAGCTCCTTGCACAGAAGCCAAAAGGTGGTAAGTTTTATTTCCTTTTGAAGCCATGCTAAGCTTTAGTAGGCAAATGTTTTGCTGTTTTCTTCCATTAACAAATCTCAGATCATTTGCAAGGAAAAGTACTTATTCTGCTGTTTAGGGATAGCTCTGTAATATCAGGATCTAGGCCTCTGAAGCCAGCTGAAAACACTGGAACATAATCAAATTCTAGATCTAACAGTGTGTCTATAGACTGTCTCCTTCAGTACAGATGTCTCACAGACTCGCTTTTAAAGCTGCCTTCTGCAGAACTTGGTGCACATTTAAGCTGAAAGAACACAGATTATTATTAAAAAAAGAAAAAAAGAAAAAACCTCATGTAGCACTGCCTCCATGGCAGTACAAGCCTTGCAAAACCACCTCAGTTAACAGGTCAGCTGAGGGGCTAGAGCTCCCAAGCTGGGCTTCTACAGCTGCCTCTATTTGGTAAAGAGCCTCAGCAATGTCTGGAATAAGCAATGCTGGAAAGGTACAAAGGTGCTTTAAATTCTCTAAGCACTTCTCATGGGTCAGATTGGCCATTCAAGCCTAGAAAGCTCTCCCAGCATATCTTTCTCTCATGTTAAGTAGTCTGAAGCTATGTTGGGCTTATTTATCTCCTTTGGATGAGAACCAATCCCAAGGCCCACAGCATACTGCTAATTAATTCCTTTCCCATGAGAAGAAAATTATTTATTCCCTTATTTTTAACGGCCTTCAAACAATGTGAGGGTCTTTCTGACTGCAAGGTAATTACAGAGTTGCTACTCACCTAAATCCTCTCACTATTTGTACAGAATGTTCTTAGTATGTGCTACATCCTTTTCTTCCTTTAAATGTTTCTGTAATTAAAGGTAATGCTGCCAAAAAGATGCTCCAAGTTGAATAAAAAATATTTATTTGCATGAGTAAACTGGCTAATTACTTGAGCAGTCTCACACAAGTATTCTAATGTTTAGGCATAGAACAAGTAACCATCAACTCAGGCATGGAGAGGAAAAAAGAAAATCCGTTTTAAACCACAGACATTCACTTAATCTTGGTACAAAATCCTACTTTCTTTTTAAGAAGAAAAGGGATACATTGTAAACACCCCTGCACAACAGGTATTGCAGGACTGCAACTCAGCTGCTTAATACGTCAGAAAACATGCTCACGTGCAGTTGAAAAAAATAAATTAAAACAAGCAGATTCAGACTGTGCCATTAAGCCACTCACCAGCCCCAACAAGAACTCCTGGTGCTATTATGCTCTGTAGCTTCCACTGCATCACTTCAGAGATGTGGGGAACTCTCATTTCTACAAGCAAACAACTTTGCAGGCTGGTGTTACCAAAACAGTCACACAGCTTCACTTCCTTCTATCAAATTAACTTATGAATTATGCAGCTACATTTTGGTTTAGAAAAATTCAAACTGCAACGGTAGCACAGAGGGAAGGCAGTGGCTTCCCGTAAACAGAGACGTTAAGGTACTATTTGAAACAGCAGTAATGCCCTTCCCCTTATGTGGAAAGATACCTGCTTCTTTTACACACCCTAGGTCAAGTCCAAAACTTAAATGAACTCTGAACACATTAGTCCTGCTTTTGCAAGCCAGAAATTATACCCACTCCTTTACGCTCGATTATGTTTTCATGCATAACTTCAAATGAGTCATTTCATCCTACCACCTGGTTTCCAGATTCTTCATCCCCTGGTTCGTTTACTTAAGGAGCTCTTCTTGTTCATCTGAATGTTTTGGGTACTAATTGGCAACGAATTTCCTTTCCACTGCTTTTCATTCTGTGTTTTCTTGGTGGTCCTTCATCTAAGTCCATTCAAAGACAGTTCTGCTTGCCAGGTACTGCATGCCCTTGAGCTGTGTTACATCACCCACAACTGCAAATAGTTTGCAGTGATCTCTCTTGGCCCAACTTTAATAAGAATGCTGCAGAAGGGACTGGCAATTCTGTTTTGGATTTTAGTGTTTGGGTTACTCATGTTTCTTTAAAACTGCATATGGGTCCCAAAACATCCACTGAACAAGATTTTTAACCTTTATATGGGAAGTTCATCTTCACTAAGTTATGATTCCTGCTGTGCCTGAACTCAGCTGCAAAGCAAAAGTAAGTATCTCAATAAAGGTTTTTTTTCTGTAGTCAATACCAATCATACAACAGGGCATGCATACCTTCACCTTTCCATGCTTGTGCTCCAGAAATATAGCAAAGTTTTTTCCTCCAGAGGTCTTGATTTAACCGCTGATGAGACCAGTACCTAACAACTCAAAGCAACATGGGGAAAAGACATCACAATAATAAGGCAAGGAGAGTGAGGTTTGTCTGAGGTAGCTAGAAAAAACCCTGGTTTTGGCAGATTCTGGTCATGGCAGAATCTCAACCACAGTTCACATCAGGCATTAACAAGCCCAGGTAGGTCATTCACACACTAAGCCGAAAGAATAAGGCAATGAGTTTGCAGAAATGAAATTAAGGCGAAGCTTAGACAAATACCTCAAGCTTTTTAAAAATGAGAATGGCTCCAGGAAACAATATCTGATAACAACAGTGCTATACTCAGTCATTTGTACCTTTTAGCTGCTAGATGATGCAGTGGAAAGTCGTAAATAGAACATGCCCACCATGCTCTTTGAAAGGAAAAAGAAAAAAAATGCCAGTAATGACTTTGGAAAACTTACATCAGCTATTTTGTCACAGGATGACCAGAGCATAAACTTTTAGATAGTCTTAACTTTAACAGTAAGCTTAAATTTCTGAGAGGATTATACTGTGGAACAATGAAAATGTAAAAAACAGGGAGATAGTTTGGGCAGTACCTTTCCAGAAGACAGCAAAAGATTTAAACCTGTGATCAAGTCAGGATTGTTTGTTCCAAATAAGGTAGCACATCAAGACGGTCTGGTACTCTACCTGTGAGATATCTGTGCAGACTCTTTTACCCAATACTTCATATCTATGTCTTATAAAAATCGTACACGGCTTGCTAATGCTATATATCTAAAGAAAAAGAAATACAGAAACCTGGTTCCCCATAGATTTTTATCTGTATTAAATAATGGCCAAATGCTTTGCTGGCTTAATTCCATTAAGTTCAATGGAGTCATGCCAGGAAAGAATTTGGCCCTAAGCATTTAATGAGCCTGTTACTTGCAAGATTAGGGGCCAGATCCTCCTCTGGTATAAACTGATATAATTTCATTGGCTTCCATGGAACTATGCCAACTCACAACAGCTGAGGATCTAGACTAACAATTAAGGAAAGTTATTTTTCCCCTAACAAGTAAACGTGTCTCATATTCTCATATATGTTCATCTTTGTCAAATATTCTTGCAAAGATCATGCCTGGCTTCCAAGACTTCCTCCCCAGCAAAAACCAAGTGGTAATTTCTTTGGTTCTTATGTAACAGTTCAGCAACATAGGGTTCACTTTTTCCTCTCCTAAGCTTTCAAGTAAGAATTCTGCCAAATTCATGCTCTTAAGTCATATTTAGCTGGACTCTGGCTATCACAAAGTAACATTAATACAAAAGTTATTTCCTGTTAGATTCTCAAGTATGTAAAAGTCATAGGCCATTTTTACAATTTACATCTATAAATCGTTGTTGTCTTATGGGAATATCATCCTGCCTCACAACAAAGCTGGAAAGCAAAACTAATAATGTATAAAGCTCACTTTTGGTCTCTGATGAAGGGTTATTATTCTGCATGCAATGACATTCAAAATTAATCTCATGTTTCTTTTCCCTGTTACTAAGTACAGATCAGCTTAGGTATGTTTATCAATTTTTGCTCATGGTTATGAACATTCTAAATCATTAGTGTAAAAGCTAACTCCAGTCAAATGCTTTAAATTAAAAATTACAAAATACAATATGCATCCTTGATACTTTCTTCCATCTGAGCTGTCTGATTTAATACAGGCATACTTAAAAAGGACTAAAATAATTCTTTGACTAAATCCTGTCAAAGATTTCTGACAACATCATGTTAGCAATTTCCTTGAGCATTTTAATAGGACTGAAGTTAAGACTGGTTCCTCTTCTAGATTTTTACTTTGGGGTGGATTCTAGACAAACAGCACATGGGATAGTTTCAAGAAAAGAACAGCAATACATTCAGACTATTTGGTAAGACTTTAGAAAGTTCTCAGTAACTGAGAGGAAACATACTGACTTTAATGTATAACCAGGCTTAAAGGATTCACCATCTGGATGGTCCATAAAGTTCTATGCACAATATATTGTATAGGTTGATTGACAATATCTCATATAATTATTTTAATCACTCCAAAATATGCTGATGGAAACTCTGGATAAGACTTATCATATGTTCTTCACTTAATTGAAGGATTTTTCTGAAATACATGAAGTAAGTATGCAAACAGTGCATTTATGTAATAGGAATGGCTAGCAATATAGCATTAGGGCACTCTAGGGCATGTTTTATTGGTTCATTAAATCTTGCCTCAGGTGTGTTCTACCACTCGAGGCAAGTATTAATGGACCAATAAAAAAGACCCTGGGGTGTTTTAATGCCGTAATACTACAGCTGTCTACATTTAAATTAATTTTTAAAATAGCTTTTAAAAATAATTTTCCTTGGTATTTAATATATCCTTCCACTATTTAAAAGTTTGTGGTAGAAAGATGAAATGGCTACAAAACAAAGACAGGAAAGTCTATTGTCTAATAAAAATATAAGTACTTTCTGAGCAGTAAAAATTTAACTTCTACCTCAACTGCCTCCCTCATTTTTCAGACTTTCACTTTCTCTTCTTTTCTGATTCACTCTCACATCATAAAGCCACTATGAAAGACAGCCATGTAGACCTGATTGTTTCCCCTTATTTGAATCTATCAGAATCAAGTAGTTCTTCAAAACAACCTGATCTCAACAAGCTTAAAACTTAGCAGGTGTCTAGGGTCACCTAGACTCTAGCCAGAGTCAAGCCTAAGTCAAATAAGAATTTTATCAGTTTTATTACAGATGGACAAGCTGATAGTCTGTAGTTAAAATTGCAAGACCAGTTTCAGCCAGAAGCAGGCACAGAGTAGGAAAATAGGCCTTGGAGACAGACCAATTTGAAGAGGAAGTAAAGGAAAAGCAACAGTCAGCTTGAATAATGAAATATCCTGTTTCTTCTGCAAGAGAGAGCATCATCCCCCCCCGCCCCTCTTCAATTGGTTTGTTGTGTCAAAAATCTCAAAACATTTCCTTCAGGTGTGCCAGGGCTTTTGCCAAAGTACTGGCACCAGTCAATAGACACAGAAAACAATCTGAGTAGGAATGGCTAGCCTGAGGTTGCAGAGTTGACAGTAGAGACTGGTTACGGAAGACTAGTTGTTAAGGCCTTGTTGAGAACAGGAATAATTTGCATGGATTCAGCTGCAGCTGGAGTAAAACTCCCTGGGAAGCCAGTCACATACTGTCTGACAAATTCTGCTCATGATGGAAGTTTGTCTTTCTTTCCTTAAAATGACTATAAAGGACTGAAAACTGTTGAATGGACATGTATATGCACCACCCAGAGAGTTGTCGTGTATCCTGAGATATTACTTATATGCACAATGGTTGCTGTCTGGGTAAACTGTTCCCAAAATCAGCTTGACAGCATTTAAGAAACACAATGTGAGTATGTCCAGCTACCAAAAAAAAAAAAAGCTGGTTATTGGCTCAGATCACCTTAGAGTTATACAACACCAAGTGCATATTCATTTACTTAGTGAGCTACAAGAATTTCACCATTATTTTGGGACCAGAACATGCCACTGCCTCACACATTGAATACTACCTTCCTAGAGCTTCCACTGAAATTTGTGACACTGTGCATGCTGCTCAGTATGAATAGGCATATAAAGACATCCCTTAGATTGCAATATGACTGTGTCCTACAGGAAACCCTTATTTATCCCTCCAAATTAGGTACCAATCCTACTATGTAAAGTAGATTAGCTAAGAGAAGAGCTGATGATCACAAAATCATAAAAAATTATATCACTTCATTCTAATGACAACTGCGTTAGTATGCATTTTTAATTCCTCTTGCTCTTCTGTATGGAACCTGTGTTCTAACAATACAAAGAAGCATGAACAACAGAATCAAAAGTAGCCCAAGAATCTGCGGTGTCACCTACTGACCAATGTTTCTCTCCAATCTGGTTCCAAAGTAGATATCATAGAATACATTAGGTTGGAAGGTACCTTTAAAGGTCATCTAGTCCAACCCCCCTGCAGTAAGCAGGGACATCTTCACTAGCAGGTTCCTCAGAGCCCCATCAAGCCTGACCGTTAATATCTCCAGGGATAGGGACTCCACTACTTCTCTGGGCAACCTGTTCCAGTGATCTACCACACTCATACTAAAGAACTTTTTCCTAACATCCAACTGAAATCTACCCTTTTCTAGTTTAAATCCATTAGCCCTCATCCTACTGCTACATGCCGTTGTGAACAGTCCCTCCACCGGTTTTCCTATAGGCACCTTTTGGGTATTGGAAGGCCACTATAAGGTCTCCCTGGAGCCTCCTCCAGGCTGAATAAGCCCAATCCTCTCAGCTTATCTTCGTAGGAGAGGTGCTCCAGCCCTTTGATCATTTTTGGGGCCCTTCTCTGGGCGCACTCCAACAGGTTCATGTCCTTCTTGTGTTGAGGGCTCCAAAGCTGGACACAATATTCCAGGTCAGGTCTCACTAGAGCAGAGTTGAGGGGCAGAATTATCTCTCTCAATCTGTTGGCCACACTTTTTTCGATGCAGTTCAGGATGCGTTTGACCTTCTGGGCTGCAGATGCACATTGGTGGCTCATGTCCAGCTTCTCATCCACAAGTACTCCCAAGTCCTTTCTTCAGGGCTCTTCTCCAGCACATCATCTCCTAAACTGTATGGAAAATGGGGGTTCTCCTGACCCCAGTGCAGGATCCAGCACTTGGCTTTGTTGAACTTCATGAGGTTCACATGGGTCCATTTCTCCAGCCTGTCCAGATCCCTCTAGATGGTATCGTGTCCCTCTGGCACATTAACCTCACCCCTCAGCTTGGTGTCATCAACAAAGTTGCTGAGGGTGCACTCAATCCCACTGTCAATATAATCAATAAAAACAGTGAACAGCATCAGTCCCAGCACAGACCTCTGAAGAACACCACTTGTCAGTCTTCCATCTGGACATCGAGGCATTGACCACCACCCTCTGGATGCAACCATCCAGCCAATTCCTTCCTTATCCACTGAGCAGACCACCCATCAAATCCATCTTTCTCCTACTTAGAGAGAAGGATGTTGTAGGGGACTGTGTCAAAGGCCTTGCAGAAATCCAGATGCTGTTTTCTTTGCAACAAGGGAAACATCCTAAGTAGCAAGGTCAACCTGCCAAGTCACCTCAGCTTGCAATGAAACTGACTGTGGCACTACTCTAACCCAGAAACAATAGCAATTCCAGGACTGGATGTACCTCCAAAGGCAAATATATTTTCCAGACGTTGACCAAGACACTTTGCACAGTCCATGTGTAAACACCCAAGCATTACAGATACACAGGTATTACACCACTCTGAGATCAGCATTGCTTATGAAGCGTTTCTGAAAGGAAACACAGGAATACAATGGCCTTTTTTCCCTTTAATTCTGCTAGCTAAATCCACCAAGAGATCCTACCTAGAGCTGTATTTCTAGTGCAACCACTTGAATTCACATTAGATTTATCTCACCCTATAAAAGCACAATTCATTAAACAGACTGATAAAACTGGTCTGTTTAAACTAAGGCAATTTTATCACAGTCATTTCAATTATTTAACACTGCTTTCTTAAATCAGTACTTAAAGCTTTCCTTTGACAAGTATTCTTTTAAATAAATGAGCTGTAATTTAAACAATGAGAAAATAATGACCCAGAACAATATATACAATTAGGGAGATATTTTCCAAATATAAAGGCTCTGGTTGTTTTTTTTTAAATGATACACAATTTCTCAGGCAATGAGCACTCATGGACTGAAGCGGCTTTCACAGTTGGTAGTGAAGAACTTCTAACCCAAAGCATAACTCCTAATGCCAAATTTTGACAAGGTTTTACAACAAGGATGCTGTTGGACAATTTAAGATTGTCTAACTCAATCTGTCAGATTCTCAGCATAGGACCAAAAATTTTGGGAATGTTGCACTTTTGCCATGAAGCTAGTGACATGTTTTAGCAGAGCTCTGCAATGAGCTGTAGCAGACTATATTAATTTGAACCAGGGTAGCAGTCAAAGGTTATAAACCAAGTTTGATAGAAGGCAAGGAAAACTGATAGGAGCTTTTTGAATAGTCTTGTGTGCTTCTGGTAAACTTGGTTTTGGCTTTGTATTTTCCTCTAGTTGGAAAAGGTTTCTTCAACAGAAGACCTCTCCAAGGACTGCATCATTCCTTTTTTTAATATCCTGTAACTTTCCTGAAATCACTGAAAGAACAGGAGCATGAATTTTTTAAGACCTACTAATCAAAGGGACCACTACATTAGTTCTGGAAAGATCTGGACACGCCTTACCAATGATACCTGTATTCCAGCCAGTAACTCTACCCTGATGGCTTTTAAAACAAATTCTAGATCTCCACGGGACATAAGCTACAAACGTAATTTTCCTAACTCCACATCAATGACAACAACATGAAATATGCATTTCAGTTTTAAGACTACCTGGGATAAAATGAGGTAAGATTCCCAAGTCAATTTTCCTCACTCCTCATTGAAGCAATGAGGGATTCACTGAATTCACTATCACACATACTCACAATGAAATGCTGAATCAAATTTTATCCACAAGGGAATGAAAATGCACAGTCTCCATCCTAAATAAGTTTACAGCCTTTTAAAATGAAATAAAGTTCTCTATCAGGTACCTCCTTTGCATTAGTATTATGTAGTTAAGTATTCAGTATAGTGTAATTTAAGCCTTCCTAGTTCCAACTCAGAGCAATTAGCCTTCAGGTTATTTCAAAGGTAGCAACAGCTTTCATCCAGCCCTGAAGAAAGGAGATGGTTTTGCAACACTGCCCCTCTAGACCAAGTATCAGAATTTTCCTCCTTTGTCATCCTTATTAGCAACATTCTAATACTTGGGAAACACTGCAAGCCTCAATAAATAATGTACAATAATACATTGTATGTACACAGGTACAGCACTAATTACTTTTGCCTGACCATAGTCATTCATATATTCCCACACTTGGCTGGAGTTTGATCACTATGCTATGACTTGGCCTAGTCTAACATTATGCCCAGTTCTGAAGGACAGTGAGCACTATTCTTCCCTCAGGACATCTCGTAGATAACATGAAAGCTTCATAATACATAAATATCTGGTTGCATCAAACTCAGATTTTAAACCTGAGTAAAAGTCGTGTCAATGCAAGACCAGAAGCCTGCTTTCCTGGAAGAAAAATTAGCAAAATAATCTCTATGTTTCACCACGTCATAGTATTATACAGGCACTCACTGCAACTGCTGTTAAATTGTATTAAAAGTTTTATTACCTCTGGAGCTTGACTGAAGTTAGTGGACCTGCTCCTGCTGTAATACACTTCTCAGCTTGAGCGAGGATGGCAGAACCTGATCCTCACTGACATTCAGATCATCACCGTCATTGCTGTTGTCAGACATGAAAGTGGACAGCTTCTATCATTGATTGCCTTCTTAAGCTTGTGAGAAATAAGAACCGTTTGGCATAAATGGATTCCAAACTTTGCAGACTTTTCAGCTCCAATCATTCTGAACACAAATTCCAACTCCTCTCCAAAGTACAGAGTTTGTAATATTGTCATTAGATGCATAATTAGTGCAGGGATTAAAAAACAATTATTTGTGTGCTTTAGCTCACACATACCATTCCTATACCATCAGTTGCTAACATACAGCCTTTGAAAAATAGACACATTTATGCAATTGCTACATGGTCCTCCTGTGCAGTATAAATACATATGCTGCTAAATATAAAAACAGCACACATGCACAAAAATATACATGCACCAAGGATTAGTTTTAGAGGAGCTAGCAGAAAGACAATGCCTCCTGGGTTTACTGAGCAAATGTAATTTCTATAATGAACCTTTTTGTTAATCCTTGATAGTTTTAGACCCAGGCAACGACATAGACTTTTTCATAAGAGAAAGTAGTTCAGTGGCAATACAATGAAAGAGAATTGATCCCAAACAAATTAATATTAAATAGTCAGGCATTGAAAGAAAGCACACAATTATTGCTTTCGGAGGGGGGGGGGGACAAAACACCACACCCTTTTCAGTAGTCATCAGTAGCCAAAAAACACAAACCACCATTAGTGTTTATTAATGATAACTAGATACGCTTCTGTTAGTATTCCAGAGCCAGCCCTGCCATAGCAATGTTTATTACCCTTTGTAGCTGTAGGCAGCCAGAGGCTCACTGTGTCTATCCCTTTCTCATCATTTTAAAAAGATTAATCTTTAGACAATGATCTGCTGATACCATTAATCTTAGTCTTGAACTTCTTTGTTGTTCTTGCTCAGTAATGAACAGTACCACGAAAATATGCCTTGCCTTCAACAACAACAGGGACCTGATTTGTTGGGATTCTCCACTTTGAGTAATTTTTCACTGCAGCACAATATAGATGTGAAATGGCAACCTAGGTGATACAGATTTATTCTCTACCTATCTGTCCCATTTTTACACCAAGATAACTCCATTTATGTTAATACAATTGCAGCTGTAGAAAACTACAGTGCTAGGGTCTCACATGCACTCCATGACACAGATGGTTATGAAAGTCAACACTGTATCATAAAATAGTACAGAAGTTTTCATCTTTGTATCAAAAAGGAGAGAATCTTTGTCTGACAAGGGGCAATACGTTTTTTCTAGAATCACTACTTAGGTGTTCAGCTGTTCATATATTTGCTATTTGCCCCTCAAAAAGAACTCCAGAACTCATATCTCTATGAAACTTCTGTAATTTCAACCTTTTCATTTCACTTAAATAATCTTTCACTTCAAAATAATCTTTATTAGAAATAAGAGAGAAAAAAAATTTAACTTGCTCCACAAAATATTGACAATAAGTAACTTCTGTCTGCATTTTCCAGGGGAAAAAAGTGTATATATATATTTAGTAGAAATTTAAAACCAGGTGTCCCAACAACACTCTTCCACCCTGGTTAGTCCAGGTCACTCAGAGAAAAACATCTATATTGCTTCCAAATCCAAGTTTTTTCCATGAGCTAGTTATAATGCTTCCCCTCAGAACTGCTGGTGATGCACTGTTAATATGTTGAAGCTGATGCATGGCAAAAATATTAACTGTGCTTTTCTTCTATGCAGTATACCTGAGCTCCTTGAGAGTTCCAGGCAATGGAGAAGTGAATGCAATAATCTGTATGTCAGACAGACACAGATCGTGCCCAGTACATTTAATACAATATAAACTTTAAAAACAAAAACCAAAAACCCCACAACTGAACTGTTTCTAAGATAATGAAACTGCAATGGCAGCAAACAAAACTTTCAAAACTTAACAGTTGTGGGAAGTATTACTCTTTTCACTAGGCAATTTCAGAGCACTCTTCACAACCCCTCTCTCCAAACAGTGTGTATTTCCCTTTAGAACTTCCTGGTTGAATCCATTCTTTCATATTCAGTTAAGTTCGCACACTGTGCCACCCACACAGATATTACATGCTTTTTCTTATGAGTAAAGACAATCACATTCAAATGTGTGTATGCAGATGATTTTTTCCTCTTTCTCTTTGCCAGCAGTCAAACTTTCTGGGAAAGTGAAAAGGAAAGACCGGTGTACTCAGAAGATAACATTTAGAGGAATCACACTTGACTTTTCAAAAATACTGAAAATGAAGACTCCTTCTTCCCAGGTTAGTCATATGGATAAAATCTTGAAGCAGAGTCTTCTCTTTATCATCTTTATTGCCTATTTAATAGAAAGATTTGCTCAGAGTTATCCAAGAGCAGACTCTGTTCCAATTCTGCCCCACAGTCTATATTCTGAGAAAAGCTAATCCTGTATTGTATAGCCCCAAAACAAGCCAATAGTCTACCATAACTTCATGTAAGGCTGCTCTAATGAACACCAAAAAACAGTTTTCCATGCTCTCTAAAACACCTGTCTTATCCTAAAACTTTCCATGTTCCATTGTTGCCCAAAGAATATTATAATATTTGACCAAATTCCCTTCAGATATTTCTTATTTGTGGGAAAGATAATACTCATTCCAAAGTGGTAAGAGAAAAAACTTACTGTATTTTTTACCACGGCTAAAATGATCGAAGTCAAGCATGTTTAAACTAACTGCATGAACGTAGAATTTACTTTTGCATAGGTATTTCCACTTCAGTCACAACAATTTGCAACACAAAGAATTCCAAGCCATAGAGTCGAGTGCAAAAGACATACAAACAAAATGACTTAACAAAAAATGTCAAAACTATTCTAGTTCTCTATTTAAATAATTACACACAATTTCTGCATAGATACCAAGAATAACAGGATCTTATTCTACTCCCGTTAGATTTTAAGGCAAAATTCCCATTCACTTTAGCATGAAGTAGCATTAAGGAAGAAAAAGAAGGTGGGCCCATGAAGAGAAAGCAGAAGTCAGTCTTTCTAAATGCAGATTCCACTGCTGGCACTGCAACAAAAGATCTGTGCAATCTGTAAATGAAATACTCGGAGCCTGATTCAGGCTCCTGGTGTACAATTTGGAGCTGAGGCTTGTAAGGCAGTCCCTTTCTGTGTACATACAAGGGTCAGGAGGGGGAAGCATGGGAGAAAGAGAGATCTGTATTTCTCTGCAAAGTGTACAAGAACTGTAAGCAATTTCCCATGTTCAATGCACCTCCATTCATTTGGAAATCCAGCTGGGCTTCATTCCCTACAAAGAACTTCCTGGTTCTCCTCGGGTTATCTGAAAGACCTAAAGGTTCATTCCTGTGGCAGAACAGGTATGGGAGCACAAAGCTTCTAATTTCCCATCTTTTAACAAGGGGACACTGAATTACCTTGCAAGTGTACTGCAGCTGAGATTTCAGAAAATTAAGCTTAGCTACAGATTAGTAAAACAATCATCAGATTTTTAAAACTTGATGCAGGAAACATGGGCTCCAGAAAAAAACAATTATTCAGGTGTTTTGTGGACCTGTCTTGCCCCAGTATTCTTATGTTTCTTCTACAAAACATAGCTACCTTATGTAATGCAATGGCAAAATACATGACACACAATTCTTTCCTTTTTTTTCTCCCCATTTCTTGACTTTGTCACTTTTAACACCAGAATATTTACACTGCATTTAATAAATAACACACTGTATGAAAATTAAATCTCTTGAGAAGGTATTTCTGAGGGTTTTAATCAAAAGAATCCACACCCGTAAAAATCTCACATGTATATATATATATTTAAGTTCCCATCAGTGGAGCTTCTTCAATGAATACAATCAGGCTTGTGCATGATTCTTTGCAGTTTAGTGGCCCAGAAGAATTGACATGAAGGACAAGAAGAAACAAAAAGTTGGAGCACAAATATAGCAGAAAAAACAATGCAGATGACAACAGAGAGAACAACCAATCATCCACTCAACTGCAGCAAAGGAGCTATCCAGCAAAATCTGACCAAAGGCCTCATTTCCAAGTTTTGTTTTTATTTTTAGACCCTGTTAAAACATTTCAAAAATATGCAAGCAATGGCTTCGAAAAGCAGTAATTGTGATATTAAATTTTATTGAAATTTCCTGAGCACTGATTTGTGTACAGGCTCTTATACCAAGTTCCCACGAAGCCGTAAAACGTTTAAAATACTGTCTGTGCAAATGCAAAATTTATGAATTCACACATCTCTGGTTGATTTATGTGAAATAATAATGCACTATTTAATGCTTAAACATGGCTAGGAGCAATGCTAGGCTATCAAGATGTACAATGAAATAATAGATTTATAAGACGGATAACCTTCCTGCCTAGAGAAGCTTGTTTAAAGGTGTTGTACAGATATATTAAACTATATGTAATTTTATACTAACTTAATGCTGTAGGCCTATACTGCAAGCAGTAAAAGATTACTGCCACAGTATTTGCAATAATAAAATGATCTGGCTATTCAACATAAGGTATCAGAGGAGTGAAAAAATATTCTTTATGATTTCAAACTTTTTACTCCTCTCTTTTGATTTAATTTAATCATTTAACTGCTATGCTTGCATTTCACAGCTCACTGTCATCAACTCTCATCTGATTTATCAAAATTGCTTTAGTTTCACTGTCCAAGGGCGAATGTCTGTCTTTCTCTGACAATAAATAACAACATATTCAATGATTTTCACACTGAAATGAAAGGGACACGGTGTCTTTTTTAGGAACACACTTCTGCTGAGGTAGAAAGTACCACTATGACCTTGTCATGTGTGGTAGCTTCCATCAGCTATGTATTCCTGGCAAGGCATGCAAAGGAAGCACAATCCAGCCCTCAAGTCGACAAGCAGCATGTGATATTCCATAGGGTCTCACAATATTGGCTGTATTAGCTGGGCTACTTGTAAAAGGCAATATGAAAAACAGAGACTTGTTATCACACAATTAGTAACTTGCATTATTAATTGAATTACAGCTATTCTGTCACTTACTCGCATGCTGATGCAGCACCCACAGACCCTATATAAAGTATTCTCCCACGTTCACATTTCTTTTCCTCAGAAGAATTCATTGTTAGTCTGTTTGGGTTTTAATTTCAAAAAAAAAGCTTTTAAATAAATGACCCTATTAGCCAACTTCCAGAGTATAAGGTATTTTCACACAAGTTTTGAATAGGACTCTAACCTTGGAAAGGAATTCACATTAGAATCCAGCAACAAGCAGTACCTCCTATGTTATTTCTTTTTTTAGTCTTAGTCCTGCTTATTAACTGTACTTGACGAATTTTTTCATGAATTTGTATGCTACTCAAAAATCACATTTTCAGTCCTTTAGTGCGTGGATTCCTCATGAACCATTCACAAATGTAACAAGAACTTAGGCCAGGCCATAGAGACCTTACTTATGCTGCTGAGTTTTCAGTTATTCAAGTGAGTGGCTTTGCTTAAATCAATCAATGAAAAAAACGATTTAATGGAATGCAACAAGCACATTTGATGGGCAATTCTGTTTAGCAGACAAAAATGACCGTTCTTTTTTAGTGTATATTTTTCCAAGATTACCACAGACTGAATCCTTCTCCTGTTCAACACTGTCAGGCCATGAGAGAACTTGGAGCCCACACTGAAAGTGCTCAAGTGACTCATTTTTGATATGCAACTACTGGCTTATAAACATGAAGGAAAAGCAGTTTCAAATCCAGTACAAAATATACCAGCTAGTACAAAACCCAAACAGAACATAGGTATTCCAGTGTAAAATTAAGTCGAAATACCTTTCCACTCAATAAGTTTATTACCTAAAGCTAGTAAAGCTATCCTGTTTTGTTTTGAAATTCCCTAGCCAACTTTAGTTCTCCTTCTGCAGATGGACAGGCAACATTCATGTTAAACCTGAGCCTAGCTCAGATGCACGAATGGAGCAGTTCCCCCAGTTACCAACTTCAGAGGACTTCCAGAATGTAATGACAGGATGTATTTTTTTCTAATTTTAAGCATTCATAATACAGATGTCTGCTCATGAACCAGTCAATGGTACTTCTAGGTTCAATCTAATATTTAAGTCAAAGGTCAAGATGAATCTTAATCAAGAGATGCCCATTACACTACATTGACTAAGATGAGAAACCAAAGGGTGAGAGGTTCTACATTTTGGTCTAAAAACACGGTGAATTCCACTTTGAGCTCTTAGAACAAAAGGGTTTAGATTTTGGTCAACACTTTAATTCAATATTAACCTGAATTAATGAAGAATATAGAAGCTAAACAATGAGTTTGTTATACAGTGTAATGGAGGTAATGGTGTCTCCAAAACCTCTATTCCTCTGAGGAAGGAGTAAAGTCAACCACAGCTCATTGAAAAGATTTCCCCTAATTCAGTGGCTATAATTCCAGTGCCCAGTATTACATGCTCCCATTCTCCTGTGAGCTTGCAATACAGCTACCTTCTGCATAAAAGAGGAAGATGAGGCTCTCTATTCTCTGGCACCAGGAAGCAGGACACAATTGATTCTGGCTTATATTAAATTGTTCTTTGATGATGTTCTACATTTTCAAAGTATCCTAGAGACTTCCAACTAAACCTTTTAACACCCTAATGAGACAGGGGAATTGCTGTTCTGCCTCCTTGTAAATGAAGGAACTGAAAGACAGATACCACAGTCTATGCATTTAAAACCATTTGCTAAATTTGAGTAATTCAGTATCTGGATTCTCATTTTGGGACTCCCAAAGCATAACTTTGAAAGGTAATCAGTACCCACTGCTCTGAGCTCAATAGGAGCTGAGATCATTCACCTCCAGTGAAAATCACTCTGAAGGACTTTCAGCACAGGCACACAAGAAGCAGAGCACACAAAATAGTGGGCACTTTTGAACATGTTTTCCTGAATTACCGGCTTCTTAAAAAACACCAGAACATCTGCTATCTACTCTAATATTAATTAACAGCACAGAAAGAGAAGCAAATCATATGTTTGAGCATGTACATTACATATCTTGCCTAATGCACAACTACCCATGTTAGGTTCAGATTCCATTGTTAATCTTAGTTCCTTACATTGAACAGAAAAGAAAAAAAAAAAAAATCACCCAACCATAAATACTTTGATTTACTTGCTCTTTTTTCCTTCTATAGTTATTCCAGTCCCAGCAGTGGTGAGCATATAACAAACATTCTATGAGGAAAAGAGTTTGCTTTGTGCTAATGATACTTTTGATAGCCATTTAAACCCAGATGAAGTAGAGTGTAGGCAGTTTTTTATACACCTAGGTGTTGAGCCTTCCTTTTAACCAGCATAACTGCTTTTGCAAAGTTTAGAAAGAAATTAAGTCCAAGCTATATATTATTTTACTTCCACAAATGTTAGCCACAACTGAAGAATGCTTCCTGCATTTTTCAGAAACTGAGTAAATATTTTTAAGCCAGTGTGGTACTGAGTATTTATAGCTACATGCTCTGCAAAGGCACAAACAAGATGGTGAAGGGAAGTGATGGCTGGAGAGGCTTCATGAATCATGGTGTCTCATCACGTAAAAACGTATTCTACAGCTCCCCACTTGGGAAAAAAGCATCTTGAAGAAGAGAGGAAAATAACCCTGCTCCCCCAGTGAATATAGCTATTCTCCCCATCCTCACTCTCTGTGCAAACCCAGCCACTTTTAAATTCTCCAATAAACACTGACAACTTTGACTCTAAATCCTCCATTACCTAAATTTGAAAAAAAGTCAGATAAAAAAAAGAGATGCTACTAGAGCTCTACAGAGAGCAAGGAGAAATACAAAGCTAACTATATATTAGCATATGTGTATTTAACAACTACAATTACAGGCAAAAATTCTTTATTCCATTGACTAGAGATTTGTCACCAAGATTTGATATAGGATACACAATGAAACTTGCCTTAGGTAACCACAGGAGGCCCAAAAAAATCCACTAGCTTCATCCAAGGTCATTTTTAACTAAGTTGTAGCAAAATTACTGTGAAAACTTCCAAGGTGGATAACAAAAATTATTCCATATAGGCATACTCTCTAAGGAAAAGACAACTTATATAATAACAAATAATAAACTCTGATACAATACACCACAAATAGGGCGGCTTCTACATCCTATCGTGCTCTCTACTACCATAATATCCAGAGAGTAAAATGAAATATTACTTTACCATTAAAGGGGCATAACTAGTCTGAAAGCCTACTGTGGAAGGTCTTCAATGAACAACCAAAACCACAGCAAAATACTATAAATATAATAGAAGAATAAAAATGTTAATTAAATATAGCATTGTAAGACAAGAAACATTTCAATTTAGAAGCTGAAAGCATCCTGCAAAAATCCAACTATAACATGCAAACATGTATACCTCAACTGGTTTTCTCACCATCACTTATATAATCATAAAACTTTTCAGGAGAAGATTGAATTGTTCTGTGCAAAATAAATGTAATAAAGGAATGTTTGCTAAGTAAACACATAAATACAAAATAAGATTAATCATGAAATAACCGCAACTTTCATTCCAACATGACAAGAACTGAAAATGGAACATACAACAGTGAGGGGACAGAAACCATACCTCAACGTAAAGTCACCACTCTGGGTATTTCTGAAAACAAATACTGTCATCTGAACAGCCCAACAAGATACCTACTGCACACAGGGTGTACTTGTCTAAAGAGTATCTTTACTCAAGCAAGATTCCCCAAGACTTTCTCAAAGAAAAGCTCACTGAGCGACTGCTGCATGCTGGTACTGCTAACATACAAATATTCTAAGTATTTTTAGTTGTTCTAGGAGACACTGAGCACTCATTTCAGCACACTTGAATATATACTGTATTAACACCGTGAGAAATTGCTGTGGTTATGAACTAAATGTTACAGTACATATATGTTTATTTAAACAAATATATTTAGCACTTCTTGCTTAATCTTTTTCTCCAAAATTATATTCCTGCATCAGAACATATCACACAGCAAATTCTTAAAAAAAGAAATCTAAAATCCACTCAAAACCAAAAAACTAATTCTGATCTCTACTAGTCTCATGTAAAACCAAAGTTTTTATTGTCAGCTTGAGCCATTTTTAGTTAAGTCCCCCCTAACTGTTTTTTATTCCCATACGTATAACAAAAAAAAAAATTAGCTGAACTTTCTAAGAAAATGCTCCATTAGTCTATGACTAAGCATGTAAAGTTTCAGAGCCCAGGAGGGAATTTTCTGCAAAATTACAAGCAATTGAACATTTCCACTACAATTAATCGTGTGCCCTAGGAAATGTACATCTCAGACAATTAAATTTTCTCCTGCTTATGCTCAGTACAGCATTTTCAATTGGTCATAACCTTTCCTTGACTCCATTTTCTTAAAGTGGATGGTCCTCCTACGAGTGTTTCTATGTCACTTCATAATGTTATGTCTATCAGTATGCTTAACATTTTTACAACTAGGTGCTTAAAGCTATTCTTCTAGAGCCATGTTTAAGAACCTGAGAGTAATTTTATTCTGCTGAATGCCAGGCATTCAGTTCACCCCAGTAAACGCAGATCTACTCAGTACAACTAAAAAATTAAATTTCTCTTAGCTTTATAATTTTGGTATACTGTGAATAACATCAATATTGAATGACCAAACCTCAGTCCAAAGACTATTTGTTCAGGGAATTTGGGATGTTTTGATGCAGTGAATGCAATGGCAGGATTTTATCAGCCAACAACCCACTCTTTTTGCTTTAAGTTCAGAGCCACTGACCCTATGGAACAGTAGATCAGTCAAATTATACATTTTAGTGTTGATCACCTCTTCTCATCACCACCAGTTTTAAATTAGATAAGGCAAACTAGTAAACAGAAGCCTGAAAACAAAATTCGAGACAAAAGACACCTTTACATAACACACTAATGCATTCCAGTGTCATCTAAAATGTAAAGCCTTGCTATCCTGAGGGCACAATGCACAAGGGCTTCTGCAACTCATCTCAGACCAAAGTGGTATTCTGACAAGTGAATAATCTTAGTAACACAATGAAACTCAACAAGTAAAGACCAGTTCAAAGCAGGGTTGTGGGGATTTTTTTCCTTCTTAGCTGAGTTACCTTGGTATTTAGGTGCTAGTGTTACTTAAACTGCAGATTAAAGCTAGAAAGCTTGCAAAATACTCCATCATGGCATGTTTCACCTCCCAGATGCCAGAGCCACTTAGCAGAGTCTTGAGGTATTGGGAGGAAAAAAGGAAACAAAACTATCCTTCTGCCTATCTACATGTCACATTCTCACCCAACATGGAAAAACTGAGCTGTAAATTCATTCTCCTTCCAACCCATCTACTTACACAGAAGGGGCTGTGACTATCTCAGCACTTAAAGAAGCATGATAATCATACTTGGCGTCATTCTGCCTCCCATTACAACTGCAGGAACAGGATGAAGGTTTCCTGTGACAAGACCTGAAATAAACAGGATCCTGATATTTTTAAAATATTTGTCCATTGAGGGAAAATACAATTCTTGACCCTTTCCAATCAATGAATGAAACCCAGTAACTGAAATTATCTACAAGGCAGTTTCTATGTGAATAGGAATTAATTTCTTCTTTCTGGCAGTAAGATCCCCATGCTTAAAGCCCCTAACTGTGTCAATTATTCCTGAGTATTTTCCATTCTCTAAAATCTGGAAATCCTCTAGATGTGTGGACTTGATCTGTAACAAAAACTACATTAATATACCCCCCAGATGACTCAATCTATTGTACCCTTTTTTCTTATTCACTGCATTTCTCAAAGACATTACTGCTAGAAATGTATCATTTTAGCAGTGTACATACAATGTAGATGTAAACTCTCAACATAAAAAACAATCAAGTTAACAAGTTTTCCCTATTCCCCTTTTTTTTCTCTTTTCTTTTCTGGTAGTAAATGTAGAACACAATGACCTCACTGTGATTTACAAGGTGTTAATAAACCCTAAAGTAAATAAATATCTTCATGATTGTTACAGAGTCCTGAGATGGCTAGGCAGCCAGGCTTGTAGCTAGTTGCAATGCAGGAATAAAAACAAAAGCAAAAAAAGTTTTTAAGCAGTCACAGAAGTGGCTGATACAGTGAGATGGTTCCCTCTTCTGGCCAAAGCTGGAGGAGACTAAGCTGATTTTACTTTTTTTAACTGAAATTGGATACTCTGTAGCATTAAATAGAAAAACAACTAATTTTACTTTGCAAAAAATTTATCTAAACATTTGGACAATATATTTTCAGAAATAAGTTCACAGATGAGGTAGTTTTCATAAAACTCTCCCGTGAAGGTCACAACTAGTCCTTGGAACTTCATGTTGATATTGACTTATTGATAAGCAAACATCAGCATAGGTCTCAAACAGGTGTCCAGCTCACTGTTCTCATAATGAATATGCATTCTTCAAAAGAAAGAAGCTAAAAGCAGATAAAGCTACACTGAAAGTTTATTTAGTAGCATAATCTTAAAAAAAAAAAGCAACAAACAAAACCATTCCCTTGTTGGCCCTGACTGTGTCATTTCCAACAACGCTCCAGTCCAAACACCTCCTGGTATCTATGGCAATGCAGGCTCAATCATGATAAAATTTAAAAAAAAAAAAAATGAAGAAAAAAGAAAGAAAAGGGGAAAAGAAGCCCTAAACCAAAAAAAAACCATTTACATATTGCACCTGAGAACCTAACTGCACCACTAACAGTGCCAGTGCTCATTCAAGAGCAGATCTTATCTTTTTACCACAAGGTAAATACAAAATAACTGAATATATGAATTTGTACTGAGAAGTCAGGAACTACTAAGCTGAACTGAAAAAGTGACTCCTAGGGCAATCAGTAGAAAATATTTAAATTAATGTTATCATTTTATTGTTGACTACATAATAGTCTGTGTTTATATGGTCAGAGGCTGGTTTTGGACCTCATCCCAGAAAATAAGGTCAGCAAAGTAAACACGTAGAAGCCAGAGGAGATGCATGAACTATTGATAGTCATAGTCAAAATATCAAAGAAAAACTCATCTTTAGAATCACCATGATACCTTACAACACTGTTAAAGCTGCCTGAGAGAACATTCAGAGCACAAATGGTAAGTTAACCACAGGAACACAATGCACAAGGACACCTACACACATCTAGCAAAGGAGCGGACAAAGAGACAACAACGAAACGGCTGGAAAGCTGCCACAAAAGCCTTGCTAGTTATCTCACATCAAATGAAGGACAAATGGAAATGAAAGGACTGCCACAGGACCTCAAGTTTTATTCTGATTCTAAAGCTCTAACAGGTAATAAAGAATTTGGGGATGATGCTAACAGTCAGTCTCTTGAAAGGCAAGCAGAAGTAAGGATAGACATAAACCAACATCTTTGATGCTTCACATTAGTTTGTTATAAGCAGACTAAGTTCAGCCATTTGCTTAGCTTGAACTCCATCTACCTGTCTCTGGGCACCATTTCTCCCACATACATCCCACTTTTTGAATTGAGCCCTGGAGAAATTCCCTGAAATCCAATTTTTTTTTTTTCTTCCCCTCCTCCCCACCCCCCCATTCCCAATTACTGTAATACATTCCTAACAAAAGTGATCATTAAGTTTTGGAGGCGAAGCAATGTGCTTTCCAAACAGATACTTCTCTGGAACATTATATTGTCTCTCTTAGGAGTCTTGCAGCTGCTCATTCACTGAAAATCCTATTAGCCCTAACTGCTACAATAAAAAAATAAATAAAAAAATAGAGATTTCACTGCATAGCACACGTCAGTCAAGCAAAAGAGTTACCTGGTTAATGATGACAAATTGTGGAAGATAATGATAAAATATTTATTCTGTTCTCTTATGCTTAGGACTTAATGCTCTGTTAGATTTCAGCATGAGCTCACATCATCAAAGTTCTTCATAAAAGGATCCTTTCCCCCTACTCCAAGTTGATGTGGCCACATAATTCTTAATTCCTCTAACACATCTCCTTTTCCCTTCCCCTTTGCCTTGCTTCATTTATTATTCTGATACTGAGTCTACTACTTCTGATTCATATCCTGGGGTTTTTTTTGTTCAATGAAAATCGCAGCAAGTCAATTAAAGATTGGTGTTAAAACAGTAACAGCACTAACAGAGTTAAAAGTAAACAGAGCATACCATTTTGATGCTTCAGCAGCCCACAGAGAACTGGGAAGAATGTGGATGCAGAAAACAAAGATTTTTAACAAGGTGCGATCTTGTGTGCAGGCAGCAGGAAAAAAATAATCAAATTGTCACTGAAATAGTTTCATAAAAAAGCTGTGGAAAAAAGAGCAAGTTTTGCTTAGAATGAAGAGCTACATCCACATTGGCAAACAAAGGGCCAAGGCACAGGACTGAGTAGTAGTCTATAATCATCTGTAATATCTAGCTGCTGGACATGGTCCACTATGGCTTCATACCACAACAAGCAGCAACTCCCAGACAATGCCCAGACTTGGTCTGATGGCCAATGCAGGAGTGGGCTTGTTCTCAAGACACAGTATGGATAAGCCTTCTCAGCCTATTCCGGGAGAAGACAGGCAACAAAGGGACAAGAATGAATTTAGCTTTATGGGCACTAGCTATTCATTTGCCATTGTAACTCTCTCTCCCTCCCTTCCCTGCATCACTTTGTTCAGAAACCTTTTACATGAAACTCAGAAGCAGACATATTAATTGGGTAACACACACAAAAGACAGATAGGATGGATAGACTACTACACTAAGCAGTAATACAATCACCATCCTTAATAATATACTCCCCTGAGCATTTTTCAGACAGGCAGGCATCAGCCAAGTAGGGAAAAGTTGGCCTATGTTGCTCCTCGGAATGGCTGCTCCTTCATGTTACCATCTGCCAACTCCACTTTCCCCCCCCCCTATTTTTCCACATTAGTGTTTCCCTCTTAACCCCCTGAGAACTTTATACTAAACCCAGTTCATCTCTCCTTCCTCTCTCTGCAATTCGACCTTTTCTGTTTTGTGCAGCTGTATCTTAGTCACTTTCTCACAACCCAAGTAATCTCTAGAGTCTAAGCGAGAGTTAACCAGTGCCATATCAATGCTGAACCTTGGAAGAAGGTAATCCCTAAGAGGGGGGTTACACCTTCAGATCAGGAGAACGGGCCTTACTCCAAAACTATTGGCAAATACAAAAATTGCCAAGGAGCCCTGAGTATTGCTATTTGAAATATGGGACAGGCCAGAGTCACTATCTCTTACAATATCTTAGAGGGACAAGCTCAGATTCATTTGCTTAAGAACAAACTTCCTTACCTTCAATCTCCCCCCTAGCACTGACTATGTCTGTCTCCACAATAAATTTTTTTTAAAAATAAAATAAACAAGATGTTTCCTACCACAGCACGATGTTGCCACTATCCAAGTATGTTTTTCAAAATAAGTTTCCAGGAAAGGAAAAAATTTAATGAAGCAGACAAACCTTAAAAGAACAGAATTTTCTGACAAAGAAGTGTTCAGTTGCAGTTTTTTCTAACAGGAGTGCTGTGAATATTAATCTATTAATGTTTTTATCAGCAAATTATTGAAAAGATCCTTAGTTAGAACCACTTCTTGAATAATAAAGTACTGTCACTCTCAATACAAACAGTAGTTTATACATCACTTTTTTCTTGGAAAAAAAGCAAGTCAGGAGGAAAAAAACCCATTCTACTTGGCTTCCCTGAAAAATTTAGTCCTGGAAGTTCAAGGCAATCAGTGATTTGATTTTAAAAAGCATTCATTTAAAAATTTTGAAGTATTCAAAACATTAGAAAGCAAATCTATTGTGCAGGTGAAATTTATGTTTTATGGGCCAAAATGGGACTAACAAGATATCCAGGTTTATGTTTCCCTTGTATTGAAACACAGTTAATTTTAACGTCAGAATGATCTAGCATTAAAAGGTTTTCCTGAAACATGTGCTATTTATACAGCACCCTACTTTACTTTTTTTTGTAAGCTTGACTTGATCACTTGGTTTTCTTATATGAATGACAGAGTTAATGTTTTTACAAAGTGCAGCAAATCAGAATGCTTTGAATATTAAAACAGGCTTTTGTAAATTTCCTTTGTCTCAGATAATTTGCTTGTTGCTAGTCTTAACTTCCCCAACAATGCTTCCATTAATAATGTTGACAGTACTAGATGATATACCATCTTTCCCCATGCACAGAGTTCAGCTGAATAAAGAAGAATTAAAAGACTTCTGCCACCTTCATCAACAAGCAGTACCTCAAAAGTAAGGCATTTACTTGACAAAAGTAAAGGGAAGAAAGTGACAGCTAGTGGAACTATGAGTAAACGGGACCCCAAAATTTCTACATTTCTGAATGCATGAGAAACATTAGATGAATTACTATCAGGTGTTTTACACCCTTCTGTACCTCATTTCTATGTTTTCTTGATGCAGCAAAAATAGTCAGCCACGATTTATTTATGCTGGTATTGCAATTTCCCCAAATAGCCAGAGAATATTATTACCAATGCTTAAATAAGAACAACAAATCTAAAAGATAAAATTTCATACCTAAAGCAATCTGAAACTTTTTACATTCTATCCTCAAGCAATATAATTTTTTTCCTTAAAAAACAGAGTTCAGCATGTCAGGATTTTAGCATTGCTTGAGGTAGATCACGAGCAGAAGGTTCAAAATGTGAGCTTTGAAAAAAGAAACATTTGGTATCTAGATCTACTTCTATAACCTAAAAAACCAGCTTCTTAAGAAAATGCTCTATTAATATCCACTCTGAAATATGTTACTAATAATTCTGTTAAACAGCCATGACGCTACTTGTCCTTTTTATGTTCCACACATCGGTTTCTCATAGTTTAAGAAAAAAATATAACCATACCATCAAAAAACCCCTAACACAGACCTACAGAGAACATTAAGAGGTCTGCCCTGACTTAAATGATAGAAGTTCACGTTTTGTCAAGTTCGTAGATGTTACAGTCTGTTATAATTCAACTTCTAATTCTTGATGATATCAACATAAACTATAATTTGATTCCACTCATTTAATTTCTTTAGACACACATGTAAATGAAATATTACGCATATTATCATCACAACTCAGAGCTGGGTAAGATACAGAGACCAACTACCACACAGCTTAGGGATTTTTATCTTTTTGCAAAGGGAGTCAAATATGGCTTCGCATAGCACCAACTTACAAGATTGCATCTTGAACAAAGACCAGAAAAAGCACATCAAAATTTACCAAAATTAAAGAGAGGAAAACCTAAGCAAGGTGAAGATCTGGTGAGATATCATCTATAGGCTCATAGATGATTCATTGCAATTTGCCCAGCTTTAATGCTACACCTCTAGACGGTGGCTTAGCAAAAGCCAACAGCAAATGACAGACTCACCTTGAGTGTCATTCAGGGCTGCGGTCAACTGGTACTCATGCCAGATGTACCATTATGTGGACGGAAGCTGTAATGTTTAAGCTGCAGCAGTGTCTCACACACAATACCCTGCAACAACTGACAGATGTATTTCCACAGACAGCTTCTCAGACAGGCCTGCATTTACAAGGGATGATGCCAAGTGCTTTTCTTTTGTGTTTCTGAGGGTCTTTATGCTGAGAGGTGACTCTTGACATCTTGGCATATTGATGTGAAAAGCGCGGATATGTTTTCCTGCAGTTTTGCATAAGACATATGGGAACCAGAACACACCTGTCATGAGTTGCCAACCATAATATGCAGCTTGTAAGAAAACATAACCTCTGGGAATATCCAAATGATATTAATATAGTATGGCTAAACAGACAGAGGCCATAGTCAGGCCTGGCATATAAGGGCACCACTGCCATTGACTTTGGATGGTGTCACACTTCCTTACGCCATAGCTTTACATGGTCCCAAATGACTATCAATTTTAAAAACAACTTCATGTTTGAATTAAACACAGACATAACAGTAAAGACATATATATATAACCTTCATTTCTTTAAGGGTTATCACAAAAACATTTGAAGTAGAATAAAGCAGAAATCACCTTTAAGGCATTGAATGGCTTTTTCCCCAAATATCTTTGCTCGGAACATATACACTGCTTCAGTGCCTATATGATGGGTTCAGTCACCCACAACAGTTCTTACTACACTGTAATTTCTCTAAAAATAAAGATAAAAATAGAGAAACACATCTGGAAATAGTAAATTTTCTGCAAAAATAATAGGTTAGAAAATTATTCTTCAGCCGCAAATTGAGTAACAACTACCGCTGAAAATACTAGAAGACATATAAAATTCTGAAGTTATAATGGATAATATTTTTAGTCTGAGTAGGGACAACACACCAAACTAGAGAAATATTTCCAGAGATTCAATCACCTATGAATTTAAATAGTTGGTCTCCTCCGAGAAATCACCATGAAACAGTAGTACATAGATCAATACTTCCTCCAGTTTTCCCACAGGTACGTTGTTACACTGCATTCTTTCTCAACTTAGGAGCATCTGCAATATACAGAATGCTTGAGTAACTGATTTTTCTAACATACCTGATATAGAGAGACTTAAGTTTCATCAGTTTGTTCATAGCAATGGCTTGCCTGCAATGTCCTAATAATGGTTAGAAACCTACTTTTTAGTCATTCCTGTACAAACTGGCAGTAAACCCCAAGTTATACCCCTGAAAAGCTTGTAACCCCCAGTCCCACAATATTTAACATAATTACAAATTTGTGCTATCAGACCTGATCTTGCATTCCAAAATGTGCTTCAATGAACCAAAATTCCCACCAGACTGTGTGGAAGCAGCAACATGTCCCATAACACCCGAAGTCTGTCATATCCAATCACTACAGTCAAGTGATACACAACATAATTTGTGGCTGAAGAAGCACAGTTACTGAGTGATGTGCATCTTGCAATGCTGCATGCTGCAGTTGTTTTTCTATCAAACCCATGTAATCACTAGTCAGCCCTGGGGAACACTACTGACTAAAGAAACAACTGATAACCTAATATTCCAAACGAGAGCTCTCACTAGATACTTTAGGACCATGCTGGCATTTTTGTTATCATTAGAATCTCTGCCACTTAAGTCCCTGTTCCTGACAATAGGGATCCAATAATTTTTTACAATTAATAAAAATCCCACATTGTATATTTATAACATTATACAATAGTGGGTTAGCAGCCAGATCAAGCAAAGCAGCTTAATTCTGTGATCCTTCTACAATAGTTGACTTCAGATCACTCAAAGCAATGTGGTATTAAAAAAAACATAAGTAGTTTATATTTTAAACCCCTGTGTTTGATCTTAAGATACTTAACGTCATGAATTAGGGAACAGAATATGAACTCCTGAAATGGATATCAAATACACCATAGGTGAAATTACAGTGAAGAAAAAAAAGTGCAACCAACAGGTTTGGTCTTCTTTGGGATATTGTGCTATAGACAGAAATATAGAAAAGAATGACTCTGGTGTTTTTAAAGGTTGGCTTTCTGTAGGCTTTGAGTCTTTTTCAATTTAAGTACCAAGAAAACTAACAGGAAATTCATCATCCTCTTCCATTTTTGTGGGTTTTTTTTTTTTCCTGCGATGATCTATGATACTGCCTCGATGATTATACTTCACCATCTGGTTAACCTTATCAGCAAGACACTAGAAAACAAATCCTGTGCAGCACAATTTTATCTATACTTCAGTTATTCTGATCACAAGCAGTTACCCAAAACTATGAAAAATTGTTATGGAGACTTGAAATGTGCTGCATAAACCACTTGTGACTGAATTCAACTAAGGGCTCCTGCACTTTTCAAGGAAAAAAAAAATTTACCCAAAACTCCACTCGTGATTATGATTTTCATGAGAAAGGATTTGTTATGTTAGGTATTAGATAGATAGTACCAAGGTACTGTGAGAACAGACCTCAGAGCACCCAAAAGCAGGTCAAAGTTTTTCATAAGCACAGTCCCCCAGACATTCCAGTCTTGGTAACTTATTTGGCATCTAGGAAAAATAAGCAGGAGTGACATTTTGCATCTGAATCATCAGGGCAAAATAGACATGCTTATCTTGCAGAATAACAGTTACATTGAAGGTCTCACATGGTTGTTATCTATACACATATGAGAGAGAAACCCTTGTTGCATTTACAGCATAAGAAATAAGCAAAAATAAATAGCTCATACACTACACAACAGTCATGCTGATAACCATAAGTAATCTCTTCATAAGAATGATACTTTTAGAGAAATGGATTTCTGTGTTAATTCTATGAAAATTAACCCTTCTCAGTTTTTGAGACACTGGAGTCTCCAAAATGGGCTACTGAAACTTGAAAGCAAATACAGACTATGCTACAAAGTGCAAGCCATCAGCCACAGTGACTGGTTCTTCTAATTCCTTAGGGATAAAGATTTGCCAGAGCAAATTTTTTCTTGTTGGCATTCTCAAAGAAAGGACTATGATCTGTTTTTCATAAATGCCAGCCAGGAAATCCTCTTACCTAAGTATTGTTCCATTGTCTGTGAAGGACAAAGACTTTATGAAGACAAAAATACTAATTGGAGTTGGTAAAATAATACCTCCCAAAGACTGACCTAAAAGCCTTGCTCAGCTTTTCTCTTCCAACTTCCCCTGTTAGGAAGACCACTATTATAAAGATGCTTCTGGCTCATATCATAAACATAAAGAAATTGAGAAAAGAAAGCATTAAGTGGTAAATTGTGACTATCTCACAAGGGTCATTCAATACTCAGCAGGTAACATTCCAAGTAGATTGCCCATCCTTAACTTTATGTGGCAGGTTTTAAAAACGGAATTCAAATTAATTACCATTTTAGTCCTATTTAGACCCATACATGATACAAAGTCATAAAACCAAAATGTTTGCCCTGTAAATGAACACAAACTACTCTACTTGTACACAACATTTCAAGAGTTATGCAGAACTGCCTTGGGTTTCTGCCATGGCTTTTATCCACCACTGAAGTAAAAAACAAGGTAAGTAAACCACAAGGAGGTAGGGAGAAATTACCACAGAAAGACAGCACAGAATCAACAAAAATTGCCTTATACTCTATGCCAGGCCCTAGTACAGAGCATGGTTAAGCATGTGGAAACCTTGCATCTCAATGCTACAGAAAATACATGATACAGGGCATCCAGTTGGCTAAAGAAAGGCTGCTGTGAATTATAGCAGTCCCCAGAAATTCTCTAATTTATGCCAGAAGCTTTCACAACACCTCTCTTGACAGAGTCTTTCCGTATTTCACCTCTCAAGAGAGCAGCATCAAATAACCTGCCCCACTGAGTCATGTACATTATAGGAATGCACAACCTTTACAACAGGACTTCAATACAGTGGGACGCCCACACTGTGATTGCTGGAAAGAATGAAGCCAGTATCTTCTGATAAGCACCTCACTTGGAAAGAATGGAAACATTTTTGTTGCACAAGAAAACAGTCAAATGCCTCTGGATTTATCGTAACCTGAATGAGAGGCCAGTAACACAACACAGGCTTACCCTTAATATACAGATTTTAGAGAACAGCTATAACCTTCTTACAGCTTATACTTCCCCAATCTCAAAAATGACCTTAGAGGACCACCACGTCCTGCTAAGACTGAACTTTGTGTTCTGCATTCCAGATGAATTCCATCACTCCTAACCTCCGTTACAATAGGTTCCTTCCTCACACCTACAGAATGCCAAGAGCTTTGAAATGCATTACTATGCAAATATCTTGGGTGCCTTTACTACACATTTATATTGCAGAGTAATCAATAAATTATTATTTCAATATTTATTGGAATCTCAGAATAAGAAAGAAGACAGATTACACAAATCCATCTTAGTTGATTAATGGGTACTCCAGCAAAAGGCATACACTGATGGAGTGGGTCAGTATGCAGACTATATTACTGAATATTTCAGCCCGGTTGTAAATATAGTATCTGTTTCTCTTAGGGACTGTCACACTGAGTGCAGTATAAAAGGCAATAAATTTCAACAGATTAATTAACTCTTTGGTTACTGGGGCTGTGTGTCACCTATCCTGGCACCTAATAAAAAATCCTTTAATGCCAAGACATAAAGAAGGGCCTCTTTGGAAATGAGTTATTAACAGCATTTCGTGACTAGATGGAGAAATTGTAGCCCAGCCATTTAAGTGTCATAAAGTGCAGCAAAGGCTGCTGGAGGCCTCTGAGGGACGCCAGGCAATACCATAACAATCAAATCTGAGATGGAAGAGGGATTGAGCTGTCCACTCAGAATTTTTATATTGTCAAAGAGCAGCGAGGAAATAATGTGATCAAGAAGTGAATTAACCTTGTGTGTGAAAGAAAGGGGATGATCTGATGGAAAAGGCAGTAAAGTAAAAATCACTCCATAATGCCTACATTGCAGGCTGGTCATGAGGGGCCCCTAATGTCTGCAGGCTGTCAGGGAACGGATCCGGCCCTCTAAGTACCATAAACCCATTACCTGCATCAGTATGTAATTGGAATATGTTTATTCTTACTTTTTAAGGTCTTAGAGTCCCGGTGAACCACAGTGTTAATTTCTATAAATGTTCTTTGCTTCCATCCTTCTGATAGAACATGGAAAGTCATCTTGGTTGATAAATATTCAAAAAGGGATAGAAGATTTATATACCATGTTACAGTTGTACATGTCTATATTAGACTGTACTGTTTACTCTAGTTTTCTTGGTGTCAATTCCCTATGAAGTTATGCTGGAATTTCTAGTGAATAACAAGCTGCAGAAATTTGCACTGTTAGAACTGACACAACCATATGGGAGGACTATACCAAGGAGGAAATAACCCATACCAAGTCTAACAAGGTTGCTTTGACCTAAACGTCTTTAGTAACAGGCTTGCCAAGCAAGAGGCAGTGAAAGTCATATAGTATACTTCTGTCATGTAGGAGTAATGCAATTATTTTTTTCCTCCTTACAAAAGACAAATTTTCCTTGGACCACTATGGAAGTGATGGGCAGAGGCTATGATTATGTCTACTGGGCACAAGCCTCATATATCCATCATTCAGAGTCAGATGCGACACCATTGAGGCCTAGTATAAAAAATAAGTGTTCATGCAAACTAAGGGTGCCTTCCTCAAAAAATATGTTCACTATTACCTCAGAGCAGAACATAGAGCAATGAGAGCTAAAGATTATCTAAGCAATTGGTTGCAGCATCAGCATATGAACTGAGCACAAGACCTTTTGAAGGTGGTCTAACAAATCTTTATCCTGATTATTAGAAATAACTAGAACTATAAATCTAATATGCAAGTTTAACAAAGATTTTTAAATGTGCTATTGCTGTCCAAAGGTTCTTCAGCAAGGATGATTAAGTTACCACCTGTTCCAGCTTTTACTTTAGTACATCTAGCAATCAAAATCAGGTTGAGAAAGGCAAGCATGAAGGACCTCCTTGTCACTACAGACAGCATTTGCCAAAAGGAGCATCTGTCCTAGCCATCCACCGCCCCAAGAGGATGGGCACAGGATTTCTAGTATACGTCATCTTTCTTCATAGCCACATTCAGCCACCACTTGCTCTTGGCTTACAAAACTCTCTAATCCAGCCCTAGCACTTATAACTCTCAGAACCTGAACACAGTTAAACTGAGAAGGTTTATTAAGAGCCACTGTTTTACCAGATTTTCAGAGGACCTAGAGTAAGTACCATAGCAGCTCTTGCAGTCTGACATTTATGTAAATATCACTTCTTAGACAAGCTTTTGTAAAGCAGTGGATTTACATTTATGTAGAGGATTTACAAACAGTAGAAAGGGATGTAAAATAAAGCAATTTCATAACCAGGAAGTATTTACTATTCAGGGTGAATGTGTTTTCTTCCTCAAATCCTATTCAGCAGGTCAACAACAGCAGGAGTTGAATGAGTTTGGAAAGGTTTGAACATGCTTATACAACAAGTTATCCCTTCTCTGCTCCTTCAAGATTGTCTATACTCTCCAATATGCTTGCAGCAAACATACAATGCCTGTCAGTATTGTATCCACTTTCAGTTATCACCAGAAAATGTACAAAAGGTACTTCTAGGAGCATCTCTCCAGGGCATGGAAAAATGCATCCCTAATCTTTGTCCTTTTTTTCCCAACCACTCAAATAGCCAAAGCACGTCAGTGAACAAGTGATATTGGAGAATACATTCAAAGCTGAAATTAGGTTAGTCAATTCCCAACTCTGAATAACACCAAATAATGTAACCAAATCTACTAACCAAGAAAACATGGAATCGAACTCTGTAGCATGGAGCGGATTTTAAAAGCACCATCACAACAAAAAAAAGTACCTGCAACGAAGCAGTTGAATAAAAGAGTATTTCTCTGTGTCTGCAGAGCACCAGTGAGTGCCAAGAAAGGCTGAAGTATAGCAAAATTATATCTAGCAGAAGTCCAGGCACAGACTGCCTAGCATTGTGTGCAGCAGGGATACAGAAACCATTCATCCTGCTCCGAGACTTCCAGTTCAGGATCAGGTGAAAACACCTCATCATTTTTAGTAACCTCACGCTGATAATCCAATTGCTTGAAATGAAAAATAGTTTTGCCAAAGAATATTAAATTCAGGCACTATTTGCTGAGCCTAATGGCATTTTTGCACATGGCCACAAAAAAGAGCAAGACCAAAGATCAATTTTTCAGACTCTTTCAGTTTGCTGGAAACAGACACTTTGCTCTTCAACAAACATTGCAAAAATTGACACCTGTATGAAAAGCTTGTTTAGTAGTGTGATTGCATTTTTGTTCCTTAAAGCTTATGACTTAATCCACAGGCTTCATCAGTTTATGAAACTGGCACCTCAATTCACAAACTACTAGGAGGAAAATTTACTTAACCTGTAGTACTGTTCACATTCAGAATCAGAGAAGCCCTCCTAAACCTGAATTTCATCCAACTAATATCAGGTTGGCTGAAACTTTTTCCATGACTATCCTACATGCCAAAAGATTTCTAAAAAAAGATTTCACAGAACAGAAACATACGAGCAAATTAAAAAGTGACAAATGCACTGAGCGATCAAAATTTTTATTACAAAGACAAATCTTCGTGCCTTCAACAACAACAACAAAATCAGCCTACATTTTATATTGCAAAACAAAGTCAAACTCTCCTCAAAGCTGAAGCATTCTGGGACAATGATCACTGGGCTGTGAAAGGAATTAATGAGCTCTAACAGTACAAGTACTACTGCCCACTGTGTTTTAAATGCTTCACTCACTCCTTCAGTTCTCTCACCTATAGACAGGAGCTAGAATAAAACCAGCATGGTGTTGAAAGACTACTTCGGAGAGCTTACGTCATCTTCAGAAATTATCAAGCATTGTACTAGTTCCAAGTTTTGCAGATAAATGGCTGAACTAAGAGACCACATTTCTATGCAGATGACTTTTCACTTCAGGAAACAAGCAAACAGAACAGTTTTCATTCTTTCCTAATGGAAAACATTATAAATGGACAGTCTAAGTCACAAAACATCACTATTCATTGCTTAAGGTCATGTCTACCACCACACTTGATCACTTCAAACCAAACTTCTCAGTTCAGCTCTGTAGTCATGGAATTTAAACATATACATGGACACTCTGGCATGTAAACTACTGAACATTGAAAGACTGAAAAATCCCAGGAAAAAAATACAGACAGAAACATTGCTTCAAACTAAAAAATAAAATAAGATAAAAAATAAATCTGTTGCCTTGGTAAGAGTCACTGAAATATGTCCAGATACCTCAATACCTCAGCCAAAAACAATGATTCCAGTTAGTGATCCCTGGAACAATTGTGCTGGTGGATGAACTATCAAAGAGTTTCTAACAGGGAGGTTCATATAACCATGTGCTCTTCCAAAACAGCTGTAGTACAGAATGTTTTCAGAATGACTGATTGCAATTAACGCTCAAATAGCCCAATACTAACTACGGTTACCAGGCAAGGTGTTTGCCACAGCCAATACCATAGGAAGACCAGTTTTTCATTTTAGTAAATCTACAAAATTTATTTTCTTCTTCTCTCCTGCAGTAAATATAAAGAAAAAAAACCCTGATTTATCTTCCAAATAAAACACATTGGGTACATGGGATCTACAGGCCACTTGTTTCTTTCTGAGCAAAAATTTTTCAGCACTACTTTTAATGCTTTACAGCGAACCCTGCTGGTTCTTGCTCATGGAAGGATTCTCTGCCACCAGCTCTTGTGCCCCAAGTAATTTTCATCTCTCATACACCATTAATAATGCCACTGCTTCAGGTACACTAAACAATATAATTAATGGAGCCCAACTGCACTGCAACCTGGCCATGCCGTAATGCGATTGGGATCTATAAAGAACATGCTGAAGGCCTTGGCAGAACTGGCTGGATTACCCCAAATAATATTGCTTCAGGAAAAAAAGAAAACCACCAAAACCTCCACAAAAAAACCACCACCTTCAATGTAACCAAGAAATTGGAATACAACTGTAATAAACTGAGAATAATGAGTATGTTAAAATGCTACTTAACTTATTTGTAAATATCAGTTTAAACTGCTTAGCAAAGGAAAAAAGCTTGTAAGATGGACCATGGGGAAAAAAAGACTTTAGATTATTGGCCTAAGTTCAGCAGCAGAGTTAGCAATTTATGGACTTGATTATACCTTCAAAATGAACAATAACCCAGTAACTACTGCAGTAGAAAGGTACTAAATTTTTATGATATGGGGTAATCAGGTTGGCTACCAAAGACATAGTAGACATGCTACAAAGAAGAAACAATTCACATTAAAATAGCCATGTAACAAATTCCCTTCTTGAAAAGGATATTTTTCTTTATATGATGTCTTTAGTAGACTGTAGGCTGTTTCTTTAAATGAATGTATATGACACACTTAATTTTCAGGCACACTTGGTTGCAGAAACAGGCACTGCACTGTACATCATATTTAGAAATAAATAGAGCTGTCATACCTGGATTCATATTGACATTTACATCAGACTCTTAATCTGTATAGATGTGACATATAGGAAAAAGTCGTTCACCCCACATATAAATGATGCTTACATATTCATAATCAAAATGTTCTTGGTTGTTTACTCAGTAAAGCAAAACTAGTTTCTTTATAAATCTCTACGATGGCAGTAAATGACATTTCAGCATATTTGGAGACAGGATGCTGTTTTATTGCAATTACTATTTCCAGAGAAAAATTAAGGGGACAAAATTGTGATTTAAAAAAAAAAAAGTATTCATTTCTGTAGACGGTTGAATAGAATTGCATTCTTTGCTTCATGGTGTAATGGGTACTCACAGAGTGTGGAATTAACAATTTCATGCAAAATCAGTAAACTTTTCCCTTCTATTTAGTGCATGAGCTGTTAATAAAAATGAAATAAAAAATGAAGCACCTACGATGACTCAATAAGCACTCAGAAGAATGTAATGCTTTTTTAATTACTTCATGCCTACAGGAGTAATGCAGCTCCTATAAAGATGATGCTAATGAAATTATAAAATAAAACATTCAGAATTCAATATAAATAGTATCCAAATGTTTTTGTGACACTACTATGCTTTTTCCAATTTCTTGCTATCTTCTAGAACTTAAAACAGTTTTTATCCTGTCCTCTCCTGAATGTTTATGTAATGAGTTGAACCCAAAGATGGGCAGCATCCCTGTGTAGTTAGACATTGGATGAAACCACAATGAAAACAATGAAGTCACATATGATGTAAGACAGTTTTCAGGACGTAGAAAATAACTTTCTAGATATCAGTTTATCTTTGTCAGCTGTATTAATTATGCCACAAAATATTTTTGTGTTGAAGCACTTTAGATAGACTCTGGATACATTGAAAGCCAATACACAATTCTTTGAAAGGAGAAAATAAAGTTTGCTGATACACTTAATCCTAACAAAAAACCCAAATCAACATAACAGAAACAATGCTGATGAAGCTCAGCCTTCAAAGAGACAACTGTGCTCTTTGCCTGAGGGTATGCATACAAATTTTATCCTTCCAGTTATTTACCAAAATGGGTGGAAAGGTTGATTTTTGTTTGGTTGGGTTTTAAAATCACATATTCACAAGCTAAGAGCTGTAATGTTTGTCAGCACACCAAAGGATCTAACCATACTTCTTAACTGAGTCCATCATGGAGCAATTACATTCCTGGTACAATCCACACCTTAGTGACTCAGATATCTGTGAGTCAAGGCCAGGTTTTAAGCAGCACACTACATAATGCTTATTCAGGTTTATTAAATTGTGACTATGTAAGCTGCAGCCACACAGGAAAGGAAAAACAAACTAAAGTGAAACTGCTGAAATGTAATAAGAGCTCAAGTGAAAAAATACCAACAGAACACAACACTGAAGCCTAACAAGAAAACCCAAAGGAGTCAGAAGAGACACTTGACAGACTAAGGATCATCCTGGTTCAATGAACAAGGGAGATCAACGCTTCCATACCTCCTGGGAAGCTCATCAGAGGTATGCATTGAAAATGGCAAGAAATTAATGCATCACCTCATGGCATGTTAGCCCTAGCTATCACCTTGTGTTTCAGGAGCTGATAATTGCTGTATACTGGAAAGTTATGTATGATATACTTGCACTCTCTGCATGCACAGTAGATGTCCAAATAAAAAGTGACCCCACAGAAGGTGTATTACAACAAATAGAGAGTACATCACATGAATTAGTATTTATTTCTGTTTCCTTAAGCTACTTTACATTAAAAAAATCCCCTGGATAGAGAGGTTTCTTGATTGTAAGTTTTTACAAACCTGAGCACAATTCAAGCCCTATCTTTCTTGATGACTCTATATGCCGTAGCAGTAACAATAAAGATTCAAGCATAATTAGGAAACTTTCCTAGAAATGGCAAAAAGATGATACTTATGTAAATGTGCACCATATAAAAATATTGTTATGAAAGGACAATATTATGGAAGCAAAATGCTTAGAGGTCTTTTCTGACATACACTCTTCATACATTGAAATACTTACATAGTACCCCTATTGGTGCTACAATTAAGCTTGCTGATGGGGGGGATGGGTTGATTCTTGGGGTTTGGGGGAGTTATTTTTTTAAAATCAAACTTGTCTCTTCACTCTTTCTTCAGGTAGCAATCTCCTATAGCATTACTGATATTAGGAAGAGGTTCTTTACTAAGAGGGTGGTAGGGCACTGGAACAGGCTCCCCAGGGAAGTGGTCACAGCACAGGGTTCAAGAAGCATCTGGATGCTGCACTCAGTCCCATGCTCTGACCTGGCTGGCCCTGTGTGGAGCCAGGAGTTGGACTTGATGATCCTTATGGATCTCTTCCAACTCAGGAGATTCTATGATCTGCTGTAACAGAAAACAGTACAGAGGACACCAAATGCTACAAACCAAACAAGAGGACAACTTTATAGCAGAGAAGACGCCTGAGGGTGAAACCGATTGGTACACAAGTCTCTAGCTTGAACAGCATTGATGACTTGCCTATTGCAGGAATGGAACCACATTTCTCACCAACAGGATGGGAGGAAGCTGAACCTGGCACATGTCAGCTCAAGAGACCCCATCCAATGACAAGTATAGAATATCTTTGATGAGGACCCTCTAGCTACTCTAGTAAATTCTCTGCAGTCTCCAAAAAACACATTTTCATACACAGAAAATCTAACTGTATGTTGATTTGGGGCAGAGAGAAATAGTCTTAATCATAAACATTTTCTGTGAACACCCTTTGTTGTAGTGTGCCATATGGATCCATTCTGAGATGACTGCAGGGTATAGATTAAGATAGTTCAACAGACCATTTCATAAAAATGGTTTGGCACACAGATGACAAGTTCTCAACCCTTGCAAAAGATGAGGAAGAGTTAACATGAGAGAAAGAGATCTGCTTTCCCTTCTTACCCCACCCACTGAAATCCATATAAACCTGGACATGTCCGTGTGGCTTGTAGCATACCAGTTCTGATGCCCATAAAGCAGTGGCAATACTCCTTCACAGGAGTGTTGCTTAATCAATTCATGTTTGAAAGATGCTCCTAAGACACTATAACATATCATAAACACACCCAAGAGTACAAAACAAAGGATGTGAGAATTCATTTCAAAACTTTCCCACATGTAACATGTTACTTTCTTCAGATTTCATGATGTTACAGAGCTTTTCACATTCTTTATTGCCATCAGAAAATTTGAGAATACATACAAAAGCCGTTACTTATTATACAAGGTCCTTAGTAATAAATACAGCATATTTTTTAACTGCTATTGTGCCCAATTCCCAGCTGACTTTATTTTTCTAGCACATCAGCAAAGTATGGAGTTCTTTGACTCAAATTATTAACTAGTGTTATTAACTAATTCAGCAGAAGAAACCACTGAAGGGGAAAAAATACTTCAACTCTCTTTTAAGAGGAATAAGATGCATTGATAAGTGAACTTCAGAAACTCAGGAGGCTTTATTCAAATTTATTTTGACACAATATAAAATATGTTGATGCTTATCTAAATGTATCATTCTACAGTCAAGCCTATCCAAACCTATTCTCTGTCTAAAGCCACCAGAAGCATAAACCAGACCTTGTAATCGCTTTTTAAGGCATCAATCCTTCCTTTCCAGTACCTACTTGACACCAATAAACATGCTTTGTCTTCCAGAAACATACCTTGCTTGTCAAACATCTACCTTTCAAGTTAACACACCTCAAAACACAGTGTAACATCTCCACCTACTTATTTCATGACCTTTACATTACATCCCAGATAAAATCAGACTGAGAACTGTTAAAGCTCCCTGTAACAGCAACTTAACTAAATGTTATAAAGACCAAGAACTTAAATAGCTTCAAAGCAAGATAAACAAGGTGATGGAAGAGACATCGGTTAGCAACCATGTTGCGGTTCAGCTCTAGCTATAAGTAGCTATGTTATGGTTCAGCTCCAGGTGCCACTTGTGCTTATCTCCCCAACCCCCCAGTCCCTAGCAGGACAGAGGAAGAAGTAGTTCAAAGTACCTGCAGAGTAGGGTAGGGGCAGTTTGCTGAAACAGCACAGAGAAAGCAGAACAACAACAGCACAGAGGACAGAATACACACATAGTGATAACACACAACATTTACTAACCCAACAACCAGTCCAACACCCGGCCACATCCAGACTATCCTAGAGATATTCAGGCTTGCTTTTCCACACCCAGCCCCTTTTATGGGGGTGTAACATCAGGTGGTGTGGAAAACACCCTGGGCCAGCTGGCTCACCTGTGCTGGCTCCTTGGGAACGTTAACTCTGACTTGGCCAGAACCAGGGCATCAAGTAATCACTCCACTTACTGTCCTGGTCCTGGCTTGGCCAGAACCAGGGCATTAAGTAATCACTCTGCTTACTGTCCTGGTCCTGGCTTGGCCAGAACCAGGGCATCAAGTAATCACTCTGCTTACGCTCCTCATTCTGGCCAGGCCAGAGTTAATATTCTGAAGGAGCCAGCACAGGTGAGCCAGCTGGCCCAGGGTGTTTTCCACACCACCTGATGTCACACCCCCATAAAAGGGGCTGGGTGGAGTAGGCCTGGTATGGCTCTGGGGCTGTCTGAGTGTGGTCTGGTGCTGGGTTAGTAAGTGCTTTGTGTTATTGCCTTGTGTGTGTTCTGCCCCAAGTATTCCTGTTTCTCTCTCCCTGTGCTGTCCTAGGAAACTGTCCTTATCCCAACCTATGGGGGCTTTGTCTGCTTACCCTCCTGTGGGAGGGGAGAGCAAGTGGTGTGGGGTGCTCAGCTGCTGCATGGGGCTTAACCACAACATGTGACAGCAATGTTATTTTTTCTTAGCAACCTTTAAATAGGAAGTAAGTATTAAGAAGGAGCGTAAACTTGCTATCTTTGTGCAGTTGGAAGGCAAGTTAAAGCATATAGGTGACATGAACTGGAGTGGAGTGTGCCTGGGTGAATAGTGGAAGTGCAGATAGGAGGAAAAATCAATCCATACATTGAAATGGAGTTGACTAACTAACCAGTAACTGGAATGAGGAATGCAGGGCATGTGGGGCTCTTGACTAGGAAGAGCGTTGAGGAGAGACACACTGTCAAAGGGGATCCTGATATTCCTTAATATCTGAGACTTTGTAGTCTTGTTACTGTCTTAGTATAACTTTTTTTTTTAAACTTGAGAATGTAGAAATTAGGCTGCTTGATTTCATCTTGGTAAGTCTCCTGCCCACTGGTAAAGAATGTGCCCTTTGCCATTTGCAAGCATTTCTCCATCGTCCATGTTCCATCATTCAAAGTGGTGAAAGAGTAGAGAAGGATGTATGCTGGGGAATGTTCTCTTTAAATAAAGCAGAAGAGTGAACGATGAGTAGGATGTTTATTATTGATCTCACAGATGTTTTTGCAGTCTGCAATATGAACACGTATGGATTACTGGTAAAGCTGGAAAGCAAATTACATTTTCTTTTATCGTTTTTAAAAATGAAGTTAGGGCTTATGAAAGGTACTGGACTCAGACTCTGGGGACTTGACTTCTCTGTTTATCCAGGAAATAGATATTGTACATCATAAGCAGAGGCAGTGGAAGTATTAAAGATCTCAAAGTTCTCGCGCTGCCTGTCTGTACTTCCTGACTGACTCAAGGTACCAACAGGGTAGCTTACTCTGTGCTCAAACTCAATCCTATGTCCTTCTCCTCGAATACATAAGCAAAGGTACACAATAATGCTGCTGGCTGCAGTTTTACTGCCAAAAAATTTTGTTTGCTACAAAGTAACTAAGCTTCATAATAGGTTTTGTTGGCTTTGCCATCTAGCCTGTGTTATTTTCCAATTCTTTGAATATGAGTGTTGCTAACTTTTCAGCTGTAAAATAGCACCCCTGTACCCATGCCCTATACAGTATGGTGGGAATTAACCAGAACAAAGGTCTTGGATATTTCTAGTTTGTGGAAGGGAAAACAAATACGGAATATTTTTAACAGCTTGGTTTTTGTTAATGGATGATGAACAGTAATATCTTTGTGGCATAGTGTGTGTTCCTATTAAGAATTTAAAGGGGTTAAAAATATTTCCTATGTGTACAAAAATTACCCACTAATAAAGGTATGTTTCCCCATGAAACATGTAGATAGGTATGCCATTAGTGACACAGTTATCCACAAACATTTTCACTTACGTTAATGAAGCAAAACAATGAGGGCTCTTTGTATTTTAAGATGAAACATCTTTGTCAGAGACATGGACAGTAAGATTGACAGCAAGCCTGCTGACAACACCAAGCTGTGGTGCAGTTGACATGCAGGAGGGAAAGGATGCCACCCAGAAGGACCTCTGTAGGTTTGAGGGATGGGCCTGTGAAAACCTTATGAAGCTCAACGTGGCCAAATGATGGCAAGGTCCTGCCCATAGGCAGGGCAATCCTAAACACAACTACAGGCTGGGCAGAGAATGGATTGAGAGCAGCCCTGAGAATGATTTGGGGGTGTTGATTGATGTAAAGCTCAACATAAGCTGGCAGTGTGCGCTTGCAGCCTAGAACATCTGCTATATCTTGTACTGCATGAAAAACAGTATGACCAGCAGGTTGAGGGAGATGATTCTGCCCCTCTGCTCTGCTCTGGTGGGACCCCACCTGGAGTACTGCATCCAGCTCCAGTGGCCCCCATTAAAGATACTGAGCTGTTGAATCAAGCCCAGAGGATGGCCACAAAGATGATCAGAGGTCTGGAGCATCTTTCCTATGAAGACAGGCTGAAAGAGATTGGCTTGTTCAACCTGGAGAAGGCTCTGAGGAGATCTTACAGCTGCCTTCCAGTACCTGAAGAGGGCCCACAGGAAAGCTGGAAAAGGACTTTCTATCAGGGAGTGTGGTGATAGGACAAGGGATAATGAGGGTATATTTTAAAAAGAGGGTGGATTTAGATATTAGGAAGAAATTCTTCCCTGTGAGGGTGGCATAGGCTGCCCAGAGAATCTGTGGCTGCCCCCTCCCTGGCAGTGTCCAAGGCCAGGCTGGATGGGGCTTTGGGAAACCTACTCTACTGGAGGGTGTCCCTGCCCACGGAAGGGGGCCCATGGAAGGGGGGTTGAAACTTGGTGGTCTTTGTGGTTCTTTCCAACTCAAACCAGTCTGTGATTCTATGAAAGGCAAAATAAAAACAATTTCCAAAGCATGAAACCACCTTTCAGAGCAGTGCAGGTTTTAGCAGATGCTAAAATTATTTATACAAGGCTATGGTGACTAAAGCATGATCTATGCAAATGAGGAAGCAGTTTGTGCGTCTTGATACAGCCAAACCCGATGTAACTTACTGGTTTCTTGCATTTACCAAAACTGTTGGGGAATTACATGCAAAGCCTCCTATTTTTCTATGAATTCTGCTTTACGGTTTGCATTCAAGGCAACTAATTATTATGCAAAAGTAAGTATTTTGGTGAGATGAAAGTGCATTTTGGCTGTCATAGCTTGTCATCGCCTGTGTCTGTGGGAGTTAGGTAAACCTATAAACTCGGTTGACAGAGAGAGAGCCCGTAGCATGGGGAAGAGGGGGGAAGGGCAACAGTTGTCTTCTATTGACAAATATATTGGCATTGCTGACAATTTAATACTGTATGTTTCACAGTAAGATTTTCCTGTCAGCTTTGCACAGGTTTTTATTGCTGTTCTGAGATACTGTGCAATGAGAACAAAATAAATAAGGCATGATTAGACGAAAGACCTGATTAGCTTTTGGCTAGGAATATTTTATAAATTGGGAATGAGAATTCTTTCTAACTGGGGATGGCTAATTAAGTATCACAGTATCAATTCAATTCAAACAGCGTGTATTTTTACCTTCAAATGCATATTATTTAGGCTTCCCTAATAAATATTTTCTGAATCCTGTAATTTTCTGTACTTAAATTCCAACTGCGATGATTTTTCTTAGCCTAATTTTTAAAACCTTTTCTAATGTATTCTTTGTACTACTGCATTTTACTGCCTCAGAAACTAAATTGCAGTTTTAGCAGCAACGAAAAGCTCTATGATTATAGAATACCCAGTTTGAAATGTGTGATACATCACTTCATAGTCAAGGGAAAGCTATTGTATCTAGAATTATAAAGTTAAATTAAGGTTCTGCCTCTGACATTACAAAGCACTGTAATACTGATTTTTAAATTTTTAAATTGCATTTAAAACACAGAGCATACAACCAGACAGCTAATCTATCAAGTGTTGCTATCTCCCTAGATACAACTTCATTATTTCTGTCTTGTCACTGGTGCATATACATGGTAGTACTTGGAAACACAAACACTAAGTATTTTTTTCAGAGAGTGTGGGTGTGCAGATGTATATTCTACTACTTGTTTGGAATAACATCATAGGGAATTTTGCAGTCATAACTGGCTGATAGCAGAAAAAAATGTGCTTAAGCCTGCATGTATTCAAATTATTTTGTACTTTGTCATCTGAGGGTTTTAAAGTAACTTTACAGGTTTAGGTCACAAGCAGCCTTATTTAGAATGACTTCTTTTTATTCATAATCAGTTCTGAACAGGCATTTGACCCAAAATCGACAGCATTATGCTGATGACACTCCAGAGCATGCAAGTTAAAGCTGTCTTGCTTGTGCCTGCAGGTCTTTTGTTACACTGGAGACAACAGCAAAGTAAGTACTAGTGAGGCAGGATGATTGATAGAATGTTTTCTATATAAAAATTTTTCACTGTCCTATTGCATGATTTTTGTAATAGTTTAGGGCCTTCTAGACTGTAAGTAATAGGGTGTGTAACAGCTGTGCAAAGTTTGAATTCTGGTCCTGCTTCTGAGAGGTGAAGGTGTGATGGATATTCTTTCTTGAAGTGTAAGATTCGGGAGGTTTGCTGAGTAAGGATGTGGCTTTTTATATGTCATGGAGACACATGATGTGGGCTCTGATGAAATATCAAGGGATATCTAGGCTTGAGAGCTAACCTAAGAACAAATATTGGGCCAGGTCAAAGGCCTGTTTAGTCACCCTTGCTTATGACAAGGAAGATAAGGATGAGGCAGTCTTCCTCCTAGCATAGCCCCCCTGGCTTGTGCTGGTACCTTGTGTGGAGGTTGTGTCTTGTTTAATGGCCTGTCCTGGTTCCAGCTAGGACAGAGTTAGTGTTCCCAAGGAGCCAGCACAGATGTGCCAAGCTGGCCAAGGGTGTTTCCATACCACCTGACTTCACACCCCCCATAAAAGGGGGCAGGGTGGCTCTGGGATGGTTGGAGTGTCTGGCAGGTCATCAAGTGCTGTTATCATCCTACGTGTATTCTGTCCTGAGTGTTACTATTATTGTTCTTCTCTCAGTGCTGTCCCAGCAAACTGCCCCTGACCCATCCCACAGGGGCTTTTGGCCATTTCTCCTCCCCATCCTGCCAGGGGATGGATGGGGGAGCAAGCAGTGCCTGGGGCTCAGATGGGGTTGAACCATAACACTGTAACAGTGACATTCATTACAGATGCCACACCTGGAGTATTTACTGATAGGAAACTAGAGAATCCCAGCTTGGATTTATTTACTTGAATTATTGAGGTTGTCGCTTCTACTGTGTGCGCAGCAAAAAGCGCAATCCCTATTTGTTTCAAGAAGCCCAGCTGTTTGCTAAATGTTTAGTCGCTCAGCACAGAGGAACCCCCAAACCAAGAAGCACTGGCACCCCTCAAGAAGAGAAGTTCAAAACTACCGTTATTCTTGAAGTCACCCTGAAGCACAGCCTTTCTTTTCGCTGCTTGCCACTTAATAACCTCTCCACGCTGATTTTACACCAGTAGCGTTGGTAAAAGAAAGCTTTTAAGGTGCTGCAAGCATCCAAACTCGCCTTTCCCAGACGCTACAGGAGAACGGGTATGTGTTTGTGTATAGCGTTAAATACTTCGGAGCACTGTTGCCCGAAACAAAGTGTTTCCCTTTTACAGCCTGGTATGACCAATAGCTCCTTAGACTTGATGTTATTCTCAAGTTCCACCTACTGGGTGCCTTCTCCCCAAGCCGCCCTTCGCTGCCCCTCGGCAGGGCCCCTTGCCGGCTGGCGGGGCTGCCCTGCTCTCCGCGCACTGCCCAGTCACTGCGCTCGGTTTACCTCTTCTACTTGCGGCTATTAAATACTTTAATTATCATTTTCTCCCCGCGGTCCCAGACGGGAGGATGACAAGAGGCCACCGCTGCAGAGTGAAGCGCGGGGCTGGCACTGATTTTTCGGTTTATTTTACTTTTAATGAAGGCGCCGGCCCCGGCCGGGGGGCAGACGAGTGACGGGAGGGGCCCGCCCACCCCCGGCACGAAACCTGCCGCGGCTCCCACGCTAGTACCGCTTCTTCCGCGCCTCGAAGCGCCTTCGCGTGTCCCCATCCCCCCGACGGGGCTTTCCCAGACCATTCCGGCTGGTCCGCCCGCCCGCCGGGTCAAACCACACCGACACCCGGATTGTGTGGAAGCCCGCGGGGCCAGCGCCACTCCCTCCCCTCCCCTCCCGTCCCGTCTCCTCGGAGGCCGAAGGAGAGCGGTGGTTGGCACCGCCTCCCCTCCCGCCCTCGCCAGACGCCCGCTCCTCGCCCGGGACTCTTTCCCCACACCGGGAGACTCACACCGCCCTGCTGTCGCCCCTCTCCCCACCACCCCCTCCCCGAGGAGAACGCCCGGCAGCCGCGACGGGCGGCTCCCGACGAGGTAGCTCCGCCCCCCCCCCCCCCTTCCCCTCGCGGTGTGAGGCGGGTGTGGGAGAGCACCACCCTCCCCCGCCTCAGGACGCGTAGCGGAACGCCGAGTCAGCGGCGCGCTCTCGATAAGCTCGGTGCTCGCCCCGACCCCTGGCACCCCGATCGGTACTTCCGGCGGCGAGCGAGGCTGGAGGGAGCGGGAGCGGCGGCTGGCGGAGGAGGGTGGCTGAGCGCTGCCGCCGTGCCGCTCCTCCCCGGCCGGACAGGTACGGGGCGGGGCAGCTCCTCCCCCACGCGGCGAGCGGGGAGGAGATGGGGTCGCTTCCTGGGGAAGCCACGGGAGCGACGGTGAGGAGCGCGGGGGGCCGTGGAGGGGGAAGGGGAAGGAAGCTGTTGGGTCTGGCTGGGGGCGGGAGGGTTTCGGCTGGCCGGAGGAGGGGGTGTCCCGCGGCGCCGGGCCCTCGGTGTTGCTGAGCGGCGAGGCTGTTCCCCCTCCCCAGGGGGAGGAGGAGCAGCAGCCTGTCGGTGCTCGGAAGCCTTAGTTCCGGCCCTGCCCGAGGCAGCCGGTAGGTGCTCGGGGAGAGCCACGTCTGCCCTGGCCTCGGGGAGTGGCGTGAGCCAGCCCGCAGGAACTGGGGTGGCTTCATCGGGGGAGCGGGAGGAAGCTTCCGGGGCCTTGCTGGGGGCTCCTTGTCCTCTTCCCTGCTTTACCGTCGGGGCAGGAGCCAGCTCCCCCCAGCAAAGGTTCCGCTCTGGTTACACCAGACGGACGCTTGCGTCCCTGCGACCCGGAGCATCACTGTTAGGGTGCCAGCTGCTGCCCCGCCACCAGGCCTTGGGGGTGACTGGCTCCAAAGGAAACGCATCTTTCCTAGCGCCAGCCTGGAGCTTGCCTTGCAAGGCTCATCTGAGCGCTTACTTTTAAGAGTACTGAGATGCTGGTTTCTGCCAAACCGTTATTTTTTATGGATGTTCTTCAGAGTTAAATAAAAAAGCCCTGGCTTCCTCGTAATGCTTTTTCCATGCTGCTTGGAACAAGCAATTAACTTTCTTTGGAGGCCAAAGAATTTTTCTAGTTATTTGTTCATATGCTGCTTTTTTCATGTAATACTCACTGTATTCTTGTGTGCGAGGTTTAAATGCTCTGCCAAGGCCTTTTTTTCAGAGTGGAAGAAACAAAGTCTTTGATCTAAATAACGTTTTGATGACTTTTTATGCACATGTGGGAAAAGAAAAGGAGGGGAATATGCTATCTTACATACTTCAGGACAGTTCTTAAGTCACTTGACTCTTCTTAAACCAGATTTTTTTTCTGCAAAAGAGAGATCACCAGCTTAAGGGAATTTAGTTAGAGGAGGATGAACAGCTTTTTTGATACTTAGAAAAATAACAGGTTGAGAAGTTGCAGCAGACTTCAGAAGAGTGAGTTCTGTTGCTGTTGGTAATAAAATTACTTGGTGGGGTGTGTTTCAAATGGATACATACATTCCCAGTTTCTTCACTTATTAAATAATGTTCCTTGAACGTGGTAATTTTTGTTTGTTTCCTTTAGAACATAGCAGCAAGGACCAATTGCTATGCATCATCGTCTTTGGGATGGCCTTGGGCATGACTATAGCCATCAGTGTTTCTTACTACTTTAGTGCCAGACTCTGGCACTAGTCTGCAAGAAATTAAATGGGCAGATTGTAAAAGCTGCTGATGTTCCTGGGGAAATATTTTAATATATGTGGTTGAAAATTGGAATATGTGTTATTTGTGGTGCGGGTTAATGTTGGGAGGTAGCTGGGCACTGTATAGCTGCTTGCTCGCTTCCCGCCCTCCCCACCCCAGCTCCCAGAGGAGGATGGAGGAAGAGGAAAGAGAAAGATGTGGAACTGTTGGAGAGGGTTCAGAGGAGGGCCACAAAGATGATTAGAGGGCTGGAGCACCTGCCCTACAAAGAGGCTGAGGGAGCTGGGCTTGTTCAGCCTGGAGAAGAGAAGGCTGTAGGGGAACCTCATTGCAGCCTTCCAGTACTTGAAGGGAGCTTATAAACAGGAGGGGAATCAACTTTTTAAAAGGGCAGATAGTGGCAGGACAAGGGGGAATGGATTAAAGCTAAAGGAGGGAAGGTTTAGATTGGATATTAGGGGGACGTTTTTTACAGAGAGAGTGGTGAGGTGCTGGAACAGGCTGCCCAGAGAAGTAGTGGATGCCCCATCTCTTGAAGTGTTCAAGGCCAGGTTGGATGGGGCCCTGGGCAACCTTGTGTAGCTCCAGGCCTGAGGTTGGTGGCCCTGTCTGTGGCAGGGGGGTTGGAGCTCTATGATCCTTGGGGTCCCTTCCAATCCATGCCATTCTATGATTCTATGAAAGGAAGAGTAAAAGCAAGAAAATGTATGGGTTTAGGAAAAATGTTCAGGAAGTAGAGGAAGAGTGTAAAAAGAGAGACTGAAACCAAGTGATGTAAAGGCAATTTTCCCTCTGGTAAACATGCCCAGCCTGTTCCTGAGCAAAGGATGTCTAGCTTCCCTAAACTCTCTCTTCTCACTTTCTGATGTTGAGCATGATGCTTCATAGGGTGGAATATCCCCAGGTACTTTGGATCATCTGTCTGGTTGTGCCCCCTCCGAACCTCTTGCATGCACTGCAGACAATTCACTGGGTGAGGGAGAAACAGAAAAGGCCTCAGTGTTGTGCAAGCTCTGCTCTGCAATAGCTGAAACGTTACTGTGTTATCAGCATTGCTTTGGTCACAAATCTAAAACACAGCACCATACAAGCTACTATGAAGAAAATTAAATTAATTTCAGCAGGACCAAATATGTAAATACACTTGTGACTGTTTCTTTGTCCCTTTACATTCCCAGAGTGGGAAATGTAGCTACAAAACTACGCATTATACAGCTCACTCCATTTTTGAACTCTTGAAGCACACATGGCAGTACATGGCTGTCTTCTGCTGGGCATATGTCATTCTCTGTGTTTCAGTTTAGGTGGAAAGTGAGACTCAGATTACCACTGTAGCAGCTCTTGTTCCTGCTGAGAAAGTGTGACGTTAACAAATGCTGTGTGCATATCAAGAGGAAGTATATGCTGTATGGGAAAGATCTGAACAGACACCAATGAAAATACCAATTCAGCTAAGATGTTAGTGATGGATACATTTCTAAATAGATTGTGTTTCCTTCGTGGTGATTTCTTCCTTGGGCTTGAACTTGCGAGTCCTATTTTTTCATGCAATTCTTCTGGGGAGAGTAGTCATTCATATCCTGGTTTAGTGACCCCATAAGGGTCACTGGCTGGCCCTGTGTGGAGCCAGGAGTTGTACTTGATGATCCTTACGGGTCCCTTCCAACTCAGGTTATTCTATGACTGCCTTCTAGAGGTAGCTTCTTTCTGTAGTGGTGTAATGCCATAAACGCAGTACTAAATGGCACTCTGCAGTCATCGTGCCCAGTCTTAACAGCTCCTCATAACTGCTTTCATAACCTTCACCTTAAAAACAGTTCAGTTGTTCCTTCTTTCATTTTTAGGTTACAGGTAGTCTAGGGATGACAAGGTAGTTTCCAGTAAAGTTTGTTCATGTACATGCCCGTTTGTTCTGATGCTACTATCCTTAGAATTAGAATAATTTTTCATCCTTAGGGGTAATCTCCGTGAGACTTTCAATAAAAGTAACTGTTTCCTTTTCATGGGGGTGTTGCTTGGCTAGACAAATTACACTTCAATCTTATTTCAGTTCATAGGAGGGTCAGTCTGTGCCTCCATCTTGATGCCTTTTTTTTTGCAGTTGTTCTTTGAATCTGTCTTTGAAGGTAACCAGAACTTTTGATGCTGTACACTTGTGTGTCTGCTTACTTGTGTGCCATGGCATAACATTGGTGCTGTTTTTATTGAAAAACTTCTTCCTTTTTTTTTTTTTAATGGACACCTCATTTTGGAATTAATGAACAATTCAATTCACAAGGACAAACTTTCTACCTCACAGTTTTGATTTTCCTACAAAAGCTGTGAATTTAAGCTCAAATAATTAGTATAGTCCCTAAACTACTGTTATAGTCCCCAGCTATTCTTTCAGAACTTTTGATAGAAATCTTGTTCCAGCCTGATAGGAGGTTGTATTAAAAAAAGTAACATACCCATATTGCCAGTTTTATACTCATATTTCATTTTTCAGCTAAACTTATAATGTCTGATACTGTATAATAAATTACCAGTGTCTATGCAAATTACATTTACTATGTTTATTGCACAATCTAGCTTCTGTATATTAGCAAGTTTTAAATTTCAAAACATTGGGAAAAGCATTTTTTAATGCATCTTTGAGTAGAAGTATTTTTGAGCTTGGGAAAATAAATAATTAAATAGTTGATACAAACAGAATTTAATTACTGTCTGTGGGCTGAACTACTTGCTCACCTGCACTTAAAAATCTTGGGACAGCTGACTGACCAGTGTGTTTAGATGGAGGCTGAGAAGGGGAGGCAGGGGATGCTCTCAGCTGAACTGGAGAAAATTATTAATTTGCTTGTCAATTTATTAAGCTGCTATGCTGTAATTTCTGAGACTGTCTTCTTTTTGTTTCCATGTTACTGTTTTGTTTGTTGGTTTGTTTTTTCCTCAGAGGTGTGCAATAAATAGTGAGTAAATGTGAGAATGAGGGGATAATGTCTTCCCTTTCAACACTTGTAAACAATGGCAAGCTGAAGTCTAGTTTTTAGGGAAGCTTCCCGTGTAGTGGACTAGGCTGGTATATTTTTGCTGTGACAATGAAATGGATGGAACCACAGTGCTTCTATATCAATTCCTTTGTTGGGATTTAATCAAGGGGATCACTTCTCTCCCAAGAAAGTCACTGCTGTGAGTACTGATGTATAAAGGGCTAGTTTGAGCCATTGAGAAACTGAAGCTGGTTTTCTATTGCTCATGTTTTGGGGTTGGTTTGTTTTGTGAAAGTGTAGGAATACTACTTCCCACATGAAGCAAAAGTGCTTTGATAAAGTGTTGTTGGCTTCTGATATTCAATAATGTTATCTTTGGAAATCGGAAAGGAAAAATAAAATTTCTGAATAAAAACAGTTCAGCAGAACTCTTAAACAGTTATATTTTTTGCATAAAGGTGACATTTGCTTACTGGTATTGTTGGAAGGCTGTATGTTATGTCTTATCTGACTTCAGTGTTTCTTTCAGCTTTCAGACAGAGGACACGCAAAGAGAGAAGAGCAGAGAGAAGACAACAGGAGCACCGAATGCAGCGGACAAGGAATCATGGATCTGAAATTCACTTCATCAAGAAAATTCATTTCCATCAGTGTACCTTCCAAATCTCAAGCTATGTCTCCTCATATCAAATCAGTAGATGATGTTGTAGTTCTTGGCATGAATCTCAGCAAATTTAACAAACCTACTCAATTTTTCATCTGTGTTTCTGGAGTTTTTATGTTTTATCTAATCTATGGATATTTACAGGTACATGCTATGAATTTGTGTCTTGGGCTAATTCCTCCTACACCTTTTCTTTATCAGTAGCATAATATAGTTAAGTATTTTAATATGTTTAGATATTTTAAGTAAATACTGATTGCAAAGTTAAGTTATCAAAATGCAAGAGCAGTGTGATTGTATAATGTAAGATTCCATTATAGTTCATGTGGTTCAGTTGGACTCAAACTTGATCTTTTACTTTTCTGTGCAAGATACACCTTTCAGTATTGTTTTGAATGTGGGGGTTTTAATGCCATTTCATAGCCTTTTGAAAACAAGCTGTAGAACCATACAGCCTGACATGCAAGTCTTCATTGGTGCGGACACCTTTGGATCTTGAGTTCCGTGAGTACAGGGCAGTAACAGTAGTTATTATCTCTGCTCTGCCTTCAGGACAGAGCTGGAACACACAGTATAGCTGTAGTTTTTAAGCAGAATTCTAACGTTTATGGTGTTTTAGTTAAGGTTAGCAGGAAGAGAAATATTTTTACCTTGGGCAGCTACATTTCTGTTTTCCAATCGTCTCCTCAATTAAGTAGTGATTTAAAAAGGCCATGATTAAAAAATCACAATGTTTCCAACTGAGTTTTCAAAACCAGCTGAGAGGTTTGTTAAAGTACCTTCCAAAGAGTTAGACAAAAATCATCAGTAACTGAGATCAGAATATCAAAAAGGAAACCTCTAGGTAGACTTTTGTTTCTGTAACTGGTGCACACACATGATTCATCATGTAGTGCATGTAAATTTCTTCCCATAAGAAATTGCTTTGGTTTTAAATGTTCCCATAGCTTGCAAATTTTTAAGAACATAAGTGCTGTTTCATGTTGGCATTCAAAATATTAAGGGCGTGCTACCAGTAAATATGTCTCTTAGAGAAATTTTGTATTTAATTTATGTTCAGCTATTTATGAATTCTGACTAAAATCAGTCTACTGAGGTAAATGAACCAGAAATCAACTGAAAACCAGACAGGAAGCCATCTATAATTTGAGATTAATATATTTGACCCCTTAATATTTCCCTGATGAAACAATCCATTAATTTCAGTGGATTTATACCAGCAGTAAATTTTCTCATTGCATTTTGGAGAAACTAAATTGTCTCTCTTTCAGTACTTTGCAAACTACATATGGCGGGTACATTCTAGTTAAACCTGCAGTTGCAAAGGCTAGATTTGCTTGTCTGTGAAGAAGAAAAATTCTGATTTTGTTTTGATTTCATATTTTGGTGTATTTATGTGACCTTGGTGGGTTTTTGTTTTTATAGGAATTGATATTTTCAGTGGAAGGTTTTAAACCTTTTGGTTGGTACCTCACTTTAGTGCAATTTGGATTTTATTCCGTTTTTGGACTAATAGAATTGCAGTTGATTCAGGACAAAAGAAGAAGGTATGTGTTTTTCCAAGCCTTTTACCCACTGTACATCAGATTAGAAGCATTTTGATATTTATGGTAAATTTAACTTGTGCTGTTATGATGTGAATACTGTGAGGCATTGGTAGTAGTAGGTCAGTAGTTAAATAATGTGGATTTACTGGATGATGTTAGATGATGTTTTATAAGTACCCACTTATTTCAGACCTGTAAGTAGTCTTGTAGCCTGTTACTGTCACTTTGTCCCACTTACAGAGCATATTCTGTCCTCAAGGTAGCAAATACAGATGACTCATCTATGTGTTGCTTGAGTTTATCGTGTATAGAATGCACGTCACAGTACTTGAAGCCATCTGTCACTGAATACCTTTTCCTCAAACTCTGGCACCTCCTCACCAAGAGGTTCCTCTGATGTGCTGCACATCTTGGTAGAGTGTCAGAGGTCTGCTGTCTGTCATCTGCCTGTGTAGGTGTGCTTCAAAGGGTGTGCTATGGTTTTACATTCATCGCTTCAGATGGCACTTGTAGCACCCTGGCACAAATTGGTTATCTCTTTTCGCTGCAGCTGACCAAGGAGATTCTTGCTGTCTTGAATACTGTGATCTCAGTGTGGCCGTTCTATGGCTTCCTGCCCAACTGCAGCCTCTGCAGACTCTATATTAAGGCCCTCTGGAAGCCTGGATAGAGGCTGCGGTGGTGTATGTGAACTTTAAAATTCCTTTTAAGCATTATGTCCTAGTTGAGCATGACTAATTTTCCTTACCTGTAGTTAGCTGTGGCTGACTTTGCATATACTGATTTTAGGCAATAGAATTCTTATACAGGCAAACAATCTTAACTTTGAATATTTTTTTTTTATTATTATAAACACTGGCAGCCTATATTTCAATTTTTCTGACTTTTTGAGCTACAGAACACTCAGAAGGTGTATACACAATATTTTCTGAGGTAACATTTATGTTTTGATTACCAAATAGCTGCTAATGCTTACAGGCTGTGACCCCTGTAAGTGAGAAGTGTTGGAACTATAGATCTTTGATATATATTACATTGTATTTTCTATAACCTAGGCATCTTCTTGTAGATATTAAAAGTCTGTCTAGTAATTTTTATGCTGAATTCTGTTTCTTTTTTTTTTTTTTTGCCTGCCTCAGAGTATGCCTACATCAGCTAATGAGTTATGGATATGACAGGGTTACAGCAAGATATCTCCTTATGTTGCTTAATGTGGCTCTGAATAAGCACAAAAAATAGCTGAACGTATGCACAATGATACCTGTAAAAAAATAGCTCACAAAGTGAGTGCAGCAATGGCTAAAGAATACTGTTGTGCCATCTGTGATATAACATTATCAGGTGATAATATCATCAAATTGCGAACAATACATCTAAAACTGAAAACATTCAACAAGCTTCTGTGTTTGTGATGTGTATCACTTCTTCCTTAGTTCTGTTGAGTTTTATAAAGCAATGGTACTTTTTTCAACTTCTTTCATGCTAATTATGACAGTTTTCATGTGAAAACCTCAGAAAAAAAATGGACACAGTGACCATGACAGGACTGAGAGTCAGGATATCTTGGTATAGCAACCTTCTGTGTTTCCTTTGACAAATAATCTGAAATTGTCTTGATTCTTCTGTAAATAATATATGCTCTCAGAAGGAGGTTAAAAAGTTACTACTTGACCATGAAGCTTTTGTTGTCTTGTATTTGAATTCTGGCAATTAGCAGTAGTTGCACAAAATAAAATTTGAAATCAGTCACTTATCTGCCTTCTGTTAAATTTCTATTATGGAACAAAATTCAGTGAGAAAGTTGGTCAAGCTGTATTACAAACATACTCCTTGATCTCAATTTTCAAAGCTAAATCTTATCTAGATCAGTCTGTAATACCAAAATTTGTATCTTTATATTTTGTAGAATTCCTGGCAAAACCTACATGGTAATAGCATTTTTAACAGTGGGAACTATGGGTTTGTCAAATACCTCTTTAGGATATCTGAATTACCCTACACAAGTCATCTTCAAGTGCTGTAAGCTGATTCCAGTTATGATAGGCGGGGTTTTTATACAAGGTAAGTGTTTGTCTTGGTATTAGGTCTTTTATTTGGTTGTTTCTTTGGGGTGCAGTTGTGTATGGAAGTCTGTACCTTGTTAAATTCCATTGAGGTTCTGGGATAGAGAGGGAGAGGTAGCATTTTTCCTACAGGAGGAAAACCATGAATTTCTGAAGCATCTTCTCAGAAAATGTACAAATACAATTAGGTGAGCAGAAAAGTTACACAGGTCATTTATAAAACTTCATTATTATGCAAGCTTGCTTAATTTTTAAGTAATCTTTGTTTTCTAAACCAAATTGCTTCATAAATTAAACCTGTTCAAAACTGAAATGGAAAACTTGAGGGGAAAAAAAAAACAAACATTCAGCCATGGCTTGTGAAGAAATCTACTCGTTTGAAAAGCTTGATTCTTAAATTCCTAATTAAGGTTCCCAAACCTTGATTACATACTTAATCAGAAATACAACTGACTTCACAGTTTTAGGACTAGACCAAGACATGTAGTTAATACTCCAAGAATGGAAAAAGATCTGGAGAATAGCAGATAAATACTACAGTTATGTGAATAAACATACTTGAGTATTTTTGGATTTGGCAGACATAAGTATACAAGTTTATGTTTGTTCAATACACAAGGATTTTTTAAGTCAGTAAAGCACTGCATGGGCAAGTGTTATGGAACATAATCTGGAACATCTTTCTGTTTCTGTAGTTAATTCTGGACTAGAAAACTGAACTTTTAGAGGAAGTTACAAGTTTGTGTTCACTTGCACACACAGTATTCACCTTTTATTAGGAGTCATTTTGTAGCATTTTAATGCAGAGAGACTGTTACTCCCTTAAAGCTGTTCGAAACTTTATTGTGCTTTAATAGTATTGTGTTCTCAGCAGTTGAGAAATATTTCTTTTGGCATTAATATTCTTTTTTCTAAATTTCAGTTAAAATTTTCCATTAAAAAAGTTTCTTTGGAAGCTTATATTGGAAGTATAGCTTCTGGGACAGCAATGTGTTGTTTCAAACAAGATGCTACACTATCTCCTGCATTTTCATCTGCCTACTCTCTTTCTCCACCACCACCCCCCCCACAGCGTCTTTCCCAAAGGAAAAGACAGTGTAGGGTTCTAGACCTTCCCGAATCTTTTGGTGTTTGGGAATAGCTTTTATCTAATCAATCCAAGCATGAGGGAAAAATCTTAGGGCAACATCTCAGCTGTCCTGAAGCTGTTTGAGAAAAAGCACGTTCTTCCTGCCAAAGCAGTGTGTCGTTAAGAATGAACCCAGAACTGACCACCAGAATAGATACTATCCATAAGATCTTCCTCCCTGTTAGACACTGCAGTTGTGAAAGAAGCTAGTTCTGGTTATGAAAGGTCAGAGCATTAAGTAAAATAATTATGTTGGAACAGCTTTTCCTTTGTCTTCTAGTCCATTAATCAGGATAAACATGAAATTCTGAGTGTTAACAGTCTGGTCGTGTTTGTATTGCTTTCCTAGGAAAACGCTACAATGTTGCAGATGTGTCTGCTGCCCTGTGCATGAGTCTTGGATTAATATGGTTTACTTTAGCTGACAGCACAGTTGCACCAAACTTCAACTTTACAGGTAAAGATATATTTTTGAATTTAACAAAATGCTTTTTTTTTTTTTTTTTCCTATATTAAGTGTGCCATAGAAGTTCTGAGAGCTCTTGGTGGAGCACCTTCAGGTATTGGATGGAAGCTACAGGTATTATTGTAGAATTGCACTAGCAGAATGGTAGCTGTGGCTGATGAGGCCTTTATTCTAAGGATTAGTTTTTAGGTTCTTAAAATTTTTGGAAATCCCACTCTTTAGGCTGAAATATCTCAGGCTTATTCTCAAGAAATAATTCTCAGTAAGTACATCAAAGTAAATAAGATTCAGTTTGACCATTTTAAAATTTCAAAAGATTTGTTTTTCTTTCTTGTTAAAATTTAAGTTCTTTTCTATTTCAGAACAACTTCCTTTATATTAATTGACAGCCTCACTCAGTTTTGTTGTAGTTCGTAGTTGGAGTGCCCATGTTCTAACTTCTTCTGTCCTAGGTAAAATCAGAAGTAAAGAAACAGTTTGAACCTGTTGGGTTTAAAAACTTTGTTGGATTTCTTTCTCAAATGACAAAAGAGAATTGATTGTTCATAAAATCCATGTTAATTACTTGGTCGGTGTTTGGATTAATATTGAATCTTGGAAAAACTTCACTTTTAATAAATACTTCACTTTTAAAATTCTGAGATGATCTGCATCTGTTATGACAGATATTCGGTGTGAAACTGTTATTTTTTAATAGTGCAAGCAATGTTAGAAGTTTAGTTCCTAAAAAATATCAAAATTCTCATTTTTGAGAAGATTTTATCCTCACAAAGTATTATTCCATTTAGTGTTAGTAATGATCAATTTGTGAAGCTGTCTAAAGTGTATATTTGCTTTGCTCAGAAGTGGATTTTCATGCCTCGATATAATTTTTAGTGCTACTGGTAGTATGAAAAAAAATCTGTGATTTGTACAACTTGCTGTTCATTTAATGTGTATTTGTGGTGGAACAGGGTGACAACTTGAAAAAAACCACAAAACCAAGCAGCTTTGATTACAGTATGTTGTTGATATATGTGTAATTATATTCTAGAGTTTCTGATGTATAAATATGTATTACCATTAAAGGTATTTTGGGCTGTAGCCTCTAAGTGCATTTGCATGTTAATTTACTCCTTTTATAAAATTTAAATGAAGTATGTGCTATGACTTGATTCTGGAAAGATTTGGAAAGTTGATTCTTCAACTGAATGGGGATAGGGTGAAGCGCAGCAAATGTGGTGAAGCCCTAATCCCCTCAAAGGTCTGCAAAACACAAGATAAACTTTAAATGTCTTCAGAGAATAAACAGAGTTGTCTTTGTCAGTAATTTATTTTTAATGGTTCAAACAAGTCTGTGTATATTGAAGTTTATAGCACTACCATTTGTAGCAAGTTCTGTGAAACTAGAATATAGAACCAGGTTTCAGAAGTCTGAAAGGAAGACTATTTGAAATTTTCCTCCTCACTTTCTGAGAAAGCTACTTCTCTGTTCCCTCTTGCATGTTTTTATTCCCATGTCACTTAATTTAATCAGAAGAAACTTTTCATAATGGGAAAGGTGGAGTCTTTCCTATTGTTGGATGAATTATGGAGATAGGTCATCCCTTCCTTGAAGACTTGTACTGATTTTTGTTATTGGAGAAATATGTAGCTGCTGAAGTGTAAAAGCAGTGATAAGAATTATCAAAAACTTCGCTCTGCAAAAGGGCATATTCTTCTGAACAGTTACACTCACACTCTTCTTGATGTAAACCACAGAACAGGAAGTGAAAAAGGAGAGGCAGAATTTAACTTTACATCTTCATAGAATAGCTTCAGTGAAATAAAAAAGTATTTAAGGAAATTAGAATTTTAAAGCATAAACAGTAAATTAAGTGTTAAACTTCAGAATTACTGTTTTCTAAAAGTGCACACTTATGTTACTGCCTACTTACTGCCCTATAAATTCCCAAGTTTGTTCCAGTGATTTATGCACGCTTACGCAGAACTGTTTCCATGCAAACTGCTATTATTCTAATATGATTTCACAGAACTTCCACTAACTTGTTAAGAACAAAGCTGTTTACATTTCACAGTTCTAAGATATGAAAACTATCCTGCAAAATATATCATCTTTATTGTCTGATGCAAATACTGAAAATGATATAAAAAGGGAGGGTGAGCAGATTATAAAATATTCTTTGGGTGAGCAATTTTACATCCATTCTCAGTATTGCTAGGCCAAAAAAAGAATCTACTCAGATTTTGTTTACACTTGAAAGAGGTCAGCCAAGAAAACGGAAACTCTCTTTTGCCAGCACAGGTATATATTGTATCAAGACGGAGTTGGTGTAAGAGCTCAAAGCACCTCCTAGCATTATCAAATTGGAGAAGTATTGGTAGATGTGGTGGTGGGCCCACAGGACAGGGGAGAAAATATATATTGGGAGGTTCAGGAGTCAAGATAAGGACAGGGAGAGATCATTCCACAATCGGCATCATTGGCAAAACAGACTCAGCACAGAATAAAGGAAAGAAAACTTTCTAATTTATTACACTGCACTGCACACCCCGTGCCACCAGAGTCTGGTAATGAAAAGTGTGACCAGATCTTAAAGCACCTCCCCCTGCCACTCCCTTTTGAGCAGACTGAACTTTAGTCATGATTTCGCTCCCTTCTTCCACCACTCATTGCAGCATGGGGAGGGGCAGGGAATAGGGATTTCATTCAGTCCTCAGGTGTTGTTTTCATTCTTAGCTGACAGGGAGGAATTCCTCACCCCCTTCGCCTGCTGTAGTGTGGGGTCCCACCCACAGTAGACAGTCTTCCAAGAACTTCTCTGACGTGAGTCCTTTCCCACGGGGCTTCAGCTCTTCAGCAGCCCCAGCGTGGGTCACTGCTATGGGGTGCAGTCATAGAATCTCTCAGTCCCAGCCTGGTCCTTCACAGAGTCACAAGTCCTCCCAGAAAACTTGCTGCAGTGATCTCTCGCTCTCGTATCTGTGTCTGTGTCTCCACGGGTTGCAAGTACTAGCAGAGACTTGCTCCAACACAGGTCACAGCATCTTCTGTATGTCTCCACCTACTCCAGTGTGGGGTCTTTCCACAGGCTGCAGGTGGGGTCTCAGCCTTTTACATGGGTTTGGAGGGAGACTGACCCCCACTCCATGGGTTTCTCTACAGGCTGAAGGGGAATATTTCTCTCTGGCACCTGGGGCCTGTCTTCCTGCCCCCCAGCCTTGCCTGACCTTGGTGCCTGCACAGGTTCTTAGATCTTCTCCCTCCCTTCTCTAGTGGCAAAAAGCAGCTGGTTGTGGGGTTTTTTCTCCTAAATGTGATTCCCAGAGGCTCTGTGACCATCACTGATGGGCTTGGCCTTGGTCACCAACAGCTCTGACCTTGAGCTGGCTGGTGTTTGCTCTGTGGGGCCTGCAGAGAGCTTCTGGCTGCTTCTTGCAGAAGCCACCCTACAGCCCCTCCTTCTCCACCAGAACCCAGCCACAAAAAAACTGTAACAGTAGCTATCCAAAACAGGTGTGAGTAATAGCTACAGGACTTCCAAAAGAGAAACCAGAAGAGAATGGTATGCAGAAGGAGGCAATCTTGAAACATTGGTGCTATGGGAACTTATACTATTCTGGTATAACCAATAGAAGTGGAAATTAACTATCTACTGCATCTTCACTGAAATCAATTGCATTCAGATTCCTCCATACTTTACTGCTTGTAAAGATGCAGGTTAGTCTTTGGCAGACTGAGGTGTTTTGTTCTTAGCTCTCTGTTGGTAAGATGCTATTGCTTGTTTGGTTATCTCTACTGCATCTTCTAATCTTGTCTGTAGCAGGCTTCTGAAATTTAGAGTATCAAAGACATCTTAATGGGCAGGTAAACTCCAAACAACTTGCTGGTCTAACACATTTGTGTGGTGGGGATTGTATTGTTGAGGAGCTTAGGTAAATATCTAGTAGCTTATAAATGCATAAGCAATGTTAGTATTTTAATGACTTCAAGCATCACATTAAGAGTGTAAAATACAATGTAATGTAGCATTTCAATCAAGCCTGCTGGTGTAAGACCTCCAGGTTTAATTTCTTTCAGAAGTAATTTAGGGCCTGTTCTTCCAATCATTTTTACTCATGCTTTACATGTTTCCTAATGTTACTGGTCTTGTTCATGCTTCTGCTGCTTGTCAGGTGCAGCACAGTCACAGTGAGTGGAACAACTTTTCTTCATGCTCCAAACTCTGTGTGTGCATGCTGTTAATATGTATCTTGTCCCTACGCTTCTCCTTTCCATGCACACTTGCACTTTCAGATTCCAGGAAACCTTTTCATCTCAGTCTAGTAGTGAACCTGTCCATTTGTCCAGTGATGTGCCTGGGCCACTAAGCACTGTTGGAACTAGTGTGATAGAGAGCACAGATAAAAATACTCGATCACTGTAGAAAGTGATTGATCTGTAGCGAGGCTGTTGCCGAGCTGGTGGGGACCATAGCTGAGTGCATGTGGTCTTTAGCAAAACTACTATTACTCCGGTTGTCATGTCACTTCCATTGACTCATACCTTTCCCAATGCCCAGTAGCTTTGAGTAATGAAGAGTCTTTTTCTGTTGTTTCAGTTGCATAACTCTAGCCTGGGAAAGGAAATGGTTCCCAAAGTAAAAATGGCAGTTTGGGAGTTCCCATATATCCAGAAGTTTGCCAAGGAGATGCCGCCTTAAATTTCATTGGTCTGAAAACAGTTAAATCTTTCAATACTGAAAATTCTAGGTGCAGGGATTTATTTTGGTTTTGTCAGGAGTTTATACTCCATTTGGTCCATCAGAATGCATATTTTGAGACCTCTGATACTACGAAGATAATATTAGGAAAATACAACACTGCTTATTTCTCATCTTTCAATCCTCGTTCTTCCCTGACATTTACAGTGTTTAAGGAACCAGGATGAGAGCAGTCAGTAAATACGATTTTGATGACTGATATCTTCTGTAATGTTGTATACTTAGGAAAAGTGGTATTTCAACCTGTGTGCATCATTAATTTCTAACTCTTGCAACATTAAATACAACAGTTGCTACAGTCATGAAAGAATCAAAGTTTGGAGGTTGGGAAATGAATTGTGACTGGCATGGATAAAGAGTTATTAATTTTTGTTATTGGAAAGCTGATTACATTATTGACTGTGTAGTGACTTTGTTGTGAACAAACATGATAACCTAAAATTCTGGGGTTTGTATCTGAAATACAGTTTTTAAAAATATTTCAATAATGAAAAATTTCCACTGTGAATCTTCTTGCATTCATTTTATTTTCACAGCTAACATTTCTATTTGCTTTTGTCAGGAAAAAGAATCTAGGATTAACTACTCAGAGTATGTTCTCTGCTAATTTATCTTCATTAGAAATACCTAAGTAAATGTAACTGATGTTCTTTCACTCTTGTTACTTCAAAAACTACAGCTTTCTTCCTTACAGCAATGGCCAGATGTTCCTATCAGGCTGAGAGATGCACAGTGACAGGGCCTCACTAGTACAGGGAGTGGGGGGGTGGACACTGCTTTATACAGCATAAAGAAATCGTTTTTCTGACATTTAGAATATGATACAGAGGCTGATTCAGTATTATTTTTCTATTGCTGAGATTGAGTTTATTCAGGATAAGTACAGGGTGGTTTTGATTGCTACTCTGCTTTGCTAATAAATATTCTGAACAGGTGTTTGTTTTTTTCTTGTATTAGGTGTGGTCCTAATATCCCTTGCCCTCTGCGCAGATGCAGTTATAGGAAATGTACAGGAAAAAGCTATGAAGTTGCACAATGGTTCTAATTCAGAAATGGTAAATACCAGATTTGCAATTTTAAAAGTACATCTTCTATCACAGACAAGGCATACAATGGCAAAACATGAAACTTAATCTGCTTTTTTCTTCCATAAGTAAAGAAGGGCTCTTGGTGTACTAGTCTTGGGGTTTTCTGTTTATTTGGGTGCTTTTTGTGGGTTTTTTACTTTGGTTTTTAACATTTCAGGGGGTGCTGCTTTCTGTGTGCAACTTCAAATGTATCTTACAGCTACAGAAACGCTTATTTCCAGCAAAACGTCTTTCTACTGGAGGCCTGAAATCAATGTGTTGATTGTTTTGAGTGTTCTCAGTATGATCATGCACTTAATTGCTGAAAAAAATATATTCCCTTCTAGTACAGATAAGCATGAGTTACATGAACACTTGGCTTTTCTTACTTTGCCAGACCTCTGATTCTAGAGTGTGTTAGCATTTGAGGCAGCTTTCTTTGAAGCTTTGGAAATGGGTAAAACTCTGACTTTCAGAATGGGTGAAATTCAGTGAAATACACCATTTGGAAAGTGTCTTGCTCAGTATTTTTTATATATTACTTGGAACACAGATTATCTCTTCATGTAGTTGATTTTTTTTTTCTTTTTTTAGACAAAACTTGAACTTAGAATCTTTTTCTTTAAGATCAAGTAAATACAAGAACATTTTTCATGATGACAAACATTATTTTCATATGCCACAATTAAAAAAAGACAAAATTTAATTTGCGTATTTGGCTTGTATTTGACATTTAATTAGAAATCTAGTTTCTCATTTGTGAGAATAAATACATAAACAGAGAAAAAAATTAGTTCAGAGGAAGCTGAAAGTGATTTAGGTTGGCTCAATAAATTTGAGCTGCAAGTTTCTCTAAAGTGTCATTGTATTCTTGATTTTATTTTTGTACTTGTTCTTAGTATTCACTGTTGGCTTCTGCCAGAGGCAGCAAAATGGACCTCACCTGACCCAGCGCAGCCTTCTGTAGCTGTAACCTCCAAAACAAAGTACAATGTATAACTGCTTCTTTGCCCATTTTGCATCATGACAAAAGCCATGACAGCTGTTAATTGCCTTATCTAGGATGCTCTTTTTATCTCCAGAATTCTGCTTTTTACTGTGTGTTGGTCTTAATATTGTATACTTATGCAATACTTGCAGTGAATCAGCGTAGTGATAAGTATAAAGAGGTTCTGTTTGAGGCCTAGGGATTATACTTCAGAACTTTGGAGAATTCAGTGCAGATTACAAGTGCAAGTTCAGAAATAATTTTTCTTGATTTGAGACTGTGGGTGAAAATTTAAGAGGTCACGTTTAACAGAGAGTGTTCTGGAAACAAAATTGAATAGTAAAGGAACTTGTCATCCCCAGGATCTCTGTTTTGTTTGGAACTTGCCATGGATTAAACAATTAGGGAAAGAGAAAAGATGTCTTGCAGCTGAAATAGTAACCACTGCTCTGCAAAGTTATACCAGATTTTGCTTTGTGTGTGATTCTAAGGAAATCACTTCTATCAAACTGCCTAACACAGAACTAGCAGTGCAGTGCTCATTCCTGGTTGTGAAAAAGTGAGCTCTTTGTGAAGCTTGGGAGAAAAGATGGACAAAGAGGCAAATGAAGAACCAGAGACTAACTTTTTCATGTATGAACCTTGTGTAATAAGAGCTCTGAAGATCCAGCCATTGTTTTTTTAAAAGGTTAAAAACAATTCTGCTCTTAAGAGCAGAACTTTATTGTAGAGCAGTGTTAAGTATTCTATGTTTCATGGCATTATCAATTGTTGATAGATTTATTTTTGCAAATCATTGAGATACAAGAAAAAATCAATGAAACCTGTGTCAAAGGAAGTAATTGACACCAAGTTTTGCAAGTGTAGTAAATCAGTGTGTTCTAGCTAGCAATGAGTAGAGTAATTCTGTTCAGTGTCCCCCTTTTTCACAAGAAGAGGCCACCAAAACTTGTCCAAGGAGCTGGATGCCTCTCACCTGGGCAGTTCCAGCTTTTACTGTTGCCTCTACATGGGAAAAGATAAGATGAAGATTCTTTTGTCGGTTTTTTTTTGGTGAAGCTATAAGTTAAGGTACATACAAAATTAAGAGCTTACCTCTTTGCTGAGTATAATCTGTTTGAATCAGAGCTGGTCATAAAAATTCTGTATCATATAACCATAATGTAGGTGCATAACATACATGAACTGCAGTGGCACAGGTAAAACATACATGAAGTGTCATGCAGTTCATGATGACTGTGTGCTAGGTGGCACATTTAGTGCCATAAGGATCTTTACTGTGCAGTGTAAATAGCCAAACCAAAAATGTTTAACATTTTATTCAAACTATTACTTATGTAGTCATGTGAAGTTTTGGCTATGAACTGCTGAATTTGAAGGATTTACTACAGTCAAGATTGACCTCAGGGTATTCATTGACAAGGTCAAAAAACCTTATTTCTCCTACCTACAACTATGCTAAAAAAGCCAGACACTGACACCCACTTTTCACTGCATGTCAGCTTTTACAGAAATCCTAGTAAAATTATTGTCAAACTCTGCAAATTGAACTCTGAGAAGTTGAACATATTGATTGGGCCAAATGTTTGAAAGCATTTAATTTTGTCCCTTTGTATACTATCAACTAGTAATTATTTTCTCTTAAACTATTCTAGGTTTTGTATTCCTATTCAATAGGTTTTGTGTATATTTTATTTGGATTAACATGCACTAGTGGATTAAGCCCTGCAGTAACATTCTGCTCAAAGGTAGGTGTAAAGATTTCCTTTTTTTCTCTATGAACAACCTGATTGGAAACCATTGCTCTCTGGGTTTAGGAAATCTCACCACTTCTCTGAAGTTTTATTTGTATCACGTAAACTGGCCGACTTGCATAATGCATACATGAAGCAAATTGTTACACTCTTTGATCTTTAAGGTAAGGTAATATATTTTTTTTTAAAAAAAACCAAAACCAAATCATGGGACCAGATTTAGGAGCTTATCATTTCATTGTTATTTTTCCATTATTTAACTAAAATTAAATAAGGATCTTCACATGAATGCATTGTTGAGCAGCTTATTATTGCTCAAGCAGTTGATTAAAGTCTGTAGTTTTATGCTGTTCTGCAACACCTCAGGGTTTGTTTTACATTTTCCTAACAGGCTTTTTTTGTTGTTGTTGCAGCATCCAGTTCAGACGTATGGTTATGCATTCCTTTTCTCCCTGACTGGATATTTTGGCATATCCTTTGTTCTAGCATTGATTAAAATCTTTGGTGCCCTTCTGGCTGTAACAGGTATGAATAAATGATATCTTTACTGCTTCTGGTAAAAAACATGGAGAAATTCTAGTATTTAGGACAGACCTTTTGAGAATTGTTCTCACTCTGGCTCCTTTTCTGTTCTTTGCACTGATGGTGGTTTGTGTAGCATCAATCTTCTCTAGCAGTAGGTGTTTTCAGATCTTCCCCGTCCTTTTTGTGCCACAGTTTCAACTTTGAAGAGCCTGTTAAGTAATACTGTGAATACAGCCTGTGCTTTGGGTTAATGCAGAACAGAGGAGTTGCAGTGAAAATGCATAGCAAGGTATAAGGAAAAGGCAGGTATTATTTGAAACATGGAAGGAAAAGTAAGGATGTTCCAGTAAGCCATTGCAGACAGGGTCACAGTCTCGAAGCACGGAATTTCTGGAGATTTCCAAAAATTTGTTTTGCTAAAACTGAGAAGGACTCCCCTGAAGCTTCTGAATGTCCAGACACTCCCGAGTAGAATGCTGTTGTAGCAACGTTAAGTGTGCTCCTGCCTCAGTTCAGAATAAACTCAAGTGGAACAAATTCTGGCTCTTGTCGATCATCTCCTTGTTAAACTGGAGGGGATGAAAGGTGCGTATATTTTTTTGGAAGTTGGGATTTGAACTAAGCAAACTTCTGGTGGTCTGTGGAACAGCTGCTGGGTTATCAGGCAGGTATTCATGGGAGAGGTACAAGCAGACTGTGTCTGGTTGTTCAGGTCATCTTCTAGAGTTCCCGTGTAATTGTCCCAGGAGTGTTGGAAGCAGCCATGCTGGCTGCCAGGTGCTTGGTACAGCATATGACTGTCAGCCATGATCAGCAACATGTTGAAAAGAATTGGGCCACTCTCTGCCATGTCTGCTAGCCACACATGACTGTGGAACAATGCAAGTCCTGAAAGTATGTCAAAAGTTGCAGGTTACTGGAGTCCTCTCCAGGCTAAGGAAGATGCAGAAAGTTTCCGTGATGTGGTCTTCTCAACTAATAGTAATATGACAATATCCTAGCTGTAAGTGCAAGTCAGATGTATCTGCACTGACTTGTTCCAGGTGTATATCTGGATTGATGAGGAAAAGGAGGATGTGAAGGAAGAGGCATTCACAGCCATTACAAATTTTTCTCAACTTTTATCGGTATTCAGACTCTTGTTCAGTTGCATACGGGATATATTGCTCATATTGAGTAATCAGCCATCTAGAAGGATCATATGCAGAGATTGAAATCCTGGTAGCTGAGATTGGCTCTGGATCGATGAGGGAGCTACTGAGCACAGTGAGTCTCAGCACTGCACTGGCAAGTGATGTCAGCTGGTTATGCTCAGTCTTTGATAATGCATTGGTTGGTGTGTGCCTTGGAAACAATAGAAGGTATTAAAACTGAATGTATTCTGTGTGAAGGGACAACTTTAAGGCTTCTGAGAAGGAAGTGTGTCAGCTCCTGTTGATACTTTGTATGAGATCCTTTATGGAGGAAGAAGTATAGAATGTGGTTAAAGCAAAGGAATCGCTAGGAAGACAGGTACAATGCAAATTACAGCTCAGAGATCATTTGTACTGGTTTATTGGGGCTTCTGTCTGTATCTGTGAGGCTGCAGCATATTTTAGTATTCAGAGTTGCCCAAGTGGGGGAAAACTACTTACAGCAAAACGGCATAACTGTATTACACGTGAATGCTTTAAACCTGTATTTTTATTAGTTTTTAAAAAGATCAAGTGACTGAAGTGTTTACATACCAGATTATCATCAACTGTTGGAACAAGGGGAAATGACCCTGGCGTTTGTTTTAACAGCAGTTAATTAGAATGCTAACATTTTGTATGTATCTTACAACACTGAAGGAAACATCTAACACTTGGTCATTTTTCATCATATTCCCTTAGTCTTTTTTTCAGGCTGTCCCTAAAATTAGCTAAACTGCTGTAGAATGTAGAATTGTTTGTCTGCAGAAAACGATTGCTCGAGCAAATGTTTCAAAATTCAGTCGTTGCCTGTTCAGCTGCTTCTGTCACTCACTTCTACAGTCACCACAGTAGTAGTCTGTCAAGAACAGTCACACCAAGCTCATTCCTTCCCCAGGTTACCTTTTCTTAAAACTACAAACATTAGTCACAAGAGCTTGGGTGGGGAAGGTGTAGCAGCAGGAGACCGTGGAGCTACTTTCCTCTCTTCCCTCTACCCCTAAAAGCTGCTTTCTGTCAGGTGAGGCCCTACTTCATTTGCAGCAGTAGAGAGGGAAATGCGGTTTTCTGATGTGAGGATTGTGTGTTCTGCTTTCCTATTAACAATTTCCTCTGTGGCCCTTCTGTGTCATGTTTGGATTTATGTTCCATAGTCCCCTGATGAGAAATTGGTGCAGGTGAGAGGGGTGCTTCATGTTAGTATGTAGCTCTTCAAACATAAAAGTCTTTCTGTGCTAAAAAATGCTTTGAAATCCTGTGGAATAGCAAACTTTTTCCAGGTTTTCTATTGCCTGACCTTGACAATCCTAACACTTGAGCCCTTTATGTCTTGCCTGTAGCAATGTGAAAATGTTTATTGTGCCTTGGAAGAACACTGCATTCATTACTGTCCCTCCCACCCCCCATCCACCCTCCCCCTTTCTTGGGGGGGAGTGGGGTGAAAGAGTTTAATGAAAATTGTATTTCTATTAGCAGAATGAGAAATTATCAGACTTAATTGGGAAAAAGAAGAAAAGGCACTTAATTTAGAAGGAAATGGTTACATAAATATTTTAATTAATAACTGATTTGAAAGAACAGAAATAATCGTAATTAGAAAAACTGAAGTAATTTAACCATTTTTTAAATTATTCATCTGTAAACTGTTTTCTAATTAAAACTCAATTTTCTTTTTCATTCTCCTTTAATTTTTCATGTACTAGAAAATCATTTTATTTGATGTGCATAAATTTCTTAAAATGTAAAGAAAATTGTTACTAAAAAGCAGAGATCAGGGCAGCTGAAGCAGCAGCAAAGGCTGTTTCCTCCATGACAAATCACACTTTTAAGTAAATACTTGTTTGTGAGGGGGGACTGGGGAGAAGGAAACTTGCTTTACTGGCCCTAACAGTGTGAAAATACATCAGCAGGAATTGGTATGTTACAGTAAGTCTAATGTGAATGTATTTGTTCAAGTGAGGCTTTCCAGGATGGCATAGCACAAAGTACTGCATGCTAAGCAATGTGTTTTCTGTTAAAAAAATAATAATTTCTGTTCAGGTGCAGGCAATTGCACTGGCATCTTTCTTAAGTGAGAAGCCTGCATGTAACACCTTCTCAGGCCCTTAACCTCTGTAGCTAAACTTGTGAACCCGACTGCATTCTGACCTTTTTTTAAAACACTTTATGTAACTTTTACTCATTTATTGATTTTATTTCAGTGAGAGCTACATAGTTTTCCCAGTACACAGTTTGTTAGCAATGCTGTATTCTTGTTCATAGTGGATAGCATTGAAATTGGTCAAATAGTTACTAGAGGTGTAATTAATTTGAGAGTAACCCAGGCAGGTAGTTTACTTCCTTTTTGGTTACAGGATTGTATTCTCAACTCGTCTTACTATCTTCTTCCTAGTAATAAGAGCACATGTAGAAGAAGGTCTCTTAATGGTTTTGATGAAAACTTCCTAAGGCATGATTGTTGAATCAGACGTCCCTGGTCTCTAGGTTTCTAACCAAAACTGTATTTCTCTGCATTGTTAGGTAAATTTTCTGTAACTTCAGAACAAAGACAGGATGCTGATCTCACTCCACTTTGTAAAATAAAGCCCCAAACACCACTGGACTGTAATAACAAGGTGGAAATGGCAAGAGTTTTGGTATATCCAAATAAGAGATACACTTTTCTGCTTTGACAGATTAGTTTATACCATGGATATAAACTGCAAAGTTCATTTGTCGCTTTCAGACATTGTGAATTGATTAGTCTGAAATCATTAAATAGTCTTGTTCTGGAAGTTTCTTTGCCACAGATACAGTGGATGGAGCTGATAGTACTGGCACAGTGTACTTGTTTCGAGCAGCATGTGCTTCTAGTGTTACTTTGCACTGGGCCAAGGCATCTGCAGTCTGTGTTCACACCAAGGACGATCATTGATTTGGCCAGACACTTAATTGTGTAATGAGGTTATCTACTAATATTGAAGAACATATTAAATTTTTCTGCTGTAACTGAATTCTTAAAAAATTAAATGTTTGTTTTCCTCTGCAGTAACAACAGGAAGAAAAGCAATGACCATTGTGCTTTCTTTCTTGTTCTTTGCAAAGCCATTCACATTCCAGTAAGTATACATAGATTTAATTGGGTTTTTTATACATTTTATAAGGAACTAAGCTTTTGATCATGGAAATATAGCAACAGTAATTAATCATATTCAGGCTTTAATGCTTTTCATTTTGTATCTTCTACAAATGTTGGCCATCTGTTGTAAATATTGACTGACTTGCTGATGCTTATCAGGCTAAAGAAAATAGTTTCCATTTTTCTAAAGGTCTGGAAGACAAGCTATTCCATATGTTGGCATCTTTGTGTTTGTTTTTATTAACAAAAATCTTACATAATATCTAGTGAACTGTTTGGTTACTTTCTCAGTGGAGAAAGATTTGAATAAAGGCAGGCATTTTTGCCATTTAATATTTCTCCTTTTAGTTTAAGTTCTTAGCTAGCCCTTTTAAATAGCTGCAAGCTTCAGTTACCTTAAAACATGAGTTTGCAAGAGATTTGAGCTTGGGTTTCTTTGCTTTTTTAATTTCAAGGAAGAGCTTACATTGAAAAATGCAGCTAAGTTGCTACATTGATCCTAATTGCTTGTTTGAAGCAAAATAGTATTCAATTTTATTGCTATGTGTAAATGTGGGCTTTAATAACAAAGCTTACAGCTGAATGCCCAAATGGAATTTACCCCAGCTAAAATCCTCAGGCTTAAAGTAACGGAGAGCTGAAAAAGAAATGTTCTTACATTGGGAAGTATGGATATAAGGCACTGAGTGAGAACAGGTTTGGGGCCAGTAAAGAGAGTATAGCTCTCATAACCATAGGAAGGAAAAACATACTAAAATGCCCAGGACTGATTTATTCATGTGAGAAAGAACAGCTACTGATTAGTTATTAGGTAACTATAAATGCACCTTAATATACTCCCCAGCCAGGACAGCAAAAGGAAAGGTGGAAGGATAGTATTAATAAAGATGCAAGCAAATTCTTTCTCAGAGTCCCTCAATTTGCGGATCTTCTCCCCTTAATGTAGGGTGTTTGTTTTTATCTAATCCACAGGTATTGCTGTGTAATCATTACAGATAAGTGTTAATGGTAACTTTTTCCCACCTTTCCTCCCCTTTTAGGTACGTGTGGTCAGGTTTACTGGTTGTCCTTGGTATATTTCTTAATGTTTACAGTAAGAATATGGATAAAATCAAACTGCCTTCGCTGCATGGTCTTTGGAAAAAAGGTGTGGAAGAAAGAAAAACAAGGACGTTGTCACAAACTGTATAGACAGTGGTTTATGCCTTGTCTAGACTGACTATTATTTTATTGGAACAGTCTTCAACTGAATCACTTTCCAAATGGAATGTTATTAAAACCAAAGGAGCTGAAGGCATATTATCTGCATACAGATTGCTAGAAATGCACATTTTTGCGAGCCCTTTCTTCAGAGCACTTAGATTCATCATAAAAGGATCTGTGGGCCAATTTTCAGATGGCATTATCAGGCAATGAAGGACAGTGGCTCCTGGCAGACTGCTGAGAAGCTGCACTCCCAACTGGGACACAGTAGAAGACTGATTTGGGCATTGTAATAACATCAGACATGTGGCTGATCTGAGATTAGTGGCTCTGTGTTAATTGTCTAGGTGGGATAATTTGAATGTTATACTGTATTAACTTTTAATGGAATCTAATCAACAACTGGTTGACCAAATTGCCATTTTAAAGGTGAAAGGTTTAGAATAGAGTATGTTGTCACCCTTTTTTAATTTTAAATAAAAATGTTGGGGTTTTTTTTTTAAGTTATTGATTAGACCATCACAGAACTTTGTATTTATTGTAATAATTGAATTTTTAAATGGAAATCTTATAGTCTTATTTTTTGATTATTGCTTGCAAATAACAGAAATGAGGTTGAGTTTGTGTAGTCAACACCCATGCTTTTATAAGGGGGGAATGGGCTTTTAGGCCTGAACAGGATGAAAACACAGAATGAAGAAATTGTGATTGAAACACCGGTATTAGAAGCTTGCTTATTCCGTGGTGAAATACAAAATTTGTAGTGGTCTGGAGGCCTCCATCTGATAGTGGTGTAAAGAGACATGGAAATCCTCAGAATTAGTGTCATCAAGTCAAAACTCTTCATTTTCGATAGTGAAGAATAACGGCATCTGCTAATGAGTTTGGAATATGTATTCTATCAGTCAGTCTTTGTGTGGTCCTGTGATGAATTTAAGAGGATTAGGGTACAGATTACAATTTTCTTTATTTAATGACAGGAGGAGACAATGTACTACCAATCTGCCTTTTTCATCATGAATTTAGGAAGATTAAGTTTATTTATCTCTCTTACATTTATATTCAACTTTCTTTTGAATCACTTCCCATCTCTTTCATATTCTGTATTTAACAATAGCACTTTAAAAATAGTAATCACCTTATAGTCCATTGTTCTCACATGGCAGTGATTTCGTTGTTCTTGTGTTCCTTAGATGCATCTTGGTGCGTGTTCTTTCAACTTAGACAAAAGTAAATTGGATAATAGAATTATGTAGTCAGGAAGAACATACAGAGAACCGAAATATTTCCCAGGATTGCCTTCTGCCAAAAGTAACTAATTTATCAAAGTATTCAAAATGTTTTTCAGACCTTTAGGAAGAATTGCTGCCCAAGGAGCTTGTAATCAAAGCACAGACACAAAACGTGCTTTAAATTTTCCTTCTTGATTTGGTAGCCTAGCATATATCATTAAGTACATTATTAAAAGAGAAGGTGGAATAACAGCCATCTGAGCACGGCGGGTCAGGTGGGTGGAGTGGGGAGTTGCACTGACGTAATTGCACTGCTTCCAGGGCTCAGCTACTCTGGTGTGTTATCAAAGTCATTCGACCCACATGTACCCAGTGTTGCCAAGCTATGAGAATTTATTGCATGTAATAATTTTGGGGTTTAAATTCCCAGGTACTGCTTTGATTGATTTTCCTAAGGTAGAGATGTGGGAATTTGACAGATGCACCTTGAAGGAGAAGGGTGGCCTGCCATGGCTATCCATTTCCATGTTGCAGCCAAAGTGTTAGGATAAGATATGAAAAGTGTGGTACAGTTTCAAATTTGATGCAATTGTGTATTTGACCAAGTCAAGGGGACTGATACATGTTTCTTTCCCCGCGGCATTTGTCAAGTCTTAAATTCCCTTGCATTCTTTTCACTAAATGAAGTTGCTCTTTCCAGCTATGTTAAGTTAGTTAACTATCAAGCTGAAAGGAGGAGGGCATTTGGACAGGTTTTAAACACTGAAAAGAAAGTAGTTACATTTACTGGCTCAGTGGAACTTTGGAATTGGCATTTGAGCATCATTTTGACAATTTTTCAAGATTGCAAATTCCATCTCTTGATGACCTTCAGGAAACCAAAGCTACCATACATGCAGAAAGGCATCATGACTATAATTCATTTGGCATCTCTTTTTACAAAAATAGATGAGTAGCCACTCCCAAAGTTTCTGACTGTTAATTCAAACGCAGTATGTAGGATGCCAAGCTGTTTATACAGTCCAGTTTTGTCTCTGTTTTCTCTTTGGAGAGCATAGTATTCTCAATAATTTACCTTTTACTCTATTGTAGACGGGACTGAGTTAGAGGCGTACCCATTAAGGGAACTTTTTTTAATTAATGTTCTTTTTCTTATAGAAACTTTTGTTCTGTTTTACAGGTGCACCTTCAAAATTATTTTTATAGACAAATTTGTAAGTTTAGTGTCAAAAGTGTAAATCTGAGTCAGATTTTTATTTTCATAGGTGCGAGTCTAGTACTCGCTAACTAGCAGTATGTAAGCCTGTTAATGAAAATGCACACACAAGTGTGAGAGTAGTTCATAATTTGCCACCTGTCATGGTCTGCACAGTTTCATGCTTTCACTGAGGTGTCAAGAAAACCTTTGTTTCAGTGAATTGCTTTTTGTGGGTTTGTTGGTTGGGATTTTTTTTTTTAATAAGCTTTATAGTGCACGTAAGCAAGAGAACCTTCCAAGCATCCTTACTATGGAATTATGTTTTGGGATCTTTTGTATATGTACGTTGGTTCTATGTTGTCTGTCAAAGATGAATAAGGGTTTTCTGTCCACAAAGTAACTGTAAATCCTGTAATCCTGTAAATCCTTTTTTTATGTAAGAGCACTTTTCAGGGTGTTGGGTAGCCCTTCCTGGCACTGTTATGTAGGCTGACCATAGTAGCTATTGCATTTGGCATTTATTGGCTCCTGGGCTCTTTACAGTCAGCGCTCTGGAGCTTCAGAAAAAAACCCAGGTTTTTGTCACCATAAAATCTGTTATCTTAAATATAATGTGAATTAGTTGCTTTTTATGCTACACAACTTCCTCCTCTCTATAGAAAAACTGTGATACAAGAACTAGTTGTAATGGGATTGAAGTTCACACTAAGATTTAAGGCTGCCCAATGTCTCCATTGATGTCAGCAATCTACCTCTGTGACACCCTCTACTTCTGCCTCCTTTGAAGGACTGAGGGAGCTCCGTTTCCCTCAATTTAGTATGCATCCCCAGCTGCTTTCACCTTACCTCTTTGCATTTATTTGCCACACGTGAAGACCGAAGTAACGGACTGTGCAATGGATTTCTTCAGTCTTTCAGTGCATCAGTATCATCAAACTGCTAATCCTCCCAGTACCGATCTGTGAATACAGCAGGGAGGAACGAGGAACTAATGCTCTGAACCCCCCCAAGCCCACAGTGTTTCCCCATGTTAAACTGGTTAAACTGGTTTTCTTCATCGCCTTGTTACCATGCGTGTTTTGAACTTTGCAGACATTTTAAGCTAAAACTTGTGTGTTTTTCGTTCTTCTTGTCCTCATGTATGTCTTCTTCCTTATTGGTTTTTCTTCTGGACTCTAACTCCCTTTTGGAGATGCTCTGTTGATGCACTATGGATTGTTTCAAGATTATTCCTGCGTTTAAGGGCTCACATCATAGTATTGCAGACTGGTCACATTCCATATCTTCTGTTTTATATCAGTTATGATTATCTGGATGATTCTTTTAAATCCTTTTTTCTCCACACAAGAAAAATTATAGATCTTTATGCTTATTTTTTGAAAGGTCTTGATAAGTACATGTATGAGTTAACTCCTTGACCTCATTCCATCTTCCACGAAAATCACTCTTCTCCCTAGCTTGCCTTTGAGAACTAAAGGAAAAATTATTGCAAGTGCTCTTTTTTCTTTAATAAGTGCCTTCCTTACTAACCTGGTTTGTCTTAATTGTTTCTTTTCTTTCTGCCTCCCATGCTCCCGGGCACAAACAAGCCTTTCTCTTATGTTTGACCACTGCTGCTTCAGTCATAGAGACTCTTGCAAGTCGTTTGCTGTTCTGGAAAGAGGTAATAGAATTGCCTGTGTACTCTGGAGGGCAGGAAATAATCCGTAAACTTCACAACTTAAGGAAGTAATTAAATGGTTTCATACCTTTTTTTTTTCTCTAGAGGGATTATTATACGTGGTTTAGGTAATAGCTCAGAACATGTTAGTGGAAGGATTTTTTTCTTTTTTATTTTACCGGTTTAAAAATCTTTATATTAATGTTAATATTTAATATTAAAATCCTGAATATTTAGGCAGTTTATAGCCATTAATTTTAGTCTTGCCTATGAGGCAGAAAAACCCTATCTCCATTTCACCGATGAAGCAGAGATGGTAACTTGCCCAGAGTTGCCTTAGTAAGCCTGTGCTGAGCAGGGAATAGATGTCAATACCCTGGGTTACTCTATGCCCCAAGTCCAACAGAGTCCTTCTCCACCTGAAATCAGTCATCAGCATCATAAGCTCAGTTTTCTTTTACCCTGGCATTTGAGATTAGAAATTATTTGTGTCGTGTGTTCTACGCTAGCATAATTTAAAGTGAAATCAGGACAGCCATGAAATGGGCTTCCTCCTGCATTTTGTTGGGAGCTTCTTTGCCTTGTTCCTCTCTTCTTGATTCGTTCTGGGTTTTTGTGAACACCGCTATGGACACAAACCAGAGAGCAGCAATTGTGGAGAAGCATAAAGTCCTTCAGGTTCAGGTGACTGCTCTGAACTTAGTTCATGTTGCTACTGGTCAAAAGCTGCTGCCATTGGAAAACTGAGAAACTGTTGTAACGTGAAGAACTGCGTATAAAGGTGTCGTGCTGGGTCTGTGTCGTTTCGCTGTTCACTGTAGAGAAGCAAAGGCAGTGATGCAATAAAGAACATTTGTGCAAAAATACTCAGAATATAATGCTGGCTCGGTGCTTCTTTTCTCTACCTGCATCGGTTTTTGCTGTTTGTGGGGGCTTTGTTTACTGTCACACCTCAAAACCTTCCCCCAAAAAAAAAACAAACCCCAAACAAAAAAACCCCAACCAAACCCCAATATATTGTTTTTCTACACTTTTGGATATTCTTATGTTTATGCTTCCTCTTGTCTTTTTTAATTGCAGTTTTACCTTGTAATTTATTTATACCTGTGGCATCGTGTCTGTTCTGAGCTCCCCAGGGCAAGAGAGACACAAAGATGGTGAAGGAACTGGAGCATCCCTCTATGAGAAGAGGTTGGCAGACTGGGACTCTTCATCCTGGAGAAGGATCGGGTGCATCTTAGCAATGTGTACAAATACCTGAAGGGAGGGTGCAGAAGAAGACAGAGCCATGCTCTTTTCAGTGGTGCCCAGTGGCAGGACACACAGGGGCACTGGGCACAAACTGAAATGCAGGGGCTTCCCTCTGAGCGTCAAAAATACTTTTTCACTGTGAGGGTGTATCATCTCTGGCATGGGATGCCCAGAGAAGTGCTCCAGCCTGAAAGTTAATCAAAAACCTTCTGAATGTGGTCCCAGACAACCAGCCCTAGGTGACTCTGCTTGACCTGAGGGGGTTGGACCAGATGATCTCCAGAGGCCCTTACCAACCTCAACCACTCTGTGATGCAAGTCCTAGAATCTGGACAAAGAGCGTAATACTTTCATTTTTTAGTCCTGTTTTCAAAGCATTAATAAACACACTTAAAACAAGTACCTCTGGCTTGGCTGCTCTCTTGAAACTGAAGAAGCCATACTGACTGTGCTTGACAGTATGAGTCTACCTGAAGAGATGAGTAGTCTGAGAGCACTGTCCCCTTGGGACGTGGTACCTGCACTTGGTTACTGCAGCTCAATGCAAAACGAGAGTATGTCAGTGTCTTCCAGCACATGCAAGAAACTGGTAGATTAAATTGATGCTGTCACCTCACAGCTGTTTGCATGTCTTCAATAAGTGGTTCAAAGTTGCTTTTGACTTTTCTCCACTTAGCCCTTGCTATGCTCCTGGGTGTTTCAGTGCAGCATCTGATCTGCAGGTGCATGTTAGAAGCACCACTTGCTGCCTCTTAGTTGTCAGCGTTTTGCATGAATGCGGTCAGCTGTAGTAGATGCCTTCCTACTTGCTCAGAACCCAGGTATAAATTCCACTTTAAAAATTTTTGTAGTATCCAGCATTTACATGAGCATATCTATGCAAAAATCTCTATCGTATAGCAGTCCTATTTCCATGTAAAACTGAATTAAAATTGCTCTGTCAGGTTGAACGCTTGAACCCCAATGGCACTGCAGCCAAACCACTAAACACGGCTGTTAACCGTTGTGTGATCTATCTGTCACAGACTAAACTGCTCTTTACCTGTAACTGCAGCAATAAAGGGAAAATTGACAAAATCAATGTTCCCCCGGGCTTCTGTTAGCATGGTACATCTGAATACGGCACGGTGTAAGTTTGGCTTTTCCTGCACACTCTCCTGGACTAGACTTGGTGACATATGCGGGGTAAAATATCCCATTGGCATGGGAGAGGGTGGTTAAGACATCAGGATTTAGGGATGCTCTAAGTCTGGTTGATTCTGTGCTGCCAGCGTGTTCGCTTTGCACTCTGTTAAAACAGCAAGTCTATCTCTCCTCAGCTTACTGAATTGTCTAGGTAGCACTGGCCCTAAACTGGATTTACTGAGCCAAGTCTAACACCTGGTTTAAGAGGTGCTTGTGCTTCCTGTGAAGCCTGCGTCTGGAGGGAGTCTGGGTGTCCCAGGAGTCTCTGGCACTCATAAGAAAATGAAAGATGTTTATTTTAGATCAAGGTGGATTAGAGTGCTCTCCCTGTTCTCCTCAGGAAGGACAGACACAATGCTATTAGACCAAAAGGTTATAGCTTCACTTAGAGTCTGTGAAGCAGATGTTTCCCCCTCATCCCAAGTTCCTGAACTCCCTTACATTTCCACAGCATGACAGTAACTGTTGGCGCTCAGCATTAACATCCGTGTGGATGTGATCAGAAGAAAAGCCTTTTTCACGCTGCTGTCCACAGCTGGGGAACAGGAATGAGGGAGCACTGGCATCTCGGCGATGAAGCATTGTGAAAACTCCACCGTCCGGCCTCGCGTGTAACGTGATGTAGTCTGTGGCCTACCACAGAGGTGCTTCCTCGTTGCATGCTCCTCCATGACCACAAGCTGCAAGCCCCCACGGTAGTTTCACTAGGTGAGAGCTATCGCAGTGCTTTGCAGGACTACGTGTCGCAAGCAAAGAGCCCACAGCACCAAAATTAAGAGGACTGCAGGCCTTGCTTAGGAAATGGATTATGTTTGAGGTTATCCACAGAAAGTAAAGCTGCCTAAATTTGCAGAGAGGTCAGTTTATTTGAACCTATCTCAGCTTTCATCTGAATGACCAGATCTAGCTAAGCAGTTGTCCCTCACAAGCGAAACAGTGACAGGAAGTGCCTCATCTTGGCTTTAAGGAAACCTGTAGCTGAAAAGGTAAAAGTGCCTCTTCAGAAAAGAGTTGAGGGGGAGAGGTGGTTCTGGCTGCTATGTCTGAGGAGAGAAAAGCCACATCATCCAACGAGGAGCAGTGCTGCTCAAGGATAGAAATGGCTTCTGCGCTCACTGTGTCTTTAAATGTAGCTGGATTAATACTCTAATGCTGTAAATCTGCTTATTTTCACAAACAGGTAAAGGTATACCCATTTATTTTGAATTTGATGGGCGTTTCAGTTTGAGATAGACATTGCAGCCACAGGATTTGGACAATGATGGACATGTCCACAAAGAGGATTTGAGGCCCCTGAGAGGCTTTAATGCATAAAGCAGAGTCCATATAGGCTTCGGGCAGTGACTAAGCAGAATTTAAGCTCTTTAGGCTTTAACATGCCTTTAATCCTTTGTTGCTCTACCCTAAAGTTAGGATTATTTATTTTGTGTACTATCCAAATTTTGGTACTGGAAAATCATTTTAGTGAGAAATACTCTAAAAATTGCCCTTAATAAGCAGTTCAAGTTAACAGCTGGTAGTATTCTGTCCTGAGTCTACACCATCCTGTGCAGCACAGCTAATAGCAAAATCTGAAGGTGGTGCTTGGCCTCTTCAAATGAAGACTCTATTCTTGCTGTTAGGTAATACCTTGATTTTAACAAAAGACAACAAATTCTACATAAGTACATAGGTAAGCACCGACTGAAAAGTAGCTAATCCTTACTGTGAGTCACACCTGATTTCCCTGGGCTCCTTACCCTTAATAAATGAGTCATGCCTGGCTGTACAAGCTTGGTTTGCAAACTCCCATCTTTCCTGGGATTAAAGCAGCCTGAGATTAAGCAGTCATGCTTGCATGCTTCCCAGGGATGAAAACAGCTATTGCCTAAAGCTTTTGGATCCTTGGGCACATAGTAAAGGCAGCTTGAATTGACCATCTTAGACTTGGTAAATTTTGCATTGCAAGACATCTTCAATATAATCTATTCTGTCTCAGATGATAAGAGCTCTTTTTTTCTCCCAAGAGGTTGAAGCAGAAACAGTGTACAAATGATACGTGTTTGGTTACTAAGCGGAGATGTCACCAGTTAGGAGAACTAGGATTTGTTTCCTACTGAGAGCTAAGTTTATATGGAGAGGTGGTGTAGCCGTGTATCAGAGAGGTGCACCGTGGTATCTTTTATCAGACTGTATTTCTGCACAGTGCACTATGGCAGGATGGGGAAAGAGCATCAATAAAGAAAAGAAATTAAAATTGAGATGTGTTGGACAGCAATCACGTGAATTCTTGGCTAGGCTCATTTTCTTTTGCACAATGTTGGACATGACAGATACAAAGCAGGTTTCAGCAAACAAAGAATCGGGACAAGGATTTTTAAAAGCAATCGGAGACAATCAAAATCATGTTGAGCCTTAATTGTTTTAACACCAAATTCAATCAGCACTCGACTGCCCCTCTCTGCGCAAAGCTCTGCCTTGTGGAGATGCTCTGTGAAGACAGGTTCATCACCTTGATTGATGGGCATTCTTTTTGGGCATGCTGAGACTTCATGGTTGGAAATAGGATGGCTCCTGTCTGTCATCTTCATTGCAGGTCCTTCAAAGATGAGAATAGCTGTGCCGAAGTTAAAATATGTGACCCACGTTTGGTAGATTCGCAGGTGGCAGAAGGGAGCTGTACGTGATTTGGTGAGTGATCTCTTCAGTCTGCCTGATTTCTTCTGCCAAAGCTATGACTGCTGGATCAGTCTAACAGTTCTCTTCCTGGTAATGAATTAGCAGTGTTAAAAGGCATATTTTTGAAAGTGCAGATACTTGTGTGTTGCACAGTTGGAGTGGGGTTTGGGTTGAGGTTTTTTTCCTTTGCATTTTTCCTAATTAATATTCTGTGGTGCAAGGGATTCTTCATAGTTTTCAATATTGACCTTTTATCCTCTCTGGTTTTTGAGACTCATAGTAAGAGCTGTCTGCGTCTCTTCTTCCAGGCACTTCTTCCTATTATTGTGATCTCTCTTCAACAGGATTTGTAACCTGTGTTATTTTCTCAGCCTCATGTAGTAAATAATGGTACATGTCTGAAGCTTATCACAACAGCAAATAAGATGGTGCATAACGCATCATCCTCTCCAAACTGACACAGCAGGGAGGGCTGGCAGGGCATCCATTACCTCTGTTATTTCTCACTAAAAGCTTAATTTTTCTGTCTGTGGATGTTGTAGGGCAGCAACAGAAAAAGAGCTGAGGTAGCAGCATGAGGACGTGCACCTCTGGGAGAGCATTGTTTCTTTCAGTCAGAGGAGCAATTCATGCTAGATTGCTTATAGGTTTATCTCCATATTTGCTCCTCTGCCCTCAACCTTTTTGGTTGGGGTTTTTTTTCATTCCTGTAGTCTAACTGGAGAATACCAAAATACTGTGCAAGCAATACTTTATCATTTTGCATTCCTTTTGCCATGACAACTATGACCTTACTGGGCGTTCATAGGCTTTTCTTTTGACAACCTTTTGAGCCAAGGGTGTATGTCTCGTTTCTTTAAGTGAAGAAGCTCTTGAATTATTTAAAAAAAAAAAAAAAGGACTGGCTCCCCAAAAATATGTAAATATTTTGGTCTTTCATGTGGACGATGGAGACCTAAGAGTTCATGTCCACAAAGACACAGAAAGCTGCCAGTCAGTCAGTTCAGTAGAACCTGCCTGTGTGCACACAGTGCTCACTGAAAGAACCACAAATTATCCCGTAAGTGTTGAGCACAGAGGCAGTTGCTGTGGAACAGGTGAGAGAGTAAGATGGCATTCCTCCCTTGCAGTAACTTTCACCTTTCTTCTGTGACCCAAACCCTGTTACAGACTTATGTCTGAATGTTACACAAGAAGCCAGAGTAAGTCCGGGCCCGAGCAGAGAGATGCCACCGTGCTGCTCTGAATACATCTGTAGCCTCCTAACCTCAGAACTGTCCTTACAAGAGAAGGTAGAGAAACATCACAGCAAAGTCACACTGCTTGTAGAGTCTATTGATAGCCCACTGTGGAAAAATTGGTACCAGTAGCTTGTGTACCTGCACACTGTTTTACAGAGGAACATAGCCTCTCTCTGCTAAACCAGTTAATAAATGAATTTACGCTTGTTACATTATCCTGCTGATAAATAAAACCCAACACATATTTTTCTAATCTAATTTCATCTTGTTTAATGTGTGAGCTCCATCCTGCCTCTCTTAACTCTCAAGGAATGTTTGTAGTCAATTGATGACGTATTTTGACTGTGTGGAATAACTGACATTTAGGGATCTAATTTAATTTATTCTCTTTGCCTCTGGAATGCTGGTATCCAAAAGCAAATCAAGTGATTTACTTGGATTTGCTCCTCAGAAGTCTGTGGCTGACAATACTGCAGATTATTTTTTAAACAATGGATTCATAAAGTTCTGTTCTAGCCATGACTCCCTGTTTCTCCACAGCTGCCTGTAAAAATCTATATTGTTAGTTTGCAAGAAGTGCAATAACTACAAATTCGTTCAAATTCTATTGAATGTAGCGTGTTGCACAATATACCATGAAGCCTGTTGACGTATATGAGCACCGTGGACTGTAGATCTATTGTTATTTCACTGCAAGGAGACTGTAACTGCTACTTACATTTCAGAGGGAAAAAAAAAACCCAACTCAGAATAACAGAAACTCCTGTCTCGGGGATTTCTTGTTGAAAAAGAAGAGCTAGTGCTTCTGTCCTGCCAAAGGGACATCTTTCCTAATGAAAAGGAAGTATTCAAGAGAACGTTTCCTGTAAATGAAGGACAGGGCACAACTAGAAGCTCACATGCTTAATATGCATAGAAGCTGATTTTTATGCAGAATAGCTAACAACAATTAATATTTTTTAAAGAAATGGAGTACAAATAGAACCTTGAGAAATTATTGAAAAGCAAAAACTTATGGATTACTACAAAAGGAGATGAGCCAGCTGCTCCCCAGGGCTGAGTTGCAGCAGTTTCTCATTCAAACTCAACAGCCAAACTGACACAACTGCATGGACAATATTGGGCTTGGGCTGAGGGCAGCTGTAACCCTTAGGGAAAGAGTAGGGATCACTTTGGTGGTAAGAAAGGCAGAGATTTCTCCAGGATAATGAAACCTGAGGAAGAATAATTTGCACCAAAAGGAAAAATAGCATTCCATCCTAGGTGGGATGTTACATTTTTAGTTCAAGATTCCATTTATAAACCAAAAGAAGCAAAGAGCTAGATTGACACAAGTGCTGGGGCAGGAAGCAAAAGAAAAAAATGTCAAGCTAATTTGTTTTTCTTTGCTTTCGTTCCAGAATTGTTTGGAGTAGGGGGCTGCATGGGTGTTGTGCATTTTTTTAATGGTGTCTTCATTAGGAATATTGCATGCTAGCAGTTTATTTGAATTTCTTAATTGGCACTCATGTAACAAGTTTTTAATAGTTTATCCTAAGGAAAGTCTTGAGCTAAATTAAATTTAAGTTCAAGCTTTGATAGTGTAATGCACAGAATGTAATTTTTAAGGGGAAGTTGTAACTATCCCCAGCCAGAACATTATAGTTTGCCACTCTTCCTCCCCCTGCAGAAAAATCTCATACAACTATTTTTCTGCCTTGCAGACAGGCAAGCAAAGGACAAAGCATCAGAGGAAAAAGCATAACATTGTTTAAAAGTGCTTCATTTGAGGAGCTTTAGTTACACTCTCTGCCTTGTTCTGTGTTGTCTTGTAAGCATAACCTTAAGTGAATTTTCTAGATTTAGTAGAGTAAAATATTCGAACTGCCTCACTCTGTGCTGTTTGGACTAGAGTAATGTGTACCCAGCCCTGCCTTGCTGAGACCCAAGCAGCCCAGCAGTACGAAAGTTGTCCTCATTGTGGAAAGGGAGGAGAATCAACAAGCAATGAGCCGCACGTGACTAATGACCAAGCATTTCTCCTCATCTCACAGAAAAAGAAGAGAGGATTGCTGGCAGAGGAATGCTCTGCAGGGTGTCTCCAACACGGGCTGGCTATATCCCAGCCTTGTGCATTTATGCCACAACTGCTAGATTTCTCTTCCTTCGTTTTGCAGGTCGCACTTCTGGTCAGTGGCTTGATGCCTCTGTTTGGGGAAATGGTACTGCATGGCTTCACTCCCATCAGCTGGCAGACAGGTGAGAATTTTGTTAGCAAGCTAACTGCTCATTCTGGCTGCTGTAACATGAAAAATGTCATTTGAAAATACCTTCCAGGGCTTCTGTGGGGGCCCAGATAGAGCCACGTCAGAGACCCCCATTCATTTTGTAGCCTTTCAGTCCTCTGGATGCCACATTTACTAAGTAGCCACCCCCCACCTCCCCCCAAGTTTCTCCACAGCAGACAGAAGGGCAGCTGAGCACTGAGCTTAGTCAGGACTTCAGTAAGTGTTCAGGTCCTTGCTGGAGATTCATCAGGAAACACTTCTGATGCAGTAGAACGCAGGCTTGCAGCCTTCTCTACGCCAGGATGCTCTCTCACAGCAGCAAGATACAAGTAGGTCCCCTTCCCACCTAGCTACAAAGGGAGCTGTGAGTCTCTTGGGCAACATGGCTCAAAGCAAAGAACTCCCACCCCCATCAGTGAGTTATGGATTAAAATGTTCACATGCTCAACTTTATTTAGGGGAAATAATCTTGAAAGCCCAAGTATTCACAAAGTGAAATTGATCCATACATCCCACTTCCCAGGCAGAGAACACAATTATGCCACTTCTGCATCTACTCAAAATGCATTGACTAGCTACCATCAAGCACCCAACTCCTGGATAAACAACAGGCTACAAATTCGTCTCAAAAATTGGCAAATAATGTTGAATTATAAATATATTTGAGGAAATTGTACTGCCTTGGCTGACAATTCATTAAAAAAGAGGAGCTGAAATTGATCAAATGAATTGTTTGTTACTAATTATTTGCCTAGTGCTAGCTGTGATGTGAGACCTTGAGGGTGGGAATAAATTATCTTAATGAGGGATTAGGTTAAGGCACATTATAAATTCTCATTTCAAGAGCTAACCCCACCATTAATATATTTGCCTATAACTGTGAATCTTCTTTAATAGCTGCTTGTCTTCTTTGCACTGCATAAAATGTTCCTCCTTTTTAAGTCCATGTGTTGCAAAGGAAGTCCGTGGCCTCCCAGATTTTAACTTCTTTAGAAACACCAAATTAATACCTATGAGGAAACAACAGTAATGTGGACTCCAAGCCATATTTCCTTGTGGAGAAAGAGATGTTCAGATCCCAAGGGCAGATGAAGTACCAGATGCTTTTTACTCTGAGCCGGACACATCCCTGTTTTTGAAAATATAGTTTGTATAGCGCAAGCAGCCTTAGAGATACAGTTTTCCAAGTGAAATGAGGATGGAGAAATGGGGATGAGCTGCCTTATACAACTCAAAAAGGAAAGGAAGAACAAAAATGCACATTTTTCTTGTTTGTAATAGTGTCAAGTGCTGCCTCTTAGGATCCAAACACTGTACAACCTCACAAAGGTAACATTTGCCTCAGAGAAGCCAAGTAACAAGGATTTAAAATCTGATCTTCCTCCACTCAGTGTCTGTAGCCACATTATTATCATACTTAATTATTATAACTGCTATTCATAATTCATAGCAAAAATCTGAGGCAGATAAATCATAATAGGGACCATTTCTCTTTGTGTTTGTGCAATGTCCTGCAACTCTAGATACTTCTGCAATATAATGCCCACATGATCTGCTTTCCTCTCCTTAGTTCCTTCACATTAGTTGTCCTCAAAGTGCTTTTCAAAAGAAAAGAACACATCATTGTCTTATTTCTACAGAGAAGCCAGCACCCACAGCCACTCAGCAGGTCAGCATGGCAATTGGCATGTAGACACACAACTCCCCACCCCACGTGTCATGTGTGTCAGCCCTGTGCATGCTCTTTCCCTTAGATCTTGCTCCCTCACAAGAGCAGCAATGCTGGCTCTGTTATCAGGCGAGGGTGGAGCTGTAGGACGAGGTATTAGATGGTTTCACCTTTCCGTCAACTTGTTTTGTTTCAGAATTTATTTGATTGAATGTCTTCTATATTTTCGAGGCATGATATAATTAATGCCTCGGTTTGCCAAGAGCTTTAGAGCACTTTTAAAAACTATTCTTGCGTTTTTTTTTGTTTTGTCAAATACATGCTGCTTTTTTTTTCACCAGTTACCCGTCTCCCCCTTTCTGCGGCACTTGGTGGTGTACAATCAGTGAAGCTCTGGGAGCACAGAGGACATGGTAAAGCTCTCCATGAGAACTGTCAGAGCTCTTTGGAGATACTGTTCATCTCTCTGGAAACAGAGTCGGGCCCTCTCTGCTGCCGGGCAGACTTGTTTCCAAGCACCGCAGAGCCTCTTGCTGTTGAAATTCAGAGCAGTAACCAACTTCCCAGCAATCACGATTCTATTCGGTATCAATTCTGAGGCAGCACTTGGGTGTTTGGGCAGGAAAGAGACATCAAATTTTTGGGTCAACTACCTTGTCAGCTCCACAAACACATGCACATGCACACACACAGAAGGGAGAAAAAAATGGGCTTCATACGCTTCATTCATGTCAGAACTCAACAACTTTAAGAGCGCAAATATTCTGCAGTCACTCATGAAAAGAAATTTTTAATAATAAATATCTAACAATTAATGGGCTGGTAGCTGCAGTTGTCTTCAGGGCATAATATCTAATTTCCTTGCAATGTTTCATATCCTTACTTTTCACGCTGCAACAGTCTATCATTAAAACCGAATGCAGGTTTCTATCACTTTTATTTATTTTTCAAATCAACTTATAAATCAGTGCCAGGCCTTGTTACAGATGAGTTCCAATAAATTATCGGCTGTGGACAAATTCTGAATGTTAAACATTCTCTGTTTTCCCCCCCCCCCCTTCTTTTTTTTTCTCTTGCTGTGCTCCTATGTCACCCTCTGAGCCTGGAGCACACGACATGCAGGGGTTTGGAGGGCTATTTCCCCTTCTAAACAAAATGAGAACCTGGCTACTTAATTATGTGTTAGTTAAATAATGTAAAAACGTATTGTTTTTCAGGGAACAAAAATACCTAGGGAAACAGTTGCATGCACTCTGCAATGAAATCTCTGGACTTTAGTAAGATGGAAGTCATCTCTTTTACTTCCGGCTGACAGGTAATTCCCAGAGTGACCTTGTGGTTTTGTGTGGCTGGGTTCTGGTGGAGGAGGGGGGCTACAGGGGTGGCTTCTGCAAGGAGCAGCCAGAAGCTCTCTGCAGGCCCCACAGAGCAAACACCAGCTGGCTCAAGGCCAGAGTCACTGACCAAGGCCGAGTCCATCAGCAGCGGTCACAGCGCCTCTGGGAATCACATTTAGGAGAAAAAACATGCAAGCAGCTGCTTTTTGCTACCAGAGAAGGGAGTGAGAAGATGTAAGGAGCTGTGCAGGCACCTAAGGTCAGGGAAGGGGAGGATTTGGGAGGAGGTGCCCCAGGTGCCTGAGAGAGAGATTCCCCTGCAGCCTGTGGCAAAATCCATGGTGGAGCGGGTGTCCCCCCGCAGTCCATGGAAAAGGCCAAGACCTCACCTGCAGCCCGTGGCACACTGGAGCAGGTGAAGACATAGAGAAGATGCTGTGACCCGCGTTGGAGCAAGCCCCTGCCAGCACTTGCAGTCCATGGAGAGAGACAGAGATGAGCAAGAGAGGGAGACCCACACCAGAGCAGAGTTGCTGGGGGCGGGGGGGACAGGCTTGTGACTCTGTGTGGGACCAGGCTGGAGTTGGGCTTTAGAGACTGGAAGACACTCTGTGATTTTTGACCGCACCCCATAGCAGTGACCCACACATTGGGGCAGCTGGTGAAGACCTGAAGCCCCGTGGGAAAGGACTCATGTTAAAGAAATTCTTGGAGGACTGTCTACTCTGTGTGGGACCCCACACTGGAGCAGGCAAAGGAGGTGAGGAATACCCACCCTCACGCCCCCTCCCACCCCCCCAACCCGCCTGGGATGAGAATGTAAACAACTCTTGTGGAACTGACCGAAACCCCCCATTCCCCCATTCCCTGCCCCTTCCCGTACTACAATGCCGGGGCAGGGGGCAAAGAAGGGAGTGAAATCATGACTAAAGTTCAGTCTGCACAGAAGAGGGAGGTGGGAGGAAGATGCTTTAAGATCTGGTCGTACTTCCCATTACCCGACTCTGGTCTCAATGGGTGTGGGGTGTAGTGCAGTAAATTAGGGCGTTTTCTTTCCTTTACTGTGTGTTGAGTCTGTTTTGCCCATGACGCTGATAGCGGAACAATCTCTCCCTGTCCTTATCTTGACTCCTGAGCCTCTCAATACATATTTTGTCCCCTGACTGGCTGAAAAGGGGAGCGATAGAGCGACTTTGGTGGGCATCTGGCCTCCAGCCAGGGTGCAACCACCACAGACTTGTAACCCTAATCTAGGTCATATTAATTCTTTTACCAAAATGCTCTGTCACTGCCCTTTGGACGCAGGTCAGAAATGTTTTTGTGAGCTAATGCTAACTTTTCCATATCCACTCTGTCCCTTTTAAATTGGGTTATTGAAATCAGCAATGTAATTTTAAATTTTATTTGTAGATTTACCACCAGGCTGAGATACATCACATATCCTAAAGTGACATAGCCTTCTGTGGCTGATGGGAAACTCTGTCTATTGTTATTAGTAAAATGAACTTCGAAACTATTCTGGGTTGCAATTGTCTATGGCTGGGGTGCACCAGTGAGTGAATTAGTTGTGCTCCTTATCCTGGATGAACTCCTCATCACATGAACATCTATGGAAGTAAAGATGCCCAAAAAATTCCTTTATACAAAGCCCTCTCCAAAATGTTGTGTCCCTATCAGTTTTCCTTTTTGGGGTTTCCTCCATTCTGTTTTTAGTTTTGGTTTGGTTTTGGTTTTGATTCACATCACTTGGATTTTCAACACTTTCTGACTATTGCTAGACCTCATGGTTTCCAATCCACACAGAGTATGATTTGATTAATTTTACCTCTTTGAATTCAAGTAAATTCCAGCCTATTCCTTGAAGTACAAAGGGAATGAAGTGGAAATTGCCCTGTGGTCCTTCTGTTATTCTTTTTTTTTTCTTTTTTGACATACACCACCCTGTTATTAGACTCATTGATAGTCTATCAAGTGATATTTCTGGGCATTGTCTGACATTTACCTTGCTGGATAAATTCTGTCATTCAATATATTGCTGAGCAGAAGACAACATTAATCCTTTGCATAAAATAGGGTGTCCTTTAAGAAAACCAGGAAGCATTTCTACACAGCATGGCTAAACTATGGCTAGGATCAGAGGCAGAAATGCAGATTATGCAGCAGTTTTAGACACTTACTTTGCCTCTGAATTAAAAAAAAAAACCCAACCGCCTTGTAACTATAAAGTGCCAGCTTCTGGCTTTATCTGAATATGGTAAGAAAATCCTTGGGGGGGTGGGAGCGGGGAGAGGGGGGAGAGTGGGGTGCTTTCAAGGTCTCTTCTGATTCCTGCCTAATGATTTTCAGTCTTTTTATGTATCTCTTCCTAAGTAAAGTTTCTGTGAGGCCTAATCTATTTGCTGGGTGCTTGGAGTTGTTTGAATGAAAGGTGCTGTACAAGTGAAAAGGTGGCATTATTATTACTACTACTACTCCTGCTACTATTACTACTCCTGCTACTACTACTACTACTTCAGAGGAGCCCCTTGCATTGTTCTCAGGAGCAGCCAGTGCCTGGTGGAAGACTGCCCTCCAATCTTTCTAGACACGAGCTCTATTAACATACAAACGAACAGGTCACACTATTCTTGGAGCAGAACTCTTTAGCATGTTAATGACAAATTCACACTAGTGGCCCCTGAGTGCTCTGGAGAAATACAGGGTTTGCTTAGCGCTTAATAAAAAAAGGCCATCATAAAATATGTCACTTGGGGCCGATTTATACTGTCACAAGAGATAAAATGGAAGAGGAAAATGGCATAAATTTCTTTTTGTGGGTGCCAAGCGTGGCTTCCACATGTACCACATGTACTACATACTTCATTCACAGCTACCTGGCAGAGGCATCTATGGGGCCACATTTTCAGGTGAAGGCTCACCAGGAGGGCTCAGCTTCTGTCTCTGGGTACCTGAAATGACCACCTTTCACTGTGGCTTAGGGTCAACATGGACGAATGTGGTGATGGCCGCTAGAAGCTGTGGGATGGATCCACAGCTGACATATCCTACCCTAATGGCACCAGAGGAGTGCTATGATTGATGGCATCTGAGGACTCATGTCATGGCTCTGGCTACGTAGTTTGGTCCTTCTGTGCAAGATGAGCATTTCCAAAAATCTGGGCCTGCATATAAACAGATGAGCTCTCTTTACACTTGCACCCATAGCGAACTGCAGTACTTTACAGCTTCAGGTTTATGCTAGGTGTGAAAAGTCATAGGAAAAACTGATGCTCCTTATTTCTTACAAAGCACAGTTCAAGGAATATTTTTTAACCAGGGATTGTAGAGGCCACTTAAAATTATTTATAATAGCATCACAGAATCTCCTGAGTTGGGAGGGACCCATAAGTATCATCACATACAACTCTGCGCTCCACACAGGGCCAGCCAGGTCAGAGCATGGGACTGAGTGCATCATCCTGATGATGCTTGAGCTCAGCCAAGCTCAGTGCTGTGACCACTTCCCTGGGGAGCCTGTTCCAGTGCCTGAACACCCTCTCAGTAAAGAACCTCTTCCTAACATCCAACCTAAACCTTCCCTGTCACAGCTTCATGCAGTTCCCTCGGCTTCTATCCCTGGTCACTAAAGAGAGGAGATCGGTGCCTGCCCCTTCACTGCCCCTTGCCAGGAAGCCACAGACAGCGATGAGGTCTCCCCTCAGCCTTCTCTTCTCCAGGCTGTAGAGACCAAGGGATTTCAGCCTCGCCTCATAAGACTTCCCCTCCAGACCCTTCCCCATCCTCATTGCCCTCCTCTGGACGCCCTCCAATAGTTTTGTGTCCCTCTTGTACAGCAGCACCCAAAACTGCACACAGGACTCAAGGTGAGGCTGCACCAGCACAGTCTAGAATGTGACACTCCCCTCCCTGGACCAGCTGGCAATGGATGAAAGAAGAAAATTTTGCTTAAAGGTCTGTGTCCATAGCCCAGCAGAAACAATTTTCCTACATTCTCCTGGGCCTCGGACGAAGCCCTCAGTTAGGAAATAATATTTTATTCTGAAGAACATTGTTTGGTGGCAAGATTTGTATGCATGCCTTTAAAAACAATCTCCTTTTGATACATACTTCATTAATTTTCCTCTGTCATTTTTAGTTTAGAAGCCAACAGCTGCAACAGGGCACAGGAGCGCACAGCAACATTACCCATATCCAGGGCTGGCTGCTTGTTGAACTGTCCATGATAGCAAAGGTGAGTCATTCCATAAGGGGAAAACACTTCAGGGCTTCCAGCAGCCAAGCACAGCGATCAAGCAGAGCTCTGCACCAGCCAGAGGCTGCCTGCCTGCTGCTCCAGCCAGAAATGCTCTGTACACACACTGAAAACAGTGGCAGGGATGTGAAGATGGCATGCTGACACCGATGTTGCCATTTTAAATTCAGTCAATTAATGCTATGAAGAGGCATAGATATACTGCTGTTGCCCTCATGGAGCTGAACATTATACTGAGTGCTTGTACTAAGTGGTTTTCTGAGTCATGTAAAGGTTAGTTTGTATCTTTGAGGATTTCACACATTTCCTTTTTTTTTTTCCCCTGATTAGTTCTTTTTTTCTGATTAGTTCAGGTTTTTTATTAGGCATAGTGAGGGAGTTTATATAGAGTAGTGAATGACAAAATGAAACTGAAAAGCCTTTTAATTCATATTTTAATTGCACAGGTACCAGCTTCCAAATTCCAGTAGCAAACCCAAGTTACAATATTTACAAGGAATAAAGTAACAGAGATATTTCTTCACAGGCCTTTAATTGTGAACCTAATGAGTTGTTTTCCTTCTTAGCCAGGGGGTGGGACATTCCTCACACCCTTCCCCTGCTCCAGTGTGGGGTCCCACCCATGGGAGACAGTCCTCCACAAACACAAGTCCTTTGCCACAGGTCTTCAGCTGTTCACCAGCTGCCCCAGTGTGGGTCACTTCTGTGGGATGCAGTCTCTCAGGCCCAGACTGCTCCAGGCTGGTCCTCCATGGAGTCACAAGCCCACCTCTCTCCACAGGATGCAGGTCCTACCAGGAGGTTGCTCTAATGTCGTTCATAGTGTCTTTCATATGTCTCTACCCACTCCAGCGTGGGGCTTCTCCATGGACTGCAGGTGGAATCCCTGTTTCCCATCATCTTCCATGGGCTGCAGGGGAACAACCTACTCCACCATGGGCTGCAGGGGAATTTCTCTATCCAGCGCCTGCAGTGCCTTATCCACCCCTTCACCACCTCTTCTCCACCCCTTCTCACTGAACTTGGTGCCTGCAGAGTTTCTTACATCTTCTCACTCCCTTCTCTGGTGGCAAAAAGTGGCTGTTTGCATTTTTTTCCTTCTTAGATGTGATTCCCAGTGGTGCTGTGACCATCACCGATGGGCTCAGCCTTGGTCAGTGGCAGGTCTGACCTTGAGCCAGCTGGTGTTTTCTCTGTGGGGCCTGCAGAGAGCTTCTGGATACTTCTTGCAGAAACCACCCCTGCAGCCCCCCTTCTCCACCAGAACCCTCCCTCTACAAGACCACAATATCAGGGAAAGTGAATCAAAACCTGAGTTCTCCAATCTATCTTTTCAGGGTCCCGTTGCAGTCGATATGGGGAGAGGGGTTCTTCCAAGGGGCCATGGTGGCTATGTGTAAAGACCTCTGTGAGATGTGACAGGACTCTTTGACCTTCATTCACATGTTTCCCCCTTAGGAGAACCAGAGCACCAAGTAGAGGTGGTGAGTTTAACCCAGAATGAAGTTAAAAGCTGACATGGAGCATGGCTTTTACCCAGCACAGGATGCAAAGCAGCTTTCCTGGGTTCACCTTTCTGTCCCTCTCCATCAATCAAAGGGGAAGAGGGGTTCAACCAGATACCAAAAATTAATTGGTTTGGTGTGGATACTCCTGAAAGTGTATTAGAAGGATAGGAGACCGCATGATACATTTCCCAAGGACAGGTGAGTCTAGGGGTATGTCTGTATTCTTAGTCCACTGAAACTCTGGAAATGGCAGGAAAAGGATAGGCTTGGTTTTTTCCCCACTTTCACTGGTTTTATGCAGGAGGAACTATCTTGACCTCTACAAAATTACTGTATTTCCATAACTGTGAATGTTCTGGTAGGAGTAATAGCATACTTAGAATAGTAAACCATCATCAGCCTAAGATACTAGTGTTTGAAAAGCTCAGCTGGGAATTATGAATAGTTGCATCACATCAGAGTCCACTGCCAAGGGAACAGTGGTATTTTGGTCAGCATTCTCAGGTTTTTTGCACCTACAGAAAGGATCTTGTTTTTAAAGGAGCTGTCTGCCTAGCAAGCTTCATAAGGCTAAACAGCTTTGATGAACATTTTTGAAAACTAAAGACCTGTTCAAAAGTATTAAATAAGGCTTCTCCTGAAAGCACCTTTTTAATCTGCTTTTAGCTATCTTATATTGCACTGCTTCATTGCAGCAATTTTCCCTTCCTGTTGGACAGAGCAAAGAAGGAAGAATGAACAGACTTATAAACCAGACTGAAGATGGATGTGACCTCACTTGTTCACCAAATAAAATCAAAGTCAATACAACAGTGTCAGTAAATCCCATTTAATGATCTCTCCCCAAAGAACTTTTACATGTAGAGAGACCCATTATTAATTTAACTCTTTGAAATATAACTGACTACACATCAAACACTCAATAAGCCACAGGGGCAGGGATAATTTGTAAGGCAACTTTATGCTTTACCAAAACCACTAAAATAATCCAGAGCTGCTAAGAGTAATTAAAGCACCTAGTACAGAGATTGCTTTATCTTCTGTTATCTAATAGAAGACTTTTATTAAGCTTTACATTGGCAGGGAAAGCCACAATATAGTGCTATCCAGACATACGAAATTTATGAGAGTGCAAGAGGCCATGCCTAGGTAAGATCTTATCCCAGTAAAAGTAAGAATATTAATAAAAATTACTGAGTGACAGTCTGTGGCATATTTTCCTCAAGAGATCATTCTCTTCCATTCTGGTCTTAAAATATATCCTAGATTAGAACAGAACAGAGCAGAATAAATAGACTGTTTCATTTGGAAGGGACCTTCAACTGTCATCTAGTCCAATTGCCTGCTGTGAAAACACTCCTGTCTTCACTCCCTTCCTCCACGTATATCTATATGATGTCTGCATTCTCTATATAAGCAAAAAAAATGTATAGCACTTGATACTATACAATTTCATTATAGATTTAATAATGCTAACTTTCAGCTAGAGACAGAATATCATTTAGATCAGCTAAGTAACCTTTTGATGCAGTAATACCTCTTTACTCACTGGCAAATATTCTTCAGCATAAAACTTACCCCCTTTCTTTGAAAAAATCTGGTTGCCCACAGCTTCAGGACATGTATTCACAAGTATTCTAGCAAATCGTTCTGAGATTCAGTAAAGAAACCTCAAAACTTTTTCCACCATAATAAAGTAGCATTTGCCTGATTAGAGCATTTTGTGGGGTTCCACGATCAACATGATTCTGTGTTTAGGGATGAAAGTCCTCATTTTTCCTGGCTGGGACAGATCCAAATCACACCAATGTGAGTGAGATGTCCATTAACTTCAGGAAGCTCTGGATGAAGCTTCCAGTCTAGGAAGAAAGATGTTGCTCTTCATCAGCAGCAGTAACCCCAGCAGTTATCTATCTTCCCCCTACGCACATCCAAAAAGCAATTTAACGCACCAGCAGCAGTTGCCTATTAATCGGGCTAGAAAAAAGGTAGCCTGGGAGGGTGGGTTTAGAAAAGGAATGTGGCACTATTATGTATTGCTTGCAAAGTAAACAAGCAACATAAGTATAGTCATTTCCTAATTACGAGCTGTTTCATAAACTGTAAATGCTAACATGGGAGAGGTAAATCATAGCAATTTAATTAATAAAACACTTTAGACAATTAAATCCATATGTGCATGTCCCGGGGCACAACATCAATAATAGAAGCTTGCAGGCATATTTTGGAAATTTTATGCAATCATTTGCAGATCTTGTAGTCAATAATTGGTGCAAACTGCTTTAACTCTTCCTTGCCTGGCCTGGAAAAGAGAAAACAATTGTTAATTACTATTATTATTGATTTCATTACTGTTGTTATGTTGCCCATTTTTCCACCCCATGTGTGTATTTTGAAATTATTTCTGTGCAGGCTACAAAATGAATCTGCTTTCTCCCTTATGTGTATGTGAGCTCTGTAAGCAGTGTAATGAATGGATTTCATCCTAGAAAGGTAACAGACTTGTTTTCCTGGTCCACAGAGCTAGACTAAATTTGCATATACACCACAGCTTTGGGCTCTTCATGACCAAAGATATCTTAAAAGATTTTGGAGACACTAAGTACAGAGATGAAGGGAGACTTTGACAGTTCCAGACAGACAGCTGATGGGTGTGCAAAGAGGCCTCCTCACATGTGCACTAAGTCAGATTCATGCTGTGGCTGTTATCCAGATTCGTTGCAAACCAGGCTGACCACTATCCTGACAAGCAACAGGTAATCATAAACAAAACAGTGCCAGACCTATGTCCCACACAGTTTTCTTGTGGGACACACAGCTTGACAGCAAAATATAAACCTCTGTACTGTGGAATACCTAACAGTGCCTGTTAAGTTTGGGAGCCCATTTGACCACACAGCAGCCAGACACTCTGTGACAATGCAAATGACAAAGACTTTTAATGGATTCACCCCATTTGCATCAAAGTTCCAGTTCCAATTTATGCACTGCCACGATAGCAGTGCTCCCTGGGGACAAGGCGGCTCAGAAATTACCAGAAATAGCATATAAATGTTGAAGACACCTTCAGTTAAGGGGATCTCACAGTGGGGCAGTCTTCCAAAAGAGATCAAACTGCTTTCAAGTTTCCAGGGACAACAGTCAAGCGTTCTGAGAAACTCCACTTCGGGTCATACACGCAGTTTGAGCTTTTATCTGTCTATCCTCTCTGAACCTTAAATGTTCACCTGATTCCCCCCCAAAAAAAACTCAAAGAGACTTCATCCCTAAAAAGAAAGACGTGTCAAAGAATAATGAAATCCACAAGGGATGGATTCATCATTTCTACTGCTGCCGTATGAAAAGCAGTGGATGACGATTTTAAATTGTTGAATAGATAAGCAGAAAAATGAATTATCTGGTGAAGTGATTCTGCTATTTACATATAAAAATACACTGGGAAAAAAATGTCCCTTCTCTGAAAGTTCACTGCCATTGCCCATGAATTCCAACTTCCCTTTTATTTTTACTGTCTCAAGTTCTGTGTGGTATTGCTCTTACCTTTCTCATAGTAGAAAAATCAAAGCATTAAACATTTGTCCCTTTTCCTGATCTTTAGGGATGATGTTTCCACTGCCTGTTTTTGCAGCATCAGAATTTCATATACTACAATCTTCAGAGCATTTGAGGTCTTCTGAGAGAGTACAGTAAGTATGACTCACTGGTGCTGTAACTGGTAATGGCGCAAAACTGCTTGTCTGCTGGTAGGGAAAGAAAAAACCAGGAACCTTCTGGAAACATGGATTACAAAGTGAGAGAGATTAAAAAATTTCTGTGTTCAGATAAAAATCATTGGAAATTGAAGCTTAGCTTTTTCACATTCCTTTTTCATTATTATTTTGTTATTTGGCTATTCAACACAGTATACCACAGCAGTTTAACACAGCAGTTTTATTTTAAAGTGCGAAGGCACTTGTAACATGAAATTCTAACATGAGGGATGTTGGCTGTAACTCTGTGGGCCATTATCAAGTAAATTGCCACTATATAATAATGAGTATTTGCTTTTTATTTTTATTTATACTTATTCTTTTCTACTCTGTAGAACACAGTAAAAGTCTCTTGGTTCATGCATGTTTTCACAGCGTGGGGCCATATCACAATGAATAATGCCGAGGTGGTTACTGGCAAAGCACTATGGAGAATGTGCTTGTATGACATCGTTTATATGTAAATCCTGCTCCAGTTCATCAGGACATTAAGCAATTTCAAAGCCAGACTGCACTGTCTTGCTACCAGCTTGAAGGAGTTTCTTCTATTACACTGCTTGGATTCCTGACACAAGCTGGCCACTTTCCTCTCATGAGAGGTGAGCAAATGTCCTCACTGCATTTCATGTCCCACCACAGAGCTGTGCTGGCAACTGTTGTCTCTGATATCACTGCTGCTTAAACTCACGTTTTCCCAGCTTCTATTTCCAGTATGGAACTGTCAGAGAGATCAGACATTGTCTTGGATAGCAAAAATTCAGAAAGCCACAGAAAAGAGTCCTCACAAAGGGCGTAAAAGTGCAGTTGCTAGTTGTTCTGGGTAAACAGTGAGTATCACACCTAGCATGATTAGCCAGGATGGTCGGTCGCAGGACCTCACCTAAAGTTCTCTGGCTCCATTACAGAACCAATGGTAGAACAGAAACCTACTAAGTTCTTTATCAATCAGGCACTGAAAACCTGCACAGCCTCAATATGGCTCTCATGCAAATATGACATGCTGTTTCATTTTGCCTATCTTTCCAGATTAGAAAGATTAAGATCTTTTTTGACAACCTCACTTTGCTTCTTTGAGCAACATCACTAGACTTGTGGCAGAAAAAATATCACTGTGCATGAGTTGAGTACTGTGGGCTTCAGAGAAAGGGGGAACCATACAAAAATACTGGTTTTTTGAAAGGTTTTTTTTCTAATACTGTTTGAACAGGTCTGTTGAGGTGAATCCTGTTCATTGTGCTTTTAGAGTAAATCCTTCTGTTCCAAATAGGTAAATAACTCATTTAAACCCTAATTTATTTAAAATATTTTATCTATGCATTCTCTCAGAACGTGCATATATATATTCTATAGTTATGTGGTCATTATTAACAATATTTTGTCAATAAAATACATCACTTTTTGTTGCAGCTCTTTCTTTTTTACCAGCCAAACAATTGTTTTTTAAAGGCTGTTAAAGAATTAGTGTAAGATCAGCTCTGGCTGTACTTTTAGTTTAATCTCACAAATAGTCCTACAGAATCAGTGAGAAAATTTCCATGTTTAATGATAAGACTATTGTGGATTGGAAGACTGTGATGAAGATAGTTCTGATACTAAAAAAGAAACTATTCTTTCTGTTATCCCTTCTGTTTTTAGGATTTTTGTTACAGAATTTGGTCCATAATTTATTGGAACACAATGTAAATTAAGGTTCAATATTGAATGCTTACACTATTTTCTCAGACTTTTTTTTAAACAGAGAAGGTTCTGATTTTCATCAATTCCACTGTGCTTCTCAGAAGGTAAGTCTCTTATTTGGAAACCACACACTCATTTGAATGTAAAAGTAGATATATCCTAAGTGAAAAAGCAATTTCAACTTGAAATTCAGTTCTTCTCACATTTCCAGTTAAAAAGATCACTGTGTTACATGTGGACTTCAGTATTTCTGATAGAATACGGTCCAGTGCAGTTGTATTTAGCTGCTGAAATTATACCCAGAAAGCCCACAAACATTCCATATAAGGTTTTTAAGCAGAGACTTCTATGCTCAGTTTTATTGATGCATTTGGATTTTTAAAATCCATTCAACCAAGATGTTTGTAGATTTAATTGTTATTGATTCTGAAAACTATCCCTTATGATGTAAATTCATGATAAGCAGACCCTGTGAAACACAGGTTCCTAATATGAGATGTGGACTACAAAATGCTGCTGCCAAAGGGGCACATTGCTATGTACCAAAAAAAAAGTGAGCAGCTCTTAAACAGGAATGATCTTGGTCTTTTTACACTGTGTGAGGCTGCCTCCATGTTATCTAGAATATATATCCATAAACAGCACCTGTATATTCTCATTTTTAAAGAGGAGAAGCATTATGGCCTTGGGTAAATACAGGAGCATTGAGCATGTTGGACAGCCTTCCCTTGGGCCCTTGAGCAGCTGAAAGGAGGTGGTTAGAGGTTGCTTCAGGTGTGGAATATTATCCTTGTAAACTAGATTGCCTCCTGTCATCACTGGATTTATGTAGGATCCTACAGACGATATAGATACTGAGTATTTCTGTGGGGTCTGTCAGAAAACAGAGACACCTACTGGTGGGATATTTATTGTTGTTAATAATAAAATTACATTAATATTATAACAATAATTGATATTGTTATAGTAATAATTACTATAATAATGGTGATATCAACAACCCTCACTGCTGATTTAAAACAAAGTAACACTGCCAGATCATAGAGAGTTCAGGAACATTGGAAGTGTTTGTCACATCTACTCAGCGATGAGAAATGCCTTTCTTTTAAAAGGAAGAAATCGTACCATCCTACTAGAGAGGGAAAATGGTAAGAATCCCAAGAGCTCCCTGTTCTATATCTAAATGTGAACGCAGTCAAAAATCAAACACTAGTAAGTTCTTACTGTAAGTTTATTAAAAACATATTTTTTATATCCATGAAATCCCTCTCACCATCAGAATACAATGCTTTTTCTCTTCACTGCATTTGATAATAATAAGAATATATTTTCAGGAGATTGTATGAACTCATAGTCCTGGTTTGGTTTGGTTGGGGTTTTTTTTTGGCAATAATAGCTACATGGTTTTAGATATCTCCCCAGTAAATTACAATTTAATTTTCAGCTATTTAAAGGTCACTCTGAATAATATATATGCTGCTTAATAATCAGTTAAAAAAATGGCACCTTTCAGGAGTGTGGGCTAATAGCAGTATCGCCTTTGTGCAGGCCTTCACTGTTTTCATTTGTTGCGTGATCGGTGAAGCAAGAGAGAAGTTCCCCTCATATGCCTGAGCCAGATCTTCAGTCTCTCTTTCTTTCTCTTTTTAATGGGAGGAACAAAAACCTTTTCGCAATCAGCAGTAATCTCTCCAAAGGTCTTTTAATTTAAAAAGTCATAAGTGTTAATTAGCTATTATTAAGTGCCCCCTGTATAAATTAACGTGATTGATGAAAAAATTAAGGGTAATGAAAAATGTAGCAATGCATGTATTTTTAAGAGACTATATTAAAGATGAAAGTCCCTAAAGACAGAAACTAAGGCCTGCTGCACCCGTGCCCTGCCTTTATTAGTATTAATAATAAAATAATATATAGATATATATCTCAGGAATGCAGACGGACATTTTGGATATACCAGTTTTAATGTATTTCTCACTTCATTGTGCTTTGAATGCCTCTTTGTGCCAAAGACTTATTCCAGTGTCGTGTAATTTATCCAATTACTCTTTGGCTTGTGGACCAAAAGGAAGTTCTTTGGAAATGGAAACTGGGATCCAGAGTTAGAGAGAAAAGAGAACTGAACCGAGTCACTGTTTCTCTCATTAATTTTGTATGTATCACAGTAAGGCATTACTGTGCTTTAGAAAATGAGCAAAAATATAAATAAGTGATCCACAATGTTGATTTTCTCCTGTGTTATAAGCAGTTAGTTTGTAACTGTGCTGGGTTCTTCAACCTGTTTGCCTAGGTGACCCGGATTGAACCACCATTAGTTCTAACAGCATTTCACAGGGAACAGGCAAGATTACAATATGATTCAGTTTATGCAAGCCAGTATCATTTTTTCCTTGGCAAAGTAGCTGTGAAAGTCAATGATAACATTCGTGTAGCTAAAGACAATCACAGGCTGGTTTGGTTTGGAAGGACCTCAAAGATCATCTAGTTCTAAGCTCCCTGCACCACAGTGACTTCACATCAAGACATGTCTCCCAGCAGAAAATATTTTAATAAATAATATCAGATCTGACCATTTCACTTGTCTTCTTACCTACTCAAAATATATTACCTGCATCGTACAGTCACAAGTTTCCTTGGACTTTTGTTTTATATAAAGGCCATATGTGAAATCATAATCATGATGTGATATATACTACACAAATGTCCAGTGAGAAATAGTTCCCACCAGAAACTAGATTGGCAATACGAAGAGAAAGACTAGGAGAAATTTATTATGAGCATTCTTGCATGAAGTAAATGAAGTATCCCTCTCTCAAAGAGCCAGGGATCTCACCTTGGACTCCAGGGCCCTACTGTAGTGTGCCAGCAGCAAGCAGTTTCACAGTTGCCAGCTGGAATGAAGCCTGGCTTCCCACCACACCATGTTGTATTGTGTAGCCACAGTAACTGCAGCTTGTTGCCTGTTGCTCCACCTCCCGCTGCTCGGTCAGCAGGCTGTGAAATAAGCTATTTTTCTGTGGGAAGGGTGAACTCGTGGGGCGCAGACTGGCTGGACAGACCAGCTATGCTGCGTGGAAAGTTGGTTAGTACTTGCTGGCTCTGGGCTAGCCTACGAAGTGTTTAGCCTCGCAACAGCAAGTAGTCCCAAAAAATGGCTTCAGAGGGTTCTCCTTTCCTCCTCTCAATCCCATCTCCCAGGCAGGCGTTACGTAGAACTAACATGTAATTATCTCAATGTGTACCTCTGCCAGGTGTACCTGAAACTGCCCATGAGTCAAGTTACTGGATTGCCACCAATAGCACGAGTTTATAAGCTTGTTTTCCTTATTTTTATTCTTTCTTCCTCTATAGCTTCTTCACTCCAGTTCCTCAATGTTGTTCTGTATCTTGCTTAGTAAACTAACTGGGAATTGTTTTCCTGTCTGTGAGCTCTGGAAGTCCACACTAACCAGCTGTCCTGGTTTCAGTTCAGATAGAGTTAGTTTTCTTTCTAGTAGCTGTGTTTCGGATTTAGTATGAGAATAATTTTGGTAACCCACTGATATTTTCAGTTGTTCTTCAATACTTTAGTAAGTCGAGGACTTTTCAGCTTCTCACTCCCTGCCAGGTACAAAAGTAGCTGGGAGAGCACAGGCAGGACAGCTGACCCAGGCTGGCCAAATAGATATTCCACACCATATATAATGCCATGCTCAGGATATAACTGGGGAAATGAGCTGGGAGGCAGTGTCACTGCTTGGAAACAGACTGGACAGTGGGTTGTTTTTTACTTCTGCGTGTGGTGATCAATCGCATTTGTGCATCACTTGATTATTACCATCATCATCTTCTTTTGTTATTCTATTAAACTGTCCATCTCAACCCAAGAGTTAGGGGTTTTTCCTTTTTCCTCCCCATCTCCTTGCTGGGGGATGGGTGAGCAAGTGGCTGCATAGTGCTTAGTTACCATCTGGGGTTGAACCATGACACCAGCAGAACTCAAGAGTGGTGGTTTACATAAGTGACACCTACTATCAAACCTGTTCAGTCCTTTCTAGTGTGAGACTTTTTTTGTAATATTGCTCATCACCTTTAAAATTCATTATTTAATTAATTTGAGTGAAAAAAAATCAGGGGGCAAGCATCTGTGTCTCACGGTTTTACAGCAAAGAGGACTAGATATTTTAGAAAGAAAATGTGGTTTTCTGGTTCTAATAAAAGCATCTTGCAGGTATTCCTTAGTAATAGTAAGTGCAAAAGTTTGAAAGGGGGAAGAAGATACTAGATATATGCCTTTAGCATAAATTTGATCAGATCCCAAATCTCTATAAACCCTCTGTGAAGTCTGATGTCAAGAATTGTAAAGATTTTGATGGCTGAAGTCTCTGAAGAGCCTGACTGCATTAAGCAGCCCTACACCCTGACCAAGGTGCACATGCACTACTCCCACAGGGCTGGGCAGTCTCTGGCTAACAGCTCCAGGGGAGAAGAAAAAAAAAATTAAAATCTCTCAACATATAGGAAAAGGAGAAAAGACCAAAAGAACAGCTGTGCCAAGTCACATCAAAAGTTCAACTAACCCAATAGCCTATTTCTGATGGCAACAAATAGTATATGCATCAGAAGAAGTGTAAGGATGAAGTTTGGCATAAAACAATAATACCCTTGAATATCCTTCAGGTTTCTGAAAATTTGCAGCTCTGGAAGTCAGAGGTGGTTTCTGTTTATGAAATTCTTACCAGATTTCTCCTATATGAGCTTGTCCAGTTCTTGACTTCCTGTAAACCTCAAACTTCTATGCTATCCCATGGCAAGAAATTATCTGAAAAATCTTCTTTCCTATGTTTTGAATTGGTTCCAATTCCTTTGGCACCCCAGTAGTTCCTGTATTGGAAAATAAAGTTAACAATCAACCTCTATCTCATCTGTACTAATAGGACAATTCAGGTTCAAGGTACCCTCAGGACATCATTGAGATGAACCCCCTCCTCAAAGCAGAGAAAGGGCAGGCTAGCCCCTTCAGGGCTTCATCCAGTTTGTTCTGGAAATGCTTTGAGGAAGAAGACTGCACAAGCTCTCTGGCAACCCTGCTCCATTGCTTGGCTATCCTTGTGGGGAAAAGTTTTTGTCATGGAGCAGCCAGAGCAGGGCTCTCCACAACACAGAATGAGCTGGTAGATGAGGGTGACCACAGCCCAGGAAGTGCCCTCACCAACCAGAGTGCAGTTCCACAGGGCTGGAGGGTGGGATGGGTAGACCAGGGTGGCAATGGGAAGTTCCATCAACAGTCTCAGACAATCCCAAAGCCATGAGTCAGGGCCAGGGCCCATCCAAATTCCTGCTAGAGGGTTCCAGTCAGAAGCAGCAGATGGGAACAGAGATGGAACTGGACATAACTCTACAAATTGAAATCTAAGGTTCATGCAGCAGAGAAGCCCAGACAGGACTGGAGAGAGGTACATCTATGATGTACTTCAGAAAGGGACTGAACCAGTGGTCTTGGGCTTGACCTAGTTGCCCTCACTGTAGCTTCTAATGGAACCTGAGATATATATATATATAAATATGTATACATATATGGAGAGATAACCTAGTATATATACTTTAGCTGCCATGGCAAAAGGGCATACACAGCAATTTCTCTACTATATCTACCAGCAATGTGTGAATATATTAAATTTTCAAAGATACTTCAGTTGCTGCTGAGTACTTACATGCAAGTAAATGAACGAGGCTTTTAATGTTTCTTGTACAGTCCTTCCATCCCATAACTGATCCCCCTTGTCCTCCTCTGGAGATCCTCGAGTTCTGTTGGATGTTTTTGAATGTAGGGACAGTAGAAACCAGATCTGTGCACAGTGTTCAAGATACAAACCTGCAGAGGTCTATTGACATTTTCTGGTTTCGTGTCTACATTTTTCTAACGCTGTTTGGTTTCTTTCCTTGACCACTTGGGAACTGATTTAGTCTTTTCAGCTTTCATGTAAATACTGATTTTGCTGTCATAATTCTTGGTTCTTGAGAGGTAATGAGCAGCCTAGAGCACATCTCTTTATACATAAACTGGGGACCATTTTTTCCCCATGTGCCAGTGACATGTACCCATGCTGAATTTCATCTCCCTTTCAGATGAACCTGACAGTGGTCTTAATTTTCATTCTGCACAAGCTGTATTGGATCTAGTATATTTCACTCCAGAGCACTTTGCTCAATAGCCTTAACTTATGACATTGCCTTGTTTTGCACAATACATAGCTTAGGCTTGCACATACACTACATGTTGTTTGAATTTCTCTGTACATGAGAAAAATGCACAACTGTTAGCAATGCACATGTACAGGCTTTGTGTGGCAAGGCTTTAGTAACAGGGGGGCTACAGCAGTGCCTTCTGCAAGAAGCTGCTAGAAGCTTCCCCTGTGTCTCACAGAGCCAATGCCAGCCAGCTCCAAGTCAGACCAACTACAACACTAACTACAAATGAGAAGAAAATACAGTTAAGAATGGTTAAACAGACATTGAATGCAGTGAAAACCCACCAGATGAGCATCTGTTGTTATTGGAATACATGATAATATATGGAAGTGTGGCACACTTTCATTTGTAGCATATCTCAGCTTCCTACAAGGAACCACAGAGAGATTTAGATCCAAAGGGACCTCTGGAGTATGAAGGTTCGACCTTGTGTCAAGCAGGTCCAACTAGTTCATCAGAGCCTTGACCTGGCAAGTTTGGAGTATCTCCAAAGATGGAGACTGTGCAGCCTCTCTGGCAACATGTTCCAATATTTGGCTGCTCTCATTGGGAAACTTTGATTTCTAATACCTAATCTTCTTGCACCTTGGGCTCACTGCCCACCCTCCTTTCACTATGAACCTTTGAAAAGAGATGGGTTCCTACCGTCCTTATGCTCTCTTGGGTGGTATAAGACAGAAAGAAGTTCTCCCCCAAAACCTCCTGTTCCGAAGTGAGATGACCTACTTACCTCAGTCACTCCTCATAAATCACGTGCTTCCACCTCTAACCATCTTCTGGGTCCTCCATTAGACTCATGTGAATATAACAATGTCTGTCTTGTAGTGAGAAGACCAAATCTGGACACAGTGGTCAGATGTAGTTTCATGGATAGTTACAGTGCCGTGTTTATTTATCCTTCAACATATTGTCACAGGGCACCCAGACAAACATTTCATGGTTGTTGTTCCAAATGGGCATGGGACAAGAGCACTGGGGAAAAGTTAGTGGCTCAGTGGTATAAGTAACAGTGGAGGCTAGTTTCCAAGAGTACAGCAGACCCTGACCCTTATCTGGAGTTAATCATCACAGCTACATTCAGGCCTATGGAAAGATACAAACTTCTATTAGCTGAGAAGATGTCCTTCTGCACAAACCACAAGAACACATCTAACCAGTCACAGAAGGCTTGCAGTGTAGCACTGTTGCTTATTCTCAGTCATGCTAGAACAGAGTAAATCCTTATTAATTTGCTTTTAAATGTAGAAGTAAATTATTCCCCAAAGAGCTGAGATCTGTTAGCTTGGTCTGAAGTCCACCACATCAGCAGAAAGATTCCCAGGGATTTCCATGGACTGTGACTGCTACTTCATTAAACGTACACTCGGTTAGCAGGTACTATTATTCATTGCAGTCTGCAGCACAAGGAACAACTCTGACACAGATCTTATGCCACCTATCTGCCAGAATCTATTATTTGAGAGCAAAGGCTTTTTTGCTCTTAGTTTGCTATGTAAAAATAAAAATTCACCAACCCAAAATTTGCAACTGAAAAAAGTGGAGTTTCCACTAAAACCCAGGACAAATACCTATGCCCCGTAGTAAAATTAATGAATCCTTGTAATGGCACAACAATACTCTGAAAAAAATGCCCTTAGAGTCTGTTCAAACATGCAAAAAAATCTGAAAATTTTGTGCCACTCTATACCATAAATCACTCCTCCATACTAATGCCTTCCTGTCCAAGCACACTAATCAAATCTCTTCCCTGTCACTGGAATTATTACATTTTAACAAGCACAGGATTTAATCATTGGTGCAGGCTTTTCACGCATTTACTTCATTCAGGCCTTGACAGCAACCCTTTACTCATGAGTTGTCCTTAGAGTGGTGGTTTGATTACCATTTTGACTACTCATGTGAGTAATACTTTCCTGTTTCAGGCCTTTAATTAGCTGAATGCTTTCAGAGATATTTCTATATACTGCATTTTCTCTGTGCATTAACCATGGTATCCTTCCTCCCTCCCTCATGTTAATGACTTGGGCAGGTATGTATTTGTCTAGTGTATCAATCACTTTCTTCCCACTTTCTACTCATCTAAAGTCTTTCTGATTGCTTCTCATTAATTTTAAGAAGCTTCTTTGATAGAAAAGACCTTGACGCCTCTATTGCATGTCACATAGGATTTAATCTTTTGTGATTGAAATAAAGGGCACTGCCCAGCTAAAAAAATAGACCATAATTTTTTCAAACTTACCAGTTGCTTTGCTCCTGTGTCTTTTTGATGCCCTCTCAAGTCTTCTGCAGCTTGAAGGTCATCAGTGCGTGTTCACAGGTCTCCATCAGCATCCAGGAGTGACTACAGATGTTGCTAAGGTGATTTCTTTAATTAGGTATGTAGCTGTTCATTGGCAGAATATTCTGCACCTGGGACTAGCAGTGACTTTATGTAATATATTAACCTATTCCTGTTAAAGACATAAGGAGAAGGAATTTATAAAATTTGACTAATTGTCTCAATTAACTTGTTACTCAAAGTACTCCCATTTCAATATAAACTTTGATGGCTCCTCTGAAGTTAAAATTCATCTGCAATAAGAGGGCTGTCCAGCAGCCAAAACTTTTTTACAGTCTTTTTCTCCCATGTCATCTGTTGCAGGAAATCCAGACTAACAAGGTTTTACAAGGAAGCTGTTTAAGATTAAAAAATCAATAAAGCACAATCCTAGCCTCTGCAGGAATTACTTGATTGGGAGGTTTTTTTGTTTGGTTGTTTTGGTTTTTTTTTTCCTGTTATTATTACAGTCCAAACCCACACGTTGTTCTGTGTCATCTGTTCTTCTTGCTGATTTCAAGAGAAATCTGTGCAGGTTTTGTGCTCTACCTGAGTGATGGGACTTAGGCTAACATCTCCTGGGATTTACTGAGCAGGGTTTTACAAAACTTCACAAATAGATAAGAGGGATTTAAGATGCTGCTGCCCCCAGCTGTTCATTACACCAGAGGTGATTTCTCCCACAGCAGAGTGAGAAGAATGGTCACCCTACACCTGCCTTCCCATAAAGACCAGTAGTTTAGTTCAGCAGACTTTGCAGGAAAGCAGCTGAGTGAGGCACTTGCATATTAAATCCTGCTAAATCTTTGGGAGTAAGTAATGTCTGTAGAAGGTTGAAATGGACAACCAGAGAGCTAATTTATTAGGGACAGCTAGATTAGTCAGAGCTTACCTGTCATCAGGCTTGAGGTAGAGGCTGGAATGGCAACTAAAGGAAAGTAAGTTTGACACAGAAATTCCCACTGTGCTCTGCTCTGTTTCCCACTGACCCCCTGCGATACATCATTTTACAACACATTCTGACATGTGATGAAAATTCTGAGTTCTCAAGCCCATCCAGGGACCATTTCCCACCTTTCCACCTTCAGGGAAAATGAATTTATTTGCTTATAAAATATTTATTCTCTGTTCAAGTATTTTCACAGTTTCAAATTCAAAACATTCAAATTCTATTCAGTTTGAGGGAAGGGAAAAGGGATCCAATTTTTCACATGCAGATATGACCCTGTTGATTCTTCTCTATTGGATAAAGTTTCAGAAGGAGCTTCTTTTCCCAGGTTCTTGGATTTTTTTTTTCAATGGGATTATGGCCAAAAAGAAAACTTTTCAGAAAAAACTTGAGATCATATAACTCAAATTTGCTCTTGGCTCATTTGTATATTGCCTGCCAGGTTTCATCTGCTTGATTGACAAAAAGCTACACAATATCTATAACATCCCACAAACAGCAAGGGGAATGTGGACTTTTTTTCTGAGGCCAAGGAAAATCAGGGGAAAAGGACAGCAAATGAATATTTTCAGAGTTGTACCCAAACTCTAGGCTATGCAAAGACAGTATCTAAGTCATGAAATTAATTTTCCGACGCATCTATTTCTATCTTGCTACTGCTGCTGTTCCTAGTGAGGATTTGAGGTCAGCTGAAGCAGACTGGTCAGTCCATACCCTCAGATCAGAAACAACTTCATCAAATTCCAAGTCCACCCTTGGGTATTGCAGATCATATGGGAAACAAGATAATTGAATGTTCTGAGAACCCTAGAAGCTGATTCAAGCAACTGCCCTAGATAAGACTGGTAGGTGAAACGAGGAGAGAGTTTTCGCCTTAACCCTGAATATCCCATCATTCGCCATTCATACAGGCAGAATATTGCTAGGTGACTGCAGCCTTGGGAACGCAGGGGGACAGGCTCAACAAATATTATGGGCCCGTGTGCTATAAAGAAATCTCTACCAGCTTTGATGAGTGGAGGTCTGCAACTTTATAAGGATCCTCAGTAACACTTGGGGTTGTTCTCCTGTAAATGGCAGCAGCTATGAGACAGAAAAACCTTAATATTTCACTTTTGTTGTTACTTCTGCTTCATGTGTGCACATCCTTCTACTACTGCTTACAGTTACACTATCAGATGACACAGAGTTACATTCCCAAAAGACAAAACATGAGTGTGATGTCTGCACCCAATACTGAGGAGTTCCTAACAGAATACTTTTGCTCTTTTCAAGTTCAATTTCAGACAGCTCCCAGAAATTCTTGAGACAATGATACATTCTCCCACTCCAGGTCTTCTTGTGAAGCACCCGAAAGCACAGCTGCATGAGAGAAAAGCATCAACAACTGTCTTGCTAAAGGACAAAACCAGAGCAAAACACACTGGCACTGAAAGCCCCTCCCTGTCAATAAAGAGGTTTTACAGCAAAAACATTTCATTTTATTTTGGTTTTAATCTGTTGCGATCAAGTGCTAGCTGTCTTCAGGAAAAGAATGAATTTGACAGTTTTGTGTTGACTCTTACATTTCCCATTACTGACTCTTTTCATCTCTGTCCTGAAGCAAAAATAAATTTCCCTTTTTAAGCTTTTGATGATAAAAATCTCATCTGTAGCCTCATAAATGATCCTTTATTATCTATATTAATAATGAATAAATGTCTGTTGAATACCCCTGATCCTTTGCATTAATAGTGCCAGATGTATTATAGATAACCTTTTGATTTAACAGCACAAACTGTGAAACAATATTAAACCAGTAAAGGACTGATCTTACTGGAGTCACTAAGGTCAAAATTATAAACATTTCTTTCATTTCTATTTGTAAATTGGCCCATTATGCAGCATCAGTCCCCATCATTTATTTTTGAGAGAGGTACCAGACTAGCTGCAGTCCTAGAAATAGAGCTCATAAATAATATCTTGAATAATTTTTTTAAAACATTTCCGGATCTTCCACTTCTCCTTCCTAATGCTTCCTGATGATCTTAATTAATAGAGCATTACTGCATGAGCAGGTCCACTTCCGCTTACTGTACTATCATTTAAAAATATGTTGCTCACTTCTTTTCCCATTAGTCCTGTCAGAATCAGGCACAAACTTCATTCAATCATCTTCTGAGACAACTCTGAGAGAACTGTAGTTATTCCTGAACAAAGGGATGAAGCTCCCTTCAGATTAGCACAACTGCATCCCAGAAGTCTGACTGCTTTCTTCTTACATTACCTATTGTCCCTGCCTTTATGATAATTTTAAAACAGGTTGTTGCTTTACTCTGATGGTTATAACACCTCAAAATTCATTTCTCCGTAAAGCAGGATAGCACCTTTCATAAATGTTCCCTTCCGCCAGCTGTCCTGTGGCTTCCATTCCAACTTTCAATGCCCCTAACAGAAGCTAAGTGCCTTTTTCAATATTAGGCAACAAAATCCAATGTGACTTTTTTTCAGAGAAAATATCCTAGTGGGAAATATCCTAGTGCTGTGCTTTTCTTACATGCATCTTCTGAAATGAATTGTTTAACACTGCTGAAGCTAAAGCACCGAGATTCTGCACATCCACTTACCTCTAGCAGTAACTGTAGCTACACCATTATCAGGCTGATTCAAAAAAAAAAAGACTAAAAAGCTGAAATTGCCTACACAGCACTTTATTTCTAGGATGGACACTCTAACAAAGTCACCTGACAAATGTTAGCATAATTGAAAAGTTAGATGGGATATAAGGTGGCTAATTTAGCTATCAGAAAAATAATTCAAGACTCGGACATGTAAAATGTGAAATTATGCTTTGGAGTCGATATATTAAGGTGAGTTGCAACAGTTCTGCTGGAATGTAAGAGAGAAAACTCAACTGGTTTTGATACAGCAAAAATGTATCAGATATCAGTGATCAAATATGACAACAAACATCAGAGGAAAAAAAATTTTTTTAATTATTGAGTTGTACCACTGGGCAATTTTTTATGATCTGCTACCAAAATACCATTAAGGGCTGTGCATTGCAATTATGTGCATTGTAATGAACACTTTGTGCAAGGACTGTTCTCAGGAATTACCCAAGCACTATGAAGCACAAGGGTGCTCACACACTTCTGCAGACATGTTGTATGTAAGAAAGTAGCACCCTTTGGGCAGCTTAGCAATCTGTAGGCTGAAAAAATCCCTTTGCTTTCATCTTCTAGCTGAATTTGGATTTGCATGTCAGTTCAAACCATGCTGGAAACTGTGAGCAAAAACCTTACACCACTGAAGTCAAGAGCAGTTTTGCTGCAGTTTCACACAGGCCAGCTGACAGCTTACCAGATTCGGCTATTCAAAAGACACAATCAAAGGTCTCTCCTGACAAATAACAAAAATAGAGGAACCAATTTAAATAAAACTAAATTGCTGAAACAATAATAGCAACAGTTGACATTAAAATTTATGGTGCTCATTATCAACTCAAAGGCAAAAATGAGTACTTCTCTTCGCCCAACACTGTAACATTATCATACATCAACTAATTCCGTTTGATTCATGACTCTTATCCACCACAGTTACGGCCGTTAGGCAAGATCCGCTTTCAAGGCCTAATCCAACAAACACCTGCATGCTTAATCACTGCAGTCACAAGCACAAGCGCCTTCTGTCTTGCAGACTCCTTTTCAATATTACGTGCAGGCAGCTGTCAGGAAAGGTATGCAAGGCACATTGGGTCAAGCTCCTAGATCCGGAAGGTGGCATGGTAATGTTCTGATGCTACGGATCATCCATCCCCTGGCATGACTGGGGCAAATTCTCTTTTATTTACATTGTTGAAAATCCAAAGAGCAACAGAATTAGATGAAGACATTTGCAAATGCCACCATGAATTTATGTGTGAAATCTTGGCTCAGTGGGTCTAATAGAGATTTTGTTGCCACCTAGGAGTGGACAGGGTTTCATGCAATAAATCCAGCTATTAGTATTTGTTATATATAATGTATGTACTTCAGTAGTACCTGAGGGTTCAACTTAAAGGGTTGAACCTCCCTTTAATCTTAAATTGGAGAAACAAAGAATCTCCAGTTTATATGCACAATTAAAGAATTCAAAATATATCTAATTTGCTTAGGCATAAGGATTTGTACCAAAATGCTTTTTTTTTTTTCTACATTCTTTCTTAACTGCATGACAAACAACTGTATAGGTCATCCTTTGCTTTCTTGCTGAATGACAAACAGTGCTTCAAATTAAACATGATTGTTCCCTGTGAAACTAAACTACAACTTCTTAAAGATAGTAATGGCATTTCCTCTTTGTGTTGCTTTTCTCTCCATTTCCTCTGGATGAAAGCCTCTGTCTGGATTGCCAGGTTTTAGTATTTCAGCTGGACTGATAGCATCAAAGATATTTCTTGACCTGATCCTTTCCTTTGTCTCTACCTCACATGACTGTTCTGTGTAATAAATACTCTCACGACTGCATCACAGCATCTCCGACTTTATTCCACTTCTCTAAATTAACATGTATGTCTATTCCACGGTCCAGGTACCTAGGTGGTTAAAATACCTTCAATTCTGTTAGCTTTTTCATTCTTGCTTGCTACATTTACACTGTTAGAAACATCAGCAAATGCTGGTCTCATTCTATCCCCCCTTTTTTTTTTCTTACTCTTCCTCATATAGAATAGCACCAGCTCTTCAAGGACTTGCAGAACTCATCTACCACATTCTCCAGTTTTATTTTCATAACAAACTCATGGGTCACTGCAGAATGGTTACTGACAGCTAACAGAATCTTCGTCATATCCTCAGACTCCAGAAAAGAAGAAAAGTTCTAGTCTAAACCCATATATCGTTCTTTCTTGTTCATGTACATCTGTGTATTCTGGTCTCAGTTAGAGGCAGAAATACAAAATACACTGTGAAAAAGGTGTTTCTGCTTCCAGACTCCAGACTAGATGGGATATGTTAATCAGTGACAATTTTCTGGAGAGATACTGCCACAGTGAGAATACTGTAATCAAATAACGAAATAATAAAAATGAAATAGCAAATCTTGAGAGAGGCAGACTTCTGGCTTAGATGTTCTGAATATTGGACAAACTGTAATTCTTACTGTGGGACCCAATTAAAAAGAGACATACAAGAAACATTAAACATGTAAATCCAATATAGCCACTATTGAAATTCATAGGCTTGCAGCCAATTTATTCGAACAGCGATAACTTCATGCAAAGATTTAAGCAACTCCTTGTGGAATTCCCTGGCTTATTTTCTATCCCTCAACTTCTTACCACATTGCAACACTGCAAATGAGGCTACAGAAAACTGGATTTAATCCATTCTTCCCATAACTTAGTGCATTGATCCCAATGCATAAGAGAACTACTATTTAGCATCTTTTGCACCTTTGAACAGGTGAAGGTATGACCTGCTTCTGAACACAGATAGATCAACCTGTAATATATGTTGGCCATCAGCATCTGATAGGATTTTTTTACTATCATAAAACATTTTTAAGGTTCTATTTAAGTGAAACTGCCCTGGCCTCTTCTAAGTGGCAGTTTATATTAGAATGAAATTCCATAATTGGCAATGAATAAATCAGAAAAGCAATATTTTACTGTTCCTGATTTGCAACGCTGCCACACAAAGAATAACACATAATGCTTTTACTAGAGTAAGTAGAAGCAAGATGATGCTCTCTTTCAACCATGGGACAATTTAAGGCATCATTCTTTTAACGGTTTCTTTTAAAGGTTCTAGGCCCTTTTTCTGCTGGGTTTGGGGGAACCTAATTCTTTCTGTGCAGTGAACAAGCAAATTTTCTGTTCACACTCCTAAAACCACAATGGATTTCTTTTTTAGCCTTCTTCACAGTCCTCACCCTTCCCATTTTGGCTGTCAGCCTGGGATATTATTTTAACCATCTTCAAAGATGTCATCATGGCAGAAGGAGTCAGGGGCAAACTGTGGGGGAGGGAGGAGAAGCAGTGCAAAAAGTGAGTGTAATAATTGTTCTTTGATGAAGAAAAAGGTAGAAGAAAAAAATACCCAGGTTCATCAGTAATGCAGACCTTGCCATCCCCAGATGTTACAGAAGCATTAGAATTGCTCCCTGCAAGAAAAATTGGATTAGTCACAATCTTGTCGACTAATGGGCACACTCTGTGATCTTTAGAGCTTCATTTACTGGGTTAATAGTGCTTTGCCTGAGTTCCTTTGCAATAGGGAAAAAAAAAAAAACTGTAAGAAGAAATATTCTGGGTGCAGTCCACAGCCACTGACACGAGTAATATCATATTCATCACAGACAGACCTCGTATCTCATTACTACTGAAGAGTTTGCCCCCGAGGCATTTGAGCTCAGTCAGGCCAGGCCCCTCATGTGGAACCGTTCAGGTATATTGTGAAATGATTTAATGCGATAATAATGTCCACTTTGTGAGATAGATTATGTTTTTTATAGTGGCTGATGGTTAATGAATGATACATTAGCAAACATCACTAAAACATTATTGAGAAAATGCAGATAAGATATAGTAACTCCCTCATTCCCCACCCCCACTCCCTCCCAGATACATAAAAAATGGAAAGCAGAAGAACTCACAGAAAACAGAAAACTTGACATTTTTGTGAAGCTACCAGCTTGCATACTCTCTTGCTTGCTGTTCTCTAGAGAAGGAGGGAAAGAGATATTTAAAAATGTTGTAAACACAAACTGAAATATCTCTTCTTAAATCAAATGAGAATCAATGAAAGTGCAAACCTGGACAAATACATTATATGTTGACCCAGTTTATTAGATGAAGCCGTTTACCCTGATTTGATTTATCTGGCAATACACTGCTCAGCTGTGAAATGAGATAAGAAGAGCCTATTCACCTTATTTACAATATTATAGTGACTCCCGCTAGCACCACTGTGGTTAAGGATCTGTCAGCAATTCCATTACAAACACCATTTTTTTAGGGTTCGTAACATGGCTATAGATTCATGCTTAGCTTGAACATTGCAATCCAAACCAAACAGATTCAATTAAAATCTCCTATTGAATTCAATGGATTTTGGATTAATGTGACACGATCTTAAAAATGTGAAAATCTCTAGGTAATTTTCTGTATTTTTAGTCATTATTGCTCTGCCTTGGAAAGAAATACAAAGAGGGTCATATCCCCTGATACTGCAACTTTACAGAATTACAAGAATTTACACCACGTGAAAAGCTGCCCCTTCTGTCAGAGATACACACTTGGCAAAGGTGATTCACCCCAAGGAATTATTTTTCTGTACTAGTTTGATTTGCCATGTTATTTGTCTTATATATGCTTCTCAAATCTCTTTGTTTACTTATCAAGGGTGGATGGAATAATAATAACAATAACAGAATGAGTAGTATGTCCCATATGCTTTCAGTGGGAGTAAAAGTCCTTCTGAATTTGCAATTTAACATTGAGATTGCTGGGTTTTCCCATAAACCTTCTGAAATGACTCCTGGCATAGGGTTTTCTCTACAAAAAAAAAGTTCTTTCTGGTCCAGGCCTTTGTTCTGTTTTGTCTTAAAGTTGAAGCATCCAAAGAAAAAAATCAGTTCTGGTTTCCTTAATTTTATCTTCTGAATGGCTTAACAGCTCAAACTGAAAAGAATTTTCCTCTCTCTGTATTCCTGCCAGGTATGCATACACAAATGGTTTTGGTTACATTTTTGAAGTGAGAATTGCCAGCATTTTCCCTGCCATATGCATGCACATATACATTGCTAGATTCTTAGACAGCGGAAATCAGCATAGTCCATTTACCTTAGCTTGGTCAACTGACTTATTGCAGCCAAAGATCTAGTCCACAAGCTACACAGCCCACATCTAACTCCTCCTACTACTGATACCTGATAAGCACAGAAATGCTAGGCATGCAGATGTCATGTCAATATCACTTTTATATTTCTGCATTCCTAACACTGCATATATAACTTCATATTTTCAATTAAATCCTTGTTATTCTACATTCCTCTTTAGTACTGTAAGATGTAAACATTTGTAAGAAATTAGTTTAAATAGCAAAGGAAAGTTTGCACTTATCACAGGTATTTTACATTCTATATAACCTCTTCAGTCCCATTCCTCCAGGTTTTCTGATTGTGCAGAAAGTAGGAAAGATGTAAATGTGACTAAGAAGAAAAAGAGGTAGAGAAAGCTAGTGAGGTAGCATCTGCTGAGGTTAAACAGTATATGACAAACACAATTATAAAGACACAAAATGGATTTTATCCATTTCACAAACTACGCTGTGATCAACATTGCGCAGTGATACCAAATTAGACAAAGCAAAGGTCTCTGCTGCTCTGGATTTAATTTTGATTTGCCCCCGTGTAAGCAAAGAGACTGGATCACACCAATTAGTACACTTTCTCCTTATTTTGTAACATGAAGCACACTATTTTTTAAAAGAGGTGGAGTTGTTTAAAAAAATATAATGTTGCTTCTACCTCATGGGTATTGAAGAGAAATTTGAGAGAAATAAGGTGGAAATTTTAATGAAGGAAGAGGATAACAAAGGGATGGCAAGACTCTGAACTTTCATGTTGTTCATTTAGCTACCAGTCTCCACTTCAGACATAAAACACAGCCTGCAGGACGAGTCTGCCTGGCCCCCCTGCTGCCCTCTCAGAGAAGACCAGTGGTAGGAGATGGTAGTGATGCTGGGCTGCTATGCCTCTCCAGCCAGCTGCCTCAGAGCATTGTATATTAATGGCCTCACAGATGCACCATTTTTTCACAAGTTCAGAAGGAAATGGATAAGAGCAGGCACACATAGCTCTGCTGGTGGGAGCAGCAAGGTGGCAGGTCAGAGAGGGAAGTAGCTCCCTCTGTCCCTGGCTGTAGCTAGGCCTGGTTTCTCCAGCTCCTGAAGTGTTTGTGAGGAGGAATTAAGATGGCAGGTGGTAGGAAGAGCTATTTCCGGCCACCTGAGCCAGCCTAGGGAGTGGCTGCTGCTATGAATCTCACTGCCGCCAGCAGGGAAGGCCTGCGGAGGAATCAGCAGCAGTGAGTGGGATGGCTCTCTGAGGAGTAAGAAAAGGGCCCAAGATGGCAGTAGCTTGGTGCTTAAACCCCACCCTACTTAAACTGTTTCTTAACAAAAAAGGCAAGAGGTATTACTGCAAGAGGGTTGTGCAGTGATACAATTCCCTGCTTTTGGTACTAATGCCAGCAGGACTCGGTTTCCACAACAGCCACTTTAGAAATGTTAGAGGCAGCACATAGTCAGCACTTGGGCCCAACCGTGAACTGCAAAGTAGTGTTGCAGGCAGTGAGGATGCCTTGGGGAAAATAAACTTTTAAGAAGAAATATTCCGGGCGCAGTCACATCTCCTTGAGCAGCACCTCTGCTCCCTGCAGGTGCTTAAGGGGAGAGGTGTCTCCCAAGTGACTGTGAGGAACCTGACATGCACCCTGGGGAGTCATCTCCATCTTGAGTCTCTGGGAGCTGCAGTGAGGGGACAGCCCTAGCTGTCAGAAACTCAACTGTTGAGCCTTTTCTCTCCTCCCAGGGGTATCTGGCTTTATACTCCCAAAATGAAATAGTTTAGGGCATAGCACAGTTTCAGATTTTCAAAGTGGGTTCTGGCAGGCAAAAGCTCAGGATCTTCCAGGGCATGACCCTGTGCTAAATTGCTCCTTGTTGTTCTAGGTGGGACCTGCCTCAGTGGGAACTGTTTCAGGAATTATGCTGTCCTGATGCTGGCCATGATCTACAATCAGCCACCAAACTTGCAGTTTTCTCATGTGAGCAACATTTTTTTACTTTGCTTGCCTAATTGCAGGTTTAGTAGATTTTCAATTTTGGTTGTCTGCATTTGTAATGTTCTGAAAATTAGTATGTGGATTATCTACACTACTTAAATATACCACTACTGCTATGCAGGCTCCAGCATATATAAACTGCGTGCAATATGGAGAAAAAAAATTAGGACTATCACTATTATATGCTTAGGCAGAAAATAGTGTTTTCTACTTAGACTTTGCATCTCATTCACCTTTGCTGCAGTCATGATGCCTTATTTGTTAAGGGTTTCTTGCCTTGGTCTTGTATGAAACATTCAGAAAGGTCGAAGGAGATGATCCTCCCCCTCTACTCTGCCCTGGTCAGGCCCCACCTGGAGTATTGTGTCCAGTTCTGGGCTCCCTGGTATAAAAAAGACAAGGATCTCCTGGAGAGAGTCCAAAGAAGGGATACAAAGATGATTAAGGGCCTGGAGCATCTCCCCTATGAGGAAAGGCTGAGTGAGCTGGGACTGTTCAGCCTAGAGAAAAGAAGGCTAAAAGGGGACCTTAATAATGTTTATAAATATCTGAAGTATGGGATACATGGGGAAATGGCCAGCCCCTTTTCAGTGGTCTGTGGAGACAGGACATGGGGCAATGGCTGCAAATTGGAGCACAGGAAGTTCCGCACTAACATGTGGAAGAACTTTTTCACAGTGAGGGTGACAGAGCCCTGGGACAGGCTGCCCAGGGAGGTGGTGGAGTCTCCTTCCCTGGAGATATTCAGGACTCGTCTGGATGCCTATCTGTGCAATATGAGCTAGGGAGTCTGCTTTGGCAGGGGGGTTGGACCTGATGATCTCTCGAGGTCCCTTCCAACCCCTATGATTCTATGATTCTCTATGATTCTATGAAATAACATGTATAAGGCTTTTATATATTCTGTTCTTTTTTGACACTGTCTACTATGAGCAGAATCAGAAGGAAAAACAGTGCTTGTATTTGAAATCCTCCCTTGGTCCTACCAGTACACAGCAGCAAAATTATCTCTATGAATTGCAGGTTTTACCTACAAAGCATACAGATATTTAAGGGAAATGTGACTTGTGTCTGTTACCTTATTTTGATAGAGACTAGCTGGGGGAAGAGTTAAGAAAAAATAAAATTATTTACACTACTTGCACTTTATCAGATGGCTGGAAGTCATATAATTTTTTCTTTAATTAGTTTGTACATATGGAAAATATGCCGTACTGAAACTCATAAATGTGTGGGCTTTTCCACTGTGGCAGTAGCTCAAACTACCCACTTCAAAGGAAGGCAATGGTGACTTGAAGAATATTCAGAATATCTGGAAATTAGACAGAACATATTTGAAATTAGTCTCCTGAAGTTGCAGATAGGCATAAAATGTGGGAAATCCTTGATTTATCCTCTCAGTGTATGGCATTACCTGAAAATAAAAGGGTTTTTTTTCCATTTTCTATAGACATCATGGGAAGCATTTTGACATAAGACAAGGATCTCTGTTAGTGACAGGACATAGCACGCAGATAGTAGAAGCCAGATTATCATGAACTGAGATGGTCTTTAACAGTAAAGTTCAAATAAATGGCCCTTTGACTTGTCACATATGGGCACCGATTGTCAACTTGTTTACTGACACTGTGTATCATTAATCATTTGAACCAGGCATTTCTTAATTTTTAGGTAGAGTTGCAGATTTGTCTTAGTTAATGATGTAGGAAACTAGTTTTTTAAGTCTCTCAATAATATTTGCCTCGTTCTTCAAGTGAAACTCTATGATAAATGAATTGCATACCTACACATTGAATTTAAATGCTTTTATAAGCATCCCAGAGCATTACTGGCGCTTACTTTTCTGTGGCCATTATTCTGGCAAATACATTTTGTGAAGCATGACTATTCTTTTCCTTCATTTCCCCAAAGATATTGATATGTATATGCAGAGAAGTGGAATTCCAGCTGGGGCCACCAATGGAAACAACATATCAAAAAACCAGCCTGAACACTTAGAGAACTTTCTCAACTCAGGAAGTTGGAGTTAGTGTGAAAATCTCAGTGCTGAACCAGATTTTTCAAGTAATGCCTTGAAGTCCTACTCATGGATTAGTACCATACTGCATTTGAGACCAAACACATAGAACAGAAAGCCCTCTGCCTCACTTTGTACAACGAGTATAAAGGAAGAAGTAAAACAGAGAAACAGGCAGATTAGGGAACACAAGGAAATATTCAGTAGCATAATAGGAGGCATCTGAAGACCCTTTCCATTCAGTGCTGACACAGACGTGAGAATGGCATTCTGATACCTGTAAGTTCAGGATCAGTCAATGGGAAGTAGCAAAACATGTCTGCACACCTCACAACCAGGAAGAAACTTCAGGCTGAATTTGCAACTACACGCATATGATGTTTGTGTTGTACAGAGGCTGTGTGAAGGGTTTCAGTTTGCCTTTTTTCCCCAAATTTGCTATTACATAATTAATCCCTAGAAATCCTCTATTTAGAATAAATACAAGGAGAAAGGGGAGAATGTTTTATTATCATGTTTTTAAGTAGTGATAAGAGCAGGTCAGTGAAGTGTTATCCCTTTCATAAAGTTATAAAGACAGAGATGCTTTTTCTGGCTTTTGTTTGTTTGTCTGCCCGTGTCAGTTGTCTCCAGGTGTTTGGTGTTATTCTGTGCTTTTCAATACGACAGGAAGGGGAGGATACTTCTAAATAATATGTTGCCCTGACTTCATAAGGCTTGTTTTGTCTGGCAAATGAATTATGTAAACCTTCTCCACCCGAAACTGTTTCAAGTCAATTAATTGTTGTAATTACTTAAGATTTCTTTTTAATGAATATGACTCTCCAGGGATTAGATGATATCCTGTCATCTGTAGGCCTGATAAATGAAATGTGATTTGTGGCTTGCTGCAAACTGAACCCTTGTACTTGAACAATGTCTCTCTTTCCTATGTGCTCATTAAACAGAAAAAATGCCCTTGATGAAATTAGGAACGTTTGCTCTAGTTGGTCCCTAGTAAGAGTGGATAGTATAGGCAGATAAATTTGGGCTTTTACCCCTTTTGTTCTGCCTTACTTTAAATGCTGGCCTTGTTAACACATTAACAATTACTTAGACCAAATACATGACCCCAGTGAGGTTACCTATTGTAATTGAGACTACCTTAGCTCTTCCATCCTTCTTCCCCATTAGGTGCACTGAAATGTGAAAGATCAGCTATCGGTCAGTTCAGAAGGAGACCAATGCTGTATGATGGGTTTTTTGTACGACCTTTTTTTTTACAGCCTTCTTTGCCACCCCCAACAATTTACAATCAGAGCAGCTAAATTTGACAAACAGGGGACCCTCCCGTTTTGTGCAATACTTCATTTCCACTGCTTCTCAGGAAACACAGAGGTGCCCAGAGCTGCAGATAAAGCCAAGCAATCTGAGAGAGCATGACAAAGAACCATGAAGTCTGCATTGAGTTCCTACAAACAGTGTGACTGCTTATATATCAGTTTCAACTAAGCTATTTTCCCCTACACTGCCGTGCACATAATATAATCTAATCACCATTGCTAGAAAAGTATAAAGCAGGTGGGTTTTCCTGATTTAAATTCCATTGGTAAAATGGGGATTACTGCTTTTATTGCAAGACCTTTCCTGAATATCACGTGGGCACATTAAACATCATAAAATGCATAGCAAAACGTAGTGTCTTGGTCACATTTTGGAATATAAGGACGATGAATTATTGTGTATCACAAGCAAAGATCGCTTTGACCTTTTTCCAGTCAGGAGAGGGTGCCTCAGACATGTGTAGCTGTCTAAATGTGGCAGTCATGGATAATGCAAGTGTACAGAAGGGACAGCATCCCTGATAATGTGAATGAATTAACGAACAGAAGAAACTGCCATATATATTAGTTAATTAGGAGAAATCAGGTGGTTTGAAGGGTAGAAAGGTGAAAATTGTGAGGAAAGAGTGACAAGGAAGCATAATACCCATGTCTGTGAGGAAGATATCATGGAAAAGGATAAAACATTGAATTTTCACAAAAAGGGATTTTGCTCTTGGGGTTTCAAAATCCAGGAATGGTTGTAGCAATTTAGACAAAACTACATCAAACCCCGAATCTTTCCTAAACTCTAAACCCACTTCTTTGTGCTGGTATAAAAGACACCATTCTATTTGTCACCTTCCCTCCAGCCTGTCCCTTTTCCTTTCTGGATTGGCAGGAGCTATAGGCAAGGATACAGATGTGCAATAAAGTGCAAGGAACAGTTTTTCCTGGCTTGATGGGCCCAGCTGAAAAAGCAGTATCTGGAAGTATTGCAAAACTGATTGTCTTTGGTGCAGTAATTGGATGGAAGACATTCAGATCACCTTTGATTAGATGAACTTCTGAAACTACTGAGATTTATCTGTGCACAGATCCTATTCTCAGAGGACTGAAGAGAAAGTGTCCCATTAACTTAATGAATCAGGCCGCAAGAGAACAACTGCTCTTGAAGTCAGAATGAGAGATTTCCCATCAGTGGCACAAATTCTGCCAATAAAGGCAACAGGATTTCTCAAGTGAAATGGGATTAGAATATGTCTCCCCTGATTTTCAGTAGTTAAATGATTGACTATCCTGTAATAGGCTAATTATGAGACTTGCCTTCAAGTTTTTGTGTTGCAGGAAGGAATGAAAGTTTTCTTTCTCTACCTTGATTGTGCAGCAGCTGTGGTAGTGTCTCATTGATGTTGTTGCATAGTCTTGACCTTTGAAAGGTGGCATGGCACATTCATCTTCCCCAACCTCATCTGCCTTCAGCAAGGTGTCTCCAGCTCTGGAACTTCTGGCAATCTGACAAAGACATCGTCCTACATGTCAGTTCTTGTTATCCACTCTGTCTTCTTGACATATGACACACATGTCAGCTCTCATTTTTTCACTGCTTGCTTTGTTTGCCCCTTCCCAGGTGGGAGATTCCACATCCTCTTTTTTGAGCCATTTCAGGGTGCTTCTTATTTTCCTGCAATATCTTTGTGGCCTTTCTTGACAACTTGAAACATCCTTTTTGTCACTGATGGTTTGCTTTTGTCATTGATGGTTAGCAGTTCTTCACAAAGCAGAACAGCTTTTTAGAGAACTCCTTAGCTAGCCATAGTAAACTATTTCCATGCCTTCTTTACAAAGGGTAAAGAAGCAACTGTAGGTAAGTTGTTGCTGAATGTTTTTGACATAATGCATATGGAAGTCGCTCACCTCAGAATGCTTGTTTAGTAGCAGCAGTTAACATTTTATAGCCTCTTTATCTCTTTTAAAAACATTTCGAGTACTGTCTATTTCTTTATTATAATGCTTCAGATTAAGCTGACTGCAGTAGTCTTAACTAAGTAGGGTTATTTGTGATGGAGCATTGAGAAGAAGGCTGTGCTACTCATTGATCACTGCTTCTCCTCTCATCTGCAAGTGAAACACTTGGACACTTGCAAGAGTTAGGTCAATAAGAGCTGAGACAATGGGCAGGTACTGTTGAAACTGCTTATGATGGCTGTACATGCTTAACTACTTACTGAGGTGATAAAATTAATTCAGAAACACATTAATTTAAGTACTTTTAAGCCTTATTTCTGCTTTCATCAGTGGCTTTTTGTATTACTTTACATTTGTAAATGTAACTTACATTAATTTGATGTCAAAATGACATAACTGAGAAGCAGATACTTAGAATAAATGTAACCTTTGTAAATACCAAGTTGCTCTGGTCTAATCTAACCAGGTTTGATAACAGCTTATCTATTATGGTTGATTTTGAGGCTTTTTTCAATTTGGGATTTATTTCTGCAATCACTAGCATAAATTATACATAATAAAGACATCCCATCGCTAAGGCATCTTCCTGTGTAAGACTAGACAATGTTGGAACACATACTAATAAAATTTTCTTTTCTAGACAGTTTGGGATTTTTCTTACAAATTTCCTATTTCTGTTTGTTTCTAGTCTGCTCAAGAAGTTGCTAGCACCAAGTAGTGTGAGTAGTCACATTTGTCTTGCCCTTCTGAGATAGTTCTGCTTTTAATCCCAGAGATGATTCAGTTAACCTAATTGGTCAAAACAAATCCATTAGTTTGTTTTAATGTACAGTTTATAGGGATAATCTGTGTTCTTAAAGTTAGGAAGTTTTTTCAATAACTGGCTAAATGGCAAATGAGATATCTGCATTAACTTGCATCTCAATATTCTTACTGGTTTCTTCTACAAAATGGAGTTACCAAACAGGCAAAACTGTCACACTGAATTAGAACATGGTTAAAATGAAAAATGCAAGGTATTGTACAACCTAAACTTAAAAGAAAGTTAAATGCCATTAGCAAAGGAGAGATATAAGAAGTCTTTAACATGCTCTTCTCTATATCAGACAGTTTCCAGTAATAAAATAATAATAAAATAAGTAGAATGCATGCTTTCAGAATTTGCCTATAGACACATACTTTTATGCTAAACAGTAAACACTTTAAACTGTGTGTCTCAATAACAAAACCATGAAGAACCTCCCATTTACATTTGATAACCTCTTACCAGATATTTATGTACATTGAGTGTACTAATGCCTGTTTTTGAGTGCTGATATGGGCATTTGTTAATTGATGTTTTCATAGAATCACAGACTGTTTTGAGCTGGAAGGAACCTTAAAGATCATCAAGTTCCAGCCTCCCAGCCATGGGTAGGGACACCTCTCATTAGATCAGGCTCCTCAAGACCCCATCCAGCCTGGCCTTGAACACTGCCAGGGAGGGGGCAGCCACCACTTCCTGGAGCAGCCTCCACTTCCCTGGGTAGCCTGTGCCAGGGCCTCACCGCCTTCATAGTGGAGAATTTCTTCCTAATATCCAATCTAAATCTACCCCATTCCAATTTAAAACCATTGCCTCTCATCCTATCACTACATGCCCTTCTAAAAAGTCCCTCCCCAGCCTTCCTGTAGGTCCCCTTTAGATACTGGAAGGCTGCTATAAGATCTCCTGGAGCCTTCTCTTCTCCAGGCTGAACATTCCAAACTCTCTCAGCCTGTCTTCATAGGAGAGGTACTCCAGCCCTCTGATCATCTTCATGGCCCTCCTCTGGACATGTTCCAACAGTTCCGTGTCCTTTTTGTGGCTGCTGACTCCAGCCTTCAGTGTATCCCTGCCCCCTGGGCAGACAAGCCCATCACTCACCAGCCTCACTGCAGAGCTGTCTGGGAATGCCCCCAAAAGTCTGCTATCCAACACCCTTTCCAGATTCTCCTTTTGACAGTGTGTGCTTCTTATGTGGGTAGTGTCAGCCTTACCTGTCCAGCTGGCTGCAAAAATTACCAAACTGGGGGCCACATTGCTGCTATTTCTTGACACCACAATGCAGGAGTGCCCCAGTCTAATAAAACCAAGTTCTTCAGTGCAAAGCATTTATGTGTGTAGGTATGTGTCTTTCTATATAAATACATGCAAAGCATTATGTGAATGTGTTATCGGTCACAATCACAAAGAACTTAGGTACACAGAGCAGATAAGCAGGCACTTCTTTTATTCCAGTGCTGGGCAACACAGGGGATGGTTCCACCCAAGATGTGTTCCCCCAAAGGCACAAAGCAGAACATATTTATACAGGTTTTAGCAAAAATCATTGCACAAAATGCTCGCTTCTTAGCTTGACGTTACGGTGATTGGCTTTTGATTGCTTCACTTTCACCAACATGGGGAAAAGCTATTTCCCAGTGAGGGTGAGGGAGCCCTGGGACAGGCTGCCCAGGGGGTGTGGAGTCTCCTTCTCTGGAGAGATTCAAGACCTGTCTGGATGCCTGTCTGTGCAATATGAGCTAGGGAACCTGCTTTGGCAGGGGGGTTGGACCTGATGATCTCTTGAGGTCCCTTCCAACCCCTACAACTCTGTGATTCTGTGATCTATATTCTTATTCTATAAAATTAATCGGCTAACTATGGTGATTGTTTTAAATACAAAGAGGGGAGGGTAACAATTAGCATATTCATGTTACTTCCTGGAAATCATTATCATATGTTAATGTCCTCCATGCATGCATAGTTAAGGTGGGTGGGGGTCCTCTGGTGGTCCTGGATAGTCTTCCTCACTGTGTCCGCGAGTGAACCCCATCCTTGCGCAAGCTTATTTCATCTTCATCTGTTCTTTCCTAACTGCAGTTTCTTCATATACTTATTGTTTTAACTCAAGGTCCATAACTGGTACCCATTGTTTTAATCCAAGGTCCATAGAGATTTTCCATAGTGATAAAGACATGCACCAGCTTGTTCCTAAAAGTCCTAGTGTACAGTATATCCTCTTACTATTACAGTTCCCTTAGAATCAAAATCATATCCTAAGCTCAAATCAAATATAATCAATTGTTCATAACAAATATGTTGTTCTGGCTGTTCTAAATTTTTTTCATTCTTTGCTCCCCTGCATCAAAATCTTATTTTAGAAATCATTGGTACTGAAAGTGTGAAGTACAGTCAATTATTTGAATATGTATAAATCAGCCATCTGTGATACACACTGTAACAAGGAAAAAGGAATCAAGTTTGCCAGTAAATGCTACTCTGACAAATCCAATTTTAAATATAATGTATTGCAAAGGGTATGTTATAACAAGCTTCATGACTCTAAAAGGGCAAATAGGTTATTTCTCTTTTTGCTAATTGCACTGTATGTGGTGATTGAGTATAGTTGGAATTTAGATTTTGACTTCTGAGGTAATTCCATCAGTCTCAGATAAGCTTATTCTGGACTTTTGGAGATGCTAATTGTTTTGTACACTGCTGTAATCAACAAACAAATAAAAGCCATTCAAATTGAAACATTCTAAACCACTAGAACACTTGAAGGGACAAAGGACAATGCCTCCTCTCAGCTGGTGTTGTAACCTTCACACCAATTTATCTGGAAATAGGTTTTAGGGAAAAGCATGGCAGAGATGTCGAAGAGCATGTGTACTTCTAAACAGGTTTTTGCTAGCTATTTTGAGCTCTTTTTTTTTTTTTTTTTTTTTTTTAGGTTATCTTTGTCCTTTGCAAAATCTCAGGATTTTGTTAAGGACAGCCAAGTAGGCATTTCGTGATTATTAAATATACCACCTGGATAGTACTCTCCTCTGTCCTGATGCACCCAACTCACTGCACTGAGGGCAGCCTTTCAAAAGTTGTGACAAAGTGATAAACAGCCAATAGCAATGGAGAAATAATGACAGACACAGGCATAAAAATATATGCAAAACAAGTGTGGAGTGGGGATGGAGTCTAATACATACATAATCCCCCCATGGGCGTATGCACACACAGAATTTAAACTTCATGAAGCGTAAGAGAAGTAGAGTATTGTAACACAGAGTTACACATACCCTCACCTTGTAAAGCTCACCCAAAATGTAAGAAAAATGCTGCCACAGTGCCTGGCCTAGTAGAGTGCATGTGTGCCTTAGCTGCAAAATAAGAGTATCTACATGACCTTTACTTAGTGAAATACAGTCTCCAAATAATCAGAAAGTGCATAATGAAAGCTCCACCAGAAACAGGGTAAAAGGAAGTTGAATACTACAGTTGCTTTCTGTGGGTTAATCTCTTTAACCTTTAATTAGCAAGTATCTACTCATAGCAGTTACATTTTATCTCTGCATGTTCCCAGACTGTAAGTCATGAATTCGTTTTGAGTGTGGGCATAACTAATGCACAACAGCAGGCACTCAAGTATGTAGATATACCTTTATGTGGCTCAAATTAGAACATACATTCCTGTTGTTTGGGTGGGTTTTTTTAATGAATGGAGTTTCTATCAAATTCATTTTGCAATGAAGCTTACCTTTATACCCACCCAGATGAAACGTAAGAAGCATGTATCAAATACAATGAACAAAAAGTATTTCCCTCAGTAGTTTGCTTTGCACCTGCCTGAGTACATTGTCTCTGTACACTTCTTTATCCCTTCCACCTCGACCATTTCCAAAGGCAGAGAGAAGAGGGAACAGGATGCACAGAAGAAAAGCTATTTATGCTATAGGACTTTTTCTTAAACTTTTAAAAGCAGTGTCACTGAAGTTCTGTGGGGTCTTGCTTGACATAGTTGGATTGGCTAAAGAACTGATTAATTACTTACCTAAAGTTTTTATTCTTTTATGATCAGCAAAAACACACCACAGATCGTAATCATATGTACAATAAATGCAATTTACCAACATGGTAACACTAAGAAATGTGCTTACCCTGATTTAAAGCACATTTGGTGTTTCCCCAGGGAAAACTAGCAAAGGTGAATGTTTGGGAAGGGAAACTAGAATTTACTTGCACCTGGCAAAATAAGTCATCCAGGAGAATGTAGATATTGGTGAAATATTTGTATGGGGAAACCATGAAACAACTGCACCATCAAGGTAAATTAGTTTTAAGCAGTCTAATTTCATAAAGGGATGATTCTAGAGAACTGACAAGGATATATGATACCAACACTGACAACAGTGGTGGAAGAAGGCTCCTCAAAAAATTAAAATGTCCTAAAAGTCACACAACTCAAAATAATAATGATTTATTAATTTTTATGTACTTTTAACTAACTTTTTTAGTTGTAAGCCTGTAGGAATTTAAGTCATGTTTTCAGGGGTTGTTTTTGCATCTGCAAAGAAACTTTTAAGAAAAGCTATTGAGTAGAAGCTTGGATTTTCCCTAGGTCTGTGTAGCTGCAGAAGCTTGCTCAAGAAGGCTAGTAAATATCATGGCAAAATAGCAACTTGACAAGACTGTGTACTCATACACGATTATAAAACACACATGACACACAAACATGTTAACTTCTATCTTTGTATCGAAAACAAGAAAAAGAAAGGGCTTTTCAGAAATCTGTGATTTTTCTTTGTGTAGCAAACACAGGAATTTTCTAGTTCTACCAGGCTTTAGCAGGTAGTAAATCTTCAGGAGAGAAGTAAATAGTCCCTGTGCCTTTGTATGGAATACATATATAAGAAGCAGAAAGGCACCCTTTTCATTCAACAGTATTAAATCCTTTAACAGAAAAAAAAAAGACAGAGAGAAAGCTGGATAGAAGCATTACTTAAACATGCTCCTTAAGAATTCCCTTGTGCTCCTGAGCTCTTTTTCATCACCATAAGCTCTCTGCTAGGTGTGAAACCATAAGCATATGAAAGCTTGTCATGCAGGTGTATTTCGTATACCTGCCACACTGTGAACTCACCATGTCTCTGGCCCTGAGGAGAAGTTCTCTTTCCTTGCAGCAAGATTATGTTTTAAAAAGCTGACTTTTAAACCTCTTACTGAATTTTTAATGGATTAAATTCATCATGTCACCAGCTGCTGTGCAGCTAATAGAGCCATAAAACACTGTATTAAAGGATTACCCATGCAAAATTTCCTCTTGTGCTAATGTGAATTTTAATACTTTTAACATTTAGTTGAGATGGGAATGTCCAAGAACAGCTTGTTCAATAGGTTGTTCTATAAAATTAAGTTCCTCAGCTCATCACAAATGCCAGGACTCCATTAAGTTAAAATTTTACAGAGAGGCTAAGATGATTCACTGTATAGCATTTGCAAGGAGGAAGGCAACATCTGCTTCTCCATTAATGCTATAAAACAAGGAAGTAAAACACACATGAGCATTGTAACTGCAGGGGAACAGGGCTGAACAGCTGAGAGTCCTCGCTCCAAATTAGTTGGAGGTCAGTTTATGCCATTATGTGCATGGGGTTTAAGAACAGAGGGAATCTGAAATCCCACTCCCTGAAGAAGGGTGATGGCTGTAGGCCTTGAGTTTAGTCTCAAATTAATGTAAAGTCAGGAGGAATTCTGTAAAAGCAAATTATTTAACTTAGGTAGGAGGTATGGGGAAGAGAAGGGATAGTCGTGCTTTCAAAACAGGGAGTGAGACCTTTAGTTTTATTCTTATCTATAAACAGTAATTAACAAGGTAGCATTTAGGTACCTGAAATCATGAAGCGACTGCAAATAGGATATAAAAGTCTGCAGTTTGAATTCCTTTCATCACACAGTTACAAAATGGTCTTCTAGAGGCTGTCTCTCTCCGGGACAGGTGTAGGATTAGGAGCATGGTGACTTCTCTGGCTTTGAACTCCTAATTCCTGCAGAACAGGATAGTTTGAAGGGATGCTAGCAGGTGTTGGAGAGAGCCTCACCAAGCCTCTCCCCTTCATCTCACCCATAAGGATCACTCATGGAAACCACCATCATTAACTAGATGCAATCCTTGTTTACTGCTGGAATGAATACATAATTAAGCACTTGGCCCTTGCTCAGAGCTTTTTTTCCTGACACAGGCAACAGGATAAGCTTGAAGGAAGGGAAAAAGCAGGCAAGAAATGGCACTTCAAGTCATCAACATCTGCACTGAGCATCACCCTTGATAGTGCAGTGTTTGGGCAGACAAGACTGTCAAAAATAAGGAAGGCTAAGCTTTCTTGTGACAGTAATAGTATCTTGAAAAGAATAATGATCAGTAATGCAGGGAAAGCATTCTGTGTCTTCAAATCACCATGTAAAAATGGGTTTCTCCTTATGACAATTCTTCTGAGCACTGATTGTCCCAGTCCCAGCTAATGAACGGCAACACGACCCCAGGGTACTGCCAGATGAAAAAACATTGCTTCAGGGGCAGCCAGAGTGCTTTTTCAATCCCACCCTGAGGATGTGGAAAAGGAGGCAGTCCCTGCTGACACTAGCCCAGACACCATGCACCCAGGAAGAGCAGCAGGTGGTTGGCTTTGTCACTCCTTGATCCCAAAATAACCAGAGCCACTGCTAGCAGCCTCCTCTTTAGAAGCCTGTGCAGCTGTTGAATAATTTCCTGAGGGGGACATCTTCAGAGTCAGGAGCCTGAGCCTGATCCAGGAAGATGAGGGTAGTAGGAATAGTTAATGGATTTGTGGTTACATCTCTAAATGCTTTGAAATTCCAGTGAGGAGCAGTTGCCTGCCCTTTAAAACAATAGTGGAAGACTCCTCATATAACAAGCCATTCATACTGCAAAATTATTTGTCAAAATGTAGTAGCAGCAGCACCACCACCACAAGTAGTAGTAGTAGCAACTGCACTAGTAGTAAAGGTTTCAGATGCTCACTTTGGAATATAAAGAGGGCAGTTATTTAAAATCCAACACAAGAGTGGTGAGGAAGTTTTAATAGGAATATGCTCGAGCTGCTGTTCCTTACCCCAACTGAATTTTCTCCACAGCTCCATATTTTGTTCTCCATGTGTATTACTGTTCTGAGAGCCTGTCATTTCTTATCAGAATGAGAAAGGCTAAAGAGATAATATTTCAATAACATACTGGCCTGATCATAAAATAACTCAATGGAAATGTGTAACTGCCTCAGGCAGCACAGCAGGATAGTCAGCAGTCAGATGATTTCTATTCTGGGTTTCTTTTTTTTATGGTTACATTTTCTGTTATATCAGACATACCCTCAAGTCTTAGTTATGCTTTTATTCAAAAGGAGAACCGCAGTATAAAGACCTACAAAACTTATTATGATATATTACTGTAAAGAAATAAAAGTTGGTGCCAGAGTAGCATATTGATAAGGACAGGCCTGCCACATTAATTGACCTTTTTTTCATCTCAACCACCAAGGCTGAGGCCTAAGCATCTCAGTTGCTTAGCAACAGGGTCACTGCTTTCAGGCCTTAAATGCACCACACAAAAAAAAAAATAGTTAAGAAAAAATCAGAAGATGTGATCTTATGAAGGCAGAGGATATTTGGCAGAAGACAGTATTTTTCTTCTATCTTTATTTCTACCCCATGATTGTAATGCATAAAGGGCAAAATAGAAACAAGGGTCTGAAGTTTTACTGATCTAAGCAGACCAGCAAAATAGTCCTGAACCCACAGGCACATGTTCTGCTTCATCCCTGTCCTGATGAGATGCTTTTGATTTTTCAAATACCCATAGATGATTATAAATAATTCATCTGATTCTTCTATGCCCATAAAACAGATGCATACATGCAACATTTTAAGTGACCCTGGATAACATACATATATTTTTAGGACAGCGGGGTACAGCAGAAAAGTAAAGAGGGGTTCCTATTGTCTAGACCCTTTTTTAACATTCTATCATAAACATTAGTGCTCACTGCTATGTTTAATGACAGGGCTTGAGGCAACACAACATCTCCTAAAGGTCAGCTCAAAGAGAAGTTTGTTTCTTCCCTCCTCAGCATGAAATATAGGAAAAAGTCAACACTTCTTTTAAACTTTAATAAAGGCTATAGAACAAGAGTGTGCTTCTCTGACAGAAATCAGAATCCTTGTACATGGGAGCAGCCTCATGTTCACTGCAGGTTTCTTCTGGAGAGGAATCCTGGTGATGGAATCAGGAAATCTGTAGTTTATTCCCACATAACCATCAAGAAAAATGATAACCAGCCTTATGATTGCCACTGTGCCTTCACATTAATCCTTTCCTAGCTTAAATGTGAGTAGGGAGGCTCCTATTTTACCAGTGCTAATGTAAATAACTGCATGGCTCTCAGTGAACAAAGCATTTAATGTAAAACAAAAGTCAGTGTTTTCCTCTCACAAAAACAGTTATGGTGAAGTTTATTGTTAAATGTGAGACACAATGAGGAGAGTTTTTTAATTTTCTTCTTCTTTTTTTTTTTTTTACAGTGTTACTTTAAGTAGTTCTCCAGGTTTTCCATAGTGTGTTTTCATCTTCTTTCACTGTTACTATATGGCAACAGAAGTATTTGTATTGAAGCTCTTCACAGAATCATGGAATCATTTAGGTTGTAAGGAGCCTCTGGAGATCCTCTAACCCCCTGGATAAGATTCACTCACATCTGCGCCTCTTGAGGCTGAACAGTTTCATCTCTCTCAGCCTCTCCTCATAGGAAAGATGCTTTAATGCTTTAATCATTCTGGTGGCCCCACACTGGACTAGCTGCAGTGTTTCTTGTACTACAAAGCCCAGATCTGCATCCAACACCCCAAATGTGCAACCAGGGCTGAGCAGAGGGGAAGCATCACTTCCTTCAACCTGCTGGCAATGCTCTGCTTAATGCAGCCCACAAGGCTTTTGGCTGCCTTTACCACAAGATTATGCTGCTGACTTGTGGTCATCTCAGTGACCACTGGTACCCACAGGTCCTTTTATGCAAAGCTGCTTTTCAGGTGGTCAGCCACCAGGTGCAGGACTTTCCACTCCTCTTTGTTGAACTTCATCAAGTTCCTGCTGATTCTCTCCTGTGCCTTCAGAATGGTGGCAGCACGTGTGTGTGGTGTATCAGCCACTCCCGGTGGCAATATCATCTGCACACTTGCTGGGGGTACACTGGGTCCCATTATTTAAATCATTAATGAAGATATTAAATAGTATAGGCCCAAATATTGACCTCTGGGATACCTCACTAATCTAATGACTGGCTGCGGTGGGTTGACCCTGGCTGAAGGCCAGGTGCCCACCAAAGCCATTCTATCACTCCCCTTCCTCAACTGGACTAGAGAAGATACAATGAAAGGCTCATAGGTGGAGAAAAGGTCAGAGAGTGATCATTCACTAATTATTGAACAGGTAAAACTTAGATTAAAAAGTCACCTAGGTTATTACCAAGCAAATCAGAGTAGGATAAGGAGAAATAAACCTAAATTTTAAAACAGCTTCTCCAGCCCTTCCCTTCTTCCTGGGCTAAACTTTACTCACAATTTCTCTACCTACTCCACCGCAGTGGCACAGGTGGATGAGGAATGGGGGTTGCAGTCAGTTCATCACATGTTGTCTCTGACATTCCTTCCCCCTCAGAGGGGAGAATTCCTCACACTCTTGTCCCGCTTCAGGGTGCAGTGTGGGGTCCCACTCATGAGAGGCAGTCATCCATGAACATCCAACTTGAGCCCTTCTTCACAAACTTTGCTGGTATGCTTCTCCTCTACGTGCTGTAGACTTTCAGGACCAGACTGCTCTAGCATGGGTCCACCATGGGAGAACAAGTCATGCCAACAAACCTCTCTCCCTGAGACCACAGGTCCTGCCAGGACCTTGCTCCAGTGCAGGCTTGCTGCAGGGTCACAGCCTCCTTCTAGTGTCTCCACCTGCTCCAGCATGGAGCCCCCCCATGGGCTCCAGGTGGAATCTCTACTCTCCATCATCCTCCATGGGCTGCAGGGGAATCTACCCTCTGGAGCCTGGGGCACCTCCTCCCCCTACTTCTTCACTGCAAGTTTTTCACATCTCAGTCCTCTCTCTGGCTGCAAAGGCTGCAGCTAGGGTTGGGTTGTTGGGGGGCTTTTTCTTAACTATTTTAGCACGGAGGTGCTACCACCATTGCTGATTGGCTTGGCCTTGGCCAGCAACAGGTGCATCTTAGAGTTGGCTGGTATTGGCTCTGTTGGATCTAGGGGAAGCTTCTAAAAGCTTCTTGCAGAAGCCACCCATGTAGCACAAGCCACACACATACGGAAACCTTGCCATGCAAACCCAAAACACTGACCTCCAGCTGGACTTCGTGCTACTGATCCCAATCCTTCAGACCTTGCACTTCAGCAGCTATGAGCCCACCCCACTGTCCATTCATCTAACTTGCTGTTAGCAATTTATCTATGAATATGTTGTGGAAGACAGTGTTGAAAGACAGGATAAACAACAAGCACTGCTCTTACTCAACCACCAAGCTAGACATCTCATCACAGAAGGCAATCAGGTTGGTGAAGTATGTCCCCTCATAAATGCATGCTTCTTTTACTCCATGTCTTCAAAAATGACTTCTAGGAGGATGTGGTCCTTCAGCCTCCCAGGTATTGAGGGGAGGCTGATCAGTCTTGTGGATGCATCCCATCAGATCCCAAGGACTTGTGTATGGCCATTTTTTAAAATGTTCCCTAACATAGTCCTCTTTCACTGACAGTAAGTCTTCCTTGCTTTGGGATCTGCCACTGGTCTGAGGAACCTGGGATTCCTTAAGATCAGTCTTACCAGTAAAGATCAAGGTGACAAGCTATTGAGTACTTTGACCTATTCCCTGTTCTTTGTCACCAGATCAACCGCATCATTCATCAGAAGGCTCCTATTTTCCCTAATCTTTCTTTTGCTGGTGATCTACTAGCAGATTTTCCTGTTGACTTTACATCCCTCACCATGTTAATTTTTATGGTCTTTGTCTTTTCTTATCCAATCTTTGCATGCTTACTAACAGTGTTTTAATGTGACACCAAAAAAAAGGGACAATGGACTAATTTAGGTTATGGCTAGAGACAGCAAAAGTGTTGTGGTTCCAAATTGTTTAGAATATGTGACGATTCTAAGAACATGCTCTAGGTAGCAATGCCCCAGCGAGTTCCCACCATATTGACATACATACAATGCCTTCTCTCTCACATTAATTATGTTCCTAACAAAATGACAAACACATCCACTCTCTGTTCTTCCCTGGATCAGCAGATAAAATGGGCATCTCTCTATTGCTTTCTAATCTTAATACCCAAGTGGGTGGATTTGGATACCCTATTTTTGTGTTCACGCTTCCATACTAACTTCCAAAATACCGTCATTGGAGAAAACTGTGTGTCACATGGGGACTGTGCAGGACTTAGTGATCAAACATTAGTCTCTGCCTATGATATGAAGTTGGAGCATGCTGTCTACACAATCTATTTAAAGAGTAAAATACATTTAACCAGGAAAATCCATTTAGAAACTGTGATAATGGATGTCATAGACATTACTAATAGTCTCCTGAAACCAGTTCCACTTGTATAAAAATTTAAATGTCTGCACACACTGTGTCTAGGGATGCCTTTGGTTTGATAATATTTAACAGTTGTATGCGGGGAACTTAGGATTTGCACAGTTGTTGTTTGATCTTGCTGTTGATTTTAAATAAGATCGGCAGGATGTTTGCCAGGAACAAAAGATCTGCCTTAGTAGAATTCCTTTTGGCTGATTGGATTTAGCCTTCTGATATCTTCCTGAACATCAAAATGTTAATCAGTTGGAACAGGTAAATCAGCATGTCAGGGTCTGTCTCTACACCACGGTGGGGTATTAAATATCTTTTAGCCTTCAAAGTTAACTGCTTTTGGCATTCATTCATACCAAAGAGAAGCAAATGCTTTTGATGGATTCAAAACTAGCCTGCACTTAAAAGTTTTCTGAAAGCATGACTCTCAGCGTATAAACCTGAAACAGCTAGGTGATTAGAAGTGTAAATGTTGTTATACAATATAGGCATGGATTTGCTGCTGCTTCTTTCATCTGGGGGTCCAGTGTAAAACTTCTCAGCAAAATCCCTCCTTCAGTACTGTACGTAGGCTTCTAATACATATCCATGTTTCCATCTTGGACAGAGAAAGACTAGTGGAAACCTGTGGCATAATTATATCAAAACATACATGATTCTGCCTTTGAAGGGTGATGAATGATACCATGAACTTTTGCAGTGCAGTTCGGTTCCAGCAGCTCCTAGAGTGGTATGCATCCTTTTTAGTCTCAGCAATAAGTTCCTATAAGGATAGTGTTTGGCTCTGAACATAGCTTATCATGATGGTGAATTTCAAGTCTGAGGTTGGGAAGTATCACAGGCGAGCATCCTCAGGTATATCTTCACATTTCCTACCAAATAAACCAATTTTGTGTGTCCACAGGTGCTGAATGACACCCAGAATGAAAACAGTAGTTTTCAGGTGATCACTCAGAGGAGTGATCTACATTTTATTTCCCTCTTATTCTGAAGAAGGTGGCTAAAATGTTTTCCCAATCGTGGTACTGATACACAGCAGCAGAGTATTGCTACTACTGATATATTTGATACTCATATGACTTTACAAAGAGGGAAAGGTTCATTTTTTTCCCCATTCAGAAGGGGGAGTTGCATCATGCATACTGGATATCTCCTGTTGCATGAAGTCTCACAGAAAACCCTTAGAAGGATCTATTTCTCTTAAATCAGTCCTTGGTTTAGCTCATTATCCCCGGGGTTCTTCCAGGATTCTGCAGTACTACTGATAGATTCCTGTTAACTGGAAGAACTAAATTTGATAATTAATTCTTACTACTTATTTAAGCCAATATTTTTTTTGTCCTTTTGTGCATTCATTTTTTTATATGTTCAGTTTCTTAGGACTGCTGTGGAAATGGTTTTCATGGGCATATATACCATAGTGCAGAGCACAGGGAAATTCTATAAACATGTTTATCAACCTGTAGCAATAAAATATCTGCCATCAGGCTACACTAGCATTTGGAAAATAATATGTAATTAAACAACTGAAAAAATATTGAATGTACAAACTAAGATTCACTAATAACTGATGGTAAAGTCTTTAAGGAGTTTGATCATGCAGGTTTTGTCCTTGCACTTACTATTTTTCTTCTGAGCTTTTGTATTTAAGAAAAGGCATGGTGGGAAGAAAAAGGAGAATAGCTGACAAATTTCAGGGTTCTTTGACTTTTATATACATGAGTCCTTACATAGATAGTGTTATACCAGGCACAGCCTGGAACATGGCCACCCCAAACAAGGCCCCTGTGAAACTTAAAAAAATACCCATGATAGTTAGGAACATTTTAGAGGAACCTGGGCATTTAATGGCTGCTGAACCACTGAGTACAAAAGAGCAGTGCATCCTTTCTCTGAAAATTAAAAACGTAGCAGAAAATAAAATACTGCACGAACTCTGTTGTGCAAAGCCTGATTTTCCTCAATATTCACTCACTAGTTAAATGAAAACCATTTGCTATAGAACAATGAATCTGGTGCTTTTCCATACCATGCCAAATACTGACCTTATAAATTCTGACTTTTTAGCAATACACTTGTTTAACCCAATTAAATTATTGTTTTATGAGGTATAGAGTATTATGTAAACTGAAGTATAGAAGTATCAAAGCTAACTGCTTCACATCTCTCTGCAAATTCCATGTCTTCAAATTTGCCCAGAAGAAACAGGTCTAGAAAGGTTTCTCTTGACTGATTCTGAATTGGAAAACTGCTGAGATGAAGTTGGAGAAGTTCTAGCCACTCTCCATTTCCTTGATTTCTGCAATGTGAGGAGTAACTCATATCTACTGGAATAGCCCTAAACCTGGAGGACTGGAACAGAAATTCTTGAAAAGATAATCAGTGAGATCCAGAGAGATCCACAGAGCTTTACAAGAGGACTGGTTGAACTGCATTATGCTACTATTGTCACAAGTCAGTAACCAGTATTTTCAACACACAGAGGGTCTTAGTTTCACTTGAAACAGCAGCTTAGCAAAAAAACAAGTGCACAAAAGTACCAAAAAAGAAGAGTAAATTTTCTGATGAAAACCACAGTGAGTAAGGAAATGTTTGACTCCCAGTCTAGCTAAAATGATAGCTGATACCCACACAGCACTGCATTCACTTTATATATAGCAGTGGATAACACTTTCCCTGCATTACTTCGAGGTCAAAACTGCTGAAGAGAAATATTTTCTTCCACCCAGTCCCTTTGAGCCACTTTTTCTCTGGCAATCTTGCAGAAGGACTCCGTGGAAAGTTGCTGTGGTCACTCATTGCACACTGACAAAGCTGACTGAACTTTTTACCTTTTGGTTATGCTTTTGATCTGTAGCCCACATGATCTCATTAAGACCATATTATTTAGCTTAAACTTCAGATACTTGACCATTTCTCACAGTAGCCCCAGGCTGGGTGCAGTGTAATATTGTTCATGCCGGTTTCCTGGCATGGCAACATGTCATAAAGTATCTGCTGGGATATGACAGAAGAGGTAGGTTGGGGGATGGGAGCTGGAATATAGAGGCTCAGACACTTAAGAGAGCTTGCAGGGAGAGGTCATTGCCCATCAGCCAGTAGGATACTGAATCCCAATTACTCAGGAATGCTCAGCATAGGCTGCCTGATGCAGACTGTAATAAATCTTATGGCAGGCATTAGGAACACCTGCTTTCAGATGAGAACTCCTTTCTTAGGTCCATCTAAATCAATCCTCTTTCTTCCCCTTGCCTGCACTGATCTCTATCTAGTCGGGGGAGGAAGGAGAAGAAAAACAGGCAGGTGATCTTATTATGGGTCTTGTCAGCCTCACTAATGCAAAACAGGTAACAGGCAGAAGAAACAAAGAGAAAAGGGTTTAACCAGTGCAGTAGTTCCTGTCATCTGCTTTGCCATTTGAGAAAAGCTTCTTTAACCACTGCCTTCAAATTGGCATATGTCACAACACTGGATTTTGTCCAGCCCACGCTCAGATGCCAGATGAGCTTGATGGTCATGAGTCCATCCATTAAAAGCTTTTAACATTACTGACCTCCTGGATGACTTGGGTCCATTGTTCTACCTGGAGAAGAAGGCAGAAGGTAAACACAGTTCAGCTAAATCAGAATAGTAATGGGGAATTCAGGGAGCTGTGTCTGGCCACACTCACTATGGTCTTACCTTGTTTTTAAAGGACAAAAGGATAGCTCCCAGATTAAATTTTTTTAATGAAGCTATGAGAACTAAAATTAACTGTTTACAGATTTGTATCTCTTAGCTTTGATGTCTGAGAAGGTGTAAGCTCTGATTTAAGTATTTTCCCTGGGCTGGAATATCGACAGGATCTTTCTCCTCCAGCCTGCCCTCATAAAAGGTGCTTAATCTCTCAGAGATCTCTACTGCTCCATGAAATTCTGCTGATATTGGTAAATAGACTCAAAATTTACCAAGAAGGGAGAGTTGCTTGCATACAAAGAGAGAAAATTATTCCATGAGCTTATACCTTGGGAAGCAGACTGAAAATCAGTCAGTGGCAACTGGGGCTGTGGTGCAGTGTGTTGCCCATTTTTCTTTCTAAGTTTCTTTTGTTTTCTTTGCTTTCCTTTCCTTTTCCTTTTCTTTTCTTGCCAAATTTTCTTACCCTCGTGATGGTCTCTTCCCATTTGAAGAACTCCACTGAGCTTACCTGAGAGAATTTCCCATGTAACTGGTAATTATATCATCCATTTAAAAATAGACGATATATTCTTGGCCTCGTCGTAGGCTATGGATATGTGACTGTTGCCTGTCAGCATCCATTGCAAACAGATACCCAGTTCTGACCCTGACAAACACATCCATAAATTACCATGATCAGGAAGGCCATTTTAAGGCCCTAACACAAGGAAGGAAACAGAACTAAGCCTTCACACTTCCATTCAGTGGCAGTTTGGAGATCACTGGCTTCCTCACTGCAACTTACAAGTAACAGTGGTAGCTCCAGGCAGCTACCCACACCATTGACTGTGTCTAAAAAGCACTGGAAAGCCTGCCATGTAAGATTGTTTCAGTAATGGTTCTCACTGGGCTACCTAGCTGATAATGTTCTCCCCCTGGTATACACAGCAGCACCACAACTCAGTTCACTCATAACTACAGGAGCCACTGAAAAACTTCACAGTAAATTAAGTACAATTAGCAGAGCAAACATCACCACTGCTAGCCTCATAGTCCTGTAATTATTCTGACAGCACATATTATTTGGGCCATTTCTCAAATCAGTGTTCTTTGTAAATGAGTATCATCATAATACAATCCCATTTCAAACAGAATATCCCAGGGTTCGGTGGAGACTTGAGGAGGAAGGGGTTAGATCTTCTCATGCAAGTAAGCATTGCAGTCCCACTCTGGTGGGAGTGCCCATCGGCCTCTGTCAGATGGACACCAGAAGGACAGCTACAAACAGAACCATGATCTGGTTCTTCCTGACTGAGGCAGGGTTTAGATGTTGAATTTTTGAATGGTGCCCAAACAGCACTGTGATACAGATTGCAGGAGGAAATCTGGCTAGTGATGCAAATAGGCATGTCTGCCCATGTCCCGTGGTTGATCTCTTACTTATTTTCAGCCTCAGCACATCTGTGAAACTCAGTGTCATTATGGGATGTAGTAACTGAAGTGCACCACCTTTCACTCACAGCTCAAGACAGATTTTCTCACTGCTTGGCAGCCTGTGTTCATTATCCACTGCTACTTAGGAAGGACACTCTGCACTTAGCCTTAGGGTCACATTTAATGTCCCTCGCCTAAAAAGTGTGCCCAAATAAGAGCCAGCTTGGCTAGACTGAATACTGGGGTTTAGTATCTGAAGTGCATCAGTGGGACCACAAACACACAATAGGTTTTCAGGACTACCACAACAGTTATCTTGAGAACAGACATGGGATGAGCTGTTATTTTCAGTATATCAGATTCCTTCTGAAGCCAACAAGGTCTGCTCATCTTTGCAGCCTCTGGGAATTTGCTAACTCTGCTGCTGGTTTTGTGGTGGCTAACTTCAGACAGCAAGGGTCAAAAAACTGTGGCTAGTACAGCTAACAGTGTAATTATTTGGAAAGGTTCATCACTTTTCCTACTAGATACTGACTTGTCTCTCCTGAGTGACAGAGTAGTGGCAATTTGCTCCATTTTCTACAACAGAATAAGGGTGAACTGAGGACTGACCTAGTGAGACCATCCAAATACCTACACAAAAAGAGATTAGAAATTATGGGATCTCACCCTAGAAATAAACTGCAGTAAAAAAAAGTTAACATTTGTGAAAATCCTCTCTTCATAGCAGAGGCCAGACATGGACGAGTACCTGGGGAGATAAGGGGTAAACAGCCAAATAAAACTTCAAGGAAAGACAGCAAAGGAGATTCTTCATAGTTAAAGCAGGGTTTTCTGACTCCTTACTTCGCAAGTTACTGCTAGTGAAGGTTTCCTACATAAAGACCAGAGATATGCAGAATTTTGGACAGGGGAATTAGACACATTTTTTATTTAGAGAGGAGGGCCCACTAGGTGGCACAAAAGTTGCCAGGTTTCAGCAAATTCCCTGATTTTTAGATTGGAAAATGACACTCTAACGGGTGAATTACACTACAACATTGTTATACAACCAGCAAAGGAATTATATGGGAGTTTAGAGGGTTGAGATTCTTTAAATCCATCCTGTACTACTACATTGTAGGATTAATGTGATCCTGTTATTATTATCCCCTGCCTACAAAAGAGTTGTTTAGTTTCTGGGTTTTAAAATATAATTGAGTTGATATTTTAGAAAGAAGAATCAATTTTGCAAAAGAAAAAGAAAATTAAAAATAAAACCAAGAAAGTGTTTTTTGTGTTACAAGCCAGAAAACTGTATAACCAGAAAGAGTGGACAGATTAATTGTATTAAAATATGAGAGTAAGTATGATGTAGCAGACAAAGAATATTGCCCCCTGCTGTGTTGTGCAGCCTACAGAAAGCCCCATTGGCAAGACACAGGCAGTTCAGGGATGTAGGATTATTTTTGAAAGAGGACAGAATGGCAGCAGGAAAAGAGATAGGGAGAAGAATAATATATGTAGTGGGAGAGATTGTCACACTGAGTATTTTTAACCCAAGAGCCAGTCAGCTAATGTAGAAGTCATCCTTACCAATGATATCTCAGAGGGACTTAAATATCACCCGCTTTAATTAATAAAACAGAAACTGAAGACCTATCCTTTGGTCCCAGAGGACATGCAAGGAACACCCCATGAAGGAGAATTCATCTGACCCTCTGGACATACAGAATTTGCTGCTGGGGCTACCAACTGTCTGAGCAATACCTCGTACACTACATGAACATGCACAGAGTCATTTTGGTCAAGGAGAGTCAACTTACAATCTGAAACCAGTTTTAATGAGAAGACTTTGATGGGCATTATGTCAGCTTCTTTCAACCTTGGGTCTTTGATTGACTGCTGAGGACTGTCCTTTAGATGATAACAAGGATGCTGTCAGTCCTGCACAGATAGCTTGTACCAGGCTTGAATGCAAAAGCAAGTAGTGCTCTTTCTGCATCAGAATGAATTTCAGCTTGAATTAATTTCACTGTAGGTAGTATTTAAAAACCAGTTGTGGATGACACACCTTAAAACTGCGTTGTTGCTGCTGAGATTAACCATGGGCCTGATCATGAAAGGGTAGCTCCTGAGAGCAGCAGTGTGGTGTGCCCAGCCCAGGGCAGCCCAACTGCAGTCACTAGTACTGACTGCAGTAGCTTGTGAGCTGATAATCTGGAATAAAGGAGAGAAGGCTGATTCTATATATTGCTATATTTCCTGTATTGCATGCAATTTTCTGGAATGATTTTCAGAAGCATTTCAGCACTCTGTTTCTTTAAATTCACTCCTGATTTTTATCTTTGTTTAAAGGGGAACTGCAGCACAAAGGGGGCTTAAGCTTTCCAGCTGGGAAGGGAAGCTTAGTAAAATTAATAATGAATACAAGCAGAGCTGGCTTTTATTTTTAAAATATTTTTAAAGTTGAAGAGAGGAGATGAGAGGAAGATAGAAGCTGTTGGAAAAAATCTTTTTGACTTTCAGCACCGCTAAAGATGTATCTTTAGGAGGTCATTAATGACATTCAGTTTTCTTTTGGTCCACTTCCTGCTTTTTCACAACTAGCATCCTCTGCTAACACTGTACTTCAGATGTCTGAGCAAAGTGATTTAAAAATCCCCAGATACAGAACTAACAAAAGAGGAAGACCTTTGCCAATGACAGCTTTTTCAAAGCAAATAGAGCTTTGTATTGAATATATTTTTATAAAAGGATTCATATGAGTGAGGCTTTGAATACTGCATCAGTACTTCTAAGTACAAAATAGCTACCCTCCCTGAGACACATCTTTAAATGAAGCTATGACTAAGGCATGGAGTAAGATGAGACTTAAATTTTTTTTTCCTGGAATGTACAACAAAACATGAATTCTCTCTATACTCTTGTCCATGAGATACAGACTTAGCCCATATCAGATATCTGCTGGGAAAATTATCCCTAGTTCCCACAAGATTTTACTTGATATTAGCATACACTTTTAAGTGCTTTATAAAGGGTTAATAAATAATTAATGGATGTTATAAGCTCATTTCAGATATGATCAGTGTATGCAGCAGATGCATATCTGTATGTGGAATTGTGGCTGGTTATATGCTATGGGGCTGTTACAGTCCATTTATTAAAACAGCTGCAAATAATTTAGTAAGCCTTTCTACATTTCTTATAGTTGGAAAAAATAACATGAAGTGTGACCAAAAAAAAAAGAAATCTTCCTGTCAAAATAAAATTATTTCACTTCTACAGCAGTACAAATCAGTTTAGACTGGCTTTGGGCTGGTCCTAACTAATCATTCAGCTTTATCATTGTTTTAAGTCTAGAATCTATTAAATCAGGTACTAATCTCTAAGATTTAAAATCTTTAATGTGGAAAAGGAACAAGCCCTTAAAACCACAGGACAGATTAGCATCTGATTGCAAATCTTAAGGAATTAAACTTGCATATTGTAAATGCAGACATATGTGAGAAAGCTTTGTGGTGCAATATATCTTGTCCTTTTCCCACCATATCATTCACTGGGGAACTGGTACACACAGGAATTCTTGTGGGTTCCTCAGCATCATATAGGAGCCCATATCTGAGCTCCTTCCCAAGGAAATCCTTCCTGGATGATCAGGAAATCTGTCCAGTGTATTTCTTTGAAAGAGGGATCGAGACTTTTGTCAAAACATTACTCAAAGAGGATTTAGTGCTTTTTAGAAATATTTATTCAAATAATGATCAACAGCAACACCACTAGTAGTAGCAGTAGTAGAGTAGTAGTTGAAGTAGCAACAGTAGCAGCAATAGCAGCAGCAGTACTTAGTAGTAGTAGAAGTAGTAGTAGTAGTAGTAGTAGTAGTAGTAGTAAAATAAATATATCTTGTCCATGCCTAAAGGTTACAATGTGGGGTTTTATTGAGAAAATAATACAGACTGGGTGGTTGAATAGCAATGAAGGGGAAAATGAAATGAGAGCTACTTAAAACACATTAGTTATTTTAGCTTAGAGCAGGATCCAAATTCAGGTCTGAACTGATTTGAGTTATCTCCTTACTTCAACTTGCCCAATTATCACCCACCAGTAATTGGAAATATGTCCCACTGTACATTAGGGACTCATTAAGATTTTATTTTGACCAATAAAGCCCATATTGCTTGCACTTGCACTTGCTCTTGCTCCAGTTTGTGGTGTTGTAAACCTCGAGTCCCAGCACTTCCCTGGAGACTCCCGAGGTCCCGTAACATTCTGTGTCTCTGCCTTCAGGACTAAGAGGGAAATCCTGGTCCCTGAAGCCAGCAATGAAACTGATATTGGCAGGGTGAAATCAGAACTTGAGTTGCACACTACATCTTTCAGATTATTATTGCTATTTCTTCCTCGTTTCCCAGATTTATTGCACTTCCAAAGGACGCTGTGTTAATTAACTAATCAATGCACAGCATTTTCTTTTTAGCATTTTCTTTTTAGCACAAAAAGCTTTTTCTTTTTTTTTTTTTAACTTAATCATTCACCATGTCAGGGAGCTAAAAAAGAATATGTTGAGGGGTTTGCCCTTGATTAAAACATAAAATGTGGCAATAAATATTTTTTATTGGTTATAATACCTTTACTTTATTAGGAAGATAACAGACTGCTGGTTAACTGATCATGAAATATTAATTAAAAAGAAAAATATATGATAGGGAGTTATTTCTGTTGTGTCTGCCTGTTTTTTTATGTCTTCTTGTCTTCCAATAAAAATTTGAGCTTGTCTAGTTTGTTTCTTATTAACTACATGAAACAATATTACTAAAGTCAGTGCAGAGAAGCAGACAATTTTGAACTGATGCTAGCAGTTCTTTCACTTGCTTGTCAGTGCTATTCTACCATTCTCTCTCTGGTATCTAGATTTGTTAAGCAGAATGAAAAAGAGAAAATAACTGGTTTCAGAAAACGTCTTTAAAGTAGCTGATATATAGTATCAGATATTTCATATCTGAAATATCTGAAGTATCTGAAATGTAAGCATGTATATGAGCTGAAGCCTGTTTCAAAATACATTACAGAATTGGGGTTTGAGGAGGGCTAATTCTGAAAATCAGCTACCAATATGTTGTAATTATAGCGATAAAAATCCATCTAAAACTTCATAGCACGTTCTACATTTTAGAAAAGCCTTAGTACTCTTAAGAGTTTGATTTTATAGCAACAGCACGTTTTAATATTTAAAAAATACACCAAATGCTTATTTTCCAGGGTTTTTTTAACAGTCTTTATTTCTAACTCCACTAATGCTACCTAATTGGGTATCTTAAATGCCTACTTTTCATTTAATAAAAAAAAAAATCTTATTACAGTAAAATTCCATTACTCTCATGCCTCCCTATGTAGTACAATGTTAAGTACACTACAATACTGAGTCCCAGATGGAATACAATGCTGTAATTCAATCGAGGGATCCTGCTAATGTCCCACACTGAAGAATATAGCTTAAGGGTTTGGGTATGGTAGCAAACCTCTCAGCCTGGAGACTGAATTACAAGCCGAGTATTCAATCTGGGCCTCTGTGCAGTTGTTTGTACTGTACAGCACCCTGATTATTTGTAATACATCTGTAAAACAATTATTACAATAAAAAGAAAAAGTAAGAGCACTGTAAATTACTGTTTGTCCATAAGAATTGTACTATTACAGGAGACCCCGGGTTACAACAAGTACAGAATACAAAGAGAAGGCTTGCAAAGTGTGCTAAAAATTACGTAGAAGTTCTACTGAATAAGGGTTAAATCCTGCCTTCCTCAATTCTGTTAGAAAGGATTGTTGCTTAACATCTCCAAGAAGATGTTGTGGGACATGTCTCAGTTTTGATTTAGTTCTGGAGATCGTAATCAGTATTACAGTTTCCTCGCTTTATATGCCTAATGTCACATGTTTGGTCCTGAGTTGGTCCACCTGCCCAACTTCCACCTGCCTCTTGTAGCACCCAAAATTTCCAGTCCCATAGACATCACCAACAGGTCTGTCTCCTGGCAAGACAGAGTTGCACAGCTCATGCTGAAACCTTTTCTGGGTCTGCAAACATTCAATTCCTCCCCATCACCTCTAAGGGCTCTGACAAGAGCAAGGTGACCAGGCTTCACACAAAACCAAGCACATTCAGAAGATATACCACCCTAATTCTCTGCTCTTTTCACACAGTAGCTCTTCAGGCAGTGGGTTCAGCTGGAGACGTGGATACAGTTCCATCTGTCCATGGGGTGACTTGTACATAACTCTGAGGGAAGCACTCTAGTCATGAGGCTGCAGGTCAGGCTCATGGGGCACAAAGCTGCAGCTCCAAGAGTGTTGGAGCTGATCTATCAGGTTGCTGCTGCCAGTGGAGGCAGATGTGGTCCCCTTTTCTCCCCATTCCTGCCTCCTCTCTTGCACTGGTCATGGCACAGATCTGATCCTATGACAAGCCAATGCAAGGAGCTAAATCCAATTAAAAATTAGCCATACAAACCCAAAGAGGTTTATCTGGTTTAGTTCCCTTAATGGGAATATCAAACCAACTCAGTGGCACCGACTCAGGTGTGGCAGTGGGGGTGCACACCTGGGGCTAGAGGAAGAGGTAGTCAAAGAACTGACCTGGACTGTGGTGTCACTGGGCAGTCGCTTTTACTGCTGCTGCTCTGTTTTTAGTGGAATAACTAAAAAGCAGTGGAGCTGGGCAAAGAAAATATAAGCATAGCTATCTAGCTTGGTGATTATAGCACTCTGACCAAGGTTTATTTTAAGCTATGAGTAAAAAATTGTAAAAAAACCCAATGTGAGTAGCACTGTAGCACAGTATTTTAACAGCCCTGGGGCAGAGTCAGCCAAAACCTTCCTGGTCTCTCAAATAGTATTTAGCTGAACACAGGCATTGGTTTTCAAGCCATTGCCAATCTGTTAACCTTTCAGCACAGAAGATACTCTTACTAGATCCTTACCTCAAAGTTATGCAGGCACCAAGAAAAGAAATGTAATTGGTTAAATGAATATCCTGCATTGTCAGAGCAGAGCGGAATGAGACCTGAAAGGAGGCTTGTAGAGGTGCACCCCCTTGAGCCAAGGTGTGCTGGATATGCTGCAATGCTAAATCATAGGGGTGTCACAAGGTTGTGGATTACCAGGTACCCCTCTCATGTCCCCCTTGTTGTCAAGCAATGTGTACCTTCATAGAATTACCAATAAAACATTCGTAGGAGCCGATTAGGTTTAAAAATCAACCTAATGTAGCGTGAAATTTAGCGTGTATGCTCCAGCGATCAGAGCTGCAGTGTTGACCCATTATGCTCTGCAGTCACATTCTTCCATTCTCACTCTTTGAAGCCACAAGGGGAGGGGGAACAAATAACACACACACACACACACACACACACACACACATTTTCTCTTGTTTTGGTTTTGTTTAGGTGGGAAGGGGGGGAGGGGGTGTTGGTAGAATTATAGCTTGTGCTGCCTGTGAGGGTTTGCTAAGAGCATTGCTAAACTTTGCTTATAAGACCTAAAATTCATTGCTAGGATTCCTGATTGTTGTTTGTTGTGCTTTGTGACAAAGCAGCCTTGGGTTTTCAGATGCATGGAAAAGGGAGCACCTTCCTAACTCTTCAGGCTCTGGGGCTCTGCAAAATTATGCTGTCCTCCTCTATAAGACAAAAACAATCTAAGCCTTATCCTTTAGTATACAGTGCAATGTACTTCATTGTTAAGTCAAAGAGGCAGAAGACAGTGTGGTAGCTATAGCTTGTGTTACAAGTTAGAAAGAGGCAGCCTTGTTAAATAAGGTACATGTAAAATATTGTGCCCTGTTCTAGCAATTATGCTGTATTATTAAATGCAAAATGTTTTTTATACAACAGCGCTGGGTTGAAGAGAAAAAAGAACAAATACCTGATAGTCAAAAAGGTTCAACAGGACAAGTGTGAGTCTCTGATCAGATATGCCCAGTGATTCTAAAAGCTATCCTAACTTCGCATTTCTGGGTCTAGACTGAGTTGTCATTCCAAGAAGAACTGCAGCAGGTCTTAGCTGCAGCAATATTTATTAGGTCAGTGGGAACAGAGATCAATTTAAGTCAATATAGTAAAATAACTAGATGGCTACCTGCACAATCCTACTTGCAAAATCCTACATTCTAATCTGACTCACTGAGACTTGTGAGACTTGGATCCTGTGATGGAGTTTGATTTGGTCTGAACTGTGGAAAAATATGATTTCCCATTTTCATTCTGCCAGAGCTTGCTGAAGAGTTTTTGACGAGATCTGGCCTACTGTGTCAATCTGTGTTGCATCTTCTTAGAAGTATCCTCAGTGATATTGAGCAATGATTCCCCCATAGCACTTGTAGAAATTTAATTGCTATCACGATATTCATGAGAAAACACCAAACATGCAAATATGACTAAAAAAATTTCATTTTCACGAAGAAATAAAGACTTCTGAAGAAGGGAGTGGTCTTCAGTCTAGTAAACGAGTATTTTCCTGGTTTTGATTATATATTCTAAAGAAAATATAAATCTTTAGTTCTTCTGTATTTTTTGCATGAGCATATAGTCTAAACATATGTCTTGAAAAACTCCCCACAGACACACCTTGAAAAATTAAATATATCTTTTCATGTTACTGTCCAGCACAGTAATTTTTGCTATTTAAGATCTACTGCCAAGTAGTGAAGCATTCAACAAAAGACCAAATATTTCTAAGTTCAAAAAGTGATCAGAAGTGAATGCAGCCTGCACATCTATTTCTGTTGCATGGTTTTATTCCACATCACAGAAATTATAGAGAATGTTGCAGAAGAAGAAGGCTACCAGTACTTAATTGTTTAAATCACATAGTCTGATAAAAAGAAGAAATACCCCTGTTTACCTTCTCAGAGGATTTTAAAAAACCCAGAACTGTGCACATACACATTCCATCTGCTGCTGAGATATATTTCTTACATCTAGTAGCCCTCTCTCAGCATAAAACTATTTTCTTAAGCTGTGAGAGTACCATCAGAGGACAGTGACCTCACTTCCCAGATTCCACTGTCATCAGTGAAACAGCTCAGGGGGTACAGAGGTGTAACCGCGATCACAGTCTGGCCTTGTCCGCCGAAGTGAGGACAGCACTCCAATATACATGCCTGAGAGTACCTGGTCACACAGATGTTGAGATAATGAGATAGGGAAGAGTTAGAGGAACGGTGCTACTTCCATTTGCAGCCCCTGCTACGATGTGTGCACTCTGGATCGCAGGATGCTGAAATGACCACACAGCTGGGCAGCCCTTCTTTTCACACCATAGTGGTTGTGAGCCACTAATGGTCCTGACAGCCCTCGCAATGTCTCATGCTTTCCTTTGTACCCACTCAAGTCGCTAAAGGGCAACCCTGGCTATCAGTTCAGATAAAAGATTTCTAGTCCTTGTGGTTCAGAAACCAGAAGGAGAAAGAAAACCTGAAAGAGGTTTTAAATCTCATGATTTTTAAGAAAACTGGATGATTTTGTGGAGCCTGGTTCATGATTCTTCAGTGCTTGGGTGTGTTTTTTCTTAATAAATAGCGTCAGTAAAATTACACAGTAGAAGCCAGTTGCATCCCTGTTGGGAAACTGCAATTTTCCCCCGTGTTACGAGCTCAGAGCTCTGTGGGACTTGGTATATAAGCCAAAAGATTTCTACATTACAGCATCAGGTTATCATAACCTATCTCCCCCTCCTTCCTACCCCCAGAACTCATCTATATGCTAATTTAACGTGACTAATGCCGCCCCACAATATAATGGCTCTAATATTTTCAGGGGAGGAAAGAAAGTGGAAGGAAGCTGATGCTCCTGTTAGATTAGTGCAGTGTCTTCTGACAAAAATCCCAGATTTCCTGATTATAAGGTCTGATTGCACCAGCACCCTGACTACCTCTGGTTCTGTGTCTGACCAGCCTTGCAGTTAGGTCTGAGTTTCCATTCTGCTGAGCTAAGTATCAGTGAGTTAAACAAATATAAAATACATTTTCTCATCTCACTTTCGTGGCAATCACTCTCCTCAAGCTCAATGCTTTGTTTAAAGGGAAAGACATCAGCGCCACTCTTACAGTCAGGGGCTGACAAGTGCTGTATCCACATCTGACAGAGCTCCCCTCTGAGTTACAAGATACCTGAACTAGCTGGGATTTGGCTCCTGGGCCTTTCTGGTTCAGTCATACAGCCTGGGGAGCTTTCAGTTTCTCCACAAACATGTGCATTGATAGTCCCTCTGCCCCTTTCTCCCTTCCTCCCTCACACTCACTGTAACGCTATTAAGATATCAAATGCAGCAATTACAACAAGAAAACCCTAATTAGGCAGCAGCAGCTTCTGTAATAAAGGAATCAAAGAAATCCAAAGAAAGAGCTGAGAGGAAAGACAACAGAGGCTTTCAAATCACTGACTTCTTGTTCTGGAAGGACTGCTCAATACTGATAGCTCTCCATGAATTTCACTTCACCAGCTCTCTCTGTACTTTTCTAGGACAAAAGAAGTAATACCAACATAGAGTCCTGTGGCCATAATCAAATAATAATTGGTCTCGGAGATCACTTATGACAATCAGGGAAGTAATAAGGTTTCTGAATAATTATGAATAATTAGGCACATTTATGAATAATTACACTGTTAATAACTATCTAACACATCCAGTTTTTAAACTGTAATTCAGTAGTTATTGATTGGTTAGCCATCATCTTCACTGCTGTCTCCCTACTCATTAACATCCTGATTCAGCCAGGAGCCCTGCAAGGATGCTTATTCTTCTGGCATGTCAGTACAGGGGTTTCATTGCTGTAACTTCTGAATTCCAAGAAAAAGGGGAAAGCCTTTTTCAAAGAGAACAGGTTTCAAAGAGGGTAGGGGAAGGGACATTTATGGAAAGAAAACATCCTGGCAGTTTCTAAATGTGATATTAAGACAGTGCAAAGACACTATGACAATGAGGAGCACAAGAAACAGCACTACAGTGTCTGGAGTTTCTATTTAACTTCCTGTGTTTAGACTGTGAAGGTCAGGGGTGTAGACCATCTCATATGAAATGGACTCAGCGGAGCTAACTCAAGATGCCCCCAGAACCACAGGTAGAAATAAATGGTTTCTTCTAGAAAGAGGGGCCTTGGACAAGTGATTCCTGCCCTCTGTTAAGCAGAATCACTGCTGCCACCACAGCCAGCACCTCAAGCACAGAGGAAGCCTTGCCTGCTGCTGTGGGGAGAGACCCCATGTGCCTGCCCTTCAGCAGTGTAGCTGCCACCACCTCCATCTGCACTTCTCTGTGCTCTGCTAGATTTCCTATGGTTTAGCTGGACTTAAAGACATCAGGACTATCAGGGCTCTGGTTTTGCCCGATAACCAGCATTGCAAGGGGAAATTGCTGATCCTGATTGTTCTCCCATCCTCAGAAAACATCTGTTTTGCCTATGTGTAAAGCTGTCCCTGGTTACATGGGGACATAGGTAGCTAAATGGATGCCAGAGTTGCTGGCAAGGCCAATAGTAAAAGATACTACTATGTATACCATATAGAGAACCTCTGTTTTCAGGGACATTGCATCAGTTTCACATTAGGACAGTGAGGCAAATCACTCAGAAAATGTAGATGGAGCATCCTAGCTTATAAACAAAGAATACTTTCTGAGCTGTTAGGGTTCCTCTACCTCTTATTTATACAATATATATCCTGAATAGCTGGGTCTGACATGGAGAAATGTGAGTCATGGTCTTGTACAATTTCAATACACTGAGACATATGATACCTGCTTTTGGAAAAGCATTCATGATAATAAAAGATACAGATCAGGTGCCATGAGTTGTAAGTCCCAGATAAAAAATGCTGCAGGAAGGACATTTGATAGTCCACAAATCCAGGACATTGTACATCAGATTAAGAAAGCAAACAAACCAGCAAACCAACCAACCAAAAAAAAAAAACCAAATCAATCCCCAACACTTGCCAATTTTTTTTATTATTTCCAGGACATAAGTAGCATTCTGAGTGTTTTTTTGATGAAATGTCTTTTTTTTTTTCTGGTGCTTACCAGTCCTGACACAGGATAGCAAATTACATGGTGAACATAAATGAAGTGCTTTAAGGAAGGGTACTAACAAAAAATATGTCATAGATGAGTACTCTACCAGTATCTTTACATGTTTATCCATTCCGCTGGAAAAAATATTGTTTCATTTTCCCTTTGGAGGAATTTACTTTCTGCAGTTTTTCCATAGACTCAGAATTAATTTCTGTGATACAGTGCATTATTTGTGTATTTCAGAGTAGAAAAAAAAGAAGAGAAAATTAACACAATAATTACTTGCTAAGATTGTGGCTCAAACCCTCGATCAACTGCAAGGTTGATAAGATAGCCTATGTTATCTCTTTAATAATAATCTTCAAGCATATTCTTTCTAATCATCTTCTGAAGAGTCAAAAAGAAGAAAATAGACCAAACTACTTGACTGAAAGTTGGGTGAGCAGGAAAAGGTCCCAACATTGAATTCTAAGAAGGCAGCCATGAAAGAATACTTTGATTCTGACATGCTAAGAAATAGCATGAAAAATGGCTAAGAAAAATGGCACACTTCTCGCTTTCAGAAGGGCAGAACTGACAAAACCCTATCACAGATCTAGAAAAGTCCACTATTTTCATTGTGTATAACGTCTCATTAAACTGTGGAACTCATTACAATCAAGTATTGTGGACATGGATTCAAAATAGGTTGGAGAAGTTCATGTGGGAAAGGTCCATTGGTGGACTATATGCGATCTCTAGATCATACTTTTTACACTGGAGGAGATTACAGGTATCCCAGGTTAAACTTACACTTTTAGACTTATACTTTTCCCTAAAAGAGGAAATCAAGAAAGTTTAGTTTTCTGTAGAGGCATAGATGCCTAGATGTTCTTCCAGTACCAGAAGTTCATTTTCCCTTTCTGTCCCTATAACTGTGGGCAAAAAAATATCTTGTGAACTCCCTGGAAAGACATCTATCTCCATCATCTGGTACAGTAGATGCATTCAAGGCCAGAATCCCCTGTATTTTAATCAGAGACAGACATTGTTACTGTGTTTTCTATGGAGAACACATTCAACTCCTCTGTAGTGACTATGTCAGCCGCCATCCTCTGGGTGCATGGCAAAGTTCTCCATATTGGGGAAAGGAGAAGGATGCACTAAAAAATATAAAGCTCTTGCTGGGGGTATTTATTGATTGATTTATTTATTTTTGTGTTTTGAAGTGTCAGGGAGTATTCAGAAACATAGAAAACATAGAGTTTTCTTTCTGGTATTTGTCACTACTGATTGAATTTTGATTGTGGCGAATATTAATACTTGAGTAAATGATCAAAGCCCAGCATGGACACACTGGGAAAAATAAGTAGTAGATGAATGGTTGTTCATTTCCATCTCATGTTGTTTGATTCTGTTTGAAAAGGATTGCTTTTTACTGTGTTGTTTTTCTGATCTTCATGAGACTTTTTTAGTTTGTCTCAACTCTGGGCTATCATTTTATCAACCTCATTTTTTTGGTGTCCTAAACAGGGCAACCCACAGTAGTATGTCTAGCATTTGACTGAATGCTGCACCAACCTGCTTCTTCCCAGATCTACACACATCAACAACCATCATTTCACCAGGCTCTGAAGCACCTATAAAGACATTTGTTTTCCTGAGCATGAGCACCTAGCGTATCTGTCTCCCCAGCATTAGAGTCTGCAAGGTTTTTATTCCATTCTTGCTTTCATGTCATGGAGAAATATCATGTTGCATTTGGTGTCTGTCCCGGGAAGGCAGAAAAATGTGGAAGACCAATCTTCTTTCTCTCAAAGTGGAAAAGTCACCTTACACATAGCCACCTGGGGCTGCCCCAGACTGGCACCCTCCTCGCCTCTCCCCAGTTGTGTATGACACTGTGCCCCAGGCCATGCTAACTTCCCCCTGCCCCCACCCTAGCCCACCCTTTCATCTTCAATTTGTTCATCCCCACTCCATGGATGTCATCGAAAGCAAGGGCCAATTAGCTGAATGTAGTCAGGGCACAGTGATTTGGATCCTGATTCTGAAAAATAGATCCAAAAGAGAACATTCAAAGTGGTTGCTGACTGCAAACATCAGTGGTGGTGAAATGCTCGAAACCTGGGGAAAGAGAGGTAGAGCAGCAAGAGGGCAACACTGAGTGAGAATCAAGTCCTCAGACTAGTGATGTGGGACAGTTTTGAGACCATAGTGGCTTCCAGTGGATTCTTTGGCTTACATTAGATGTCATTAATGATTTCAAAGAAGTATGAAATACACATTCGCACTACCTCTGTTTCCCCTCCCATGTCCCTCCTGCCACACAAAAGGGACCTTCTTCTGTTGTATTTAGACATTCTGCTACCTTCCCTCCTGCTCCTCACTAAACATTGGTGATTGATGAAGGGAACACATTGAGAATTTGAGATGAAAAAGTGAAGAGAGAGCAAGACCGGGCAAATGAGCCAGTGGGTTGAAGCACTTGGGACATTAGAGGGTGTCAAGGATGGCAAATGACTTCATTGAAGTAATGATGATAAACATTTTATCCCTGTGCATATATGTGCATTATACCTAACGATCTCAAGCATAAGTAAGTGAAGAAAGGCACTAAATAAATCATATGAACAGGCCCTAAATGGGAATCCCTAAGGAATAAGATCTGAATTGTAAATGCACGCTTGAATTTCACACATCAAATTACAATAAAGAGATTGATATTTTAAACAGCTCTGTACTTAAAGGGTACTGTATCTAGTCCTGAGGAATTTTCTTAGATTTTTTCTTAGATTTTTTTTTCTCAGTTACACCGTGTGTGTACGTGTGTGTGTGTGTGTGTGTGTGTGTGTGTGTGTGTAAATTCATGAAATGAGGCACTTTGCATATCAGTGGGTTACTCTGGGTTTCATTAGCATCTCAGAGACTGACTAAAAAGTATTTTTTTGCTGATTGAGATCTCTGAAAGACAGAAATGCTGAGGGACAAAATCTTTTCTGTTATACCAAAAAAAACTCCAAAAAATTCCTTGCTTTAAATGAATTTACTCTGGATTTCATCCGATGCAACTAGAAATACAGTCTGACACTTACTGTTACACTTCTTTTATCTCTCTGTCTCTCTCCCTCAAATTGGAGACCCAAATTGTTAGCTGGTGTCAACCAGCAAAGCTTCATGAGCCATCAGCAGAGTGTGCCTGTTGGCGCGATCTGATTTTGTCCAGTAGCTACACAGGTAAGGAATGGACCTGGGCATTAAAGGAAACAGATTTTATACAGAACAAATTATACTGGAAATGTCACTCCGCTCCCTTCTATCCTCAGCCATCTTAAAACCATCAAAGTACAACTACAGTACTATAAACACACATTTATAAATGTTATAAGGTATGGAAAAGCAGGCTCAAAGAAATTAAAGTATCTAGTAAGATGGGGTAGCATTATGTCCTCAGAGAAAGTCCTGGTCTAGTCTTTTCAGGGGAAACTCTTGAGGAGATAAACATGGAGATTTGAAACCTCTGGAATTCCAGCTGTTCTCCAAGTTTTCCCATCAGAAGATTTTTTCATGCACCTAGTAAAGAAGATTCTGCCCACAGCTATCACAGCCATCCCAGGGTCCCCACATCTTTCTCACAGCAGTTGCAGGAAGGCTGGCTGGAGGGGAACTGTCGACATGAGAGTTGAAGGTTTTATCCCACCACATTGCCTGACATGCAGAAGCACTCTCAGGGCAGAGCTTTGGTGATGCTGCATCTGAGTTTCCCACTCAGCATTTACAGAGCAGGAAGAAGCAGTAAATTAACCTGTTAAGTATCAACTCTCCTGACTTTTGTCCCCAGAGGATTCCCAACCCTGCACACAGATTGGTTTCCCAGGTCTTGATCTTAACTTTGAAAATACACACTGGATTTAAATTAAATATGCATTGATTCTTTGTGCTGCTGCCCCTTAGCAGCACTTCTACATGCTTATATATATGTACATTTACACCTGCATGCATACTTGCATATGTTTGTATGTGTACACACACATATATACCTTCAGTTATTTTGCCTTTGGGTAACATTAGTGCAGAGTATGTTGAGAAACTTAACCCATCCCTTGATTAAGTCTTGCCCATTATGAGTAATCTGGCAAGCAAACACAGGAAGCACACCTTTCTCATTTTAAAAAATCCCTCCTGCTATTTTATAAAAACTAAAATCCACTTACTGATTAGTAAGTAATTTCCATGTGCTTGCTGGTGTATGAAGCATAGCAAGAGATAAAGGTCATGAAGTAGCTGCACATATAAGGTATAGATCCAGAGCCCACTGGCATCCGTTTCTGAAGCCAGTTCCAGTTTTTCCCCAGAACTGAGCAAGATTTGAATACTGAGAGCATTTTTTTCCCCCCAAACTGAATATATTTCAAAGTGTTGCTAAATGGATAAATAAGTTTTCCCATCAGCACTGCTACCATTTTTATTTTTACTGGAAAAAACATAATGCCTTTTTGAAATACAGAAACACATAACCACTTAGTCTTTACATTAGCAAACTATATTTTCCATAAACTGTAAAAAAAGAAAAAAAATATAATGTATTACATTCTGTAGTCCCTGCTGGAATGCTCAATCCTTCACTAGAGGTATTTGACTATTGATTAATTTTCAGAAATGTGTTGACATAAACCTTTCTGTGAAACAGTCAGTTCCCTTTCTTCCATTCCTGAACAGGCATGTCACATTTTTGCCTTTTTGCATGATTAATGATGTTTTGAAAGCTTCAAGAATCAATAAACATACTCTCAAGTGGATACATCTGTATTTAAAAAGTGTCCTATTATCTTAGCTTTCTAGTCAACCTGCATGCAAAATGTTTCCCATTAGACTTCATAGGTGTGAGCTGTGTGACTGGTAATAACATAGAAGGTCTTCTGATCTGACTGGGTTCTTGCCATGAAACCAGATCCTCCTTGCAGATTCAGGAATGTGGTGTATTTGTAAGAGTTCCCTCCAGGAAGTGTGTTTATCCTTCCCTTCCCTTCCCTTCCCTTCCCTTCCCTTCCCTTCCCTTCCCTTCCCTTCCCTTCCCTTCCCTTCCCTTCCCTTCCCTTCCCTTCCCTTCCCTTCCCTTCCCTTCCCTTCCCTTCCCTTCCCTTCCCTTCCCTTCCCTTCCCTTCCCTTCCCTTCCCTTCCCTTCCCTTCCCTGCCCTGCCCTGCCCTGCCCTGCCCTGCCCTGCCCTGCCCTGCCCTGCCCTCCCCTCCCCTCCCCTCCCCTCCCCTCTCCTCCCCTCCCCTCCCCTCCCCTCTCCTCCCCTCTCCTCCCCTCTCCTCCCCTCCCCTCCCCTCCCTTCCCCTCCCCTCCCCTCCCCTCCCCTCCCCTCCCCTCCCCTCCCCTCCCCTCCCCTCCCCTCCCCCCTCTCCCCCCCCTCCCCCCTCTCCCCCCCCTCCCCTCCCCTCCCCTCCCCTCCCCTCCCCTCTCCTCTCCTCTCCTCCCCTCCCCTCTCCTCTCCTCTCCTCTCCTCTCCTCTCCTCTCCTCTCCTCTCCTCTCCTCTCCTCTCCTCTCCTCTCCTCTCCTCTCCTCTCCTCTCCTCTCCTCTCCTCTCCTCTCCTCTCCTCTCCTCTCCTCTCCTCTCCTCTCCTCTCCTCTCCTCTCCTCTCCTCTCCTCTCCTCTCCTCTCCTCTCCTCTCCTCCTCTGCATCACATCTCCTCTTCACATCTTTAGCCAGGAGATAGCTTTACATTCTCAAATTTCTCTGGCTTCCTTAAATGTTCAGCATATTCAGTATTGCAGGATCAAACCTTCTGAGGATACCCCTTGGGAAATCAAAAGAAAGATTCCTTCAAGCCAGCCAGCATCATATATATTCAATGAACACAAAGGGGATGAGACAGAGGGTAATCCAGCATTTGAGGGATTTTACTGGCATGATATTGCAAGGATCACATTAGCCCATGCTGAGAAACACGGCAGGGTTTGTGAGGGCTCAATGTGCCAGTGGAGGAATCCACCCTGTAAGTAGTCACAGTGCTCTCTGGTCCCTAACTCAGGCTTGGAAACTTGTTGCCGAACTGAATCAGCCTGGCCTGGACTAACGCTTCAGGGTGCTGCAGGCTGGAGGAGAGCAAGGAAATATTTTACTGGCAGGATTCTGTTTTCTCCTCAACAGATTTCATAGTGTGTGCTGGAATCTTTGCAGAAGCATGGAATAATAGTCCTGGTCCCAGAAAAATGGATCAGGGGATGGGAATACCTCGTAACCTGTAAAATCCATTTATAAAAGTTGCCAACAACCCACATTACATTTGGGGTGCCTCTGCAACCTCTCATTCTGTTCTGAATGTTATTATGCATCTGTATGAGAATTTGTGGTCTCTCCATGGTCTAAACCATAACTAGGAAATCGTTATAGCCCAATAAATGCAGAATTTGAGTGTAGGAGCAGCAAACCGTTCCAGGAGAATGAGGGGCAGAGGGGTAGGAAGAAAACCTGCTGAAAAGGACAGTTAAACCCTTTGTGCTGTGGAAATGGATCTGATTTTTATGCTGGGGGCTGAGTTTGTGTTGATGCACAGAAGTAAAACAAGAGTATTCAGACAAGTGGAACATGATCTGATAAGCCTGGAAATGACTCTGCCAGGCTATCCAGTCTGAATGACATCCCTGTCTGTGTCCTTTCAACACGTTTGATTTGAGTACAAGCTTCCCAGAGGAAGGCTTTTCCTGTGCTTTCTGTCTTGCTCCTCTACTCACAAACTCCCTGATGGTAGAAGCAGTGGAGGTTGATGTGAGAGGAGAGCTACACACTTTTCTTGAAGGGACAATATTTCTTCCTGGTTGGGTTTTTTCACCATTGTAACCTGGCTGTCCTTTCAATATGGTACAAACTGAGCCTTTTCCTTAATATGGTAATGAAGTTGTGCCTTTCATTTATTACATGCTTGAATTCTCTGTGCATACTCTTTATCTGTATATGAACAGATAAAGCTAGAAATAGGTCTACTCAGGTTTTCCAATATGAAGAAGATGAAACAATTTTTTATAGATTTCCCAGAGTACAATTTCATTAAGGATGATATCCACTGAATGAAACTTTTGCAAAATCCATATACTTGTTACGTGAATAAAATGCAACACGATTTGTGCCTCTAGATTCATAGAAATGAATGATGTTCACACAATACCAGATTTCACTAAACTGAATATAAAGATTTATATTTGAATGATACTCTTCAATTTGTGCTATTTATGCCCTAGCAGTTGCATGACTGCATTTATCAGAAAGGGGCTGTTCATCTTGGGAGATAATTCTACTAAAACTTGTGATCATTTGGTTCTTGATAGGTGAAATGAACTGAATTTAATTTTCTGTGGCTGTCTCTTCATCTGTTTTACACTCTCATATGCTTTAACTCTGGCAAGAAGAATACATATGTCAAATCAGGATATGAATCACCTGCCCATGAATCAGCCAAATACAGGCTCTGCACATAGCACCAGCTTTAACATTTCTCCTGGACACGACAGTTGTCCTACACAGAATACTCATAGCTTTTAGAAATGTTTTTACATGGAAAAGCAAAGTCTCTGCACTCTTGTTATTTAAGCTTTGTAGTATGCCAGGCTGTGCAAGTGTTCCCGTCTGAGCAATCAAACACGTTGTAGGTGGGTGAGAGATCAGCAGTCCTTAGATAGTCTATAGACTCATCTTGCTACCTTCAAAGCTCTTATCATGTCCCCATTACTACTCGTCAGATGGTATTGCCTTTGAAAGAGGGATCTTGACTCTAGTTTGAAAATTGATGAAGCTTAGGAGAACTTGGATCAGGATGCAAAGGTGAACAAGTTGACTCTGTTGGGCAATGGTAAATAATGAAGATCATCAATACAGTCTCATTAATGTGACCACTTATCCCTGAAAGAAACCTCACTGACTGCTGTGATATCAGTTGCTTTAATCAATTAAGAAATAGTGCCTTCATCTCAATAAGAAATAACAGAATAATCTTGAATAGAAATAACGTGCTAGAATAGAAATGGCCAGATAACAATCCCTTCCTTAAAATAAAATGGGATAGAGCTCTTCATATCTTTTTTTCTAAAAATATGGGTTTGGTTTAAAATAACAAAAATGAAAATTAAAGGGAAAGGATCACCAAAAGCACCTTTTATTTTTTTCCATGACCGATGCCTCTTCTGCAGCTGCAAGCGCATTCGTTTCTCCATAATCCCTAGCAGTACAGAAGAAAGAGAGCCTTCAGGTGAAAGGTTACCTACATTTATAATGTCAGGCACTGAGTCTGGCGAGGTAAAAGGTAAATGGTAATTTTATCATTAGCGTGCCTGACCCCTTGCCCCCACCATATCTCATAGGAGACGTTAAGAACGGCTCACCTGTCAAGATGCAAACACTTAAAGGTCAATGCGCACAGAAATCTTCAAGAGCTTACAACTGAATTGCTGACACCTTTTATTATCACCGCTTAAATAAATGATTCAAGTGCCACGACAAGGGTAAGATTGGTTTAATGTCAAGATTTACACGAGGAATTCTTGGAGCATTATTTTCTAAACTATGACTACATAAATATCACTTTTTCATTCTAGAAGTGGGGGAGCAATGAGGCAGATTTCACATCATTTACAAGAGTTTAAATTTTTTTTTTTTTTTTTGCAAGGCTTTCCAGCACCACACAAAGGGGAAGCTTTGCTTTCATTCTAGCAGTGAATGCAGATCCCTGGATCCACTAGCATCCCAGTGTACATTAGAAAACTCATTTGACCTCTCTGCATGAGAAGTGGATAGTTATGACTTAAGAGGATAGGAGGATGTTTTGCAACCTAAACACAAAATTTTTTAAACACTTGCTACGCTTCATTGCTCTCAATGAAGTAACTGGGTGAAGATCCTTTGCTCTTTTTCCAAGTTGTTTTCACATTAAAAATGTCTGAAGTGTGGACATGTCAGCACCAGGGTTTGGAAGATCTGCAGGGTTCACCCATGCATGAAATATCTACAGGATCAACAAGTGTAACTCTGAAGGATGACCATAATTTACACCTGACACCTATGTACCACTAAAAGGGCCAGTCAGGTATGCAGGGCATCAGAGTGTGACCCACCTAGAGCTGATGATCTGTAATACAAAACCAATACTTTTGTACTGCTACCATAATGGACAGCCAAATAGCGGTAATGTGTGTTGATCAGGGCAGAGAGGTGGATCTGTCTCTGATTCTGCTGCTCATCAGACACTAAGCCAGTCATTTCTGAGTAATGATACTTCAGTTTCAGGGAGCTCTCACAACAATACAAAAAAAGAAATGTGAAGCAGAACAGAGACCTCACTCGTTTGTGCTGAACAGTTTCACAATTTCATGGCTCTGTAAGACCTCCTGGAATGAATCCTGTTCTGTTACATGACTTGATATTTACAGTGACATCTTACCAAATCTTGTGCAAGTGAATTGCTGTGAAGGAAGAAGTTATTTACTTTCTGGAGGGTGTGGATGGTGAAGTGAGGGAACAGGGTCAGTTTTGCACTTCAATGTAGTTGTTTGAATGGTGAGTGGCTTGAGATAGTGTGCATGTTTAATGTGCCTTACCTAGACGGTTATAATTCTTGATCAGTAGACAATACCCTGACCATCCATCCCTATAAAATAGCAATATTCTTAGTTTGACAATTATAAAGACAGCAACTAGTTATTAGTGGGTGTGATGCAAGCCCACCTGCACCTGGATCTTTTTTTGTCCTCCCTGTTCAATGATCACTGTTCCCATTAATCTGCTGTCCTCTGCCTTGTCTCCATCTCCTCCTTCTCTCATCAGAAATACTATGCTCACTCCCTTTGACTTAATGACCTTCAAATTTACTTCTCCAGGTAATGTTCTACATACTTTTCCCACATATTTCATAAAGCTTCTTCCTGAAACAGTTGCATATCACTGAAGCTATCAAATGAAAAGCTTCGTTTCTCCTTCCTGCATATCACCTATATCGCTAGCACACTATGCTGCTTGCACCTTTTTTGTGTATTATTTTGCTTCTGGCATCTTGTTGCAGTAATAAAATAGAGTTAAATGAGCAAAAGAAAAGATAAAAAAAAAAGAAAGAAAAAAAAAGGTGGGTGCCCAAATAACATTTAGTTCCCCTTCATATTTAAAGAAATAATGATCAAAACCAGTGACTATGGTGAAAGTGCAGTGTTTCTGAAAAACAGAGTTTTCATAAAGGCCCCTGTCATCCAAATGCTTTGCTAGGAACAGCAGTGGGCAAGCCACACATCCCTGCCTCTTTGCACCACAGCAATACTGAGAGAATGAACGCATTGCTACAAGGGTGTGCACCTACTGAATGTAAAATTCAGGACAGAAATCTTTTCCACTTCTTTTTTTGAGAAAATCTCTTACTCTTTTTTCCTACAATGTCCAATGCTAGTAAGAGGTCTTGTCATAAGACACTTGCTTTGGTTTCATTACTGTAATGTAATTTTGTTTAGAAACATATTAATAAGTGTTACAGTGAGGCTGCAATCTCACAGAATCATAGAATCACTAGGTTGGAAAAGACCTTTGAGATCATCGAGTCCAACTGCACCTGTCCTCTACTAAACCATATCCCTGAGCACCTCATGTACGTGTCTTTTAAATACACCCAGGGTCGGTGACTCAACCCCCCTCCCACCTCTCACTTCAACTTTCACACTTATAAAATGAGAGAAAATGTTGCACATGCAGAGGGCTGCCAGGCACACAGCTGAAATGCAGTTTAGGATGGCATTTTCATATTCTTTATTAATAATCCATATTTATTAAAATATTAATTATTATTGTCACTCTTACTAACCATGAAGCTCAAGGACACCAGAGATTTCTAATCATTTAATTTCTTGTGAAATGCAGTATTTCATATTTATTTGCCATCCTCTGCCAAAACTGTTCCCTGTCTGAAGTCATATATTTTAGGAGTGGAGACAAACAACCATCTATCAAAGTTGTTTTTGGAATTCTGGAGTCCTAAAGAGAAATGGGAATGGACTCTCAATCACCTAACCCTTTAGTAAGGTTCATCTAAGGTTTGAATCATCTTGAACCTTGAGTGGCAACACAGGGCAGCAGGTTCTTCAGCTTACTGAAAAGCATCTGCTTTCCACATAATTTTGCATTTTTGGCTAGTGTCCCTGCTAGGGTCTTTTCCGTCATTGCTACCTGCATGGAAGGTCCATCTGTGGAAGATGAAAAACAATGGGAGCACTGGTTTGATGCAGCCCTAGTATACTTAGTGCCACAGCGTGTAATGTTATCAGATTAGGGATCTGTATGACAAGATGTCCAACACCTTAGTGACCAGAGGCACCTTCTCCACAGCAGCACCTGACTGCATGGGCAGAGCACAAGTGGATGCTGACATGCCAGACATATCAGGGATTTCATGGGAGCAGACCTCAACCGAACCACAGATCTATGACCAACTTTACACCAGCGAGTTATCTCAGTAGGATAACTTAAACCCAGCCCAATGCTTAAGCACTTTGCTGAGTCAAGGATGTAATCAATGCTGTGCCAGAATTACAGCTGACATTTCATAAAAGGAACCATATAAAAATATATACTTTTGGAAGCAACTACAGCTTTCTACCCTCAGATCTGCTTTTATGGAATTTAATACATAGCACGAAACTATGTTTTTTGCCTTGCATCGGTACTTCAGTAGAGTCTCAATTTTAACCATGCGTGATTAAGATATTGTAAAATGGTTTATAACCGCTATAAAAATATTTTCATTTTTTTACCTGACCACCTGAGGAAGACACCTGGTAGTAATAAAATTATTTTTACAACATGCCTTTCAGGACACAAGAGAAATAAAACACTTTCTTTTTTATACAGCTGTGCTTAAGCAAAACATCTGTTATGCTTCATCGAAATCAAACAGCTACCTTTTTATGCTGCTTGGTTGTTTTTCTTGTTTGTTTGTTTTGAATTATTTATTTTCCATACCATCAGAAGCATGCAGAGTAACCAACAGGTGAGATCAGCCTTGCAAATGCTCTAAAAGCTGAAAGAGACAGAGACTTCCTTGCTTGCTTACCAGGCAAAGCTATTTCTTTTTTGGATCACACTGGTCCCTGTTTGAAACCTGACGGTGAACATGTGCAGAACATGCCACTGCCTCTGACACTAACCTGTTTCGTTCACATGTGGGAGCAGATTCCACTCAGTACAGAAATTAAGCATTGTGTGCTGCTCCTGCCTGGATGTTTATATATTAGATAATAAATACAGAGATTCTGAATTTGTAGCATCATACAGCTACTTACAGATGGAATGGGACAAAATATATACAAGTCACCACTTTTCCCTGCAGGGAAAGACAACAGACCTACGTGCACCTCTACATGAAGCTGGAAGATGCTGCTCTGACCAGTTCCAACACATGGAAGAAGGCAGGGCTGTCTGTGGGCCTGCTCACTTTTATATCTGTTGACACATGTTGCCATAACTTCCACCACAGTGTAGGACACATCTCATTCCATATGTACAAGGAAGTAAAACCGTGAAAACCCTGGGCTGAATATTCTGAAACATTCTTGGCTTGAGGGATCTGGTGTTGCGTTTCAGGATCAGACTTCCCTTTCTTTCTGTGTATGCACATAGACTAATACAAAGAGGGTACAAGTCACATGGAAGTATCTGATGCTGAATTTTCATCAATGTAAGGGCAAAAACAGTGGTGCAAAGAAATGGAGCATTAGGTCCCAGCACTTTGGGGTAATGGTTGCTCTTAAATATGGTTACAAGGCTTTCGGATGTCTCTTTCCTCCATGCAACACACTTTCTCATGCACATTTGTGGAGTCAGACCTCAGTGCAGTGGAGGAAACAGCCAGTCAGGAAATGTGTTCTAATACCTCCTAACACACACTAATTTTTCTGTGTTGTTTTGTTTCTTAATAATCTCCAAGTGCAAAATATGCAGGAAGCCATGCATAAACTCTGCTTATAGTGTCATCCCCTCAGAAACAAACACAGGCAGGAGCATTTTTATGGGAGGGGAAAAAAAAAAGAACATCCAATTTTCCACTACAAAACAGGTGGACTCAGATTTTCAAAGTACATCGCACTTGTCTGTCTTGTTTATTTAATCCTAATTTATTGGATCAAGACACAGAATAGTACAGTTTGGTTTTCTGGCATGTTCATGTCCACAGCAAAAAGAAGGTCATTGCATTTGGGTACTAATCTACCAGTGCAGTAAGCCGTAACTAAAATGTCTCGGTAATGTTCTCAAAAACGCATTACAACTGCTTGAATCCATATCCATCCATGGCCCAGAAGAGAGGATGCTAGTCTGGTTTGGTTAAATAGATATAAACTTATTCCCCAGTCAGTCAGCTAGAGCAGCAGCCCTGCGTTTCAGCGAGCTAAATAAAAAGATTGCCTGAGGTCAGGATAAAAGCAAAGGTACGCAGGGCCATGAAATAGTTTTCTCCGTTATCATTTCACTTCAGAGGACCCAATAGAGCTCTCACTGGGGATCATGAGTGACCTCAGCTCTCCCTATAATTTTCTCATGCCTCTAAATTTATTATAATGTTCACCAAGAAAGAGAAGGGTTAAACAAGGAGGATAACTGGGGGTGGGGGGAGGTGGTGTTTTGACTTTGTGTTATGTTCTAATTCTGTCAAGGAGTCTGAGCTTTGGACAGATAAGCAGGGAGGGATGGAGTCCTTAGAATAAAGTCAAGTGAAGGTGCAAAGCAAAAAAAAAAGGTATCTCTCTTGAACTTCTGGGTGAAGTTCTGCGTGCCTGAGCCACTCTTCCCCTGCTGCCACTGCTGCAGCTTCTCCTCTGTTGTTTTTTTTTTTCATAATCGTCCCCGTTATGAGTCTTTGTTCACAAAGGTGGAAAACACGGAGGGCTCTAATGATGCATTATCACAGGTCAGAGAATGAACCACATAAATCTCCCTGGCATTTGCCTCCACACAATGCCTCTAAAAGGACAGCAGCATTCCTTAAAGATGTAGCTTTTCCCCAGTCAAAGGTGGCTCAACAAGGCAACGTACCTGTGGGCTTTTGCCAGGATAATCACCTTTTCCTCTCACTGCTCCTTGGACAGCTCCGACCTTGTCTGCTTTTCATCAGCCTGCTGTATTTTCTATAATGAAGATTAGAATTCAATTGTACATCTGGGACTAATAGCTTTTAAATCTAAATTATTTCTCAGCTGCAATTACAGTCAGGTTGTCATAAACATGCAAGCAGTGCAGTACAGTGAGATGAGATGCCTTCACTGTAAAAGCCATTTTGAAAGCAAAACTTCAGTCTAATTTAAAGATGTTATTGTTGTTATAGTTGGAGACTGATGAAACTGTATTTGAAGACAATGTCAGTTCTGCAATTGGCAGAATTAAATCAACAGAAAAGAAACCTGGACAGTACAGAAGAGTGAGAGTAAGACTATGTATAAAATGTCAGTAATCAATGGCAGTTGTGTTATTGTCATGACAGTATTATGGCAGTTCACTGAACCAATTATGAATTTTTCATAATACCAATGGAAGTAAAGACTTTCAAAGAAGTAATGTTTACTATATATTACACAATTACCAAGGGGAGGATGGAGGATGGGACAGGATAGGATAGGATAGGACAGGACAGGACAGAATAGGATAGACTTTGCCATATACACCAGAACATACTTTTTAAATGCATAGATAGATAGGTGCATATTTAGATATATACAAACTTTTTAAAACAAAGACCATTGTACAGGTCCTCTGCTGTTGTAAATGGAATAGCAACACCACTGAAGTCAAGGCACTATTTTAGACCAGCTGAATACTAAAAATTTGCAGCTCAATTTATGATTACTTTCTTCATATGTACACCAGGTGAAGAATCTAAATCCCCTTTTCTTGCAGCCAGCACTGTAATGAACAGCTCTCATGGAAAGTCAATGGTGAATTGGGCACTAGATACTTGTGATACTGCCAAAATAATGGCAGTTGTTGTTCTTAAGACACCACTGGTCATGTGGAATCAAGGGTAATTCCTACTGGCTTTGAGTCATCTATTGTTACACATTTATATTGTAATATTGTCTTAGTTTAACCCCAGCCAGAACCTAAGCACCACGCAGCCACTTGCTCACACTCCCTTCCCCTTTATTTCCTCAGCCCTGGTGGGATGAGGGAGAGAATCAGAAGAGTGAAAATGAGAAAACTTGTGGGTTGATGAGATAAAGACAGCTTAAGAGAAAAAGCAAAAGCCATGCAAACAGGCAAAGGAATTCATTCCCCCCTTCCCACAGGCAGGCAGGTTTTCTGCCATCTCCAGAAAGGCAGGGCTCCGTCACATGCAATGGTGACTTGGAAAGATAAATGTCATTACTCTGAAAGTTTCTCTGTTCTTTCTTCTTTCCTCAGCTTTATATGCTGAGCATGACATCATATGGCAAGCAATATCCCTTTGGTCAGTTCTGCCAACTGTGTCCCCTCCCAGCTACTTGTGCACCCCCAGCCCACTTGCTGGGGGTGCAGTGTAAGAAACAGAAAGGCCTCGGCTCTGTGTGAGCACTGCTCAGCAGTAAGATAAACATCTCTGTGTTTTCAATGCTGCTTTCAGCACAAATCCAAACAGGAGCCCCATACCAGCTTCTGTGAAGAAAATTAACTCTATCCCAGCCAAACCCACGCAAATAATTACATAATCAAGTCTCATCTTACTGGAAGCCCATTACTTTGCAAAGCAAAAAGTCAATGCAAGCAGTGATAGCTCCCAGAGCTATCATTATTATAACTGTACACTTGGATTTATGTTTAAGGGTCATGGCTGGTGCAGGCTTTCTTCCTCTCTGCCCTGACAAGGATTCTACAGTCCTTGTGGTTGCTCTGGCATTTCCCCATTTTCTATGTCTTCCTGATGGTTTGACTACTTAATCATAAAAAGACTGATGAATAGAAGACAATAGCCACAGAAATTAGTAAATTGGTAGGCAAAGGTTGTTTCACACCTGCTCCTCTCTGTGCGTGGTGCAGATGTGAATTCAACCACAAGACACGAAACCTCAGTGGAAATGGGTGTCATTATTTCTGCTCTTCGCAGAACTATTTTGGCAGAATGAAACCCCACTGATTTTGCACAATGTTCATGTATTTTTCTCTCATGCTTAATTTGCACTTCATCCTGCTTCCTGAAGAACAGTTTTTCAGTTAATGTAAGCAGGATCTTTACTTCTATTTCCAAAGAAAAGATAGGTTTGGTTTTTTCCCTAGGTATTTCCAGAATGGTGTATTTTCTCATCAGGATGCCTGTAGACTGACTAGCAATCATTTTCCATTGAGTTTAATTTTAACTTATGATTTTGAAACAAATTCATCTAAATCACAAAACCATTTGTGGCTGTGTTCTTCAATCTACTTATTTTACATTCTCTTTCATGAACATTCAGATCTGGTGATCAAAGGCTCTTAATTGGTCCCTTGTTAAAACAAAACTCTTTGAGTGTTGGGCTTTGGTCTTCCTTCCTGCACTCACAGGATTATCTTTCTTTTAGTCATAGAATATTATAAAGGCCATTGCATTTAAATATTTCCAAGGCAGAACCAAAAGCTCTTTTTAAGAGTATTGATCCTTCTTACAGCACCAGTGGGATGAAGTTGCTCTGTAGACCCTAACATTTTTTCTCATGTTCAGACAACTTCCTGTGTTCCAGTTTGTGCCCGTTGCCTCTCATCCTGTCACTGGGCACCACTGAGAAGAGTCTGGCCCCATTCTCTAGACTTCCACCCTTTAGATATTCAGAAGCGTTTGTCAGATGCCCTCTCAGTCTTCTATTCTCTCAGCTCTCTCAGCCTTTCCTCATGTTACTAACTAGTATTTCATGACAGCTGTACCTAACTTCCTATGAACACAGCAAGAGGTCAGCTGAGAGAAGGAGCCTTTGCACAATGAATTTAAAGTGTATATAGTTAAGTGTATGCAATCACTGGCAAAGGCTGGTGAATCTGACAATAGATCCAAAGTAGACGCCTGTAATTCCAGTAAAGATGGTAACACAGCTGACTCCATGGATACAAAGGACACCTGCTGAGGAACCTCCAGTGATCGACATCAAGCTAATGATGTTTATCTTCTGGGAACCTGGAGCAAGAAGTGAGAAGATGGGTAGAAAAGCACAAGAAAATAAGTATTCGTGCACACAGCTAATTACTTGCTGCTTCCATAGCATTTTGATTAAAACATCTCCTAAGGAAGACCTATGATAATTTCAGAATCAGGGAGTCTCCAGGATGTGATGAATCAAACCCCAAAATATTTTCCTAATGATGAATGTTACCCACCAAGCAATAAGAAAATAAAATTTCCTTCATCTCTGATAAGACTGTAAAGCTAAAGCTGCATCTAACTCTCCTATTCAACTGTACTGGCTCTAGAAAAAGCCCTACTTTCAGGGTTCATTTCCCATGTTCTTTTTATCCCTGTTCTCATGTTCTCATCAGTTTTATCAAAAATATGTGATAACCAACCTTCCACTCAGAAATACCAAAGTGATGATCATATAAGCGTGTTCTGTGACTAGGTAGAACTGATGATAAAATGGTGCTTAGTACAAGAATATACCTTGTACAACAAAGGTGTCACCAGGCATTTTATCACTGACTCCAGGTCAGATTAATGTAATACGAAAGCATGCACCCCCGCATCCTTTTTTATTTAACAGGACTGATCTTTCAGTTCAACTGTGTCTTGAGTCTGTGCCCAACAGGATGTGTGAAACCCATCTAAGCCAAGTTCATAGAGACACCCACCTGTTCAAGGATTTTTTTTTGCAAAACCCAGACATGAAAACAAAAGGCTGTCTTTTTTTAGACAAAATGAGGAAAGATTCAGCAATGGTTTAGGGAGTTGTTATCCTGCCACTCCTACAAATTAATCAAAACCATTCACCCTTTTACCATCCTTTCTTCTGCATTAATTTGCATACAGACCTGTTGGTTTTTTTGCCAACACTTCGGGATTATTGAGGCATATGTAAGAGTAGATAGAAGGCAAATATGCCTCAAAGGCAAGGGCTTGAAGACAGGAGCTTTCCCCTCTTGTTTGCTAGCAAGCATGAGATATGTTGTCATTCTTTGATAAATAAGAAATTAATGCCATAAACACCAATGCTCTCTTCAAATAGTTAAGGTTCATCCTTGATACCCTGCAGAAAGCATTCAGTACAATTCAAGGTGTAACAGTGCATCTTTGACTCAACACACTTATCTCCAGAAAACATCTGTATGTCTTTATGTCTGTGGTACGTAAATGGAGCCACTTCAGTGTGCAGCTATCAGATGGAATTTCTTTTAACTGGAACAACGCTGCTTCACAAGTAATTGTGCTATATATTAGATGAAGTCCTGAAAGAGAATAGTTCAGCTTTTATATAAGCACATGTGATGAATGAACAGCAGAATCAGCTGAGTCAGTAATCAATGGTTGACTACAAAATACATATGTCTGGAAATCCAGTAAATTGATTTATTTTCAGAAATCACATCTTATGTTGAATGTGGTGTTTATCAGCATTAATCTTCAATACTGGCTGCCAGTGGGGCTGTAAGTTATTCATTTGTGCAAGCTCCCTGATTGATGTTTTTCATACGGACTTCTACTCTCAAAGCAATATCTACATGGAAAAAACGTTTCACCATGATTAAGAGAATTATTGATGTTTTCATTGTTAGACAGTAACATGTCATCTAGGATTTACAAGTTGTAGCAGATGCAGTAGCTTCAAGTTTTAGGTATTTGGGAGGGTATTTTGGATTCAGATCACAGGATGAGAGTCCAGACAGTAGGAGATTTGGATGGCATTAATACACCTTTATGCCTTTGCAGTTCTGCTTTGAGTTAAAACCTTGATATTCGCTCATACAAAATCCAAGCAAGAGATACTGAGAAACACTGTTCACACCAGGGAAACACCCATGCAGAGGAACAGCAACCTCTAACATGCTCACTCTGGCCACCTCTACTGCCCCAGCCATGTCCCCACCACAAAACTACAAAGTGTGGAGAGGACCTACTTGGGGTAGGTCCATAATTCTCACTTTATGGAAATTTTCCATATGCCAGATAGAAAGCTTTTGCACCTCTCTTTTTATATCTACTTTCAAATCCTACCTACCTACCTTGTGTATTTTTCTAGCCAATTTCTGAATTTCCTTTATGATATTTTATCTTGCTTTTTTATAAATCAGCTTTAGTTGTGTACTCATTTATCTGCACCTGTATTTTCATCATATGTTTAGCAACAGACATACATTACTGAAATAAGTCTGTTGTTAGTTTTAAGGGATATTTGCTCGAGTGAATGTTGTTTTTTTTTAATTGGGTGTCAAGAGGAAGGAAACTGGGAGGTTTTTTTCCTTTTACTGTACTCACAATTTGGGCTGAAGTCTGAGGTCTGACTGTCCTAGTCAAATACTAGGATCGACAGGAATTTTAAAACAACATGAATCACATCCTTCTCCCTTTTAGCCAGATAGTACACCTCCAAGTTACATATTTTGGCTTCCTAAGGGTTAATTATTTTACCTCGGTAGTCTAATTCTGAATTTCAACCCTAGGTTTAAACCCTGGAGTGTGGATCTGAGAAATTGTCTTCTGCTAATCCAACTCCCCAGAGGCATTTTAGGTGATTACAGTCATTCTTGCTGTAATTTATATAATTATAGAAAATCTGATTTTTCTTGGTTGTCTTTTTTTTTTTCCCATTTGTCTCCTGTTGCCTGGCCTGAAATAGAAGGTAGAGATTTCATTTACGCTGCTAGATATGTAAGTGTATGTATTTTCCCCAAGCTGTTGTATTGATCATGGGATATTGTGGTGAGATTTACCAAGTGACATCTCTAGAAAAATATATCTGCACTGAACTACCCATCCAGCTGTACATGAGAGTCAAGATAAGCAGGTCCCAGTCTGCAGAAGTGTGGTGTATTAAAGGAAACCACCCTGTGGAGGCTACAATCAGTGTACGCACTGCATAAAGCAGTCCAGTGAATAGGACTGGAACTTGTGGGTAGCCTGACAGAGGACTATCAGCACACTGACAGCAGTGCCTTTCCATTCTGTGGGGAGAGGCAGTATTTTGTATTAAACCAATGAACTTGTAAGAAATGCAAGAGTACAAGTTTTGAATTGTCTTGTGAAATTAACTTACATCCTCAGATCATCACCATTTCACAAACCCTAGTAGAGTAGGTAACTTCTGTGCCTCTTCCAGAGATGAGAAACTAGAGGAGCCAAGAATTTGCAGATCCTCCCCTGCTCATGTAACTCCTGGGGCCAGTCATTGTGCAGGAAGGGTAATTGGTGCCGAGGTCTGGGGGGCACTATTAGCCCTGACCTGCCTCACCAGGTGCCTTCGCTGCACAGCCTGTCCCTGAGCCCAGGACCACCATTTCAGCTCATGTTTGGGATGATTATGGACTTGTTTATTGATCACTGGGTTGTGTCTGACCCTGGTTAACTTCACCAGACCTTGATGCATCTTCCCAGCTTGACCTTCCCACCTCTAAGGACTCACCTGATAACCTGAGTTCTTGCTTGCCATCCTTAGTCATGTCCTGCTCCCTTGCTCAGGGGTAGAAGGATGTGCCCTGGCTAGCGAGGTTCAGTGCCTTTAAACTTTTCCTTTTGCCTTAAAGGGTTTTTTTTCCAGTCTGTATGAAGAAAAACCTACCTTACATGGCCCACAATGTCTAACCTCTCCTCACAGCCCTGCATCCTCTTTTCGGACCATCTCTCTCTCATAATGCAGTGCATGTAAGTGATGTGCTGGGATTTCTAGGAGGTGTCCCATTCCACACACAAGCCATGGCAAGCCTTCAAGAGGTCATACATGTGTGTGTGTGTGTGTGCATGTGTGCGTGTGTGTGTATAAACACACCACACAAAAAAAAACCCTGAAGTCTACAGCAAACAAAATCCAAATAAAAATCCTTGGCAAAACACAGACAAAACTCCTATACACAGCTCAGAAAGGAGCATTATGGCAACAAGGAGACATGGATAAGCCTATATTCAGCATTGTATGGATAGACAGGGATTTAGTCAATGGTAAAAAAGAAAAAAAAAAGGCAAAAAAATTTAAAAACAAAGATTACACTTTTTTAATATGATTAAAAAGTTGGAAAGGGATGGGAAGCATCTTATTTCAAGTTGAAGATTTTATTCTAGCAACATGTATCAACTTTTATTGAGAAGGATGTTACAGATTGACAAAATAGGGATAATTTTATTCTGCTTCTCTTGTGCACTATAAAATGCCTGGTCTGGAAAGATCCCAGTTCAAATCTTGTGTCTCATAGAATCATAGAATGGCATGGGTTGGAAGGGACCCCAAGGATCATAGATCTCCAACCCCCCTGCCACAGACAGGATCACCAACCTCAAGCTTGGATCTACAGAAGGTTTGCAGGGTCTCTTGGGAAGGGCTCTGAAACAGAGATGTTCTGAGGTTTTGTCTCCAGCCGAAACACTTCCACTTCTTACGAAACACTTAAATGCTCATTACAGCACATCAATGAGAATGTGAGGATGAGCTGACCACTGCTTACTAGGAAACCTGCCCCAGAAATGAAACAGATTGCAATAAATAGATTGCAATAACTAGACAGAGAGGCAGACAGACAACTGTCAGACAGACACATGCCATCTCCTGTCTGATGTACTGTTTGGTTCCAAGGATGCAGGCAGAACTTCAGCCTCCAGTTCTGAAAGCACAGGATCTGAGGGGAGAAGGGAAAGGGGAAAGAAATTCTTCACACAAATTTCATTTGCTCACCATTCAAGTATGGAGCTATCTTAAATCCTTCTGAACAAAAGAGAATATTTATGGTGGGAGCTAAATGAAATTTTCAGAAATAATACTTGGTGGAACTGGGAATTTTGCCCTGGGAAGGAACTCATGGCTGTAATTGTCCACTGCACTGAGCTCTGCATCGATGTAACACCAACCACAGTGGCCCTTTGTTAGCATATGAATGAGTCCTGTAGAGCTTTAACTACTTGAATGAATCAGAATTCAACAAAAATCAGTAGTTCTTACTTTAATGTTAGCCTTCACAGTGATTGATTCACAGTATTTTTGTATTTATCAGTAATTAATTAATATCTTGGTGCACAAAGTAACTAATATAGCTGTAAGCCAGTAGATTCCTTTGAGTTTCCTCCCACTCTGGCATTCCAACAAAGAACAGGTGAATGAGGTATTTAATATATTTTTTTAATCAGGAAATATTATTCCTTAGCAATTTGCTTATATTAAAAAGCAGATAATAAAGTTCAGAAAAATATTTATTTGTAGCGGTTCACCACCTCTTCATTTACACATGACTTGTATTTCTTGCATTGTCCATTCTCTCCCTCCCCTACAGCTTTATTTTTATTACAAGTTTTTGTATCTGTTATTAGTGGTAAAATACTATTAGCTAGATATTTAGTTGGTGTCAGCTGGATCTGGCCCTGTCAGCTTTACTTGTCCCATTAAAATATAGGCAGTGTGTGACTGAAAAGCAGAAGAAAAGTAATCACTGTTAAATCATCAAGTAGGTTATTGCTTTTCTCACTCATCCCTCTGCACCTCACCCCCACATACTAAAAAAAAATCAAGACAAGCAAGGTTTTCAAATCATATATTCCTTCAGCAATAATAAGCTGGTTGATGCTTAAAGCCTCTCACCAACCTTAATCCCCTAAATCCCTTGCATGCCATAGCAAATTGAAATTCAGTTGGGGCTGTCCAGCCTTGTAAAGACAAACCATCCTTCATCAAAGAGGTGTCTGTATTGATAAATTGCTCCCTTCATACGCATGACACTATCTCTAAAAGTGATTTGTGTACATTAGGACAGCAGAAAAAGATGAAACGAAAAACCCTTAAGAGTAAACTAAGATGAAGAATACAAAAGATTACTCAGAGCAGTCAAGTGGCTTTTTACAGAATCAAATTTGGGGAAGAATCATTCATTGCAGTCTCTGTAAAACACAAGTCTGCATATAGGCACAGCAGATATGACTTACCATGGATGTAAAACCCACTGTGGAATTGCTCAGATGTGCTTGCAAAGCTATTGTGGGGATGGAGTTCATGAGGGCAAAATGCTGAGCAAATGGAATGAATTCTTCTCTTGTCTGATTGAAAGCAAACGTATTACTACATTAACGAGTATTTTGATTCCCTCTGTTCTATAGAGCTGGGCTGAAAGCTTAAGATCTTGTTGTGGTTTATCCAGTGCACAAGCTCATTTTTCTCCTCGGTGGCACAGCTCTGGCTGCTGCTGTTGCTTCTGTCTTCCAATCTGAACTCACCTGTCCTGAGTAGCTATTCTTCACTGCCTTCCCCAGTGCTCCTAGTAAAATGCACTTTGAGAAAGGTTTGTTCCTGTCATAGATGTTCGCAGAAACTCCTGCTTAGGGTGCAGAATGCTGTGCTGCTCCTTGCACAACAGGTGCCTTTGTTGTTTCTGTGATTAAGAAATCTAGAGAGACAAAAGCTAAGGGAAAGTGAACACACAATAGAGTACTGAAAGAGATTGTGCAGTAGGATAGGAAAGAGGCGTATAGAAGAAGCATTAAGGAGTCAATTCAGTAACACTTGTAAGAATATCTGATTTAAGGTATGCAAATGAATCAGAACCTGCAGTTTCAAACTTCATTGCACGCCTCAGCTGTTCCACTGAGTATTATTAAAACCAGAAGTAACCAACCAAATTTGTTACTTAAGTAAATAGGCTTTTCTTGAATGTGTGTTTCTGTTTTCACATGGGATATTTAGAGCCAGGGAATGGATTTGGTGTTCCTATGCATTTAGGCACATAGACACCATTTTTTTTTTATTTTACGTAAACCTCATTTATAACATGATATAAAAAAACCCCAAATTGTGTTGCTGTGTAAAATAGCTTGTTTAAATTGCAAGTGTAAAATAGATTTGAGTCACATCTTTATCTGGACAGAATTAAATATAATTGGAAGATAACGGTTTGATAGTAACTGCTGTAGCAATACAGTTCTGTGTTGCAGTGATTAGTGGATGAACATCAATTTTGTGGCAATAAGGAGAAAAAATTCTTGCTAAAGAATCTACTCCGTAAACTCCCAGTCCTAATTCATAAGGAGCAAAAGAGTATTAACAGTTTTCCTGTGTAGAGAGCCCTCTCTTGTCTCCTGCTACAAAAATCTCTCAGACCTCAGGCTCTGTAACAAAGAACAGGGACAAGTTATGGTGAACCAAATTTTGCAGCTGTGCTTTGAACCTATTTCCAGTCCTTCTCTCCCACTTTCCACAGCCTTCCCAGTGGCCCTATGGGCACTTTAAAAGACTGGCCACTAAGGACAACATTTGCCTGCCTAAAACTCTTCCCTGAAGAGCAGCCACACCAAAAGCACCAAAAAATGAAATCCAGATGAGAAAAGAGATGATTCCCAAAAAAAGGAACCTTTTTAGAAATATGTGGCAAGTCGATATGTATATCCCTGAAGGTAATCAGAGCAGACATGAGAATTATGCTGATCCCTGCACAGATCCTTTGTCTCTCCTTAAGGTTGGTGACTCACATCACAAAGGACCTTGACAAACAGAAGTGATTGACACTCTCCTCATTCAAGCCTGATGTGCCTCAACCATTTTTCCATGATTCAATTTTGTATGCATGATCTGAGTTCTTCTACAATGTGTTGTTCAGAGAATTCAGATGGCTTTGCACACCTGATTAATTGCTTAACTAATCCAACAGGATTTTCTTTCCACTTTGCAAATCAGAATCTCAAGTAAATTCCTCCACAAGGGTTGCACTCATATGTTTATTTTAAACATAATATGGGTGCAGATGTACAAACCAAACTGTAACCTATATTGCCTGCTTTATTAACTTGCTATTGATATAAAAGCTCGGCTCTCTTTCAGAAAGTCATTGGGATTGAAGGGCTCAAGACAGGGTAGTAATCAGAAAGGAAGAAATGGCAGCCAATATGGATGAAGGCTTGGATGAGACTCACAGCTGCCTGTGTCTTCACACACTTGTTGCCTCTGCGCTGTCCACTATGTGCACATAAATGTATGTGCATACATTACTCTCTGTTAATAATCAAATGCTGCTGTTCAGATATTTCATGTCCCTGGAAATTTTTCTCATGATGTAGAATTATTGCCAAGAAAGAGTGCTCATACTTACATCTCCTTTCACCTTTATTGTCTGCAGAATCCGAGAAGTCAGCATATCTTCTGTCATTTCTACGATCTGTCATTATATTTGTATCTTTAGTTCAGAATTTAATTCTGATATTCAAACAAGTTGAGTCATCCCACAGGATTTCTTAAGGAACTTGAGAAAATTAATTAGTTAAAATGTTGATCCTATTGATCGATGTTGATTTATTTTGTGCCATACATTAGTAGCTGTCATTTTACAGTAGCATAGAGAGATGTATTAGGCCAGATCCTCCACGCAGACCTGATTTGGTCTGTGATGGACCTATAGCCTGAAGACCTTGTTATTTAAATAATCAAAAGAGATAGAGGGTAGGGGAAGCACGGGAATTCTTCCCAGTTTGCACATTTGAGTGGAGGGATGGAGAGCTGGATTCACACCACAACCAACAGAAGCACAGCTATGCTGGGTGTCTCACAAGCAGAAACGAAGCCCTGTGGAGGCTGGGTCAGCCCATCCATTAAACAGGGAGCCAAGGGCAACTGTGCTTCCAGCCAGAGAGGTTACCCTGAGGGGCTGCAGAACACAGATTTCTTTAAAGTTACATGATTGGTGAAAGATGCCGATAGCTCCCCAGGGGAGGGTTCTACAGTGCCTTAATTCTCATGGAAATAAAGCAGCTTGATGGCTTTAAAAATCAGGTCCCATACTTCACCTTTCCACTATTTCTTATTGCCATAATGTTTACAGCAAAAACAATTTGGCTGGTCTTCTTTTGCCCCTGAGCATCCCCATTCCCACTCCTCATTCCCCTTGACCCTGTCAGACCTGCTTTAGCTCCATTGCTCTCATATTTACCCAGCCCTGCCCACCCGGCCTGGGGTTGCAGCTCCAGAGATGCTCAGGGACCCGGCACACAGCCAAAGGGCTCCCCTGGACCGATACCCACAGCAGCAGCCGCTGGGGAGCACTGAGCAGCTCGCGGCCTTCATGCTTCCCAGTGGGCAAACCCACCTCCCATGTAACACCCACCGCCCCTTTCAGGCCCAGGTATCCAACAGCTCTTTCTTGTCACTGAGCATCAGCCATGCCAGCCTCGTGCGGTACGAACGCTTCCTTGCTCCCAGGTAAAAATGCCTGCTGATATTCACAGCTGCCCCCCATACAGAACTGCCCCCACCTCCTCTGATATCTTGGAGTAGTAAACCGTTTGTTTAATCTCTTTGCTTTTCCCTGACTGCCAGTAATGAAATGCTGCTCTTTCTGAAATAATTTCCTGACTATTTGCTAAGATTCATCTCCGACATTTCATTAAATATGATCATTTAACTGTACAAGTACAAATGTATTTTTAATTTAGCTTACTGCAGATATTATAGATGTGGGGAAATGAATTCGCATTGCTCTAGGACAAATATATCATTCACATATGAATGCCACAAAAGAACAAATTATTAAAAATTACTGAAACTTCCACAAAGATTTATACTTAACATTTCCATTTTCAATCTCAGTGCCAGGGAAACATATAGCTTGTCACTATATCACACATGATATTATGAAGAATGTTTGGAAGATTTCACTGGGAATCTTTATCAGCATTTCAGTCTTGGATTTCATACCAAGGAGCAAACTCTGGTTTCAGGAAGAAAGGTGAATTCAGCTGGGGTTTGTTCGGGGAATATTGACTTATCAAATAGGCTTTCGTGCAAAGAGTTCCCTGACCACACATAAAAAGAGCTATTACTGTAATGAAGATAAGCCCAAAAGAATAGAAATAAATTAAATATTGATTAATTTATCCAATGCATCTTCTCTCCATAATGTTTTGTAAACCATGTGTTTATAAACTGTCAGTCAAGGTTAAAAAGTAGGAAAGATATAAACAATGAACTCCCACATTGGTCACAAAGAGAGATGACACAGACCCCAAGATGTGTTTCAAATATTTTTTCATTTTAGCAAGAGTTAGAAGTGAACTGTTTTGGGTTGGGTTGCTTAGGGTTTTTTTTCCTGTTTCAGGACTAAATACTGTTGTTTAGTAGAAGCAGAAAATAAAACAATTACTTTCAATAAATATTGTGTGGTTTAATATTAAAAGTGTATTTTTATATCGGCAAAACTTCCAAACATCCAGTTTAGAAAGGTCTGTAGGGGGTATATTGTGCTAATCTCCATATAAAGAAGAGAAAAAGAAGGCAGTCTCTGCTCCTGAGGATCACAATTTACTTCTTAGAAGGTAAACAATTTATGAACCTAATGGACAGGTTGATAAATAGCAGCAGTTCTCTGAACACTTCAGAGTGGTGCAGTGAAATTTTAAAGATATATTTCAGTCTTTCCTGGCCTTGATGACTTGGCTTCAAAATTACTTGTATCTTGGGCCATTGTTATGCTCTATTTTTGTACAGTATAGGGAGGTCTGGATGATGACTCTTCTGCTTCTGGGGGAGAGGAATAGTAACAATAACACAATAGCAGAAAAATCATGTGTTGAAATTAGACAGGGAAAAAATGACGTTGCTAAAATGGGGGAAATGTATTTCATCATGTTCTGCTTCCACGAAATGTAATATTTTCTTGTGTTCCATGAATTTCCTTTTCCACCCTGTACATATATTAGAAACCAATTAGTATTTTGAACTTTCCCTACTTTCTCAAAGAGCAACTCTTGATGATTTTTCTAAACTTGAAATAATATTGAATTGGAGGGTAGTGCTCCCTCTGTGACTCAGAGCTTCCAGATTTCCCCTCCACAAACTAAAGGCTCTTCTTTCAGTGGGAAGCTGCTCTGCTTCGCTTACAACAGTGTGAGACTCTTGTTTCTGAAACTCATTTTGAAAAATTAATTTCAGATTTTAAGATCAGGAACCAGCCACTTAGACATATTCAGGTACTTAAATAACTCTTCTTGCTTTCAAAAATTATTGATAAGAATTTCAGAAACGAGAGAACACTTTCCCTTTTGTATAATGTTACTCGTATAAACAATGTGCCAGACTGCTCCAGTGGATCAAGTAAAATAATGAGGGAGAGAGCAACAGAGAAATATTGCCAAAAGATAAATAATGTTCTGCAATCAGCCTGTCAAATTCTTATTGTAGCTTGAGTAAAGCAATGTGCTTTTTTTCCCAGTTAATTATGCATCCAGCTCGTAATGAAGTGGGTTTAGGATGCTACACATAATGCTATTTTATTTCAGTGTATATGATAGTCTATGAAGAGACCAGAGGTGAAAGCTTATCTGAATTCATGTCGATGAGGTTTAGCATACTTTAATTTTTTTAATTCTTCATAGTTTCCCAGTGGACATTTAAACATGTCCTACAGCAGGCCAAAGATTAGGGCAGCTGAGAGGTGACATAACTTCAGTACTGGGGAGATTTGGCAGAGATGGAAAACAGACCTTCACTCAGGGTGCTGAGAAGCCACATGAGATATAGGGGCCTTGGATGTTAAGAGCTAGTGACTTGGAAGTAGTTTCCACTTCTAAACATCTGACCTCACATCACTCAGGTCCCTCATGAAACCTTCTTCTTCTTCCAGCTTTCTATGCTGCTGGATGGGACGGGATGCTGAGCTTACTCATAGACAGAGACCAGCAGCACAACTCCTACCTCTACTCCTGATTTGTTGGGTGAGTCTGATCAAATTCCTTCACACCTCTCTTGCCCCTGTTTCTGTATGATCCACTAAGCCGTCAGCTCTTCCTGTCAAAAGACCCAGTACTTACACCAGCACAGCAGAACGACATGGGGAGGGTAAGGGAGAATGACAATCCTGAAGCTGAAGATCATGCAGGGTATATAGTTTCAGTCCCTGACATGGTGCAGGTATTTACCAATTCTGTTTAGCAGACTGTGCTATCAATTCTAGCATCATAATGATGTTTATTACATGGACTAGAATAAATGTTAAGAGTTTAAATGCAACAAACCAGCCTCTTGAAACAGTATCCTCATCTTCTGATGAGGAAAACATTAAAATAAAACATCAGGAAAGCTTGCTTTCACCTCAGTGGCTCAGCTGTGGTAATATTGGAAGAAATCTGTCTGAGAATAAAGCTATTAGACCCTAATATGCACATAGGAAGAAAACAATGAAGAAAGGCAATGCCAACAATGACACAACTGCTGACTTCTTTCAGCAGTTTTTCCTTAGATTTTCTAGTTTATTTTATACCCTGTGTATCTGTAGTCCAGCTGAATTCTACTTTGGCTCTTCAAACACATTTGAAAGCCTGGCCCTTGATGTTTGTAAAGCAAACTCCTACTGAGGTCAGTCACAACTTCACTGGAAAAAACACACAGAAAACTAACAAGCAACTTAGGATTCAGCTCAACTTTATTTTATTACATTTCTTCTCTGAGAAACAATAATAAACCTGGTGTCTTGCTGGAGTGTCCTCCCAACCTTTACCTGTTAATGGAAAATAGATGGCTTGTCCAATATTATAAAGAGATGCTTGTAGGGACCTACCACAGATTTCATTGACTGTAGATGAATGTGTATGTATGAGCTGGAATGAGCAGCACTGTTGCACAGCTGATCACATTGCTTTTGTCAAATACCAATAATACTGTCAGGGATTAGAAGGAATAGCTAATGAAGGCACAACCCTTATGTTTTAACTGATCCCCCTCTCTGTAAGGGGATACTTGCCAAAGTCACTGCTTCTGTGTAGCTGACAGAATATACAATGTAGCCAAGTGGCAAATGTATAAACCAACATAGGTAAATGCCAGTATTACACCAGTGGATGGTTCTGGCCAATAATAATGTTTTGCAGTTAAAAAGAATAACTGAATAATGGAAAATCTGAATAATGATGCTGCGACAAATTCAGTTTGTGAATAGAGATACTGTGACTCATAGGTAGTGGGAATAGCAGATGCTTGAGGAAAAGCCAACTTAAGGAAGTTAAGTACCAAATCTCACTGAATTTCAACTGCCATGTTAGTTATCTAATTGCACTGTGATAAGAAAGCTGCTTTTAAAGGGCCTGCAGCATTTTTTCTCTTTTTTTTTTTTTTAATCTTTTTATCAAGTTTCCTTGAGCAATTTCTTTTCTTCCCCAAGGATGGTCTTTTCTGAGCAGTGAAGGAGAAGTCCTCATGCCTGAACTTCTTCACGGACTCTGTGCCTTGCTAGTGTTATGCTTTTTTGATTTTCCAGTGCCCCTGTTTACAACACCAGCAAGTATTCTGCAATCTTCAAATCTGTTCCAAGATACATGGAATAGAAGAGAGCAGAGGCTGGTTTTAAAGTTTGAGGTTTTTTTCTTAGGATGGAGCTAGTGGAAGAATTGTCTTGATATTTGACCAAGCAAATTATGCCAGCTAGTAGGTGCTTTAATTTGTATGCCTGAGGCTTAAACAATGCCACATCCACTTAGGGACCTGAGCGTTACAGTTCTGCTCCTGTTACAGTTAGCGATATCGAGTTGTGTTACCAGGGATGTGTGTCTGTAAGTCCTACTGGCTACATGTGTGCTTATGTGTATATTTCTAGCACAAGGGTTTAAAAATAAATCTAAATACGATAGAGAGGAAGTGAAATTTTTAATTTAGATAAAATGATCCAGTGGTACATGCTTGTGGCCCAAATGAACAAAGGTGTCACAAGTAATCAAAAGTTTAGGGTCCAGAATCCCTACTAATCCAAAGTGATCTTGAATGCAGGATGTCAAAAGCTTTAGAATTGATAAGAGAACAGTCCTAGATCAGCATGACACGGCAAACAACCAGTTGATGTGCGGAGTCAAATAAGCCACACTAATACACAGGAGACTTGATTTATTTTAAAATAAATATCTATAGCTTTTCCCATCAGGATCTGTCCCCTAAAATGCTGTGGCTTTGTTTATGGATGCGCATCATGCAAGCATGTATTAATGAGATAAAGGCCAACTAATTAGATGTTTGTTTCAAGCACTTCACCTATGTTCTAAATATTCTGATTACCAGCTGCGGCATCAAACCGGTGTATAAGTTACTCCTAGAGCTGTCATCTCCTACAATAAGTAACCACCTCCTAGTGCTCACTGAACATCCCATCTACATACAGTTCCTACTGCTGTTGTTCTTACTGTGTGTCTACAGATTTACAACGCATTGACAAAGAGCCACACTAGTAACAGGACTGGGAAATGAGCAGCAAGTACAAATTAATCAAGGCCAATAATTTTCACCATCCTTGCCCAACGTAAAGATGGTTTCTTCTATGCAACATTCAACTCAGTCACTGAATGAGATTTGTCCTTCCATAAAACAGGAATATTGCCATTTGCAGACAGAGAGATGGAGGTCTTTTCTGCCACCCACCTTGAAGAAGCTATCTGATTGGGATGCTGTGAGTCTCCCTGCACTGAGATTTTTAAAGTGTTTTGACATTTAAAAATGTGCAGGTGAAGCTCCTGTGGAAATGTGATTTTAAATTTATGTCAAGCAAAGTCTTTTTAGAGACAGTGCTGATTTTCAATTCGGAGGCCATGTGTATGACTATGCTTCATACTGGCCCTTAATAACGATTGCAGTTACACCAGTGATAACAGCATAGTAACAATATTGGGAATAGTTTAGCTTACTCTGCACTGACGTGTAAAATGCTGTTGAGTTCAGAAAACTGGACTCCATTTCCTTTCTCAGTTATGTACTGTCACACAGACACTGCTTGCATAATTTAGTTATAAATGATCTGTTAATCCATGTAGCATCGTTTTAAAAGCAGAAGCCTAATGATGATGGCAATAATGATAAAAGCAACAAGATGGTCAAAGGAGGAAGGACTTGCTTACCAGGGAGAAATACGCATGCATTGGTTGTAGTCAACAATATCAGCCAAAAAAATGTCATGATTTTAATGCAGTATGCTTAAGTGGAACTGGAGAATTCTCTGTCCCAGATCATTCAAGCTACCGTGCAGTAAAAGCCAAAAGTATCTATAAAGACACTGTACGCTCAAGTTGTTGGCACTGTGTTTCTCACCAGGGTCCTTGTCCCCTGACTGCCAGCACTGCACACATAGTTGTTCACACCCAAGCTTTGGAAACCTGGCAAGGAGCAGAGGACAGACTCTGCTGGACCATGAACATACTGCCCGGCCACGAGACATCGTCTGATGCGGATGATAACGGTGCTGTAGATGGGACATAAGACTGTAAAGCAAAAGGAGTTTCAAGTCTGACAAAAATGATCACAATAATTTTATGAAGAAATTGGTGAGAAGAAATACTTGATGCTAAGCACAATTGCAGACTAAGCATTAGCAAGAAGTGGTGGATCACCACAAATGTAAATATAAATATATTAGAAAGCAGTTCAGATTTTCTGGAAAAATTGGCTGTTATACTTTGCCACAGAACCAGCTGGGCTGAAAAGCAAGTAATCACCTGCTAAAGCACAAGTTGTAAACCATCATCAAAGATCTGAACATTCAGTGGTCTTGCATTCCCCTCCTTATTTTAGAAGGTCCTGAAATAAAATTCTGAGCAAAAACACTACTTTTGTGAACAGCCTCTGGTAAAACAACAAAAAAGATACTTAAAAACCTATTTAACTTCCTATAGCAAGTGCCCTTCAGGTCCCGCATATCAAGCAAACAGGTAAATTGTAATGACAGAGTCATTTTTAAGGGGCACTTTTTTGTGTCTTTACTTTGGTACAATTTTCTCCTTGTCATTTCTTGAAAAGCCTATTACTCATCATTAGAGTTTTCTGGTCTCTCATTTATACAGTGATACAAGAAAACACTTTCTGCATATACCCTGCTCTTGCATAAGACCTGAGCAGTTTTTAGTTGTTTTGGTTTGGTTTGGTTCTTTAATTTTGTCTTTCTTGAAATAAAAAACAATATGTAAAGAAAAAAAATCACCCAGTCTCATCCACTGCTGCTGTATCGTTACTGTGTTTACCCAGCTGCGTGTTCCTAACAGAGATCCTGTTAAAATGTGAGCTGGAACTCGGTATTAATTCCACTAAATGGTAGCTATGTTTTGCTGAAACAACAGTCTTACCTAAATTTGCTAATCTGCTACTGAAGTAGCAAGTAAGTAAGCTGTGGTAGCTAAAATGGGAGAATGGGAGACACAGAGGACAATCTACCCCAGTGTTTCTGCACTTTGCCTCAATGACTTCGGTCAAGCTACATAAGCCCCTTTCCCCCTTTTTAACCATCTTCAAACTGTTTATTCAAACTGATGTTTAGCTTCATTACTGAGGTGATGTTAAATGTATTAGAACCCACAAGCATTGCCTCTTGAGTAAGCCTTTGCTTTGTAAAACGAATTTGTGACACGTTGGGGAATCTGCCTGTCTGCATCTTATGAATTCTAATTTTAATGTGAAATTACACTATTATCAAATGTATCAGAGTAAGTAGGAGCTACCATATGTTGTCTGTGCTGTATCATATATCGACCAGGCTTGAGAAAACATGACTCCTTGAACATCAGTGCTTTCCTATTGAAATGCAAACCCTGTGTAATAATAACTGCTTGAAGTGAGGAAAGTAATTCATCCATTTTTTCTGTGAGAGGAAGAATTATGCAATACAAAACCTTTTCTAGGAAACAAAAGTATTGGGTGTGAAACTCACATAGCAAGACTGGAAGCATGTGACAAGTGAGAGGATGAGAGGAATACATCCTTGTTGTAGGGGAAGACTTAAAATCAGGCAGAAACTAGGTGCAGAGCAGGTTTCCTTTGAACAGAGACATAAAGACAGAGGCTCAGTAGTCCCAGTGGAAAGCTATGTTGAAAAAGGCATTCAGTGTTGGCCTGTATAAAAAGATCTTTTGAGAGTAAGCAAAAATCGAGGCATGGAATGTATGTAGTTTATTGCTCTATCCAGACCTGAATTTTTCATGCTTTGTGGGAACAGACAAATTCATTTTAAGATCTTGCACAAATTGTCTCTGTGTGTCATGTCATTTACTATTACCTGTCTTTGAGGGGTTAAATTATAAATGCAGAGTGTCTAATGTGTGCACACTCTGGCAAAGGCTTTAATTACACTATTGGGGAAACAGCACCCACCTGGAAGACCTGGAGCAGCTACAGCCAAGGTCTCCATCTCTGTGGTAAGGAAGAGCAGATCTATGTGCTGGAAATATGATGTGAAGCTAGAAGGGAATGTTTGCAACATCATAACCCAGCCTAAAACATGAAGCCAAAACAATAGTATTCACTTATCTAACTACAACTTTGACAGGTTTTGTGTACGAGGAAAGTGTAAAGCCTCAATTGAACATATTTAAAGGGAAAAGTTATAGAAGAAACAAGTTCTTTCTGTAGAAATCTTAATTTGCATATTGCAGCTCACCTTGATAGTTCCATTCTGCATTTGGCTACACTCTTCTTTGACTGTTCTATCCAAAGCAGCATAAGCAAAGAGGGAAAATCTTTGCCTGCCAACCAGAAGAGGAGAAAGAAATATTTCAGAGGAAACCAGAATTACTCCTTTGTTTTAACTATTAGACCAAAGTTTTATAGGTCTCCTAGTTTTGTTTTGGGCTTCCTGCACGGATAACCTGCACTTGATACACAAACGCTTTCAGAAGCTGAATGGAAAAGCAAGAGGAATACCAGGAGCAGACTTTGTAGACCTGGATTGGACAATGCTACACTACCACAGGTGACTTTGGGGAATCAGAACCTAGCAGGAGCAGGTACAAAGGAACCCACATCCCATAACCATGGGAAAAGACCACGCATACATGATTAACACTAGATGCAGCTTAGAGCAGAGCAAGACTTTGTGATACTAGGGAAACACTTCCTCATGTTTACGCGTAAGGCTGAAACTCTGCAGTCATCACATCAGACCTTCCTCCCACTGGTGCGCAGAGCAGTACAGGTCCCATCTAGATATGCACACATACACGACTGTCCTTCTGTTGTACTAGCCTGTGTACATTGTGCAGAGTTTATGGAAGCTCTGGTTTTTGTGGGTGTTGTAGAAGGCTGAGAGAGCTCAGGTGTTGGTTTAAAGCAGAAGTTTTAATGAAGCAGGCAGACAGCATGCAATTTGTCAGAAACCCCAGCAGTACCAACTTAATACATCCAAATACTTTCAGCACTTTTAAATTGGTAGAATGCGATTATCCTGACTCAGTGCTTTGCATCCTGCATCCAAAACTGTTTTGGTGTGGCCTAAGTTTCCTATTGTTAGATTTACTGTGGCCACAGATTTATCCAGCCAATAATTTTTTCTATTTCTTTTAAAAATTCAATTAGTTATTTGCTAGTTTTGGGGGCTTTTTTGGTAGATCTTTGTTCCCGATGGTTCAGTAGAGTTACTAGCTCAAGAGTGGTTGTGACGTAGTTAAAAGTTCTATATTTTTCATTGTAAATTCCTCAGTAAAAGTGACTATTTTAATCTTGTACAATACTGGTCACATTGTGATTAAAATAGCAGGTAATATCCATAATGATGCTTCAGCTACATGGAGACAAGTCAGTTCCTACCAGAGAAAAGTCAGTAAAGCAGAAAAAGAAAGCTGATATTTGAATTTATTAAATCCATTCACATTTAATAGATATGCAAAAAGATGCAGCCTTGTACTGTACTCAGACAGCTACCAACTCAGATGGAGATGGACTGCCAGATGCAATCAGCTGCAGTAGAATCAGATCCAACAACCTGACTTTTCTTTTTCTTCGCCTTCTCCTCAGCATTCGCCAAACTTTTCAGAATCACTAAGATCTATTCTGCTGTACCATTTTGTATGGGTAAGTGAATCACATGAAGTTCAAGATTTTGAAGACTCTATCAAGTTGATGGCTTGTCTTCCATGTATACCTATCACTTCCAAAATACTTCACTGGTCTCCACCGTTTCCTTGAGTTTCACAAGTAGGGTCTGTACCACAAAGTCTTTCACCAACAACAGAAGCATGTCCACCTGTACAATCTCCAATTTTGAGGCTAGTCCATGAGTAAGAAAGAACATTTAGCAGTTTAAGATTCATTAAGGCTCTGGTCCTTCAATGCATTCTCCCCTATGGAGAATCACCAAATTCAGTGCGTTCTCTGTGGAGAGGAGCACATGCTCTCAAACCACTTCGTACAAGGGGAAAAGTTTGGGGGTTGGACCCGATGATCTCTTGAGGTCCCTTCCAACCCCTAAGATTCTGTGATTCTGTGATTCTGTGAAAAGTTGCAGAAGTGTCTATAGCAATCCCTATAGCAGCCTGTCAGCTGCACAGCAGAAAACATGCTAATTAAAATGCATTTTGTAGCTATTTAAACTTAGTTCTTAGATTCAAGAATGTATATATTCAACCCTTTGGACCTTTGAATTTCTTTATTTTGTATGACAGTTTGCCTTCCTGACCATCCATCAGCTAGTAATTAATTATAAGAAGTTAAATAAGTCTGTACCAGCTTTTTTTGTTTTTCTTTTTTTCTCTTCCTCTGACTGAAGAATTGTCATAACAGTCAGTGCAAATGGTCGGCATGAGACCGTGTTTTGGAGTGGTTCTGGTTGAATACCAAGCTTTGCCTTCTAAGCTAAGTGTAAAAGGACCCTCCCTTAACTAACTGCAAGTGTGCAGATGTTAAAAAACCAAAACAATCCAAACCAGAGATTCATTCTTCATTTTTTACTAGAATCTATAGATTGATGTTAAAAGACTGATTACAGTTATATTTAACAAGATGCATCTACTGACAATTGCTGTAAGATTTATAAAGCTTTGTATCTGTGTCCTAGATTGCAAGAATAGACAGATTAAAGCTGAAGCCAGGAATATGGCAATTAAGATAAGCAATTGGTAACCTTAAAGAAAAGGTAAAAGAACCGATTCCTTGCATCATCTCCTTACTGTCAATAAATGAGATTGAACAGGAGGAGGCAATTACTCTTTTCTGAGCTACAGAAGAAACAAATTGCACAGAGAGTTGCACTGGGTGGCTCTGGCAAACACTTTTACTAGTGAGAAAAAATATGTACCTTTAACATTTTGCTAGGATATACCAGCCCTGGGGTACATTGTAAAGGCTAATCAGCCAGCCTTACAGGCAGCTGAGATGCTAAACAGCTCAGAAGGATACTTATTATTAAGTATAATCTTAGTAATGCATTTTCTTACTTCATCTATTTGTAATTTCATTCTATTATTGCACATGTGTATTATTTTCTAGCTAACTCTAAGTTTTTATCCTTAAACCTTCTCTAAGGATTTAAGGATCTGACAAACTACAAAGCATCCCAGTTTTTTATCCCTGAAGTCAGAGAGCTGAAATACTCTTTGTTGTGCCCTGCATCCCAATACCTTTATCCATGGTCTCCAAAGAGTATCAGAGGGCCGAGCTTCTGATTCAGTCAAGCTGAGAAAAGATAGTGTGTGAAAGAACCATCGCCCGTGGCCTGGGTAAAGGAAACGTGTTTCTCGATTCTAGCAAAGGATTCAGGAAACTGGCCTAACTTCAGGCTCCTTAGACCACAATAGAGCATAGCATATATTATAAACTGTGGTATGTAGCTACACCCTGGAAAAGTAATTACAAAACATTTTGTGTCTAATAAGGTATTGCTAACTGATTGCTTTGAGAAACTGTTTAAAAAGCAATATTGAAATTACTGTACTAATGTGGCAAAGTGGCTGCTGGGATTGTTTGCCATCAGAGGGCCCTTTATTCCTTCATTACTTGTAATAGCTGGCAGTAACAATGAAGGCATTTTTCTTAATAACAATAATCACAATAATGCACATTTAAGATCTCACCCTGGCTGAGATCTGAAGTCTTGTTGTTCACACACACACATTCTTGTCACGAGCTTTTTATTTTCCTAACTAACAGCTGTTAGAATCAGCATAAGAACCTCTACTGACATGATCTGTGTGTAATTACATCCTCCCTCACACATCTGCATGCAGGGTATTGGCATTGGTGTGCTGTCGAATAGCTCTAGGAAGCTTCAAGTTTCCTCCCCCATTCAACTGTCTGAAGTTACCGCACTGTGTCACCTCCAGCTCCTGAAACATATGTCTCTATGCTTTTCAGCTCCTTCGGTGATAGTACTGAAGTATTATCTTTCTTGTATGTGCATAGGAAAAAGAAAAATAAAAAGGAGCAAAGGTGGCAGTTTGGAGGTGCAGCTGGATACTTTGTGTGGGGAAAACAGAAGAGTATAGAGAGCAGAGGTGTGCTTATCCTTGCCTTCCTGCAGATCTCAAGCAAAGCTTAGGATAAAATGAAAAGCAAGAGCAAGAACGGGGGCAGGCAACTTGAGTCAGGGATTCAAGTGTAGTTCTTCTTGAATAACCTCATCCCAGCCATACAGGAACAAATTACAGAACTTTCTTTACATGAATCTGAGCAACACATTTGTAGCGTCATTTTTTTAAATCTTACTAAACAGCCTGCTAGGAAATATTCATACTGGGTTGCATTTGTCATGGAAAAATGCTGTAAAGGATATCTAAAGAGGTCTGGACTTACTAAGGCCAGGGGTTCTCCCATTTCTTCTGTTAGCTCCCAGTGATCAGACTTCTCTGGTTCATGATGAAGTAGCACAAAAGAAGGGGTGACATTGGTGACTTCCAAGTGGCTTTTGCTAGTTAACTCGTTGGCAGAAAATCACAGTACTTATCAGCAGAAAGACAAAAGCGCTCACCAGATGATTGGAGAGGCCCATCAAGGAGAGAAGCAAAAGAGAAATAATTGCTAGGAAGTTTTCTGAGTGCGTTTCCAACTTAGGCACATGCATAGCGCTACCGAAAACAAAGATGACAACCAATAATAATGCTTTGCTAGAGAGGCAGGTCTAGGTCACGGCTGCGCTGATGCTGGTCAGATCTGATTGTCTGTGACAAACAGTGCTGAGTAATTGCTCTAATCACTCCGGTAGGCATTGTACCTTGGCCCAGCAAAAGAATGATGCAACAGCGGCTTCAGAAGCCTGCCACCCCTTCAACCTGACATCTCTGACAGCAGCGCATTCATTTTAATGGGAGGTTTATTTGGAGTTGCTGCTGTTCAACAGGGGAGAGCCCAATGAGTATTCTTATGTTGGCCAGAGATAAGGGCCTCATTAAAGTGCTCAGGAGTACTTATTTGCAGGTTGACTTGCTGTGATGATCAGTTGGTGGAAAACTATAACAACGAGAAGCGCAAAAACATGTCATAGAGCATCGGCTGCAGGTTTGTGCTCCTCTAGAGCAGTGAACAATTAGGGTGGTGTGTCATCAAAACTTTCATGTCAACAAAGCAACACATTCACTTTAAATGAGACAAAGTCAAATCTACTTAAAGGAAACCGAAACCGGAACATTCTTCCAAAGTGCATGCCACTTCAGGTCACTAGACTGTTAGAAGAGTATTGGTTGAAAAATTCCATGAGGAATCTGTAATTCCCCTCCTGTAATTCCCTGCTATTTTTTCTTCTTCAGGTTTGCATGTTCTCCGCTTGTAGCAGCAAGGTTGTGTGAAGTCTGCTCCCCCTTGTAAAGCAGCCAAAGCAGCCTGAGATACTTCCATCTTTCCTGTTACAGGATGCCTCCAGAATGACAGCTGTGCAGAAAGGAGCAGTTTGTTTGCCTAATTGCAAAAGGGCACTACGTTTCTGAAGCGCTCCAGCCACTCTGCACTCCTATTTGCTGCCTCTGAAGTCAAGTGTGTTCAGGGCTCTCCATAACTGGGCAAGGCTGATGCAAACATTAAGTGCCCGAGGTGAACTTGAGTATCTGGTTTGCTGGCTGCCACAAGACACATCTGTCTCATAAGCAGTATGCACTACATGATTTTATTGCCCACTCTCTCCGTATCAAAAGGAAACACGGCTTGCTGGGATGCACTCCCAAGTATCTCATCTATAAACACTAAGTGAATTGTCATTGAAATATAGAGCATAGCCTTCTATTATGAGAGCTAAAATGTTTAACACATGGGTGAGTCCCCTCTGGGGGACTAACACTTGGCAGAGCTGGCCTCCCTTAATAACATGATGTTCTCCAATGGAATGACTACAATAGATAATACTAAGTGGATGTAAGTGAAAGGCGTGCTGGCAAATACTTTGTTTATTTTTATTCACTTGTGTGTGTGTGTGTGTGAGCAGCAGAATATGTCTGTGAGGAGGTCAAGCTGCTTGACCTTCAGGAAGCAGGTGGGACTGCAAAGTTAGCAGCACTGCTGTTCGCACAGCTTTAAACATCCATCCCCTGCAATGGAGGAAATCCAGAGCTGCCCTTTACCTAGGGCAAGTTTACAGCTGGCTTCACATCAGGCCATGGGAGCTGTGACTCAGTTTTGTATTTAAAATTAATTTTTCTCTTAATTATTTGCTATTAACTTAGGTTCTTGGCATTTTCAGGAGCGTGTCAGTGGGTGCATGTGGCATGTGTGAGTGTGTGCATGTGAGGAGAGAGAAAGAGGCCCTGAGCGTGTGAGTGAGCATCAGCCAGTTGGAACCTGGCTGTGGCCTCCTCTCTTGGTGAGCAGTCCACAGGAAAGGCGCTGTGCGCTTGGGAGGGCAGCTGCATTTGCCTTCTGAAAGAAGTGTTATCCAGGACAGGTGAATTTAACAGATCAGCACACCCTTCATAAGGCTATAAATTATTACTGGAAGCCTGGAGAAGGTCTCGCAGAATCATTTTAGTAATATCACAGAATGGTTTGCACCTCTTTGCAGGGTCTGATTTTAATAGCCATTTTGCAGACATTCAGGGACTGGTTAGTTATGGGGAACTTCTTCAGCAATCCTGAAAATATCTCTTTGAAATAAAGGCCATTCAGTTGGGACTTCCTAACAGAGGAAGATGAATAAGAAAAACATCCAAAGGTAAAGATCACAAAGGAGGGGAAGAAACTTGGGAAAAAAGAAAGCCCCAGAAAAGCTATTTTTAAATGGTTTGAGCTTTGTTGTTTGGGTTTGGTTTGGTTTTGTTGGTTGGAGTTGGGTTTTTTTTTTCGAAAATGAACATTGCCTGGATCCTGTGCACCATATCCCATAAAAGCAGACATGGTAGCTTAATCACAGGTTTTCTCAAAGAAATCTCAGACTTTCTGAGAAGGCGGCAAAGGCAGCACTTCAGAGTCACACATATAAAGGGATGCAGCATTAGCCCATGCTTACTTCTTCATGAAGTTGCAAGGCTGTTCACCCAAAATGCAACCCATTGAGCTAGCACGCTCTTACTGTGGCTTGGCATGAGAGTTCCTGGGGCACTGAAGCCTCTCCTGAGCTAACTACTGAAACACTGGGATCATTCTATCTGCCTCCACTTAATTTTATTTAGGATTAGATGAGGGAACATTTGGAATACCAGAAAAAATAATAAGGAAAATCATGTAGCTTCTGTCATTCACCAGTGTGAAAGGGAATTTATTTTTCCTTTATTGGTCTAATTTTTTTCCTTCTGTTATACAAATATTAATGAGTGACTCTCTGCTTATTTCATTGAAAGCAGGTAGTTATATCCACAGTTGGTATCCACCGATGGGCCTCCAGTGGACTTTGATTTGCACAAGATGTAGATTTGGTCCACATTCTCAGTGGACCTATTCTGATACATATGAAGATTAGAATCCAACCCAACAGGTATTCAGAACGGTTACAGTTTTAATTGTGGGAATTACTTGTGTAGGGACATTACACTGAAATTTGATTATAGCTGCTTCGACAAGTGTAACACTCTGTAGGAAAATCAATCCTGTTTCTGTAATGAAGAAAAACAAGTCATTTTCAAAAGGAAATATGATTATACATTCACAGCTTAGGTTGAAGAAACAGAAGGCAGCTTAATACAGTGCAGGCTTGCTCAGAGGGAATATCCACTCGCTGAGGCCAGCATAACAAGATTGGATTCCAGTTTAATGTGGTTGTGACTCAAATCCCTTTGGAGAGTTTGTTTGACAATCTGACAAAGTTATCGCAAGAAAAATAGGTTAAAAAACATAAACTTGACTTCAGTAACTGCATTTCCTCTTCAGCATGTAGAGTATTTTGCCTGGAGGCCACTGCAGCCCGAAGCCCCATAGGTAATACCACTTTGTGCCTTTACATAAACCAAAATGTTTTAGCAGGCATTTTGCTCCAAGAAAAGGCTTGCCATGTGATCTTAATATGGGGAAATAAGGCCTTTCTGATCTCTCTCTATGAAAAAGAGAATATGAAGGAGATGAAGTGTAACTGGTGTTGCTGCAAGGACGTGGGCACATCTCCAGTAATTCCTAACTACCGTTTTAGTTATATTTCAGTAGCTGCCTAGTTCCCTCACGATGCATTTGAGAAGTTCCTGTTTAATGTTGAATCCTCACACTTAGCATCAAATCAGAATGTGCTAAGCAAAAGTGAATATGCAGCACGGCTCTTCCGCAGATGGGAAATGGAGGCCCAGAGAAATGTGCCATGTCGCCTTTGGGGCTAATTGCTTAGTCACTGGCAGAGTCAAGTCACTCCCACACTCTATCTTGGGGCATAGTCACAGCATCGCAATGGCAGTAATTGGAGCCTTCAAGATATTACAACCTCTAACTACTCATTACTGTCCCCAGTTGTCATTTACCATCTTTCAGCTGGTGGTTACCAACCCACGGTTGAGCCACCAGAACAGATTATGTAAATCCTAATAGATTCAATGCCTAATCAGCCAGGTCTTCTCAAGTCACCTTCATCTCTGGTTTAGGTTGAGCTGGATGAACTGAAACAGGATTGTGCTGGCACCTCTATCATAAAATTAAGAAGCGGTCATGAAGAGCTGGGAGAAGTAACTCCTTAAACTTCTCTAGGTGCATTTGCAGTGGTAAGTCTGACCATACCCTTATTTCCTGACCAACAGTGCAGCCCTTGTGATGAACTGCTTATTCATGGAGACCACATTTCTGGTTGCTATCTATTCTAATGTTTCAGTCACAATTGCATCCTAGAAGTCAGCTATATGCGTGCACTATAAACACAGCTACACAGAAATCTTACCTGGCTAACGCTTTGCTAGGTAAAGAATATTTTTATAGATCAAGATATGGTGGAGACCTTTGCCTGTCTACTCAACCACTCAAGATATAACAAGGAATGATATATAGTACAATTGCATCATGCCATCCTTGAAAAGTGATCTCACTTTGGCTGAACTTGGGAGAGAACTTATGACCTAGCTATGTATAGAAGCCAAGGAAATGTTTAGATGTGATGGTTATCTATTTGAGGGCTCCTGAACCCAAATCAGAAACAAGATGACCAAAAATGCAAATCATTGGCATTTATTAAAAAAGAAACAAACAAACAAAAAGTGACTAACTTATCAGAATATATGATTTAACTGAGTATTAGCTGACCCCCTTACTTCATTGGCAGATCCCTCTGTAGCCTCTAGAGCATTCAGCAGTCCTTTTTTCCTCACATCCTGTTGCTGGCACATTGAAGTGATGATCTCTTGATGGGATAAGCAGACTGAAGCCATAACTTCTCCCACCTGTCTGGAAGCCTACTGATGTTTGATAGTTCCCTTACCAGTGTCATTTTTTCCCACCATCACACCAGTCATCGCAATGACCTCCCTCCCACTAACCTATAACCGCACATCTGCTAGGACATTCCACAGATGAGGATCTCTATTTTCGTTGTGGCCTATCACCTTGGTTTTGTCTCAAGGTTGAATAGGTGTGTATATACCAATGCTGACAGCAATAGCTTCCTGCCTCTGCCAGGGCCTGGCCCAGCAAATCAGTAAGGCATTGCATGCTTAAAGATTCCAGTGGACAGACCCTGGAAAGACACAAGACCCCCTGAGCAGATGCAAGCACTATGCCCCAGGATTCTCAGGAGAAGCAAGTGTGGCTTGGGATATTTTTGGAAGCACCAAATTACATGAGTGGCTGACCATGACAGCAGAGTGTCTTGTCTCCAGAGTGTCAGCTGAGGAGTACAGAGAACACAAGCTTCATGAGGTCTCTGAGACCAGCTGAAGATGACTCCAGCATAGTGTTGGAGTGACCCAAGGTGTTGATAAACGATCAGGACAAGTCACAGGAAAGAGGGAGAGGATACATACTCAGTTGAGCAACACTTGCTAAATTCCTTCATGTTGCACTCTGATCATGAGCTGGGGCCCTTCCAATAAGAATTTTTGAATTTCAGCACTGTCTTGCTGACTTCTCAGACACAGATTAGTTTGGACTTGAATGTTACAAGTCCCTTTCTCCCCAGTCTTTCCCCTCAGTGTTTGGTGAGCATTGCTGGCTGGGTAGGCACCTTCCTGAGAAATATCTGCAAGCAGATATTCGGGAATATTTCCCTTCACAAGTTGTCCTTGCATTGCTGATCTCCCCATAGCTGAAGTATTACCTTCTGCTGATAGTCATAGCTCTTCTCACAGACCCTGATGCTGCAGGGAACAGGAACCCACAACTCCTTGGCCTTACTGTACTCAGTTTTCTCAGCAATGAGAAAAGGTTTGGCAAAACAATCAGTTCTGGCCCCTGCTCCCTTTTCTCTGCTTGTGCAGCCCAGCATGAAACACCATCATCCCCTGGCATCACATCTGCAGGTCTCTACTACCAGCCTTTAGCAGGAACAGGCCACTTTAAGGGACATAGCCAGCAACAGATCCATGTTGCCACCTACTGTATCCTGGAAACTGTAATGCCCTAGCACTTTGTAACATGCACATGACATCTCACTTGTGACACGGTTACTTTCTAGGGTTGCTGCTATGGTAGTAACAGCCTCACAAGTAGGAGCTAGCTTTCCTACCACAGTGCAACAGGCCATCATCCCAAACTACGCTTGAGAGAGGAGAATGAATGGCATATGGGATTTGTGTGGCACCAGCAGACATAACCACTCTCTGATGCGCTGTGAATAATTCAGCAGGAATGCATGCCTGTCTGCACCAAATTTGTATTGCCAGGTGATCCAGTAATGCATAAATCCAATCTTAGTGATCATCTGACCACAGCCTAATTGTTCAATGCTTGGCTCTATCATTAATCTCACTGTGTGATTTTAGACAAGTCATTTTCCCTTCCCTGAGACTCACTTTCCCACAGATGGAAAATGGGACATAACAGATAAACCCATACCTCTTGGGACCTTACTGTCCCACTGCAGAATATAAGTAAATGCTGCTAGATAGAATGAGTGCTCGCAAACAAAAAGAAATAATAACAACAACAACAACAACAACAACAACAACAACAACAACAACAACAACAACAACAACAACAACAACAACAACAACAACAATAATAATAATAATAATAATAATAATAATAATAATAATTTAAAACCCAAAATATGAGCCATGAGAATGGAGACCAGATCTGTTTTAAAGGTTGGTTGAAGGCTAATTGTTTCTGAAAATAGAGATTTTTTTTTAATTCAGAAAACAACTTTTAGAGAAGCCCAAAGGAGCCCTTTCTGAGGACCCGACTTGGGCACACAGATCAGCATCAACATTTGCAGATACTAGTACCACGGCAATATCTCTGCTTCTGTAATTAATTAGATGAAACTGAAACAGTATTTGCAGTTTTGTCCCTCTGCTCATTTTTCTGTTTTCTAATTGGCACTTTTCTCCTCTTACTGGACTGAAATATATCTGTGAACAGTGTTAGGTAATTTCACATGATGGCAACCTGTGAACCAACACACAGGTGAAAAACAGATGTGTAGGAATAGTATGATGACATTTATCTTTGTTCAGCCAAATTATTAAAAAAAAAAATATAAAGTTACATAATATGGATAAGAAGTGCTTCTATACCTTACTATCTGTTCCAAAAATACACCTTCCAAAACAACAGTTACTCTACAGTAGTGTGTAATGCTGAATACTACTGTTTTGCACTCACACAACCTATTTTTCTCTCACTACCAATGTATGTCATATGCCACCACTGTTACTACCTTTGGTGATTAATGGTGTTGCTCATGTTTTGGAAGAAAACCAGTTCTAACTCAAAGCCATAGAAGAAACAGAGCAGAATCATTATGGGCTAGATTCAGTAGTGGACTTGAATGCATCAAATCTGCCTAAAGCCAGTTTTAAGCTCATACATCCTTTTTGGTTTGTTCTTTTTATTGCCTTTTTTTTTTTTAATGTATCTTCCTATTGTGCAAAACAGAGAGTGACTGTAAGTGAATCAGCTCCCAGGTTAACAAAGTTTTTTAAAGCAAAGCATATGAGTAATCAATAAGCTTAACTCCAGGGACATGAAATAAGCATGAGAATACTCAGCTCCCTGAATACCTGCCCTGGCATGGCTGAGAAAGGGCAACTCTTCTGCATAAAGCTGATCCCAGAGCTGCTAGGAGTGGGGAACTACAAATTAGTGCAGCCCTCCTTGTGCTGAACAACCTTGTCTCTATCATCTCTATCATCCTGAGTTTGGATGTCATGCTTTGCCCATCATCGCAGTACCTGAGCATAGTTGGAAAGCTAAGTCAATCATTTTACACTATATTTTAAGGTTTAAAATGTTTACACTTACGTTAACAACCGTGGAAATTTACTTACATTACTTTTTGGGGAGCGCATATTGCTTCACACACACCCCCAAAGGTTACTGATGATTTCAAAAAACCCCAGGCCTAGAGAACGAGAAGAAAATGTATTGTTCGAATCAAGGTTAATTTATAATGCGCTTTGATCTTCTACTAAAAAGTAACAAATTAAGAACATTATCCTATGCCTACCATAGATTTAAAAATATTAAAAATGGAGAAACTCCTTTTGCTCATAAAGATCTAACGTCTTTTACTGTTGTGCAGGATTATTTCTTAATTAGTATCACATTCGCTAGCACTTTATCCAGCAAAGGTTTAAATGTCTCAAAGAAGAGAATTTACAGTTTATATTCATTCTGTCAATGCTGTGATAATGGTGTTACTGGGTTGCATAAAGATCACTAAGTAAGTATTAAAAGTAAGAGGAGAAGTTCTTGCTATTTCCAGTGAGAAGCAGCCTGTGTGTCTGAATTTGAGCTGCCAGTTCGAATTGTGAATTTTCAAGTAAAAATGAAAGGCTCAGTCTCTGTCAAAATACTGGGTAAAAAAAAAACCCCAAGTATCACCACCACCCCAAAACCACCTTTTACTCCTGAATTATATTTAGGGCAGATATTTCCAAACAATCCTGATCCAGTAGCCTGTCAAAACCCCTCCTGTGAAAGGCTGATCTGCAAAGGATTTTTTAAAACAGTTAAGCTGTTGCTCTTTTTATTTCTTTATTACAATGAAAAATATGAATCTCTTTCTTCTGTTTGGTTTTTTCCCTATACTTGTTTGCTTTAAAAATAATGGGCAAAATCCTGCCCCACTTAAGCCCCTGGGAGATCTGCCAAGATATCACTCATCTAGTGCAGCTTTCACACCATAATGTAAGTATTATGGATGTTGAATTTTAAATAAAAACATCCTTTTCCCAAATGCTTTTTAGTCACTAAAATTAAACAAACTGAAAAAAGCAAAACAGTCAAGGCTAAAAACCCTTTCTTTCCTAAACACTTGACATTTTTGCGCTTGACTCTTCCAGTGGTATAATTTGAAGCTTTTTTAGTTCTCACAGGCAGGCAGTCAAGACAGGACATGAACAGCGAACATAAAATCCCTGCTTTCCTCTCATCTCCATTACAAAATGCCTATCAGAGAGTCTTTATATGCATAAAAGTGAAAAAGCAAACAATCCTATGATTTTTACGGTTCACGATTCAATTAGTTGGCTTACTCAGTTAATTCAGCTTTTAGCTAACGTTTCATTTTTGAGCACAACATATTGACTCCTTCACTGGAGTTCCCAACAAGCAGTTCCACTCCATTCTTTGGAGGGGACATTTTTTACTCTTAGTTGCATTTTTTTCTACTTTCAGGGTTTTTTAAAGTTTGCATGTGCAAATAGGTTATGGACACTGTTGGTTTAGATAATATCTACATGCAGCATCAAATGATGCTTCCTTTCCCATCAGATGGCATTTCAAGAGCACCAGGACAAGGCAAATTTAAGTTGTGACACTATAACAGGAATTCTTGTGAAGCCAAATAAATGACAGAACTATCTCTTGAGGAAGAGCTGAAAGCCTTTTATACCCCTGTATTTCTACAGCACTAAAAAAAAAATAAAAGGCAGAATGAGACAAATTTATTGCTGTTATTTTTATTGATTAAACTTCATGTCAACTTTGGAGTTAAGTATATTCAGCGGCAGCGTAGTCTCTGGAACCCCCTGCCTAATCCAACTAACTTGAGGATAAACTCGCTGTTATACAAGACCATGTGTATTAATCAGCCATTAGCTGTGACATGTGCATGGTGACACAGCATAAGAAAATTTGGGAGGGGGAGGATTCTTTGTGCTGGAAATGTTGCCTGACAGGACATGCAAAATACTCTTCTATTAGATAAAATTAATAATACTCAAGAACTACTTAAGGAACAGCTGAAATATGAGCAAATTCCTTATAAATCTGTCTCCATCTGCTGCAAGGCTTTAAGAACACAGATTCATGTCATAACATGGATACTGTATTATCATGCATGTGCTGGAAAAGACTTGTAGACAAAGATGGCAAACCTCAGCATTACCTACCTAAAGCTGCATGAGGTTGGATTTCAGAAAAGTCAGTCACCTCTTTAGTAGGAGACTTCACACAAGTCTCCTCAATTACAGCTCTGTTTTTTTAATTATACAAGTGTGCACACCTTTGCCCCCCAGCAAGGCCCCCTGAATACATACACGGGCTAATCACTCTGCGACTGCATTTGTGCTTCTCACATGAGCTCAGCTAGGGGAGACCCACGTCACAGCCTGGTGTCCTCCATCAAAACACAGCCATGGACTACCTACAATCGCCTGTATCCCTGCTGGTGGTGGCCAAAGAGCCTCACCTGCAGACAGGCAAGTGCAGCTGGAACAAATCCAACTCCTCCTGATCTTCTCTTGGAGCAGGTGGGGGACATCTGTTACTCTGCTTCAAAAAAAGCAGTTCCTGCCACAGTAGTGTGGTTTTGATTTCTCTTTATGAGCTTTTGCTGCTTCATCACTTGAAAATGGTTTTGCAGCAAACACAGGAACTCTTTGTGCTTTAAAAGGTTTGTATTGTTACCCCAGTGTCATACTCCTTTGCAGTGTTACTTATAGCCATGTATTGTGCTGTTTGTTTGTTTTCCTGTTTGTGTGTGTGACTCCAGGGAAAGGGCAGGTAAGTCTCTTGCTGTATGCTGTCTCTCACCTCTGTGGTGGTGGCAGCTCTGAGTGATGCTATCAAGCTGTGGCAGGAAGGCAGAATATGAATGTGTTTTTCAAGCTTTTTCTAATGCATCTGAAAAGGTTTCTTTATAGCACTTCTTCCTAGAAGGGCTGCCTGCTTTGGAGAGGGCTCTTCTGGGTTGGATTTTACCCTGGCCTGAGATGGGAATTAAGCTTTTCTGACTACTCAGTAGTTCAGTCCTCATCTTCAACACCTTATTCCCTTCTCTCTGAGCCTGATTTAACAGGGAAGAGGGAAAGTCTTTCCTTGCAGGCCCTTGGGGACTCCTGTAAGGAAGGAAATCTGTGGATCTAGTGGTGGGATTTACAGTGTCAGTCTAGGCTGGTAGGCTTACCGAGACTGAAGTTCTGATACACAGAAGGTGTTTTTGATGTCTTCTTCCACCTCCATCTCTCTTTCCTCTGCCCCAGAAGCTGGTATTGGTACTTTGACGCACCAATGCCCAGTATCTATATGCAATACTTCCTGTATGCTATCTCATTGACCAGACTGTAAGTCCTTTAAGTTAAGGAGGCATCATTTACAGACTTAGCCCAGTGAGTAGACCTGGAGTTGATCCAGACCAACTATCCAATAAAGACAAAGGTAAAATCCCCTACTAGTTCAGCTGCCTAGCCCAAATTTGCTGTGTTTAATTGAACAGTGATAAATTCAGTTCCTGTGTTTAGCAGATCCCCTGTTCTTTCCCAAGCATCCATCAGCCCTCCCTCAAACAACTTTACATGATGTGGATTTTAGGTATTCACCTAGCAGTCACCATACAGCAAGATACAAATGGGGACAGACTGCAAGAGGAAAGACAGACTGATAGATTGTTAGACAGACTGAATCAGTCTGTAGAGTTTGACAATTATATTCATTAACTCAATCAGCCTTCTGTTAATAGTGTGGGTTTGATTGCCATCTTGCCTACAGGTAAATCTCCATCAAAATTACAACCATCAGTTAGTCCCCATTTTTATAAACTATATGTGCTCGGGAAAAAGGAGAGGGGAAAAAAAAAAAAAAAGAATAGAAAAAAATCTGTTGCCGTTTCCTTTCTTCCAGCAGCGAAAAACTGCTCGAAAGCTGCGGGAGGCACGGAGCCACAGTGACCTCAGCCGGCGCCAGAGAGACCGTGCGGAGATCACAGCCGCAGCTTGCCTGGCCGCGATAACGGCATGAGGCTGGAGAGCATCCTCCTGCCCCGTGGTACCGATCCTGCTGGCTGCTGCAAATCCAGGTGCTAGGGACCATACTGGGACAAGGTTTTCTCCCGCTCCCCGCTGAGAGACAGGGTTCGGGATGGCCACGTCCTCCCGCTGCCACTGGGTAAGGATGTGTGAAAGCAACTAGAGGGATGTTAGCTGGTACCCGTGAGGAGGGTGTCTTCTGCCTCTAAACTTTTTAGGTTTGGGGTTGTTTGGGTTTTGGTTGGGGCTTTTTTTTTAGGGAGGGGGTGGGTTGCAGACATTTGTAAGAGATGGTCTAAAATGTTTCCCAACGTTTAGTAACATAAGCAGCATACTTCCCACGCTGAAGTCACCCTCAAATGTAAGGGCTGTGGTGACTTGAAACAAGTATTTCTCAGTGAAATCCTCTATGAGGCACATTGGCTTTATAAAAATTGCTATGCTATACAGGACTTTCTGCATCGTATTCTGATGTTGTGATTTATCAACTCCCAGTCCGGAGTAAGTATAGCCTCATGAAAAAACAATGCTGTGAGGAGCATTTTCATGCATATTCCAAGGTGAAACATGGTAATCTCTGCCAAAGAGCATACTCTCATATTGCTGCCTGTGTTTCGTGACAATGTGTCAAGTTGAAAAGATCATTATAGTCACAAATAACACAACTGTCATTTTCACCAGAAAGAGATATCTTGTAGTTGCCATCATTTTAAAATATATCAACTGTTCATAAAGCCATATAAAAGTCTTAGTTTCATAGATAATAGAGAGGGTTTTTACTAATAAGCAATAAAACAGATTTTTTTCTCACCACAGCAAATAAATCTGTAAATTTTGGGTTTTACAGGATTTCATATTCAGCTGAAACAAACTAGTTTTGTTCTGTTTGCATCCACAAAGTGATGTAGATCTGCACTGAACTGAGAGTCCAACTTGGTGTGTGTCTGAGGCAATGACCCCATAGTTCACAATCCTCATAAAATCTAACTCTCCTTTTGCTGGCCCAGGTTGGCATGTTGTGAAACAGAAGGTCTGTTGTTGGGAACCAGAGGAGGTCACAGCATCGAGCTGTGCTGTAAGAGAAGGTTGCTCAGAGGGCTGGGGATGGGGGCCAGTGCAGGTTTACAAATGGGAAGAGCAGGCTGGGAATGGGGCGCAGCCAGTGATCACAGCACACACATTGGGTCAGGTTAGATCTGTGATGGAGAAACTCCAGTGAGCCCCAACTTCAGCCTTGAGCCCTGTCTCACTGCAGGAAACCCTGAAAAGATGTGGAAGTGTGTCCCTTATTCAGAGGAAATACTCTTAACATTCAAGTTGCTGTAGCAATGTGGGTTGTTTTGTTTTGAGGGCGCTTTTCTGATTTTCAGGGCTATGAAGATGATTAAGGGCCTGGAACATCTCCCCTACAAGGAAAGGCTGAGAGAGCTGGGGCTGTCCAGCCTGGAGAAAAGAAGACTGAGGGGGGACCTAATCAATGTTTATAAATATCTTAGGCATGGGTTGCAGGGGGAATTGGCCAGCCCCTTTTCAGTGGTCTGTGGGGACAGGACTAGGGGCAATGGCTGTAAGCTGGAGCACAGGAAGTTCCGCACCAACATGCGGAGGAACTTTTTCCCAGTGAGGGTGCCAGAGCCCTGGGACAGGCTGCCCAGGGAGGTGGTGGAGTCTCCTTCTCTGGAGATATTCAAGACCCATCTGGACACCTGTCTGTGCAGTATGAGCTAGGGAGCTGCTTTGGCAGGGGGGTTGGACCCAATGATCTCTCGAGGTCCCTTCCAACCCCTACAATTCTGTGAGTCTGTATCTAGGTCCTTTAGATCTGACCACCTGTGTCCAGAAACTTTAAACCTGAACTGCATTTATTCTACATAACCACAAGAAAGTCCTACATGTTTTGTTTGTTTGGGTTTTTTCTGCTTGCATCATCTGAAGAAAGAATCCAGAGGTTGCTTATGAGTCAGAAAAGTTACTTTTTTTTTTTTTTTTTTACGTCAAATCCCACCACTGCAATCAGGAGAAGAGACATTTCCATTCTAGCTGCAGCCTGGAGTCAGCTTTCTTTTGTGTGCTCTAATGTGCTTCAGACCAGCCAAGTGTTTTTTGTGGGTTTTTTTCGACAGGCTGGATGTTGGCTTATTGGTTATGAGAGCCTGTACAATCACTGCACTGGAAATAAAAAGCCCTGACACTGGAGCAGGAGAAATAACAATGTTGGTTTCTTCCCACTAAGTGGAAATAACATGCTTTGTTCCACCAATTTAAGGTACAGAATACCTGACACGAGATGGTGTATAACATTTTGTATTTCTCTTGGAAAATGTCTCAGCATCACTACTCTGTGCTAGAGCAAAACTGCACCAAAAATGGTCAGGTACAAGGTCATTGATAACAGGCCAGATTCTCAGGAGTGAGGTAAATCCAAGGCTACAAGGTTTTCTATCAGGCCATTGATAATGTGGTCTGAAACATTTGTTTCTTTGGCTAGCTGAAAGTCAGCTTACCTATGAGTGGAAGTCTTTTAAAAAATTCTTTCAAACCTCCAATAAATAAGTGATAAGCACTTAAAATAACTGATCACATATGATTGACAGAAAGAAATGATGACCCTGGCTTAATAAATCACGGAGCTTGCTGATATCAGTAGCATCATATATTTTTAAGGTAACCCATTATAATTTTTTTTTTTTAAATAAAAAAAGGAATCAGTTGGAAAAAAGCATACTTTTTTGTTCCTTATCTCACTATACTAAAGCAATAATTGACCAGAAGGACCTATTTGTTCCACTGGCCCCTTTGCTGCACTGTCACAGACAGATAGAAAAGGAACTGAATGTTTCTAGAAACCACTTGTAACATCATAGTTACCATACACTATATCTTAAAGGACTTACCTACAGATACCATTTAAGCTGAGCTTTGAGAACATAAATGAGTATTTCCATTATAGTTTTGGAATCATAAGGTTAAGTGTAGCACAAGCATAAGGCGTTAGCATCCTGTCTACTAAGTGGACAGTGAATCAGAACTGACCTGCTCTGGTAGCGACTGAGCAGGCAGAGAGTGTACGCTTCAAGTATATAGATCAGAGTGTTTCCATGAGGAAGTTTTAAACCATAATAAATGGAAAAAAAGGAAAATAGGAATGCTTCTCCTTAAGGTTTTTTCTTTCCATATTCTCCACAAGTAATTGTATATTCTCATTTGGAAGGATTCCTACTAAGCTTTTATCGGAGACTTTAGCATAAACTTCTTTAATTTTTCTTCACGTTTTGTTGGCAATTTGTAATGAATGAGAGCATCACTCAGCGTCACTGAATATTCCCTGGGGTCAGCAGTAGCCTTCCTTCAGCCCCTGAGTCTTGGCCCCAGCTTTGCAGGGACAGATGTGGCTGTATGATGAAGGGAGAGCAGCATTGCCACAGACTTCCTGTGCTTCATTGGGCAGTGCTGGTGGAGCATCTTTGAATCATACTCCTCATTAGACTGGTCTCCTGTTAATGGCATGGTAACAGTATATTTAAAATCAATAACTATTACCTTTATATAGCCCCCTCCATTTGCCAGCTCACAAGGCAGACATCCCAACTTTCATGCATTGGTTAAGCTGTAGTACAAATAACTGACTTCCCAAAGATTGTCAATAGACCCCTGTATTAATTAAATAACAGGTGAAATAGGGAGGTAGGACTGGTCCAGGGACTGGGGCATTAGCCCAGCATGAGGAAGACTTCTGGTTTTATGTTACAGGTTTCCCGTGAGGCCTTAAGCTAAATGCTTGTCCTGTTTGCCTGAACCAGGTGAATAATCCTTCTTTGTTTCATGAGACAGTTTGATGACAGGATATCAAAGATGCAAAGAACCTTCAGTCCAAGTAGCAGGGAATATGTGTGCACCTTGCAGCACGATTACAGTTATGAGGGTTTTCTGAATTTTGCATGTTCTGATCCCTTTATACCCTCCTTTGAAATAAACTGCTTTTCAGTCACAAAGTAATTTCATCCAGTCCTCATAAAAACCTGGTCATGGTATTTGCTTGGTGTTTTCCCGCCATTGGTCAGAAGTAAAAGCGAAAGATGTACGAGGAGAAAGTGAAGCTACACACAGTTGCACTTCTAACTGGCTGTTAGAGGTCCTGGATCAGATGCTCAGCTGCCAGAGCCACAGGATAACTGCAGCACAGTTAAAGTAAATCTCCTGATTGACACTAGCTGAGAACCTAGTCCCATCTTCCACATTCAGACGCTTTTTCAAAGGACTGTAATGCCTTAGAACGTTTTTCCTGGTTGTTTGTTAGGAGGTGCAATGAGAAAACAGAATGAGCTCCAAGAGTGAACTTCCAAGCTCTTCTGAATTTAAGTTTACTCCTACTGTAATATCATTTGTCACAACTAGACTGCAGATCGAAAGGCTGGCTGTGTCGAGGGAATTCGGTGTTTTACATTTAGAAGGAACATTTAATGAATTATGCTGCCCCCAGATAACCCCTATTTCATTTGTATATAACGCTCAGGGCTAAGGATTGTCTTCCTGATCCTTCTCAGACGTTAGACAGTGTGATTCAAGAGTGGTCACGTTACTGCTCCCATCCTTACTTCAGACAAAATCCTTCACGTGCTGAGTGCCTTAAATCCCACTGAGGACATAAAGATGGCTTTAATGCAACAATAATCTTAAATTCATCAAAGGCATAACGTTCTGAGTGAAAACAAATGCTTAACTTTTTTTTCTGTGTGTGGCTAGTGGGTAAAACATATTATGTAAACGTGACCTTTTAGTAATCTAGTATTTAGTGCTTTTTATATTAGTATCTAATTGCTAGGGTTGTTTGGTTTTTTAATGAAAAGTACTCTAAAACATTAGATTGCCCATAAATATTCTGTCCTCTTAATCCCTGGAGGTATTACTGACCCAGCTCCCACTAACTGGGCTTGTCAGTTTGCAGTTCCACATCTTCAGGAGGAAAGGTAAAGACCTTAAGTCGATGTCAGAAGCAAACTAAGAGGAATGCACCAAATACTGCATTGACAAATAAAATGCTATTAGTCTTAGGAAGAAATTATTTTATTACTCAACAGCCATGCAATGTAAAAAAAACCCCAAACTGAACAGCTGATCAGATGTCAGGCTTCAGAGGGCAAGTTTGTTGTTGTCAGGGTCAGCAAAAAGATTTCTCCCTCTCCCCTCTGTCAAGGCACTGGTTTAATTGGCTCTGTGCATTATGGAAAGAAGTGCCTCTCCTTAAGGTCTGAGGCAACTGTTAGTAGTCCCTGGAAACTGAGCTTTACCTCCAGTCTTATGAGAAGGGGATGAAGTCTCTTGGTTTGTACAGCCTGGAGAAGAGGAGGCTGAGGGGAAACGTCATTGCGGTCTGTGGCTTCCTGATGAGGGGGAGTGAAGGGGCAGGCACCAATCTCTTCTCTGTGATGAACAGCGATAGAACCCAAGGGAATGGCATGAAGCTGTGACAGTGGAGGTTTAGGTGGAATATTAGGAAGAGGTTCTTTACTGAGAGGCTGGTTGGGCACTGGAACAGGCTCCCCAGGGAAGTGGTCACAGCACCCAGCTTGGCTGAGTTCCAGAAGCGTCTGGACGATGCCCTCAGTCCCATGCTCTGACCTGGCTGGGCCTGTATGGAGCCAGGAGTTGGACCCCAAAGGACTGGACCCTAGTCATGGCTGTACAGCTTGTGAGCAGTCCTCAGCTGCACTTACACGTCACTGTAAAACTGAGTGATGAAAAATGAGCTAAATTTACTCTGAAAATAACCTACTTTTTTAATACAAAATTCAGTACTGCCTTCCCTAAAGCTTCCAAGGTGTCCTAAGTGCTACTTTTCTTCAGTTTCCATGTGGGTTTGTTACCATATGAGTGAACACTAGAGGAGAACAATCAGTGCTTGAAGGAGGCTTTGGATTGTATTCCAAGAGCTCTCATTTGAACTGGTGGCAAAACTCTCCTCGTGAAGAGTGGAGAGCCTGGGATAGTGTGTTCTCACAGGATTTCCTGTTCCCTGGCATTCTGTGAGAATCACTAAGCATTTCCAGTTGGTATGGTAATTTTAAGAAGAAAACTCAGGTCCAAATATTGGAATAGGAAAGGAATGTTTTTGAGCAGCCCTGATGATTATTTTTTTCCCCACCTGTTTCCCACTTACATTCCCTCTGTGGTAGACCTAAAAAATACTTTTATTTTGATGACCAACACCTCTTGTTGCTCCAGGGCAGAGAGGATAGGATAGGCCCAACACACACTCTGCTGCCCATACAGAGTCCAGATGTTATAAAACGCAGCCGAAGCAAGGCACGCTGTGGAATCGAAATAGACAAAACATTCCAAAAATCCAGAGTTACTTTCTTCCCTGAGGACTTTTTTCGTGTATTTGCACATCAAACAAACACCTACCTGATGTGTTGGAACCAAGCTTTTGGCATCAGTATCAGCAGAGGACGTAAAACAACGCTGAGGAGGCCAGCAGAGCTGGCAGCAACCATCACAGCAAAGTCCTTGTATGTGCTAAATGGCAAACAGCTGCTTTTCAGTATCAGCAGCAGCACAAGGAAGAACCTGAGGGAAGCTGCAGGTCTCTAGGATTCTCCTCTTTGTTATTAATATTGCCGTTCAAGGTAGAAATTCATGGTGTCCACAAAACAATTTGTATTAGGGTAAGGCATTTTTTTGACATATGGAAACCGTTTGCAGAGCTCTTCCTGGAGCTCCTGAAATCTTCCTTCTTGACCAGACCTGGGCAAGTGCAGATGAAACGCTGTCAGGAAAGTTTTGACACTGGTGAGGTTGCTACAGCAGAAAGCCTTAGTACTCTTTGCAGGGTATGTTATTGTATTCAACCTCATGAATTGTTCCTGCTGATTGGTATACTCATTTACACACAGCTGAAGATTTGGATACAGAGGAGAGAGAACACACACCAGCCAGATAGATAGCAGTCTTGTCTGTACGTACCCCATTTATTCCAAAACTGGTTTTGTCAATGACCAGAGGATAAGCTTAACTTGGAAGTATGAAGTGGTTATTCACAATGTAGTTTATTCTCATTCATCTGCAGAGGTTCCCATAGAGCAGTAAAGTCTGCTCATTTTGAGCTAAGCACTAAGGCTGCGAGGCCAACCTACAGTAAGCTTGCAATTTAACTGTGTTTTCTGGATACTTTTAGGATACCTGAATTCTTTCAAAAATGCCGAGCAACTGAAGGTTTTCTGTTAGCTCTCCGTTATTACACACAGAGAACATGATCTCCAAGTTGCATAGTCACTGAGATTGTGTCTCCTTATTGAAACACTGAATCTTTGGGGAAAGAAGATGCAGCACAATCCTAAGTCCTCAGAAGGGTAAGCATTAAAAATCGTAGATCCACATCAAAATTTCAAGGAAAAAAGGGTTTTGTATTGCATGCATTAGGCATACAAGAAAATGCTCAGTGGGACCTGAAAGGGTTTTGTTATCCCATTTGGTGAGGTGAGTCAATGATGCTGCATTGTAGCAGCACACCTTTATTCAGGCAAAGTTTTGCTCTGTTCAATGTCATCAAGAATACAAGGACTGCTGAGTTGTAACGAAACAACACAACAAAAGTGGTGTTGCTCTGTCCAAAAGGAACGGTTTTACTAGATTTTTGAATAATGGAAACTAGAGTTTTTTCTGCTGATGTTCCCAAGAAGCTAAAGCAAGACCTTACATACCCAGTTCTGGGAACAGCAAATATGCCAGTCACTAGCTATTCTGCCCTGATTCCCTGCGTGGAGGCCTTTAATCATTAAATACATGCTATCTTATTCCACTCATTTCACGAAGAGATGTTCTTAACTTTTCAAAATGAGCCGAAGTCTTATCCCAGATATGGCAGTTTTCCTCCCTTAGCTGGGACAGCAAACCTGAGTGGGGTTCAGTTCTTCAGCCTCCATCAACAGCAGCTCAGCTCATTAACACAAATCAGCCTTCGCTGGTAATTTCAGTGAAAGTGACAGGCTGGGAAGGAGGATGGTGGAAGCGTGGCCGTGTGCATCTTTCCATCACTGCTGGCATAGGGGCCATGATCTCCAGCAAAAGGACAAGGCAGATATTGAGGGACAGTGACCCCTCCAACTACCTCAGTGAGCGCTGGCAGAGGCCACCTGAGAGTGCCCTGAGGACTCACCGTGTTCCCCATGAAGAATGAGTGCAGACAGCTACTGTACCATCAGTTTTCATCTTACCTTACCACATGCTGATCTCCCCATATACACAGGCCTTTGGCTGCCCTTTAGTGTCTGCTTGCTCCAGAGATATTTGTTAGTCAGCTTTACAACTGTGAGGAGTCAGAATTTGCATCAGAGATGTCCCTGTTATTCAGAAAGACCACTTCTGGGCCCTGACCACATTAAAAAGCTAAACAGAAAATCTTTCTGACATTGGGGAACCAAAATTTTTTGGGTCAAGCTGATTTGTGTTCACTGCAACCTACTTATCATACATTTAATTAGTCCATACTTCAGGGCTGCTGTCAATCAGTTTCCTCTGAAGATTGGCCACAGATGGAGCTGTGGTGCTGAGGGGAGGTACTGGATGTTCCTGGCACTGTTGAGGAAGATCAGGTACATCTTTAGCACGCCTTTTTCACACTCTCGCGGTTAAAGCTGTCACCAGAGTATGGTAACAAACTGATGGCTTGATAACAACACATTTTGGGACATAATTTTATTTCAGAAAATTAGCTGGGAACATCCTGCCTCCTCCAGAGCTTGAGACACAGCCCATGACCTTCCCCTAACTTCCTGAGAAAATCTGGAAACACCACCAAAGAAATTCCTGCTTCACCCAAAATTTTATCAGTGCCCTTTATTTCACCACTTCCTTAACTGTAACACTTTTTTTGAGGTTTAGAATCTTTCTAGCAATTGTTAAGGTCTTCCATTCAAAGGTATTAGGGGGAGTTTTATGAATTGTAGTTTGTCTGTATTACAAGACTGCCTGCAGATGTAAGGCGCTGAATTTCATAGCACACAGTTGGTCCCTTTACATTCCAACTTTCCTACATGAACATGAGCTCAAAGAAGAACCTGGGAGGCATTTCATCTTCCCCGAACTAAAAGGAGCTTAAGTTCTAGGTTTAGAGTATGTCAGACAAACAATGCATGTAATTTTATTTACCGTGGCAAATGGACAGTTGATGTTTTTCTTCACCAAGTCTTTTCCACTAAAAGATCTCAAAGCTGCATCCCGCGTTACAAATAGTAGAGAAAAATGATAAGCACAGCGTTGTCTCCTGCTTCCAAATGATGATGTGCAAGGCACATACATAACTTCTTGGCAAGGATCCATTTGTCAAAATAAAAGAAGCCAACTGCGTAAGAGAACGAGACGATAGATCTTGACAAACTTGTAGATGCTAGCAAAAACGTAAACAAAAAGTTGCTGTGACTGATGCATTAATGTAACGCTGCCGGAGTACTGGCTTCAAAAATTAACAACTGTTGATGCTTTTGTGACTAGTCAAAAGAGCAAGTGTCATGATTTCTGCTATGTTTGACATTTTCTATAGTTTCTACTCAATTTTAATCTCTGTGTAATACTCAATACTCAGCTTTCTACAAGACAGAATAAGTAAGATTCCCACAAATGGGATAATACATTTGAAGACAGCTGACCTAAGAAAAGAGATAGCAGAGATGAAAATTTCTTGACATTTTTATGAACTCATCATTTTTGCCATTTAATATATAAAAAGAAAAACCTATTTCCACTGATTGATTACTTTAATGAATAAATGTACTCAATGATTTGGTGGCTTGAGTGGATTAAATTTCCCTTGCTGGCAGGAACCAGCCTTAAATGAAAGTGTTTTGAGGGTTTATTCATTTTTCCCACACACAGAAAAAAAAAAGAAGATAGAAAATCAGTCTGAATTTCAAACCACTTTGATCTCTGTGTATATTTTATAAACTATTGTCTGAACCTCTGTGAGCTCCTGTGGAGTAAAACCCAATTACAGTCACCCAGACTGTGGGCTCAAATAATTCTAAACCAGATTTTTCACTATGTCACTGACATGTTGAACAACACCCAGCAGCTTATAATCATAACCTTCTTCTTTTGCATTATACTTCCTTGCTGTAATCAATTCAAATACTCATCATCACATAAGCCTTGCTCCTCACCACCACAAAATGCTTTCCAAAACAGAGCAGCAAATAAACAGTTGATAAAAACAAAAAGGCGCCATCACTGGACAGAGTTCTGACAAGTTTTGGCTGGAGAGAGGAAGCAAGACTGAGTATCACTGGAGAGAGCTACAGGCCAAAGCAGAAGAGGAAAGTTAATTAGAAAAACCTAAATTAAAACAAACAAAGAAACATAAGCTTGGTGTTCAATTCTTCCTGCAGTCCTGGGGTGAAGCACCCTGTAGTAGAGCATCATGTGACATCTCCAGACTAAGATCTTCCTTTGGGTGATGTATGAGCCAATGTAAACCACACACATTCACCAAAAGATAAATGTAAATTTCTTCTTGCAAAGGCAGCTCCTCACAGACAGAGTTTGTGTCGTCTTGAGTCTACAACACAGTTTCCAAACATACTTTAGCTTTAAGTAAGTTGCTTTAATGAGGAAAAAAAAAAGTCATTTAAACAGTTATACAAATGTACTGCTTTAATTACAATTTCATGTTTTGAATGTTTTCTTACTTTGTGGAATTATGCCCACAGCACTTAAAAGGTGAAAGAGGCAGAGTAAAGAGAAGCAACGAACAAATGAAGGAACATAAGGTCTTCATTTCTACCAGCAGCACTGGCTTCAGGGGGCTTCGCTGCAGATACACCTTGTGACTGCACGCATGCAAAAAGGAACTCAACCTGTGGTGAGTCACTTTCTCCCTGTTTTAATTTGTCTGGGTGTGCCTCGCTGTTTGCTCCCGTTGTCGATACACAACTTGTCTCAAACCTCTTTTGCAGGAGACAGGGTTTGCAAGCTTTCCTTGCAGGCTGCTGCCACTCAGCAAAGATCCCTCTTGGTGTTCACGTCTGTGTGGATACACCTGTCTATTCACCGTGCCAAGCTTCTATTACTTTCTTCTCATTCTTGTGTTCCACAACATTTCCTACTTTTACTGAGTGTTTCCTCACTGACTCCGAAAGACCAAAAGAAAAATGTGCTTGCATATAGTATTTGATCATGCCTGTCCTATTAGAGAAAAGGTACAAGGTACTCTAGGAAGTGGCAGATGATTAGATTAGCAACAGCTGAACCCTGATTCCTCTTTTTTTTTTTTGTTACTGATTTAACTACTGCATTCAGAGAGGTGGTGGATGCCCCATCCCTGGAAGTGTTCAAGGCCAGGTTGGATGGGGCCCTGGGCAACCTTGTGTAGATCCAGGCCTGAGGTTGGTGGCCCTGCCTGTGGCAGGGGAGTTGGAGCTTTATGATCCTCGGGGTCCCTTCCAACCCTTGCCATTCTATGATTCTATGATTCTCCACATGCTGCAAGATGCAATGCTGAAGGCTTTTCACCTGGGAGAGAAGTGTAAGAGTAGAAGCAGAATCCTCTCACAGCATTTAATAGCCACAAAGCACACGATACACAGCCATACAGGCAATACACACCCCGGAGAGCTGTCGGGATTGTTATTTCATGAGGCATGCCTCCAAAACAAAGTGTTTCTCTGAACAATTTTGTGTAACCATGTAGTCAGTGCAGACAGACAGAATAAAAGGGGGAGATGGGGACAGGGAGGAGCAGAGGATCTGCTGGGATTGGCACGTAGTTGTTCAAAACTGCAGGCACTGCAACAGTACAGCATCCAGGTGTGGTTTTAACCCAACTCAGCATGAATCTGTCTGGACCTCTAAAAGACCACTGCGATTAGAGCCACTTACAAACTGAAGTTTCTAATTATGCCTGTTCATTCAAACTGTGGTTTTCCAATTGCTCTTCTCAAGTGTCCCAGCTGTATTTTACTTGTGAATAAGGTAACCAAAACTGTACGAGCATCTACTTCTCCATAATTCTCAACTGCCACAGAGCCACAAGCACAAGTAGTTTAGATGCAAGTCTAGAAAAAAAGCAGGTTTCCCACCATTTATTGCCTGGAGATGCACTGAGTAGGTTTAGGCAAACTGACAACAAAAAGTATCTTGCTTCTCTGGAAGTGCTCTAGCCCTGCCACAGAGAAAGCGAATTCCCTAAAATTCGTATTACAGACTTAGTAGATTTGTGTCAATAACTACACTAGCATGAGTCTGGCTGCAGAATAGTTGTGTCGTTAAAATCTGGAGATTAGTTGGTAATTAAAATCAGAAGAGGTGCAGGAATTCCTGTGCTGTAGCAGGAATCCTAAAAGCTTCTGATTGCAACTCAGCACTGAGGAAACTTTTTGAGAAAAACAGGCAATCGATGACCACTCATGGTGTTCCTATGGATAACACTAAGGGGAAACAAACCTATTGGAAAGACTATTTTTAAAACATGATTTACTCTTAGAGCCCTGTGAGACTCACCTGTGACATTAGCATAATCTGATAGTGATGTGACATCTCTATTCAGATACATCCTCTCCTCAAGGCCATCAGGAGAGGTGAAAGCTGACAGCATTTCTGTTACACTGGCAGAGCTATGGGTCAAGCGAGCATCACACCAGTTACACGAGGGCTGAATTTGACCTTGTGTCACGACAGCTCCCAAGGGATCTTCCAGCAAGCACTGATGTATTTGAGGCTGCACACACTGGCATCACGAGATCTCTGCTTTAAGGGCAACGTTGAGGGCATCTCTCATCCTGGGGCAAACACAGAGCACTGGAAAGATGTTCTGCTACAAAAATTTTGCGACAAGCTGCCATCATCTCCTGCAGGGCAAATACAGGAGTCTACTGTTGAAGACAAGCCATCAGAGCCTGCCTCAGGTGCTGACAGCGCTTCTTTAACACATCCACTTCTCTAGCACAAGCCTTATTCTCAACAACAGCTGCTACTGATCGAGCTGTTACTGATCGGGCATCTTCTCCTTGTCGGCTAAAAGGCAAAAGCAAATCTGTCGGAAACAACATGGCCTAGCGTCTTGGGGGCAGAGGGCTAGATCAGCTTCTAGGCCGCCGACTGTGTACGCATATCCAGTACAGCGAGCCAGACGTGCTTTCGCATAGGCCTGAGGAAGACCAATTGATCTTTTGGAGGCAGGAGGGAAGGCTGTGTGATGAATGGGCAAGGCTCGCTTCCAGCCACCTGACCTGCCTGCCATCTAGTGTATGTTCCAGACGTATTTCCAGCTCGGCACAGCCGTAGCTGAAGAACAAAGAACGGAACGAGACTGGACCAATGTGGCACACTGCTGAGAGCGTACGCTGACACTGCTCAGGCTTTTCATCCCAGGACCCTGTGTTATGTAAACAGGGCGCTTCCCCCCCAAAATCAGCTCACAAGCAGCGATCCTGTTTGCTCCCAAAAACACAGCAGACAAACCCCAGTGCTTACTGAGCTGGAAACGAAGCAGCGAATTACGTTTTGCGCAGTGCAATGTACCACACTTGCACAGGATAAACAAGGTGCAGTATTCCAGGTGTGCTACTTAGAAAATTTGCTTACTGCTTCATCTCTTTAGCTGTCTCTGGGGAACAGAACTGCTTGTGCTACATACACACTGCCCCTGAGCAAAACAGTGGTCCTTTGCCACACCGAACCCTGGTGTCCAACGCTGTATATGGGGCATGAGTTTGTTCCTTTCTGTGCCAAACAGTCAGCTGCTTTCTGTAACTCTTTCTGTAGAACCATCAGTTTCAAGATGATTTTTCTTTAATGAAATCTTCTAATTCGAAAGGTAAGCGAGAAATGAAGGATAGTAAGTTTGACTTGAGAATCAAGGATGCAACTGAGAGTATGTCTCTACAGATCTTTCAGTGGATCTTCCATGCAGGTCCATATTTTCTTGCCTCATGGAAGTCAAATTTGTCACAATCAGTGCCTAAGAGCAGACTCTTTCTTTATTGAACAAGAAAAGCACCCATGTTTTCTGACAAAAAACACTTCAAAGGTACAACAATAAGATATTTTTAATGGCTAATATGTGAATACATACACACTCATTGTTGATTGGTCTCTAAATCCATGGGAAGTAGTCAAAATTATTTTGGAATTACCAAACCCAAACTCACCCCCATGTGCAAGAGCTGTTTAATCTCAAAACCAAGTCACGATGCTTCTTGAATCCAAATGCAGACACATCTCTAACAAGAGTCCAGGGAAGTCTGAGCTATGACCAAGCGAGTCAGCTCTGGGAACGCATTAAAACCAGGCACTGCAGCGCAGAGCTAACTGTCTCCTGCCTGGGTCAATTAGCTTTTCTGCAGCAGTGCAGTAACGCAGCTGTCCTGCTTGTGGATCCAGCACTGCCTTGCGACTAAGGTGATGACCCTAAACCAAGGCAATGCCTGGGCAGCACCGTGACTTGCAGTCATTTTCCATGGACCAGGAGACAGAAAGAGTTAAGTCCATTTTGTAATGGTCAGTGACAAGTCCCGATGTCACTCCAGCTTCAATGAATAGAAGCATATACATACTTTGCTAAATTAAGACATATGTGTGCATGAGATCAGTCTTCTCAGGAATATGGCAAGTCTCCCTTGCCCTGCTGTTGGTGTTGCTCTACAGAAGCAGTAGTATTACAGCAGCTTTCCCCTTCCCTCTTTCCTTCAATATGCACCTGGGCTAAAACCAGCTGCTGGCTGCTGGGACAGGAACATCTCCAAGTCACTGCCTGCAGAAAGGCTTCTATCCAAAGGTCCTTTCGTCGGCGTAACCTAGATGGAAACAAGCCAAAAGATAAAACTATTCTGCTTTAAAACACTGCTTTTGAGTTGTTTGCTGCCTGAGACATACAAGAATGGCTAAATTTTAACACAGACCCGAGGCTTGTGTTTCTGTTGTACAGCACAGGGCGGTTGAGCAGAAGAAAAGGAAAGCAGAGGAGCGATGGCTGTTACAAGAATCATTCTTTTCATGTGTTCGATTTTCCAAGAGAACTTGAAAAAAAAAAATCCAATTTCATCTTTGCTTCATTCAGCCACCGCAGGGACCAGGAACAAGTTTGGATCTTTCAGTGTGACTGCATGCATTCCCCTCGTTCCAATAAGCAGAGGAACAGCAGCAAGGTCTCAGCCTCTTTTTTCCTGCTCTTACACTAAAGGAACCACTCTGCACTCACAGTCTTCAGACCAGGCACCACAAAGGGTTTCCCTCACAGACATTTAGCCAGTTTCTAACATGTATTCAACAATTAACCATAAAATGACAGCAACAAAACCTTGCTGCAGCACTGTGCTGGGGGAATCTTTATGAGGTTTGGATTAGGAAGGTGCTATTAGCAGGAAATAATGTGGTTTATTGATATTTTTAATTTCAATAACTTTATAAAAGTGTTCACTGGGTAAACCCACCTTCTCCACTTCCCCGGGGTACCTGGGAATAAAGAAGTGTTAAGGCTAGTGTAATTCATTGTGCAGAGCAGGGACACGACATGCAAAGAGTGGAGAAAGGCCTCTGTGCTTCTGGCTGGTGGCAAGGGCGTGCACGAGGGGGTCTCCACGTGTCGGGACAGTGGGGCTGGGGAAGAGGCCCCACACACAGCTATAACCAGGAGCTTCCTGCAGAAGGGAACTGCAGGAAGCACAGCGGCCAGGGCTGAATTTAAGAAAGTGGAAGGAGAGCTGGATTCCAATTGTAACTGCGGCGGGTCCAAGGCGCAGGGCAGAAAAACGTTCCCTATTTGTATAAAATAGAGATTTGTATGTAAATTTTCAACAGTAACTTCCCTAGTAATGAATAAGAAATAAATTGCTTATTTGATGCATGATAAAGCCATTATTCTGCGCAGATGAGGCAGATGACACTTGATTTATATTGTCTTGCGAAAGCTCCAGACAATTAAGGGGAAAACTGTTCCGAGACTTATTACGTTGACAAAATTCTGGTAGGGCTAACAGCAAGATGATTCACACAAGGATCGTCTGGCATGTAAAGCTCGTTTTAACAGACACCAATGTGACATACATAAAGCTGTCAGGCTTCCTCTAAAGGACAGTCATCCACTTCATGTTTCAAGTGGCAAATTAATTATATTTGACATTTAATTTATAACCTAAGGTACTTTAGATGTGGAACTCGACTATGACAACAGCAGATTAGAGCAGCACTCCGTTTGACAGAATCGATTTTTCAAGTTGTTTTCCTCGTGTGGTGAGGGTCTCCTCGGTTGAGGTTTTTGTGCGCGGGGCTTGCGCGCAGGACACTGATACCTCTAAGCAAAGTAAAGCTTCGCTCGCCTCCTCCCCCCAGCCCCTCCGCGGGGAATTCTGCGCTCAGAAGCACGCTTCTCCCGCAGCCCTAATCGCAAAGCTCCACCTAACGAGCGAGGGGAGAGCTGCGCACAGAAACGGGGAGGCACGGCGCTGCGCTCCAGGCAAGGGGAAAGAAACTCCCGCACAACCGTAAGCAGTTCATCTCCCCCGCCTTATGTAGGAGGTCACGAAGTCTCCCCTTCCAAGGACTTTAAAACTTTGAGGTGGGAGGAAAGCCCTTCCGTCCATCCGTCCATCTGTCTCCCACAAAACAAAGACTTTAGCTTTTCATCTGACTGGAACTGTAAGCTTTCCATTGTAACTGATAGATAGGCAATCCATCAATACCAGTATTTCACACTGGTCAGTCTCACCTTCTGGGTTCCAAAGCACTTAAAAATTATAAACATATAAAATAACCTGTAAATGTAGGTATATACTTACTGATAGATGGCTCATTATTGAAAGTGAACTCTTTCAACAATGGAACAATTGACTAGCTTTTCTTAAAAAACTGGCAAAGCATTTCTATCCATTTCCTCAGTGGAAATAAAGATTCCCTGTACAATTCTGACATCACACTGGAAGACAGCTAGAACACCAGCATTTCAAAACATTGCTGCTGGAAAGGAACTAAAGAATTAGAACAAAACCAAACCAACTTTGCAAAGAACAATGCCAGTTTCAAGATAGACCTTTATTATTAAAATTAGGTGCCATGCAGATGTTAATATAAAACACTCGACTAATTCCTGCCAAAGCTTAAAAGTCCACTCACAATTTCAGAATTGCTCCCCATTCAGTGGGAGGCTTCGTGGCCACTTTCAGAATTTCTCTGCAACAGAAGGTACAAATCTAAATGTCACCTTGTATCAAGGTAAAGTGTTTCACTGAAGAACCAGGACATTTGTCAGGATCATCTTATTTGAGATGACTAACGCAGTGATAGCCCTGAGCTTGTATTTTGAAATTGTCAGTAGCAGGACAAGACTGGCTCGTCATTTTTTAGTAAAAATGCTAGTTTGGTATCCAATAGTCTTCTATCAAGAATTGTACTTTGATATTCTGCACAAATAGACCTGCCAATCTAAAATTGTTTAAATTTCTAACGTTATGGCCAGGCATAAAGGTAGGACATCCGCAAAAGAGCATCTGCAATTAGAAGGGCAATTAAATCATGTCTTTAACAAATCTCAAATACACCGATGTGCAGTTGAAACAGGCTGTTTTATGGCCAGATTTTGTGGGGTTTCTCTCTTCACTACTATCATTAACCACGGCTCATTAACATGATTTTCTTAACCCTACTTCTTCCCCTCCTTTTCCCTTTGATGCCCTTGCTGGATGCGCATCACATGCGCAATGACCCTTCCTCCACCTCACACGCGTAGCACTCTGAAACCCCAGTTTCTCTGCTAGATTTAGCGACACCTGGGCACCAGGTTCAAGATTTAGGCGGTGGTGGAGGAAGGCCGGGCTGGAATTCAGGTGCGTGGGTGGGTGGATGGAGGATGGGCAGGCAGATGGATGGACAGGCGGAGGACGGACGGGAGGGCAGCCGTCACCCCATGGGGCTTGTTTTCCAAGAGAAAGACGCGAGTGGAGGGGGTGATGTGCTCTGCACCACGAGACAGCCACGCTGCCGTGGCGTTAGGCGAGCCGTTGAATCCAGAGCGGGGCGGGGAAGCCCGGGGTGTCGGGGCCGGCCCAGCCCGGGGTGTCGGGGCCGGCCCTGCGCGCCCACAGCACCCGGGCAACCCCAGGGCCGGGCGGCAGCGTTGCGGCCCGGCCTGCGTGAGGCTCTGTAGCAGGACGAGGAAAGCCGTTTATTCGCCTGCCAGAGGCGCAGCGACGAGCGCACCGACGGGTCCTGCCCCCTTCCGGGAAGCCACCGGCGTTGTTCCCCTTGGAAAGGGGCGGGGCAGGGCCGGCCGGCGGGTGCGAGCCGCAAAGCGGCTCCTCAACACCTGCCGCCACCGGCCTGGCCGCGGAGCGGCGAGAAGAACGCGCCGCCGATGTACCCCCGCCCCCCGTGTAGCTTCCGCCCCGGCGCCGCCGGGCCGCACTCTGCCTGCCGGGCGAGGCCGCGCCCCAGAGGCGGGGCTTAGCGCCCCTTCCCAGCCTGCGCATGCGCAAGAATCCAGGTGGGCGGGGAAGCGGGTGGCCGCGCACGCGCCCTTAGGGAACCGCAGCACTTGCCCCGCCCCCGCAGGGTTTCGGCTCAAAGCCAGGCTCCGCGTCTGCGCTGGCTGCGCCGGGCGCCTGATTGGTTGGCCGGCTCCTTCAGTCCAATAGCGGTGACGGGTCCTTTAGCCGTGTCGTGGTCTATCTGCCAATAGGATTGGTGGTTGTTGTCAGGTGGCGGCTGTGGTTGCGGTTGCCCTTCCTTTCCCAGGCGGGCCTCCGCTAAAGATGGCAGCCTCTGCGCGGCCGGGGCCCGGCGTGGGTGAGCTGGTTTTGCTGGAGAAGTTGCTGGGCCTGCCGAAAGGGAACAAGTACGGCGTCCAGGGGGAGCGGAAGGTGAAGGGAGCGAGGAGGGGCTGGGAGCGGGCAGCGGTGCGCGCGGGTGTCCACTGACCACCCCCACCTCCCCCTTCCCCAACGGCTTCTTATCGCCCCGCTTCCCCCCCGCCCGCCTCAGCGCCGACCCCGCGCCGCGGTTCCTGCCGGTGGGACGGGGCCCCTCAGCTCCCCCCAGTTTCCGGACTGGGCGGCCGGGCCCTGTGTCGGTCTCCGCTGTGCATGTGCTCTCCCCCTTGAACGGGGCTTCAGCTTTTCTCCCTCAACCCCTCGAGCTGTAGGGCCTCGCTACCTACTCCTAGGTTCTGGGAGTCTTTTCCCTGTGCCTGTTTAGGGGTTTTTTATTGTCGTTGGAGAGATGTTGCTCTCCTCCCGGCATTTGCCTGCTGCTGGTGCAGTTGTGTCTGCTTGTGTGGTTAAATCGTGTGAGAAGATAGCTTGTTAGCATCGGAAATGCATCTGTAGTGAAGAACTGCTGTTCTTTACATATTTTGCCCTTCTAAAATAGGTGTTTTGATGTCCTGAGCTTTGTGTGAAAGCATTCAGTTTTGTGGCTTAAGGGACACCTGAGGAATGAAAAATGTAATGTGGGGCTGAGGGTGTCACAAATACGTAAGGGCTTTTATGTCATTTTCTTAAGAGAATGACAATAAAGGAGCTGTGCTGTTGCCACATGTTTTTTTTCTTCCTTGACTGTTTATTCCTAAATAGCAATATAAGTATTTTTTGACTGCAAAAGCTTCCTTGGTTATTTAACAAACCAACTGCTGTCTTAGTGGTATTATTATGAAGTGTAAGTCTGAAAAATCAAGTAACTGGATGTGTGTCTGTATTTTCTGAATGGCTGTTTGGTAGAAAAATTGAATAGTAGTCAAAGGCTCTTGGTAAAACAGCAAAACTAATATTATGCTGTCAACTTACATCTTATGTTAATTAAACCTGAACATAGACGGGCTCCTCTGTGGTCAGATACTTTACAAAGAAAACAGTACTGCATTTTAGCTACTTTCTCTTCAGTTGTTTATGTCGTAGATAACTGAAGGGGCTTTAGTCTGTGTCAGTGAGTTTCAATTCATTCATTTCTTTTCTCACTCTTAGCAGACCAGTTTCCTTTCCCATGGTTTAATATGTACTAATGCCACTAACAAAGACATGGTTAAAGCTAGAGGTGAGTTGTGTGGTCCCCCGATACTAGTGAACTACTGGTTTGTTGTTGGTCAGAGTATTTGGCGATGGGACAGTAAGTATGAATAAGCATTTCAGTAAGTCTGACTGCTGCAGTCTTCTTGGAAGGAAGTCGGATGCTGCTAACTCAAAAATCTAAAGTCAGAGTCCTGACTTTGAAAATGAGCTAAAAGTTAGTTAAGATTTCTGCCAGTGTTAGCATGAGCAGTACTGCTCTTGCTAATATTGGCCGAGTTTGATTAACTGGAGCTGAAGATGAGTGTTTTGTCCATGTGCTTGTGTTATAAATATGCTTGTTCTGTGAAAACTGGAAATAAAGCACGGTGAAGAGTGAAAAGAGAACATATGCTTTTTATGTTAGCCTCTAGCTTTAGTATGAATACTTCTGATACGTTTCTTTGGAGATCCTTTTGAGGTGCTATAGACATGGATGGCTGTTCTTACAGAGCCTGTTTTTTGAATGAGTTGTTCAGTATTGCCCTTCTGTTTCCTGTCTCAGGTTCCTGTTCTTCAAACAAACAATGGTCCCGGTCTGACAGGATTAATGACCATAGCTGCCCACCTGGTTAAGCAGGCAAAGAAAGACCAACTGCTTGGATGTACTGCGGAAGAGAAAGCTGTTGTTCAGCAGTGGTTGGAATACAGAGTGACTCGTGTAGATGGAGGCTCTAGTAAAGAAGATACTAGAATAATTCTCAAGGTAAGGGGTACTAAATTGCTTTGTCACTGAATTTTGGAGTAGCTAGGCTTTGCAGGAGACTGCAGTGTTAGTATTTGTATAAACAGTCCATTAGTAAGAGACCAAACGCTGAAGACTTTACAGCATGTTTAAGCTCTGGTTTAAAAAAGCAATGCCTTTTATTCAGCTTGCTGCTTTACAGGTTTATTGGCAAAAATACTCTAACAACCTGAAAAAGAAGGGGAAAACGGTTTCAGCTCTGAAATCCTTGAAGCAGAGCTCTTACAGTGTTTTGTGGCTGTAATGCGGTCAACTGTCCAGGGTGTTCCAGATACTTTAGAGATGGTTCAGCTGTGTGGCCTCTTAGTTTTTTCTCTTACAGAAAAGCTGTTTTCTTACTGTCTTCATCAAACTGTAAACAAATTGGTGTATTTCATGAAAACACTGCTCGGATTGCTCTAAGAGTTGTTGTTACCGCTTTGGTAGTTGCGGAATACAAGCCATACTTGGTGTTGTGGTGATTGCTGTTGATACCAAAAGGAGAAGCTTTGTGTGAAAAGCAAAATTGTAAAAGACCTCTGCAAAACTGCCCTTCACCTCGAGCTGTTTAGCGTGGAGGCTTTGGTCTACTCTGTTAAAACTCTTCTTGTAGTCTGAAGCTTTCTTCCTGTGGAAGTAAGGTGGAAGCAGAAAAGAGAATCTCGAGGGTCACCCTGTTATTTCAGCAGCCAGATGGCAGGGTGTAGAAATCAAAACTTACTCTGTTTTCTTTCCCACTCCTTCTGACTGGTAATTTAGTATTTTTTCAGTCTTGTGGGAACAGAGCTTGAGGAGAAAACCTGCTTTAAGCTATTAAATGCTAAGGCTTTGCCAAGTGTGTGTGAAACAGCAGTGCAGTTCAGTACATTTTTTTAAGTGTTTTTTTTTTCTAATTTTAAGTCTGTTTTAGGTGGGAAAGTGTGCAGTGCTTGCTGCTACTAGTGGGTCTGGCTTTAAATAGCTCTGTGAGCTGCATGCTTGAGACTAACAGTGTCTTAATTAATACTTCTGACCTTTGTTAGGTGTTAGAAGACTGAATCAGCTGGAACTATTGCAGAAGCCAAAGACAAACTGTAACAGCATCCAAGAGTTAGCACATTGTGTTACTTTAGCATGCAAGATTTGCCTTGATTTTAAAACCTTGCAAAGCAAAGCGGTGTTAGTAACCTGCTGTCAGTTTGAAGAGGACAGTGTCCTTGATCTCGAGGGCTTGCAGTGTCATACCTGCTTCGCAAGGATCAACTTGGTGAAAGGCAGAAAAACACATTTCTCTCACTTATGCCCCAGATAATCTGAATTATCTTGGTCTCGTATTCATGAACTAACTTCCACTGGATAAGCATGTGTTTGATTATGTTGCTTCTCTTTTTGTGATATCTGGCCTTACTTTCTATGTGAAATGCTATCAAAACCTCCATGGTTGCGGTTTCTCTTACAGACTGCATGAGAGGTGTCCACCCTTTGTGATCTTTAGAACTGGATTGAAGGAGGCATTGACTAATCAGGGTTTAACTTCAGGTTTAGTTGGAGCAAATTTTCTGTCTTGTTACAGCATAATACATCTGCTCTGTGTGGCTTAAGTGATGATACGTGATTTGCCAGCACACATGTGTGAGTATTTGCAGAACTGCCTTTGAGTATTAAAACCAGATGCAGAGGTATGATGGTTTCATGCTGAAGCTGGAATCTCACTTCAGTTTTAGCCTTAGCAGCAAAATGTCCTTACCAAGTAACAGTTTATGTTACTTGAGGGAGAATCTGTGCCATTAATCATAGAATGCCTGATTAAAGAGATCTCAGGGATCACCTGGTCCAACCTTTTTTGGGTAACAAGGCTAAATGTGTTCTAACAGATAGTACCACTTCAGAATTTTCCCATGGATTTTTTTCTTAGCAGCTGCTGAATAACCAAATGTATTTTGTTACAGGGCTGCTGTGGAATTGTTCCAGCACTAATAATTTCATAGTATAGCAATTAAATTTTTTTTTTAATTTGTTCTCTTGCTACCACGATTAATCAGGAAGAGAGGCAGCCTACCATCACAGTATACTATGCTAAAAGGGAGTATGAGTGGGGGGAAAAAAAACCCAAGACCTAAAATAGGGAGGCAAGTCTGAGGCTGTAGTTTTACAGCGTGTCTGGAATACACAATGGCAGTCTTGGGACAGCTGCAGCCTAGAGCCACAATTTATAATAAGCTGCACCGAAAACAGTTCATTCACTTCTAATACAGTTTTTGGCTGCCTCTATTTAACCCTTAACTGAGGTGATGTGGTTTTGAAAAACTTCAGTAAATAATCGGTTTCATGTTTGTTACTTTGAGCAGGAAGGGGTTTCTGTTGCTTTCAGAGGAGATGTTCTTGAATTGTTGACTAAAGCTGTTACTTGGCAAGGAAACAATCCTGAAGCAGTCGGGCCATCCTGACCAGGTTTTTTGTATTCACCCAGAGCAAGTGCCATACTGTTCAGAACTGGTCAATAAAAGTGCTGTTCAAGTCTTGTCTAACTTTGAGCTAGTACTTGAATTCACAGAAAAGCTTCCAGAGCAACGTAGACATTTCTAGTCTCTGAAGGATAATTATAACCAAGAGTTTTCATGTACTGTTATCGGTGTCTCATACAAAAAATGTTCCCGTGATTTCAACTAGTACTGTCCCAATTTCCTGTGCTGACTGGCTGTAATCATGGAAGACAATTAGAAATCTGAAGTGCCTCAGTTCTTCTTTAATGTGCTTGTTTGAAAACTTACTGTTTCCACAAATATATAAGCAGGTTAATCCCTGCTTTGTCCATGCTGTTAATCCACAGTTCTTGTATGCTGTTCTTTCAGATAGATGGGTTGTGTACCCACTTTAGCAAGCCTGTCCAGCAAGTGTTTTTTTTAAACTTTGAGTTTCCATGGTCCCTTTTCTGTCAGCACCAGGGTATTTTTGATGTGCTTACAAGTGTAAAAGATTGGGTATTGATTATTCGAACAACATCTGTTGACTAATTTTTCTTCTGTCTTTTACGGGAACCACAGTGTGTTGAATATAATATCCTTCCAGACCAGGTTTACCTCAGAGGTTGCCAGTTAGACAGAAAAGTCTTGCACTAGAATTAAAAATACAGCTATGCTCCAAGAGTGCAGTCTTGCTTTTCTTGGATGTAGCTGTGGAATCCTTTTCTCAGGTTCTGCATTGTCAGAGGTGTTCCTGAGGCGTTTGAGTGCTCAGCTCTTTGCCTTTGCTTGGTGCGATACAGGGGCACTCAGGGCATATTTGGCCTTGAGGATCTTCCTGACTGAAAGGATGTGCTTCTGTTGTGTAAGGGAAGTATGTACACCAGCAAGTGTGGTGGTGTGGGTGAAATACCCAAAACAGAATCAGGGTGCGATTAGATATGTTGTAAGCTAAGAAGCAGCTGTTAACTTACCTGAGCTGCTGTCTCAATTTCTGGTGACTGGAAGGGATTCAGTCACCTTAATGGATGAACTGGATTGCAGGTAACTGGATTGCATACTCAAAAGATGGAATGATTTAAAAAAGATAAAATACTGTGGGGTAGCCAGAATTGTGCTGTGGATGGGATGTGTTGAGCTGTCACTGTAGACGTGGGCTGTAAATTGGATTTTTTCCACAGAACCACCAAATGGAAATCCATCAGTTAGCCCATAAATAATGCAACATCTCTTTCCATTGTTTCCCACCCCCCCTCCCATAGGCAAATATGGAATTTGAATTGCTGCAGTTGTTCAATGCATATTAGTGCATCAAGTTGCAATTATGCCTTAAATACCTGTCTGAAACCTGAGAAGGGATTTACTGAGGGATTGCAACCATAATTTTGTACAGTTATAAGCAACTTCCAAGTGTATTTGTCATTTAATAATAAGATTGTATATATGTGATCACTTTAAGTAGTGATGTTCAGTACATGGAAGACAATACAAATGACAGCCAACCGACCCGAATTTCCTGGATGTAATAGAAATTCAAATACAGTTTTGTATTTGTATTTCCATTAATCTCCAGGACAGGAATGCTATTTCAGTTTAATGCCATGGTCACTTAAGAAGCTTGACTTTCAGGAATTTTAACACAGTTGGCTATTAGCCAGTAATGTAATCGTCTATGGGAAGCATGACCCATGAGGCAAGATTAACTAAGTGTGCCCAGTGCACATGAAAAAGGAAAAAATTGAACACAGCTTGATTTACAGAATGGAATCAGAATATCTGTCTGTGTTTTATGGGACAAAATTGCATGTTCAAAACCAGATCTGTAAACTAGTGCTAACTTATTGAAGACTAAACCATTTTTGTAAAATTCCATTTGCTCAGTTAACCAACTTCATAACACTTGAAGAATCAAAATAAATAATTGTGCTGTGGTGGCTTACCTTGCCTTTAAAGTTTTCGGATTTTTTTCAGTTGATGAATATTTTGGGTATACGTGTCCAGTATATTCAAAGAACAGATTTACTCTTTGTATAATGTTAACTGATCCTGAACAACTGGGAAAAGTGTTTCTGCATAGAAACTAGCCTACCCATTGAAGCTGTATAAAGCTAAGAATTGGCATGCTGTAATTTCTGTGGTGCACAAGTCCAAATTTTGGAGCAGGGAAATAACTTTGTTGATTGTACCTTTAGTCAGAGTGAGGGGTTTTTTTGTTTGGTTGGTTTTGTTTACAAAATCCTGGTTCTGTAGCCTAGACAAGGAAAGGGGGTGGAAGGGGATATAATTTTGTGTCATTATTTATTATTATAATGCATGTTGAATATATAGTTAATCAAAAGGAAAAGTGATGGTCAGAGAATCTCTGTCAGAATAGATGAGTTCATGATTTATTTCTTTCTAGTAAACAGATTCTAGACTTTTTTTCCTTCCTGCAAGCTTTTTCTTAACAATGGATTTGCCTTGGTGTTGTGTGTAGGAAATTCTGTAGAACTGTGTTTATGTGTTTAAAGTCATTTGAGAGCAAAGCAGTAAACCAGTCAAGAGGAGAAGCTACATAGCCAGGGGCAGATGACCTTACAGAATTTTAACTATGCAGTGGTTAATATTTTTCCCTGATTTGTTCTAATAAAAGAAATCAAAGCAGACATGATGATGTTTAAATATTACAGAAATACAGGAGTCCTATCATGAAGAGGTTATCAGATAAATAGTAAGGTGGCATAATGGAATCAAACTTGTCAAATTCAAATGCAAGGTCAGATGTCTTAAAAGTCTTAGCACTTTAGCTTTGGTGGGGGTTTTTTATATATGTACTGTAGAATTTCTCCATACCAGTAAATTTACTGGAACCATGGGAAGTGCCATATGCATAAGGCTAAATGTAATTTTTAAATTGTTCACTGATTATTAATCTCCTTCTTTGCCCTAGACTTTTTTGAAATAAAAGGTGGCTGTAAAATAGAATGTGTGCTATAATTGACACTGAAAAAATATTTCAGGGAAGTTTTGAAAAATGTTAGTTATGTTTAAGCTGCCCAACTCTGGGTTTGGGATGGGAGGAGAGGGTAGCTTGAGGAAATCTCAGAGGAGAAAGGAGTGCATTTAGTACAAGGGGTTTTTTTCAACCAGCAAAGGAATACTAATAGGGAGAGTTTCCAAGTTCATGGAAAGACTGGGAAGCTGTTTCCCTACACTTCTGAAAAGAATACTATAAAACTAAAGCTTGCTTGTGCTGGGGTCAGGGTTAGAGTAGATACTTTTGTTTGATTTTGATTTCTGTCCTTGGAGGGAGGGGGAAGAAAGGTGCATAAATTAGATGAAAAGCAGGTAAGATGAGAAAAGGAAGGATGGGTAAAGAGGTGGAGCTGATGTGTGATACCTCTATTCTCAAAATTGTTAATCAAGTGTATCAATGAGTCAGCTTCCTGTTTTTTGGAAGAGTGTCTACATGCAAAAAGCCATGAAAAAAGGTCTTTCAGTAAGACAGATTTGAAATACTTATTCACTGAACCTAAATGGAAGCTGCCTACTATCTACCCTTATAACCTCTGATATAGAATAGTTGAGAGAGAGGTGACCTCAAAATGCTGAAGCAGTGCCCTCTTCACATGGACTTAGATAGCAACTGAATTGACAGTATTAGCCATTGAGATTTGCTAGCTATGATTTCAGCATTAATAAAAGCAGGTGTCAAGTGTTATCAGCTGATGGCTATCAGGTTTCTGGCACTGAGCTTGAAACATCTTACTTCTCTCCCACCACGCTATCCCAATGTGTTTCCCTTATTTTTGGGCATTTGGAGTTCCAGAACTTTGCTGACCAGGTGCATTGATGCTTGGAGGACAGAAGTTGCAGCTGGAAGAAGCAATATGCTCTCTTTTGATCATAAGACTGATTTTTCCACTTACTGAATGTTAAGCATCAAATGGTGGTACTTCTGTCATATATGCTAATAAAAATTTTTAAAATATACACTGCTCTTGCATTTTTGAATTCCAGTAATTTGTAGCAAAAAAAATAAATAAATTTGAAAGTGTTTCTCTGGAGTCAGGTTAATATGTAAAATAAATCACAGTTGTATTTATAAAAATTTGGGTGGATATAAATGGGGAGATTATGAAAAATGATGTGCTGGCAGCAAGCTGGCTAGCACTTTGTTTAGAAACCAACATATGAATTTTATGGAACTCTTGACTATCAGAGAATGATATTTTAGTTTATCATGTTAACACTTTTTTAGAATTTTTTTTCTTTGAATGTTTTTCTCCTTTGCTGAGTTGGGATAAATTAAGGCTGGCATAGTTTTATATGTATGTTCTCCAGAGGAAACTTGATATTATTTTGAACAATTGCCTTGATACTTTGTCTTACAAAGCCAGTACTACAGCAGTATAATGACTTTTTACTTTTTAGGATCTTAATGTATACCTTGAAGATAAAGTCTACCTTGCAGGAAACATTTTTACCTTAGCAGACATTTTGATGTATTATGGATTGCATCATGTCATGGTGAGTGTCATCTGCATTATTTTTTACATGTACAGCTTTCATAATTGTTTAGATTTAGAACAGTTTATTATTGAAGTTGGCTTACTAAATTGATCAATAACAGTTACTAAACAAACACTGAGATTTCTTATGAAGAGCTTCAAATAAAATGTCTAAGTTGTTAATCTTTTACTCTTTTGTATATTTAGCTATGGATCTATCAAAATAAGTGTATTATCTGGAGTGTCCAGAAGGCTTTAGTTACATCTGGGTTAATGTAACAAGGAAGGTACCTGTGAACAGAGGAGGAGGAGGAGTACTCTGTTCACTGAAACAGGACTGTTCATATTGCTACAAGGGGAGATAGTGAAAGGATGTGTCAGAACTGAAAGTACTGACCTTGTTAGTATTGGAGAAATGCTGCTGGTGCTATAAGAGATACATACATCAAGCTCCTGAAGGGTGAATGCATGTGAAAAATGTGGACCATACCAAAACGTTGTTTGTTTCAAGACTTAATGATAAAACTTAATAATGATATGGAAACAAAGCAGGGAGCTGGTGCTTAGGGGAAAATGAAAACAAAACCCAAAAACCCCAAATAGAAAGGTTTGTACTGAGTGCAGAAAATAACTGAGATTCTTTGTAGTCAGCTCAGGCTTTACTATTAAGTGCTTATAAAACCTCATACCTCGGTGCTGAAGCCCAAGTGGTAATTGAAGGATGAAGCAGTAGAAGTTACTGTATCTCTAATGTAACATGCATGCCTGCTGAGAGTGGAGGAACAGTTACATTGTGCAATTAAAAGCAGGGCTCTGGGACAACAGCACAAGAATGCTACCCTTCAAAAAAGAGACTGTAGCAGGGGAAAGGTCAAGTAATTAAATACATATACCTAGGTTGTCTCTCATTTCTGAAGTATCTTGACTGTCCAGGAGTAAAAATTCAAATGGGAGAGTGTTAAGCAGAGGAGAGGGAAGAGAAACTTCACTTCAGAAGGCTTTTGAAAACACATTAGAGGCAGTCTTTTGGAATTAATTCTGTTAGGTCATATTTGCCTTGTAAAATATCTTAAGTATTAGGGTAGATGTGTTTACTAGAGTGTCAAGAGTGGGTTACCTTTCACATATGATATGCAGACATAGAAAAAACAAATGCTTTCCAAAAATATGTTATAATGTGAGTTCAAATGAGACATTTTTTCAAAAACTTAGTCAGGGAAAAATCAAGCATTTTAAATTTAGAGTTTGCTCTAGAGTAGACCACCTAATCAAGAAGAAAAGATACAAGTTATTGCTTTGGGAAATAGAACAGATGGTGAAAACAAATGACTTGGTGCTCCTGGGTGCCTGCAACCATCCAGACACTACTTGGGACAAGTTTATAGTACAGCATCTGTTTCTGAAATGTTTGATTTCATGGAAGATAATTTTCTGAATCAGAAAGGTATAAGAGGCAAATAACAGGGTGCTTATTCTAAATACAGAGGAAATCTAGAAGCTACTAACTAGGAATTGCATGTATTTTGGAGGTTTTGGAATTGATTAATATTAATACTCAACTGTAGATTTAAGATCTTGAACTATTGAATCCTGTGGCTTATTTTTTAATTACTGTTTATTTTTCCTGTATTGAGAAAAGAGTAAGTCAAGAGCTGTTTCTCTCCCTGTAGCTTTAAGGGGAAGGGGGGCAGGGCAAGCTGCTCTTAATGTGATGTGGTCCAAGGAAACAGTTTGTCATATCCACCAACTGTTTCAGCTAAGCCCTGTGCAAAATATCAATATATATTTCCTATAATTCTTAAAGAGGAGGTAGAAATGAAACCCAGTTCTTCTTGGCCATTTAGGTGCCTAGAAAATCGATCTGAAAACAATACTGATAATGACCTTTAGGATTAATCTCTCTACTTTTGATGGGCTACCGACTATGTGCTGACACAGACATTCTTAATATAATGCTGTAAATATGTTTGCCATGATTGTCTTGAATGAGCCAGGTATTGTTAAAATTTTAAAAAAGCTGAGGCACGTTTCATTGTAAAAGTTTAAGACCACCCAGTGCTCTTGCTCACTTCTTCACCTGCAGTTTCATCTTCCTTTTGTAGTGTTTGTGAGTATAGATTATGCATCTTCGTATTCATCTCACCTTAATTTAGCCATTCCCCATTATCCAGGCGTGGTTCTGGATGAGCCTGAACAGTGAAAAATCAGGGTCCAACTTGCCAATTGGTGTGTCTGCTGAGCAGCAGCTACTTTTGAATTTTGCAGTCTTGTGCCTTTTTTTTTCTTCATTCTTCCTCTCCCTTCTAGTTATCTTAATAAGCATGGTAGTACTGTGTTTAAAAATCCAGGTTGTGGGAAAGGAATTAGTGTGTTAATGAGTGAGAGATTCACAGGTAGTGTGTTTCAGGCTTCTTGCAGTTTGAATCAATTTTGAGCCTCCTTAATTAGAAATGCATAAATAGTATGTGTTATTGTTCTGCATCGTGATGTAGGACACAAGCACCCCAAAAGTGTAATGCTTGGTACTGTCTAAATGAGCTCTTTCAATCAATGTGATTTACTTTGTTGTATGTAACTGGATGTGTCCATGAATCTAACATAAACATTATCTTTAGACACTTTGACTGCTTAAATACATATGTGGATAAATATGATGAACAATTAAGTTCTTCTAGGTTAAAGCATAGATTGCAGAGAAAACATGAATTTGGAAGCATTGCTTGAGGATAGCTCAGGCAATCAGTAAGCATTAAATTCTCCCTGTGGTAATGATCTTGCTTTCATGATCTTGCTTTCATTTTTATTTAAAATAGAAACGTGTTTCTTAAGTATTTCCAAACAGCACGAGTCCAGTTCTATTAAGGGAGCTAATCAATGTGAAGGTTGATCTGTTGCCATACTTCAAAAATTTTGTCAGAACCAAAGAAGCAGTCTCAATTCTATATGTCTGACTTAAAAATTCCTTTAATAAGGTCTAGAAAATAACTTATGGGTGAAATTTATATCTGCAAATGGAAGAAGTCTCAGTCAAAATCCTAGGGTCAAATCAAGTACAAAAGAGTTGTTCTCCTCGGGTCAGAACTAACAAGAGCCTGCAATGGTAGTTTGTTTTCCAGCTTTTTTTTTTTTTTCCCATAATGAGCATTTCCTGTAATAAACAGATTGCTGTGAATTTTGGTTCATGCATTGCTTATCTCAGTACTGGGCTAACAGGCTTTCCTTCTGAAAAATAATGCTAGAAATGGTACTTAAACTGAATAATTTTTACTTTAAAGAAAAGGTTTAATTTTAAGCATTTTAACAGTGGAAAATTTGTCAAAACTGTGTGAAAGTACATGTATTTCGTGAAATACACTATTCACAGAATGTCGGGGGTTGGAAGAGACTTTTAAAAGATTGCCTAGTCCAGCCTCCTGCCAGGGCAGGATCACCTAGATGAGGTCAGGTCACAGAATTCTGTGTCACAGGCTTACAGGTCACGCAGGAACATGGCCGGGTGGGTTCTGAGTGTCTCCAGAGAAGGCTATACCACAACCCCCTGGGCAGCCTGTGCCAGTGCTCTGGCACCCTCACGGTGAAAAAGTTTTTCCTTGTGTTTACATGGAGCTTCCTGTGCTCCAGCTGGCACCCCTTGCTCCTTGTCCTGTCATTCAACATCACTGAGGAGAGTCTGGCTGTTTCCACCTGACACTCACCCTTTACATATTTATAAACATTAATGAGGTCACCCCTCAGTCTCCCCTTCTCCAAGCTAAAGAGACCCAGCTCCCTCAGCCTCATAAAGATGACTGTTCCACTCCCTTAATCATCTTTAAACTGGACTGTTTAAAGTGGCTCCCAGTCCTTCTTGAACTGGGTCGGGGAACAACAGAACTGGACACAATATTACAGATGTTCTCTCACCAGGGCGGGGTAGAGGAGGAGAACATCTCTGGACCTTATCACCACACCCCTTCTAATACACCTTCTTGGCCATGAGGGCACACTTCTGGCTCATGGTCATCCTGCTGTCCACCAGGACCCTCAGGTCCCTTTCCCCTGTGCTGCTGTCCAACAGGTCCATCCCCAACCTACACTGGTACATGGGTGGTTCTTCCTCACATGCAACACCCTACGTGTGCTGATGCCTCAGAAAGCCGGAATCAAAACTCGCTAGCCTTGGTGACTGTGAAGCAGGTATCCTTTATTGCAGCGCTGGGCACACAGGGGATCGCTCCTCCAAATGTGTGCGCGCCTTAAAGACAAATTTCTCATATTTATACATATTCATTATCATTTCTAAGAAAATGCAGGGTTATGCAAATTATTTTCAGGAAGCCATTTACATTAACTCCACCCAGATAGAGCATGCTGTATGACACTCAGGGGTCTTCTGATGGTCTTTAGGGATGAAGGCTGGTCATCTTCCTCGCTCTCAGCGCATGCTCTTTATGGTTTTCTCCATGCTTATCTGGGCTCCAAACACCTGCACCGACTAGTTAGCTTTACACTGAAAACAAGATATACTCTGTCTTTTAATTGGTCGTCAGTCTTATTATTTATGACTCTTCTATCTCTTACTTCCTCTAGTTTCAAGGCTGTTGCACTATTATGGCTAAGTTTTGTAGCCACTTTCATGAAGCAGCTTGTGTGATTACAGCCACATTCTGCTAATATTCAAAACTAATCTATTCCTAAAAACACACAGATTCTTACTTCATCTTCAAGGCTGTGACTGTTGCACTGTTATGGCTAAGTTTTGCATCTGCTCTCACAAGCAGCTTACACAGTTACAGCTTGCTCTTAAACCAGTCTATTCTTAAAACTACGAAAATTCTTATATTAAAGTTATATTAATGGTCTCTTAAGCTACACCTGTATCAATCTATTCAGCATGATTACTTTTCACTGAATCAGTGCCCTTGTATTTCATTAAATTTCTCCCTGTCCAACTCTTCAGCCTGCGTAGGACTTGCTGGGTGGCACCCCACCCAGTTGTGTCCAGCAAACTTGCTGATGGTGCCCTCTGTTCCCTTATCCAGGTCATTGATGAATGTATTGAATAGTACAGGTCCCAGCACTGACCCCTGAGGGACTCTGCTCAATAGAGGGCTTCAGCTAGATTCTGTCCCATTGACCAGAACCTTCTGACTTCTTTCTTTCAACAAGTTCACAATCCACCTCACTACCTGATCCTCCAGACCACACTTCCTCAGTTTATCTATGAGGATGCTGTGGGAGACGGTGTCGAATGCTTTACTGAAATCAAGGTAAACCACATCCACTGCCCTACCATCATCTATCCACCTAGTTGTGTCCTCATTATAGGCTATCATCTGGTTTTGTTTGTGTGGTTTTCCCCCTTATGTCTAAAGGTTGAATTTAACAAGTAAGATACTATCTTACCCTTTCTTGATGCTGAAGGACTTAAGATGTAAGCAAGTATTTTTGCATTTTTTCCATGCAGGGTGTGGGAATGGGAACTTAATGCCTGCATCCCCAGTGCTACTCAAAGCAAATATAATTAAAACTTGTGTATTTATAGGCTTTCTGGAAAATCATTTGGTTGCATTGTACGATGGCCACCTTGGTTCCCCTTTGAGCTTTGTGGTGAAGAAATAAGACTTTTTCATGATATTAAAAAAAAAAAAAGCCTGTCAAATTGAGTGTCTCCTTCTTTGCTATTAAAATAATTGGTTTAATAGCAAATAATTATTTTAACAGCAGAACAGCAGCCTTTCTTAACTTGGGGGAATTATCTAATTTAATGAGGAAGAACAGAAAATAGCGATCTAACAAAGTGTTGTAAAAAATGCCGTGGAAGTGATCTCTAAACAATTAACCTAAGAGTTATGTTTCAAGTAAAAAGTAGAGCATGCCACAAAGTGCTTTTTAATATATCTCACTGATAGAGTACATTATGTAAATAAGTAAAAATATCTTGGCTTGTTGTGCCTAGAGTACAAAAAGGGGTTTTGTTATTAGAGTGGCTGTCTGTTTTGCCCTTCAGATGTTTGTTCACTCTGCTAGCAGAATGGAGAACTAGTTTTCCGGACTTTATTTTTGATTTACAACAGAAAAATGTGAAGATTGAGAATTATCAGTATAAAATTCTGGGGAGGAACTACTCTATCTGCTGCAGAAAGTGAAGTTTAGTTCAGCATTTTCATAGCCAAGTGCCCTACTCATTCAGGGCTTTGGAAAAAGGGCATTATTGCTGTAAGTGTGCAACAGTCATGGAACTTAGTGATGCTGTTTTATACCATCTGCTCATACTTAAATGTTTTTCTTCATGTCAGTAATTTGAGGTGGCCTTAGAGAACACAAGTTGCGTTTTTTATGTTCTCTGTTGCTTTGTGAGTGATTCTACAGCCACATACCAAGCACCAGCTTCCAACTAACATTAATTATAACAAACTACAGGTGATGGAAAGCATCTTTCCCTAAATGGTACTGCATAGGGGTTTTTGTCCTGAATATACTGTACTTTCAGAAACTCAGGCAATTTGTGAAGCACTCACTGTTATGTTTTAATAGCTTCTACTTTTTGTTTTTAATGCCTTTATTCTAGACTTGTTTTCCCTTACAAGTGTTACTCTTTCCTACTTGGCTAATGCTGATGAACTCTTAGGTTTGTAGCTCAGTGAAAATACGTGACTGTTTAAATTGGTTTGTCTGTGCACTTCTATTAGATTATACAGCTGCATGAATAGCACTGACATTTCCATGCCAGCAACCAGAAAAGCAGATTTTCTCATAACTGCTTGAACCAGGGTTCATACAAGTTCAAAACTGCAGAAGCTGTGGAAATTTATGTGCAGTGCTATGTTTGTGTTCTGACAGGTGGGTCCTGTGGGAAGAAGAGCTGCTTCAGTTTAGGAGCAGCTGCAAGATCCCCACTTCTCAGTTACTGCTGCTCCAAACGTACTGTTAACAGAGCTTGAAAGCACTGTGGCACTGGTTCAGAATTCCTTCCTGCAAATCCTTGAAATTCTTCTTCCTTGGTATTTTTCCAGTGATTCATGTTCTAGTTTGTATCCTTATTTTCTCTACAAGTTCAAAGCTTCCCAGTCCTACGCCAAGTGCTGGGCTGTGTGAGAGAACAATAAGGAGAAGCGGCAGATGTACAGGCAGCTCCAAGTTGAAAGGGCTGATGTGGCACAAGGTGAAATTTAACATGACACTTAGTTTTGAACACCATCTTTTCACTCATGCAGCTGAGTAAATGAATATGTATAGCACTTCTTGTTACTTATTGGAACATACTTGTTTCCAGCTGTCCTGTGCCCAAGATAAAATTTGCAATGAACCTGCATTATCCATGAAATCTGGTGTTTGTAGAGCAAGGCATAAGGAATAGGCCATCTGTTGAGCTTTTGAGGAAAAGGTTAACCTTGATTAGCTTTAGAAGCCTAAACAAGAAAAATATTAGGCATGTCTAGCTAGTGATTTGTCTGTTAACACTTTCCTCTCCATTGACTGTGGGTGTTGTCAAGATGACTAAGTTAAGCTTGATGGCTCATTTAGGTAACTGAAAAGGAAGTGAACTGAATCCTGGAGCGATTGGTTTAAGTATCTGAGATAAGATGGGATAATTGATAGGAAGATCACATTTTGTTCCTGATACATGTTTTTGTAGTCTTGTTTTGGGGACTGCCCTGTTTGTAATTCAGTTGCAGGAGGTTAATGTGAGAAAATAGATTATTGTCTAAATTGATGAGCTAACTTTGCCTCAGAGGAATGAGGAGATCTAAAATTGCTAATAAAGGAACAGGTAACACAGGTGATGCAGGGTGAGAATAGTTCTTCTAGAGCAGGCTTGAAAGACTTCGGAGTAGTTGTTGAGGATGTAAACTTGGAGCACCTTGAAGGGTATGGTTAAGGTCTAATTGTGGGTGAGTACGGAGTAAGGTGCCACTGATAAAGGCAAAGGCAGGCTCAAGGCTCTTCATTAGTCTTAGCTACAATTCCTGTGGCAAGGAGCTGTTGCAATAGCCATGTGGTAGTTGGAGGCTTCTTCCTGACTGATCTTGCAGCTGATCAGATCTGGGTTAAAATATGCAAGTGACCGTGTTCTTGACTTGAGAACTCTGGTGAATGACAGGAGCTCAAACTCTAGGACTAAGGATTAGTACTCTGAACATTTATGATGTGTGGACAGGTTTCCAATTTCCAGTAGCAATTTGAGTCATGCCATTGCTATCTTAACATTAGCTAGCACGCACTTAAGTATTTAGCTGTGCTGTTTCTTAGTAATTATTGTATGACTGTTGCTCAAACTGGAAGACAACTTTCAGGTTTTTTCTATCCAGTCTGAAATTGCCCCTCCAAAAAAATTTTTCTTGTACTTATACACCTTGAAATACACAGTAGTCACTGGGCCCCTAAGGCAAGAACACCTGCTAGATTAATGTGGAAAGTTATGCATGTGGTGGAACTATTCTCCCACCCCTCCCAATACTGTATGTTAACCCCATGAATACATAGATGCATTCAGTACAAGCAAGCTAATGCCCTTTTTACCCATCACTGACATACAAATGTATAACCCACTCTCAAGGTCTGTTAATTGGAGTAAATTAAAGTAAATACGTATTTTGGGCTGAGAATTTGAATGTGTGAAATTAAGTTAGAATAATTTTGGGGTTTGGACTTGATGATCTCCTGAGGTCCCTTCCAACCCCTACAACTCTGTGATAATGTGGGACGGTAATAATTTTTTGTGGGTTTAAATCAGATTGGAAATTTCCTGCTTTTATATTACCACATATTGGGATGCTAACGATGCAGTGTGTTGTATTATTGCTGCCCTGTATTTCTTCCCTATGCAGGTGGACCTCACAGTGCAAGAAAAGGAGAAATACCTTAATGTGTCTCGTTGGTTCAACCACATTCAGCATTACCCAGGTGTCCGACAACATCTGTCTAATGTCATCTTTATCAAGAACAGATTATACACTAATGCTCATTAAGGAAAATCTTAATGTCATGTTGGAAGGGTGTTTCAGAGCTTAGAAATTACACTGTCCAAAACCACTAAATTACAAATACTGGTTTGTAACCTTCTGTATGTGAACCAAAACTGTTGATGCCTCAAATAATACAATTGCATTGAATTGCTATTGCTTGTTCAAGAATATGAACTGGTTAAAGAATTGTCATGTGTCCAATTAAATGCAACAATGGTAGAAAGATGGAAATTGAGTTTTAATTCACTATTTTTTAAAAATGAAAGGTTCCTTAATTAAACATTCAAGTGTAATTACATGGTCTTTTAAGGAAAGAATGACTTATTTTTCCCTCAATTATTCACTCCTTTTGCTATTTATTGATATTTTTTTTACATGTCCCACTTCCTTTTTATTTTCCATGGATGTTTACACTAGTTTTGTAAAAGTTAAGAGCTATATTGTGTGCCAAGGATGTGAAAAAGGGAACATGCAAATGTTACAAAGTATTTATGTGACTGAATAAATTATTTTAAAACTGTAGTCTTAATTTGGCTGTGAAACTTTTTAGTTTTTCTTCAGTAACAAATATGAAGATTTTAAATGTTTAGTTTACCTCTTACTTTTTTTGGTGTATGGACTTGTATTTTGGTGCAAGTGGTGTTTTTTTTCAAACTGGCTAACAAAGCCAGCATTTTTTCAAGATTTGTGCATGTCTCACTTCATATGGCAAATCCTTTAAAAAAAAAAAAATTCCCCAAACAACAAAAACAGATACAAAAAACCACTCCACACAAAGAAAAACCCACCACCCTGCCAAACACCCATGTCCCCCAGCATGATGGCAACAAGCTAGGCTGTCATATACGCTCCCAATGTTGTCAAGTTTTTTGAAAACCAAAGGTGGATATTCTTGAATCAAACATTTGGACAGGCCACTTCACTGTAGAATGTGGTCACTGTCTTTTTATTATTAACAAATGCCAAAGTGCTAGCATAATAACCTAAGGAATCATCTGAATTGGGTAAATATCTCCTGCAGGATCTTGTTGTTTCTTCTAAAATGCTGAAATACAGAAAAAACAACTTCTGTGTTTTTTGCAGCAGTGTTCCACAAACAGCTTTTCAGTTGTATGTACTTTTGTCTTAGCTTGTGTGCTACTTTTTAGGAGTCTCCTACCCCTTAAAGGAGAGATGATGATATCCTAGATTGCCATTTGAGAATTCTGAATGCCTTAAGAAAAAAGTAGGTAGATAATGAGATGAGGTAATTAAATATATCCCAACACATAAGAAGGCGAAGTGCATGTGTAAGCTGAACTTGGGCAATTCTAAGTTCTCTAATCAGTGGGGTTTGTATCGACATAGTTTCTTTCGAGGGTTTGCAGGTACATTCACTTTCAGGAGTGTCTTGTGCAGTTAAAAATATTCTTGTTTGTTTTGAAAAAGTTCTTATTTCCTAGAGAGCACAATTCTCAGCTTCTACCATTTCTCCTGGTAGTTACTCCTGTTCCTTGCTATAATGTCTGCTTATGAAAATCTCACTGAAATCTTGAGATCTGTTCTTCTAAGTTCTGCTATAACGGACTATTTTCTGCGCCTGAAGGGGAGCGTGAGTGAGAATCATCAGTGTGTTTGGTAAGAGCATGGGGAGGTTTCACATATTGTCGGTTTTCACATGTGCTATTGCAAGTGAGAATGGATTAAGTGTTGTAAAATGTTACGTGCAAGCCTTCATCTGTGGAAACAGCAGTTTATGTTGCAGCTAAGAACACTGAAATGGGACTAGAGCTAAAAATATTGATGAAAACAATAGTGTTGTCATTTCAGACAGGCTTTGTGGGAATGAGGCTACAAAGTGTTGTCTCTTTTTTTTTTGAATCCCAAACAGCTGCTGTTTCCACGTGTCAGGGATTTCTCAAGGTGGCTACGTGGTCCCGCTGCAGTATCCCCTAGCCTCTTGTGCCAGTTTTATTTTCTCTGGTATAGAACAGGAGTGTTACTTGCTGCTGAAATGTTTTTTTATATATACATATATATATATAGTTCAGCTAACAGAAAGATGAAATGTTTAGAAGTGGGTTAATTAATCCACTAAAAAAACCTAGTAAAATTTAACCCTCTGCTATCTTAAAGTCATTTGGTTATTACCATATGCTAACTTGAGCATTTCAGTTTTCTCTCCCTTGCACAGAAAAACTTAACTGGATAGAGGATTAAAAGCAAAGATAAATTGAGACTTTCCCTTTAGAGATGACTGGGAAAAGCAGATGGTGTTGATTTCCTCCCCTCTCCCCCTTTCTGTCTGATGGCTTTTCGTCATCAAGGACAACTAAACCTGTAAAAAAAACTTCTGAAAAATTATAAAAATGTAGCTGGGTCTGTCTGAGATTGCATGAGGTACATTTTTAAGATGATGCTTCATATTATTTACAGATGAGGTGTAGCATGCATGAGCTCTCAAATTGATTGTCTAAGAGTGTGTGTGGGTAAATATTCTGCTGTTTTTAAACCTAGTCTTTCTGTTTCTGTGATATTTTATTATACTTTAACTGAACACTAGTGAAAGTGACTTCCCTCCCTTGCCAACCCCCTTCTTCTCCCTTAAAATTTCAGTTGCTGAAGGGCACAGTATAAATACTGCGATGTTGTTTCACTTTTGTTGCTTCGCGGTTTGATGATGATGATGACCACAGTGATGTGTGGAATTTATTTTCACAGCATTTCATGAACAGTGACACACTCATTTGTTAGTGTATCTCATCATTGCAGTATTACTATTATTTTGCATAATTGCTCTATCTAATTTATTCAAGGGGCCTGACATGTTATGGTCTTTTAAGTATGTGCCTCTAGGACTTTAGGTTGTTGCCATATGGTGAGATAGTGCTGCATGACAACCTTTCAGCAACTGAAGAATTCACCAGTGAAATAAATATGATAATTGTAAGTGTTCAGTAAAACCTTACACTTGCAACACTGACTTGTCTTTTTCCCCTTGATGCCATGGTGACCACTGCTTGCAGACAAGCCCGGCTGAAACAGGTGCTCCAAGTGTTGCATCAAATGTGTTAGAAACATGCTGGTGATTTTTAGTTGTCTGTGTATGTGTAACTTCATTGTCAAGCCAGAGTTCGGTTTGACTTCAGAAGTCTCTAGGAGCACTGACACCTAGAACTGGGCAATAGTGATCTATATAAAACTCCAGGTTTAATATGAGATTAGAGCAAGAGGGAGTAAGAAATTCAAGATCTGTTACGTTGAACAAAAAAGCCTCATTCTGGTTTAGACCTGAGTGCTAAGTATATCCAACCATTCAGCTGGAACTGATGTGTAGGCTTTTCAGCAGCAAAACGGTAAAGAATTTTTTTTGTGACAGCTGAAATGTATAATGTGCTTTTTGTCGAGTTCCTTTTGTGTCATCAGGGGCGATGGCATCCCAGTTTTCCACCCAGAAACTGAGTTAGGAGACACAACCTCTGGTTAACAATTGAAACAGTCAAGTTGAGCAAGTTTTGTTACCCTTCCTCACTGCCCACCCACAGTAAGTACCTACTTTGAAGAGATTCACACCTATTTCGTGGCCAGAGATTCCCTGAGTAGAATACAGAACATCAGGACAGTTAAGTCTCCTAACTAGCATCTTAGCTGTTTGCCTATAAGAGGTCATATTTTCATATCACAGAATCACAGAATCACAGAATCTTAGGGGTTGGAAGGGACCTCAAGAGATCTTCGGGTCCAACCCCCCTGCCAAAGCAGGTTCCCTATCTCATATTACATAGATAGGCGTCCAGACGGGTCTTGAATATCTCCAGAGAAGGAGACTCCACCACCTCCCTGGGCAGCCTATTCCACTGCTCCGTCACCCTCACTGTGAAAAAGTTCTTCCGCATGTTGGTGCGGAACTTCCTGTGCTAGTCTTTTTTTAAAATCCTGTAATCCATCTCTGTGGCCTACTCCACCCTCTTCAAAATATTTTTAAGCTGAAGCAAGCCTTCTTTCAGAAATTTCTTGCTGCTGTCTGAATCTTCTAGGCCTAGAAATGAGTAACTTATTTTTTTGTAAGGTACATCTTAAACTTCCCAGTAGGTATTACAGCTCATTGGACTGTCTTCATAAAACAGTTATTCAGCTTCACTTTCTTTCTCTCACACATGTTTATTTCAATTATGATTATAGCTGATGGAATAGTAATCTAAACCATCCAGCGTGGGTGTGAATCCTGGGTTATTAGCAGGGAGCTGAGATTAAGGCTTAAAATAGACCTGAATACTTTGCAATTCAAGTAGGACACTCCTTCACATTAACTACTTTATGTGAAAATGTGACTTAGGAGTGTTAACATGGTTTTGTCCATGAAATAAAGTACACCCAAGTAAGATTACAGATGGACAGAGCTGTAGAACTTGGGCATCTCTGTTCTTCTCTTGGTTAAAAAGCAATAAATGATCTAAACTCTGCTCCTCAGTGTGGTGGATTTGGAAGAGATGAGGACAACAAACTTAAAAGAGAAGCTCTGAAAGAGATGAAAATAAACAAATAGATACAACTCTTAAATCATTATCAACAAATCCAGTGTAAACTCTTCTGTTCAGAGGTCTGGTTTCTATTCTTTCTGATCTGCTAGCATCCCGTTTGCATCTCTGCAGGTGACTTAAGGTTTTTTTGTCATGCATATGCTGAAGTTGGGAGTAGAGATGCTGCTGTGATTTTTCTCCAAATACATTTGCCTTGGTATGGCTATAAATTGATTTTATACTTGTGTGTGTACACAGAACCTAACGTAATTTTTTAATCTCTCTTTAAGTTTTTGCTAGAAAGAGATCTGTAGGCCTACTTGATTATTATTTTTTCTTCCTTCTGCTTTTCAGTCTTATCACTTTTAATCTTTTGTGTGTTTCACGGTCTTTAACTTCAAAGTGTAATTGCAATGATGCAGCTGCTTAATGGATTAATACATTTAATATTTTCCCCCTAAGAGCAGTACTTCTTCTTTGCATCTATAATTGGATCGTGCTGCTGCTGTCCCTAAAGGAAATGCCAGGTTTCCTATTCACCATACACCTGAGCACATGCTTACTCACTTGGTAGTCTTAATTTCTGTTCTGGTTTTATCAGAAATGAATTGTATTCTGCACATTTTTTGCACTTTAATTTTACTGGGGAAGACGTGTGAGGGGTGATGCCATCGTGCAGCTCCGCTGCGCCGAGCTTTGGGATTCAGGCTGGCTCTTTGTATCCCATTGCTGCCTGTTGCCAATATTAGATTTACAGCACTTCAGATCCCAGCTCCGGAGTGACACATAAAAGTATCACAGATTTGGGGTGAGGGGAACAGCACTGATTTTGTAACTAGGGTTACTTGTTGCTGCTCTGTGCACGTTCCTGCAGGCGTGGCCTTTATTTTCCATGCTGGTAGTGTCTACAGCCACTGTGGCTGATGCAGAACGCCGCCATCCCATCTCTCACTCTGCAGGCAGGCGGGAGGTGAGTAATTTTTCATTGTTGCTGCATCTAAAGGATTCCCCTTTCCCCTCCCATGCTACCTCGGCCCCTTTAGGAAGATTTTCATCTATTAAACTTTCCTTTCTCTGTTGGAAGAACTAAATCTCTTTCAGCATTTCCAGGCTGGTGATCTAATTTGACAGCTCGTCGGTGATGTCTATTCCACTTCAAAGAGGCAGGTAGCCTCGGGCTAGCCAGCTGCATTGTGGATTCTGCAGATTTGGCTTGCTGTTCCTGCTGGGTGTCATCTGTCTTCTTGGTCTTGCAGTGGATAATTTTTGTCCTCCCTAGCATCATCTGCCTGAGCAGCTTCTGCCTGGCAGGCCTGTCTGTCCAGGTTGAGCATCAACTACAGTAGCCACGCGGCTAATCTGACAAGGCACTCCTCCAAACAGCGTGGCCCCAAGCCCGCTTCAGCCAGCATCGGCATCGCAGCCCTGCTAACTTCCAGCCATCGCCGTGGCGGTCTTGGTCTCCCATCACAGGTGCAGCCCATGGACTTACTCTGCTGGCGCAAAGCACGTTTTCCCCCTCTCCCTCTCAAGGGCCGTCGCTCCGATTCCCCCCATCTCGGCAGACGTCTGCCTCAACAGGTTTGGGTTTCCCTGCCTGTTGCCGGCGTTCGGCTCGGACACCGCCACTTGGATGAAGCAATCCTTTAGTGGATTATCATCGCTAGACAGCCTGGGGGGGAAATGACAGGACTCGGCACGTTCGGCTGGAGGTTCTGCGATTCGGAGTGCTGCTGACGCTAATGGGAAGCGGCAGGGTGATCCCTAAAAGAGAAAGCGGGTTCCGTTGCACGGCAAAAGTGACAGAGGTTGTTTAGCCTATCTTCCAGAAAAATACATGATGACTGCATATGTTGATTTTCATGCTCCAAGCCATAGCTGTTTCCATGGTTTTGTGACTTGATGACTACTTCCTACAAACTGACAGGTTAGGGGCTCCACAAGTATTGTCTTTTTATAGCCATCACCTCTTTAAGTCCTCCTTAATTTTTTAAAATATGTTTTGAGAATCAGCTTGACGGGGCAGGGAGAGTAAGCAGAAGGAAACAAAAAAAAAGAAACAAACAGGCATAAATGCAGCAAATAAAGCATATTCTTAAAAAAAAACCCCACAACACACACACAAAACCCTAAAAAACAATATAAAACAAAACAACCAAACCAGTATCCAAACAAAGAGGAGAAATGGTTTCAGGACAGTAGGCCTAGAAACTGATGCACTTATCTGTCACAGGATTTGCCCTTGTTGCAGTCCAATAATTCTGAAGCTGACATTATTCATGATGTAAAAACTCCTCTCTAGAAAAACAGAGGTTATAAATCCCCGTTCACTGTAGGGTTTTCTAGTTAGTAAATGAAAAGATAGCTGGAGCATAGAGCTTAGAGGGGGAAATAACTTGGCTGAGAGAGACTAGGGAAGGGTGGCATCGAGGCTTGGAGGGGGTAAAATTGTCATTTGAACAGTTCTACCCTTAATCATTAGTGATTGTCAGGCCAGCTGGAATGTCCTGCAGACATTATTAATATATGAGCACTGGTGTGATGTAGTGGTAGGTTGTCAAGTGCTTGTGTGCTTTAGAGCCAAGTGGGAAAACGGAAAGAGGAACAGTGTTTTTTTAATAACGATTCTGATCTCTGCTAATTATTGCTTATTTAATGCAATATGTACAGACCATGTAACGGTGAGGGAGTAAAAAGCTGGTTTAGACTATATATTTATGCTGAATTTTGTAACGATAGCTGAAGTATTCAACATTTCCCAATGTAAGATTCATTTATTATTTACTCAGGTTTTAACCATGTTTTGACTGATTTGGGGGAGAGGGGATTATTTCAACAAAGCCCATTTAATCATTTTTAAGGCTGAATTTAGACGATTATAGGTATTGTCAGAAAATACTGCAGTGACTTCGTTAAGCAGTTTCCGAGCTTTGACGATGGGAGAGGGAATTTAATAATAGGATCATTTTTTGTGTCTGTTGTAATAGCTTCACACTAAAAAAAAAGTGATCCCTTTTTCTCAGCCAAGTGATTGCTCCTGCTTACAAAAGCCATGCAGGGTAGAACATGGGTGGAACTAATTTCTAACAAAAATGCTGGTTAGTGCCTACTAATAAAAGTGCAATCGCTACAGCTAAGCTCTCGGGTACGCCAGGTCAGGATACTGGAGGTTGCAGCAGCTTTAGCAGAATTCTTAATCCAGTTTTTCCTTCATTTGCTGTACACTGAGCAGTGCCATGTGTATTTTCAGTAAAAAGGATGCATAAAAAAACCCTAAAAGGTGTAGCTACAATGACCTCTGCAAGGATCAAACTACTCTAAAAGTTATGTAGCATGGAAAAAAAAAACCCAGAAGGAAGTCAGTATGCAGTGTTTTAAAAGGGGTGGGGAGTCAGGGTGTCGAAAAGTACATTGAAAATACCCTGATACCCTCAAGTGGTTTAAAAAGAAACGTATGGGGACTTGACATCGTTTTTCCTTGTGAAACGGACTCTCTGAGTAGCCCACATGTCCTACAGTCTCCGTTCGTGTTCAGTACACACAGAAGTCTCCTCCTAACACCAAGGCCAACGCACAAGGCAAGCCCTGGGAGTTTGGTGCAGGTTTTCTGCTGCCATGGTCTCTCTGTGTGGGGTCAGACGTGCGCACCGAGGGCGCCCGGGCACTGGCTCCTGTCCCGAAACCGTGTGCCAGGACGGGGCGGCCGCTGTGGTGCCGGGCCGCGCAGGATCCCCCAGGGCCCCCCAGGCCGCGGCGGTGGCGGTGGGTTCCTCCCCTGTCATAATTTTTCTCCTCGGCACAGCCGCCGGAGGAGGCCGGGGGCGGCTGGAGGCCAAGGCAGGTCATCCCGCCGCCGTTACCGCAGCAACGGCCGCCGCCGGGAGGGGGGGGGGCCGGCGCACGGCGATGACCTCACACCGAGGCAGCGGGGCGAGGCGGAAGTTAAACGGGCGGGGAAGGGCCGGGCCGCCCCCGGGGCGCCGAGCGCCATGAGCGGCGGTGGCCCCACGTCCCCCAGCCGGAGCGGGGCGGCCCCGCTGTCCAGCGACAGGAAGCGGGAGGCGCTGGCGGCCGGGTCCCCGATTCAGCCCATCATAAAAGGTAAGGAGCGGGACGGGCCTGCCTCGGAGCCGGGTCCCCGTGGTGGCCGAGCCCGCTGTGCGCGGCGAGAGGGGGCCCTGAGCCTCCTGGGGGCTACGGGCCGTTAAGGGGGGGAGTACGGCCGTGCTGGCGCTGCCGGGCCTGCGGGAGACGCGCGTCCCTGGAGCGGGGCGGAGTGTCACGGAGGAGGAGGAGGAGGACCGCGTCAGCGACCTCCCCGTCTGCTTCCCAGCCCTCTTTGGTGCCGTGGCCTGCGCTGAGGGTTGGAGTTGGGCGTCCGGGAAGCTTAGCTGTCTGTCGTGCCCTGGAGTTCGTAACTCGGGAGGCTGTGTGGCTTTGTTTTGGGAAGCTGGATCTGCCGCCGGGCCCGTGACGCCGGCATTCGCTTTCCCGGGAAGCTCTTGGGTCTGGTTCATCCAGGCACGCGTGTTTTGTCCCGAGTTCAGCTGCGTGTTTGAACCTGGAAGTGGTGTAGGTTGGGCTTTATTTACTGTGACCGTATTGTTCCCCAAACTCGGAATAATCGTTCTGCAGGTGTTTGGTTCTTTGTGGTTTTGTTTTGATTTGGTTTGGGTTTGGGGTTTTTTTTTGAATGGGATGAGTTTTGGGTTGTTGAACAAATCCTTGTGGATACAGTAGAGTGGGAAGAGCCACAAGGTAGGAATAGTCAGGTGGGGGCAGGAGATAAAGCAGGACTATTGCTTTAGATGGCAGTGCCAGTTCAGTATCAGTTTAAAGTGCCTGTTGGAACCACGGTGTGTATTTCTCAAGACAGCCTTTGAATGCTTTGCCCTCAGTGCTTTTAAATGTAATGGGCTTTTTATCTGTATAATAGACAAGCCTATTTCTCATAGAATCACAGTTGGTTTGGAGTTGGAAGGGACTGCAAAGACCACTTAGCTCCAACCCTCCCTGCCCTTCCACTAGACCAGGCTGCCCAAAGCCCCATCCAGCCTGGCCTTGGACACTGCCAGGGAGAGGGCACCCACAGATTCTCTGGGCAGCCTGTGCCAGGGCCTCACCATCCTCACAGGGAAGAATTTCTTACTAATATCTAATCGACATCTACCCCTTTTTAGTTTAAACCCATTGCCCCTTGCCCTGTCACTCCATGCCCTTGCAAACAGCCCCTCTCCAGCTTTCCTGTAGGCCCCTTTAGGTACTGGAAGGCTGCAGTGAGGTCAGGTCCAGTGTCCCTGGAGCCTTCTCCAAGCTGAACAGACCCAACTCTCTCAGCCTGCCTTCACAGGAGGTGCTCTAGCCCTCTGATCATTTTTGTGGCACTCCTCTGGGCTTGCTCCAACAGTTCACATGTATTCATGTTGTAAATACTCTTCTTCAAGAGTAATTTTTAAGTGTTTGACCCTGGAATACAAGAAAACGCAAACAGGTTTCCTTTGTAGTGAGCTTTATTCTTGTCTTTCACTGCAGAAAACTACCATATCCTAAACTAGGAATCTCTTTTGAGCTACTACAGCCTTTAGTTCTGCTCTTTATCAAAATTTTACCACTGGTATCAGTCAGATATTGAAGCTGTACTGAGGAGGAGGATTGACATAGCAGATGCTGAGAGAAGGGAATGTTCACAGAAAGATCTCTGCAGCACCTAGAATATTAATTCCTCCCATTTTATCTAAATTGGTGATTTGATTACTAGATAGGATAGCCTATGAATGTTATTCTGGTGCTTTTTTTAGTTTTGTGTGTCTTTGGAGCCTCTTGCATTGAAGTATGGTATGCTGCCTTGTGTTGTACAGCCTCAGCATGGGGTGTGAGTGAAAAACTAAAAATCTGACTTTCATTAATCTTCTAGATGTTGGGGAAATCTATTCAAGACTTCTGGATCACAGACCAGTAATTCAGGGAGAAATCCGGTACTTTGTTAAAGAATTTGAAGTAAGTATTTGTGTCTTACTGGGTGCTGTAATCATCGGGGTCTGAAACTTTAAACAGTTTCAGCATCTTTAGAGAGGTTATAATATGTATATAATCCTCTTCAGAAAGTCTTGACTTGCATTTCTTGCTCAAAATAACTTAACACTCCAGTAGTATATGTCTGCATCAGTATTTTTCCTGCAGAAGACTGGCAGGAATACTGATGTAGGAGAATAATGTAGTCCTAACATCTTAAGAGAAGTGTAGTTGGTTCAAGGAAAATATTACTGGCCGACACAGGTTTACATCTGATGAAGAAACTGCTTTGTGTCTCAGCTGGATTCAGCTAGCATGGTTTTAATGTCATTTTGCTATAATTTTTATTCAATGAAAGAAGGTAATGTTACTTGGAAGAGCGACACGTTATGCAAAGTAAGAAGATAATTATAAGTTGAGTGAATGTTACCTGATTGGCTGCAAATCAAAGGCTGAAGTACTGAAGATGTAACAGTGTTTATATGCAGCTTGGCTTGGTAAGAGTAACACGGTTTCCACGAGATGGCAGCAAAAGCATAGAAAAGTAGAATCTTGTGTCAAAAGGCTGTTTCTGAGTAGATTTTCATTCTTACAGAATGTAGGATTTAAAATCTTGAAATTAATCCTAAAGATATGGTTAAACTTCTGGTGTGCAGAGATGATTTTTTTTTAAAAAGGCATTAAAATGTCTGTCACCCCTCCATTGTAGCTAACATTTCAAGCAGGTCAAATTTGTCTCTGTGCTGGCTTAGCAAAATAAGTAGGTGAAATAAACTCTCATCAGATCTGTATTGCATGGCTTCAGAGTCATAAGAAAGTATCTCTTTTCTTTGCCTTCCCTAAGTGAGTTGCAGCATACAGTAAATATTTTTATGTAGCTTTTCATAGGAAGCTAATTTTACACTCAACCAGAAATCGTAACTCATATAATTCAGGTATCTCTGTCATTGCACCCAAAATCTTGTTCTACTTACAAATTTCATGCATTCTTAGCCATTTTCCCAGACTTTTTCTGGTTTATATTTTTAGGCAAAAATAGCAAACCAGAGGATTATTTACATTTTTGCAACTTAGAATTTCCTCAAAATATTACATTTATTTCTGACTTTAAGATACCAGATTTTTTTTGTTGCAGTATGACATAAGCTGCTGCTTTCAATGACTAGCATCTAGGGCAGAAAGAATGTAGGTTTGCATTTAGGAAGTGTAGAACCTGTTTAAGTGACTTTACTTGTTTGTGCCTCTATTTCTGAGTTCTGAAATGGGTGTGGTGAGCCAGTTGCCCACTTCATGTGGTTCAGTATGGTTTTTATTCCCTAGAATTGCTTTATGATTAGCAGCTTACAGTACGGGAATGGTTGTGTGCAGCTCTACTCATAACTAAGAGTTGGAAAATGAGGAAGGGGGAGGTCAGGCAACAGCCTGGAGCAGACTTCAGAATCCTTTTCATTGTCTGAAGGAAAGTGCAGGTGGGATTCAGAGTGGAAGCAGTGCTGTGGCTTCAGAAGAAAAAAGATTTTTAAAAAAGCAGGTAATAAAGCAAGAGCTTTTTCTTCCTGTAATTAATTGTGATCAGTAATATACCAGAAGAAGATCTGCCTCTTTAGCCAGCTGTGTAATGTTATTTTTTAGTTCAGTAAAAACAATTTTACCTGCATTGTTGTAACCTCATGGCATGCTAAATCTGGAAGGTCCGACATCGGGCAAGCAGAATCACTGCTGTGTTACTTCTCTGTAACAGCTGAGTTGTGAAAACACAATGCTTCCAACCTCTGGTTCTCTCTGTTGTTTTGGATACACTTCAAATTATCCATACAGAACAAGGCATTTTTCCACACAGTGTTTTCACTAGTAAATACCAACTTCCCTCACAAGGGCCAGGAAGTGTCATTCAAAGCATTCCTGTATTTTAGCACGATGAACTGAGCATCACTCTCTCTCTCTCTCACAAAACTAGTGTTATCAATCATGCTAAACAAGTAGAGCAACACTTCAATAGACAACGGTATAGCCTTTGAGAGAAGGCGCTTAGCTTCTCCGCTGAGAAACCCTCTTCATTTGGGAAGTGGAGCTCCTTGTTGGCCACTGACTCTCTTTCGATTCTGCCGGCAGGACAAGCGCGGGCTCCGGGAGCTGCGAGTCCTGGAAAGCCTGAAGAACACGATCCGTGAGGCGCATGAGCAGGCCCTTCCCCAGTGCGAGCAGGCCATGCGCGGCAGCTTGGGTGACGCATTCCAGAGACGTAAGCACGCTGCTTCTTATTGCCCTTGTTGCATCCTTTTGATGAATAATCTAAACAGTTATGTTTCAAAATAGGACTTGTGGGAAAAAATACCATTCTTGGCTAAGTTTTCTACCTTTTATGTACTTAGCTCTCATTTCTGTGACGTTTTAAAAGGGAGACAGCAAGGACACTGTTTGCTATTTGTTGGTCCTGCCATCACAGCTCTGGCTAAGGTTACATTGAAGCCTTTTTGTTGACTTTAGAAGAAGCTATTTTTGGTCAATCCAACTTTTCTAACTCTGTCTCTGCACAATTGCACAGCAACTCTGTGTTTCTTCTGGGACACCTGTCCCTGCCTGTGTCCTATATACTTCCTCTTTAAGTCTGAATTCAGTTAGGAGCTCCTTGTTTATCCATGCATGCCTCCTGCTGCCTTTGCTTGATTTCATAGTTGCTGGCATGGACGTTTCCTGAGCTTGGAGGAGGTGATCCTTTGAAAAAGTGCTACATCCCTTCTGTTATTATCATCCCAGACCCTTCCCAACTTATTTACTTTGGTTTTTTGAGGAATCGCCCCCTTACCTGTCACTTCTAGTTTAAAGCTGTCCCTACCAGATTTGCCAACCTGTTGGCAAAGGTGCTTTTCCCCTGTTTAATCTGGTGGATCCCATCTCTTCTAAGCAGCTGTTGATGGATTTCTTGACTGGTCCACACCAACTGTGCAACCAACTGTTAACCCCAAAAATCCATTAAGTCTCCCTGACCAGGAAGGTTGAGGAGAACATTATTCAGACCCCCATGCCATTGACCACTGTTCCTAGATCCTTATAGTCATTTCTGATACTTCTCAGGTCACCTCTGTGGTATCACTGGTGTCTACATGGAAGAGTAGCAGGGTGATATTGCAAGCCTCAGTAGCCTCTTTTTAACATCCTGAATTGAGCTCTTAGCAAGAGACAGACCTCACTAGATGACAAAACATATTGACAGGTGGGGAGCCTCCAGCCCCTGCTGCAGGGAGTCTGCTACAACTGTTGCTTACCATCTTCTAGTGATCCTGAGTGGCTCAGGCTTGGCCACCAGATGCTCCGATTCATGATTCTTAAGCTCCTCACCAGCTACTGGAGCAGTGAACAAGTTCTCTTAAGCAGAAGTCCTCAGGGGGCTGGAGCCTGCCTTCTGCTGGGAGAAGATTCAGAAGCATAAATAAGGTATTTCTCAGTGGGGAAATTATTTAATTCTGCAATAATTAAGCATTAAATAAGTTAGGGGGGAAATAAACTGTGTAGCATGCATACAGTTCTTATTTCAGTTATCAGTGTAAAGCATCTTCTGCAAGTACTGACAGGTCTTTTTTGTGCAGAGTTAAGTGACACAGTGGAATATAATCTTTGACTTGCAACAGCCTCATGTCTTTTAAATCCCTTTCAGGGGAGTTTCATTTAGAACAGCAGACTGATCTCCTGCAATTTGTTATTTCAGTGCAAGCTGCCAACAGTATGATCCACAGACTCCAAGAGAGGGAGCATGAAGAGAGGAAGGTAAAGGACGGATGGATAGATTTTTATAAAGTGACCTACGTAAGAGTCTTGTGCTTCTAAAGCAAGTCTGCATGCCTTCTCTGTAGCACACACTTTCTATCCGTTATATACTTGCAGTAAAATTCTGGTGTGATCTCTGCACTTGTAAGATGCAAACTGCAGCAGCATTTATGTTCTAAGACTGCAAAGTTAGTGGATCACTATCTCTTCCTGCAATCTCCTGATACATGGAAACTGGGTTTTTAAAATTTATTTCCTTTGCTTTATTTTCCCTCCTAGCTCAAATGACAAGATTTGTCACATACAGAGAAAGCTTTAGTAAAATACATTTTAAAAAAAAAATTTCCATGGAACAAAACCTACTTACTAACTTACCAGAATGGAAATGTAAATCTTGCCTAGTTAGCTGAGAACATTGACCATATTCTATATATTGCTTGTTGAAAAGGAAGTGTGTTTTTCTCTTGTGGATAGGCTGCTTAATGAAGGGCCATATTATAGGAACATGCGAATCATTGGAATCTTTTCAGCTGGCTGCACTTTGCTCATTTGAAATACATGTGCCCCGAATCTAGAATTTGGAAAATTAACAAGGAATTAGTTTCATGTTTTCCCATTGCTCCTTCAGGAATGGGTTCCTCTGTTACCTTTTCACTTGCAAAATGTTATTTTGAATCATTTCATCCAGAAAAACTGGAGATGTTTCTGTGGCCATCACACAAGGCAGGCGGCACGTCGGTTCATGCAGGCTGATAGGTCTGTTTTTCTTTCCTTTCTGTAATCGATGAAGATGGGCCGCCCGGCTGCCGCTGAATGCTGGTACTGTGCACAGCGCGCTGCTGCGCCCTGACAGAGTGCGCTTGTGTCTGACCCTACTGTAGGTATTGGAAGAGAGCTTCAGTAGGAAATTCTTGCAGTTCTGCTACTGCTTGTTCGAAGCAAAACTTTAATAAAAAATTTTACGACTTTTAAAATGAACAGTCACTTAATAAGTGTGCTAACCATTCTTTATTAAAAATACTAGCTGTGTATTTCCACTCAATTTTTATGTGCAGTGGAGCAACTCTAATACCTATTCAGGGTTTGTAAAGCTTCTTTAAGCTTGTATATGAACACTTTTTGGCTTGAAACTTTCCAAATGTGAGTAGCTACAGGTAGGTAACTTTTAAAAATTATAGATAGAAGGTGTCACTTTAATTCAGCTACTTGGGGAGAAATTCCTTTTCCTTACTTCTCTTTCTGAAATCATGTGTTCTGAAAAAACTAGTCGGGTTTTGGTAAGATGTAGTGTCAAGTGCTTAGTGTTAGCAGCCCTCAGTGAAATTAACTTGATTTCTGCTGAACAGGAAGAATTTTAAGATTATTTACTAATAATTTTTTTTGCTGTTCCTTTTGGCTACAGACATCAGCCAAGTAACAAAAGGGAAATGATGTGGTTCCTACCACATTCTCACTTAGGGTGTAAAGTAATTTGTGATTACAGGAGTGCCACTGAAAGAAGCGTCCATGGAATTCCCTGTCTCGTTAAGTAGTCTTCCCATCCAGATCTGTAACATTTGGCTTGTAGCTCAAGCTGTGAATTACTTTAAGCTCATCAGATAAACCAAAGAAGATTTCAAGAACATTTTTTAACCTGGTTTTGTGTACTATCATTTTTTTTCCCCATTTTAAATGTTTTTATGCAGAAGGGTACAGGCGTACTCTGGAAGCTACCTGCTACACTACACTTCCCATTGTGGGCTTAACAGTATGAACTAGTACAGGAACGTTTCTCAAAGCCCATCCCTCACACAAATGGTATATTTTTTGGTTTGGGTTTTGTTGATGTGGTTTTGGTGTTTATTTGGATTTTTTGCTTAATCTCAGAAAAAAAATAACCCAAGTAATACAAAAAACAAAGTTTACTGAAAAAGTTCTTTTTTTAAAAAAAAGTTAATTTTTTGCATAACCAATGATGACACAAATAAGTACAATAGTCATGTGAGTCAGTACTGTATACAGGGTGGCTTTGTTATCTTTAAAGTTCAGTGTGCACTAATGAGTAAAAAAATACTTTCATAATCAGTTTTTTTACCAAATAACTAATGGCTGAACTTCAATCTTGATATGAAAGCAATATGAAAGATGTCACTGCCAAAATACGTAAGTTTGTTAACACACCAAAGGGAATTCCCAGAAGAGGAATTAATAAGGCAGCAATTATGTCATTTAGACAAGCTTTGTTTTATATCTAAAGCAAATTCTGAAACTTTAGCTTAAAACTATTTTCAACTCTTTAAATGAACGAGAAAGCTGAAGAGTCTTCCAAATTTAGTGATGTATCAGTATCTTATCCAAAACTTACTCATGTAGGTAGTAGGCATTGCTACAAATAGATCAGATTCTAAGCTTAGTTTGAGTTTCCCAAAGCCTTGCATTTATAACATTACACTGAAAGACAGAAATTGAGGATGAGTATTGAGGTTACATGTGAAAAGTGACTTGCTACGGCTTATGTTGGGTCACTGAAGGAAGTGGCTGCTAGAACAGCTGAAATACAGTGGGGCAAAGAGGAATTGCTGAAAGAATGGATAACTAGCAGTCAAAAACAGGACAGAGTTGTATCAGTGTTGTCTGGAGCTGGAAACTTTATAGAGGAGAGAGCTAGAGCTCTAAGAGTGTTTGGAGGTGAGGAGAAGATTATCTGGTTGAATAAACAAACAAAAAAATTTATCCAAATTTTGCTCAAATAGCAGCTATGGAGAAATATAATTTGTGTGCTGCCTTGTAGGACTCTTCAGGTGGGGTAAAAGTGTTTCGGTTTTTTCCTGCACAGTAAGTGCAGGTCACTAACACAGGTAGTAAAAGCCTAAAGCATAATGTACCACTGCTGACAGTTAAATGATCTTCTGATTTACACTACAGTGTGGCAGGGGGTGTTGGATTGTCTGATACTTAAAACATTTCCATTTATTTAGCTAATAATTGTTAAACCTTGCTGGAATGCAGAATCCCTGAGAACATGCAAAAGCTGGAGTGTGAGTTACTATCGCTTGTTGTGTTCATGATAACTTAGAAAAGAATTATGGGAGTTTAGTGCATTATCAGCAGAACTGAGTTTATCCAGATTTTCTAGAGTTTGCTCATTCTTCTTACTGTTGTCACACTTGTGTCCGCAGGAGATTCCTGTCTGTTTCACTTTTGCATTCCCATTTAGCTAGAGAAAGTATGTGTTTCAAAGACCACTCCTCTTAAATGATGTTCACATGCCCCTTTCTACTCAGCCTGGGTTTAAAGATGTCATGAATTCATGCTTCAGAACTAAGGATCCTGATGCTCAAGGCATGTTGTAGTTCTGCATGGTTGGGTTCTGGTGGAGAAGGGGGGCTGCAGGGGTGGCTTCTGCAAGAAGCAGCCAGAAGCTCTCTGCAGGCCCCACAGAGCAACTGCCAGACAGCTCAAAGCTGGAGTTGTTGCTGACCAAGGCCAAGCCCATCAGTGATGGTCACAGCGCCTCTGGGAATCACATTTAGGAGAATAAACACTGCAAGCAGCTGCTTTTTGCCCCCAGAGAGGGCAGTGAGATGTAAGGAGCTGTAAGAAGTGATCTTAAGATGAATATGTTATTTTCCTCATCTTTACAAAATCACCCTGGAAATTATTTTGCCAGGTACACTATCGAATTCTACGTGTACTGTTTTGTTGGGAGGTAGTGGGGACGACACACAAAACCAACAAACCTTTTTGCAAATGTATACATTTGGAAATTATAATTGATAGCATAAAAAACACTCAGTGTTGTTGCTCCAGATCACCAATACATGTAACCGTGTTAACTTCTGCAAACAGTTTGCTTTTTGAGAGTAATTTTTGACTTAACCAATACAAATCCAAGCCAAGATGTCTGTACATATCAGTAAGTGTAGTTTAAAGATAGTGCTCTGCAATCCTGTCAGAAATGTGTGAGGCACTGACAGTTTCAAAGTCTGTTGAGTACGAAGTAGTGCACTAGTCAAACTATTTAGAGTACACTGATGCCTTTTGTTGCTGGCTGGGGTTGCATCTGTTGCAAACAAAGCGATTTTGGCATAATGTCATGACAAGGAATATAGAATGCTGCATGGCAAAAACATGGGTGTGAGATCTTGAAGAAGAACATATGGAGTGTGTTGAAGAATACTTGAATGGGTTCCAGTGGCCTTGAATTGACAGAAGTGAAGCGCCAGATGTTGGTTAAAGCTGTACAGGTGTACACAGAATTACTGTATATAGAAAATAATAATATAGGAAGTATAATAGAAAACACTGATATATTAGAAGAAAAGGAAAAAAAAAACAACTCTGTTTTGCTGGAAGTTGGACCAAATGTAAGAACAACTTCCTAGATTTCTTGTGACTTCAGTGCCTATAATATAAGGAGGCCAGACTGTTAACACTGGATGCAAGCACTCCACAGAGGTACGTATCATTTAGACATGCATATTGGGTGTGTGCCTGACTTTTCTCTTTCTAGGTAGCTGTGCTTTTTGGGGGTTTTTTATCCCCCTTCAAAATAAAAGAGTATGAGAGGAATCTGAATTACCAGAAATCAAGCAGTATCATAGTATGAGGGGAAAAATAACTTACCAAGGAAGACATTAATCACAGCGTGACCTCACTGGCTAAACCAGAAACACTAGCTGGTTGTTTCAAAACATTGAATATCTATGTTGTCATATTCTGTTTTGCTTTTTCCATTTTTGTACGGGGGGCTTTTGATCAATACTAAGACCTGATGCAGAACCTAAGGATTGTGGTAAAATAGAACAGTGTGTTTTTCCTAGTTTTAAAAATATGTTCAAGAACATAGAAAATACTTTTGTTTCAACGAGTGAGACATTCAAGGGGAAAGCAGCAACTGGCAAGAAAAGAGGAGCAGTATGTTGAAGGATTCGCTGGTGTATAAATTACAGGAGTTTTATTAGCAATTGTAATTCATTGTGAAACACAGTAGCATTCTATTTATGTACCTTTGACATGAAACTTCAAATGTCTTGAATGCTGACGTGGTAATCTCTGGTAAAGGGCATGGTACCTAAATAACAGACATACATATAACCCTCTGAAATTGCATTCTGCCTAGCACTCACAAATCCAAAATTGTTTTCTCCTCGTAACTCTTAACACTTCCCATTCCTAGTCTGTGTCATATGTAGCATAGACCTTTCCATGCTTGCTGTACTGGCTGCAGACAGCCAGTTCTTTAAGACCTTTTAACCAAACATCAACTGCATTTTATTTAAATTATTTTTCTTCTGGTTACTTTCATTCCAGTGGAATCTTTCTAGTCTGTCCATGTCCATCGACAGCTTCTCTCTGGGTGAGCACAGGAAAAGAAGGGAGGTGGAGGCAGGCAAAAAGGAAAAAGCAGTGTCTCTTTACTGATTGGGGTGGAGTTTTTCCCATATCTTAAGAGGCTAAACCCACTGAATACTGTGTTCCCAAAATCAGAAGTTCATTTTAAAAGAAGATCTTTGTACAACAATACAGATTTCTATGAGCTGCTACCATGACTTCTAACGTTGTTAGTAATTGGTGGAGCAAATAATGCAACAAGCATGATCTGCAGAAACTAAATGAAGCGATCTAAGGCAGGTAGCTAGCTTGAAAGGGTCTTATGATTTATTTAGTTTTTGCCAGGCAGTAGCACAGAAAAGCTGCTGCTGTTAATGCTGTCGTGTTAATTGTATTGCAGACGTTTTACCATTCATTTTGGATTGAATATACTTTATAAGAATAAATGTCTTCTTTTGAGTGTCACCTTTTCATACGTTTCTTGATAGTTTCACTTTCCTCCCCTGAAGCACAAGCTCCGTTTCTCTGATAGACTCGTTAATGTTACGTGGATCTCATTAAACCTTCTGCTCTCATCCGTAGAGGATTGTTAAAGCCTCTTGTTTTCCTTCTCTCAGCGTCAGGCGGACAAGCTGATGGCTCGTGAAGAGAAGCTCGTAGCCCGCCGGCAGGAGTTCATGGAAGGGCAGCAGAGCAAGCGGGCGGAGGTGGACGAGGAGCACAGGAAAGCGATGGAGCGCCTCAAAGAGCAGTATTCCCAGATGGAGAAGGAACTGGCCAAAAACATCGCTTTTTGAGACCTTTCTTTTTTAATAATGCTGGGTTTGTGCCAATACTCAGTTGCTTCTGACTTAAATTGAGATTCTTTTGGAAAGCTGAAACAAAGAAGGAAAAAAAGGAGACTTTCCTCCCCAGGTTTAGTATGGGAAGAAAAGGTTTGCATACGTTCAACTTAAGTGCCTATCTCTGCTTGTTTTGTTGGGGGCGAGTGGAATGCCAGTTTTTCTTCGTTTGCTGGAAGGTGGGACTGGAAATTACATTTGTGTGACTACATCAGCTCAGGGAGTTGCAAACTGGAATTCTCTCCCATATGCAGAGAGTATTGTATCATTTGAGAAAAGAAAGACTACCCCAGTGTGTGGCCACAGACTTTTCCCAGAACATAGGTGTAATAGTTTTCAGCCATAGGTAGCTGGGAAAAGTGTAACTCCTGTTCACAGATCTCAGGAAAACCAACTTGTTTTATGGAATGCTTTACTCTGAAGCTTTGGTAATGATGGATCTCAGCAGAGTTTTAAAGCCAGTTGTAATTCCAATTTTGGGGTTGTGTGTGTTCAGTATTATCAAGTAGACTTGAGATTCAAATGGTTTTTCCTGACAAAAATGGCTAAATGAGCTTGGACAAGGATTTATTTTCCCTCCCTTTAAATGCCTCAGACCTCTCTTAAGCTTTACTGTTCTAAGCAAAGCCAAAACAAGCTCAAAAGTAATCATGAGAAGCATATTGGTCTCCTTACTAGCTTTGTAGCTAGTACAGTATTTACCTTAAACGTTTGACGTGCTGTTGGTTTACGTAGGATAAACTCATCAGAACTTTATAAAGCAATCAAGGAAAGATTTTTTTTTTACTTCATCCACATAACAAATGAGCAGATTAGTGGTAAAAGGCCTGTAGCACCCATCTGCTTTCTTACTGTTAACTTTTATGGAATATGTGAAGCTCCTGATTTGCTTTCCTTATTTAAAACTCTCAGTTAATAGCGGTGTAACTGAAGAAGTTAACTTAATCAGTTCATTAACCAAGGAAAATGAGACATAGTACCTTAATGAAATTTGCTGCAAGCTAACCGTTAGTACAGGAAATATCTTTCCATAATTTAGCTGATGTCCAGTATAGAATGGAAACAGGTAAAAATAAACAGAATTTACCCTTTACCTGCATTGCAGCAGTAATATGCCAACAGTGGTTGCTTGTGTAAGCTTATGGCTTGGTGTCAAGGCTCCGTTCCTGGCAGCATGTTGATAGTGTGATTAAAGTTGGTGGAGGAGATGGAATAAGTATTTGAGATTTCTTTCAATAACACTGAATTCCTGCCAAGCAGCTCTGCCCGCTACTGTAGACCCAACAGCTTCATCAATCATCATTGTGTTTGTGGACTGAAAAGAGGACTTGCCAACACCGGGGCACGCTGGAATGTTGTTAATTTTCTGTTGTGGATGGAAAAAAGCGTAGCTGTCTCCAAAGTATCCCACACATGAAAAATAGGAAAGCCTCTTTTAGAATAACCCCTCTTTGAATAGAAGGTGACCTCTGTAATATTTTTCAGCTTATGTACCCATGATGGATGTTGTAACTAAGCTCAGACTTTTCGTTTCAAAAGAAAAAGATAGTTCTTGCCTGTCTTTAGAACTGGGTGTGGAATAGTTTGGATTGTTTTGAGCGCAGACTGAAAAAGGCTTCTCTCCTACCAGATTATTTCATGTATACGTGCTCAAAGCCCAAATATCTTCGTAACAAAATGCATTTAACTGCAGACTGAATTAATTTTTATTTTTGCACTGAAAATTTTTATTAAGATTTAGATATCTAATTAACTGTGCACTGGAGCTGTGGATTTTAGTATTTTGTCGGTTTGAGGGCTCTTAAACAATGACTGCAAGTGTTTCAAGTTGGATCTTCACTGGAAAATAAAGTGCTGTTTCCAAGATCTTCTGGGATGTGTGCTCATGATTCTTTGGAAAGCTTCTAAATATTGGAGGAAAAAGTCTTCTAAATATTCTGAGAATGTGTCCCTCTCTCAGAAGGGTACGGGTATTTTTATGCTGAACGTAATTTGAGCACACTTTTCATAGTCTCTGTCTGCGTGTTGGTCCATTCTTCCTCATTGTGAGGACTACCCAGAAACAGTCTGTTGCTGAATTATTTCACTCACGTGCTCTGACTTGGCTGACTCTTTGTGGAGCCAGGAGTTGGACTTGATGATCCTTATGGGTTCCTTCCAACGTATTCTATGATTCAGTAATTTTCACTCTTTTTATATGACTTTTGAGGTACTTGGAAGTGCCTAATTGTCTTTGAAGCAACTTGTCAACGCTTTCAGGAAAACCTACTTTTTCTGTCCAAATTCTTAAAAACCCCAACAAACCAACTTGATGTCTCTACTATTATCCCAAAACAGCAGATACCTGATGGCTAAGAGATTCCTATCCCAGGAGTTTTTTAGCAGGGAAGAACTATGGTCTGCCGGAGCACAGCCGTGCTCCATGGCAGGACTTCTTTGCAAGGCTTGAGTGTTGTTACCCCGTGGTCTCTACCATGTGGGAGAAACAGAAGAACAACTAGTTTAAAAGTTTGGTTTATGTCACTGGTGCATAAAAGAAGTGTTTTACCTTATACTTATGTAATACAATATTTACGTGACTGAATTTCATAGTTTTAAAATGCTGAGGATGTTTTTAACCCCTGTTTAAGCTCAATGGAAGTTTGGGTGGGATTCCAGCAGGAGCTGGAAAACTTCCTCAACGCTTCAGGTAACTCGCTGCAGCAGGTGAGTTTTGCAATCCGTCTTTGTACCAGGCTCACACATGTAACTTTCTGCTCAACTGTCAGTGCTGAGCTGTGTGATCACTGGAATATTCTCTTAGTTGTTCTGCTCCAGTGAATACATAGCAAGAAGCTGGTGTCTGCCTCAGAACTCCTACACAAAATCTGTGGCTGTGTTCAGGAGTAATAACGAACTTTGGAACTGAAGAAATACTTATGAGTTTGCTTTGGTTTTAGCTGCCGTGCCTTAAAAATGAACCCACATGCTGTTCTACTTGGAATGTTTTATATCTAAGGCATATCACAAGTTCTGATTTCAGGGGAGGGGGGAGGAGGCTGCTTTATTTCCAAGAACTCTGCTGCTTTAGATGTTAACACTAGGTAATGCTTTTTATAGGAAAATTCCGTAATTACAGCTGGAACATTGCATCTGCTCTGATAATTTGTACCTTGTTAAAACTTTCCTCAAAAACCGTGGAGTTCTGTTCAGGGGTCAAATAGGAAACACCCTAATCAGTGATCGAATCCCGGGTAGCTCCCTCCCGAATTGAAAAGCTTCTCCTGTCTCATGGCTGCGGATAGTGAGATTTCCAGATGCTCCCCAGCAGGTGTCGGTGCAGGCCTGAGAAGGGAAGCTGGAAAGCCTGGTTTTATGAGGTAAAGAACGCAAATGCTCACGTTTGGCTGTAGTGCAGCGTTTTTGTAAGTCCGGGACTTCTTGTGGATGAAACCACATGCTTTTAAATAAAAAAAATGATGCTACTTATCAGCACGGTTCTGCCCCATTAGTCCTTAAAAAGCCTGACAACAGGTCGCTCTTAAAATTATTTACGTAACGTGTGCTGATCTAAACTATGTCGCCCGCAATGCTTAGGGGTTCCAATCAATATTTATAATAAACTGAAGCCAGACTCTGTGGGAGAGATTTTAAACCTTCAGGAGACGCTTCCACTTTAGTGGATCAGGTTTGCTGAAGGCTTGAGACAGAAGTTTGTGCTTCTGAAGAGAGATCATGCCATTATAAAAAAGAAAACCCCAAACTTCTACAAAAACTTTTGTGAACAAAATTACCATACCTCGCTCTTAAACAGGCCAGTTATTCTAATTGCTTCTAATTAAATTCTCAAAGTAGTAAATGTAGAGTGCTTTTGGCTTAGTTTTATGGTCTGTGCATCAAGTTACAGGAGAACAAAGATTTATTTCAAGCCTTAGAAATGCAGTACGCTCCGTACCTCCCAGTTCTGGGGAGGGTACAGCATTATGTGTGGTACCTTTTCAGTTTTACAGGTTGCAGGTTTATATGCAGTAACTAGCAAAGTAGAAACAAATTTATTCAAGACAGTGGTGAGCATTGGAAGGAAGACAGGCTTGCCAGAGTCCTGCTAGGGCTTCAAACTGTGGCTTTGAAAATCCAAGGCTCAGGTTTGTGCTTCCTAAGTAGGAATTGAGCTAGATTAGCACTGGGGTTTCGGATCGCCACCTTAAGTGCTTGATCTGGGCCAAACCAGAACCTGGATGGTTCAAATTTTTACTGAACGTCATTTTTTAGAAGGTGAATTAAAAATTGGCCCTTTGAATATGAGTCTTCAAGACGATTGGACTGAAGGGTGGGTAATACTGTATTTGCTCAGTCTTCTCAGCCTCATGGGCGGATACAAGGAGACCTGCAACTGAGTGTCACTGTTCATTTGACTTGATCTAATGGAAGCTGGCGTGAACCAAAGCTGGCGTGAACCAAAGCTCCACTTATGGCTTTTGCTAGTTACTAATCATGTTTTTAGACATGGACCTAACCTATGGATTTATCCAGTGTTTGGGTAACCTGTGGAGTTATCCAATGTGACATGTGGTCCCTGTATTCTGTAATCTAGAGAAAAATAACCTTTGGTCTTGCCACAGGAAGCACTGCAGGGCTCGGGTAAGCTTTTTTAGTTGGAAAGCTTGTGGGGTGGTACCCAGCCAGTGCCCTCCCAAACTAGGATACACAAAAAAGTGGTAACATGTTCTAGAACATGTACAGCGCTTTTCAGTAGCTTTAGCTTTGTGGAAGTTAGTTCCGGATTGCTTGAGGTCATAGGAAGTCCTTTATGAGTGGACCCAAGCTTGTCCTTTCCAGATGTTTTTAGCCCTCATTAAATAAATTCCGGTTCCTGAAAATCCCCTCTCCAGATGGCTTTAAATCTGTTCCAGTATTTACTATGTCACCTAGAAAGCTTCTAAGCTGAATTACATAAATAGGAAAAAGTACTGTGTGTCCATCCAATGTACTGATTTGAAAGAAAATCGAGCATAATTTAGAAAACTTACAGTTTTCAACATTGCTTGGTAAATATTAAAGCAGAATTACAGTAGTGGCCCTAGTTAGAACTAATTAGTGTTTTGAATCCTAAGGAGGAATTATCCTACCAAAGTCTAAACAGTTCAGGGGTTTTTTTCGGAATGAGCAGCACGCAATACATCACAACAGTGAAAGTTTTCTGGGATCAAGAAGCTCTCTAAGGTAGTAGGGCTTCAATATTTGTGCCCCAAGCAAGTTTAGAGGCGCTGCTTGAATATGGTAAACGCTTTCAATTCATTGCCTGGGACATGTGGAGTGCAGAATTCAAATGCTGCAGAAATGCCTCCTGCAGGACAGTACCTTACTCTCGTTTCATGTGAGGCTTTTTGCGTATCTGTGTATCCAGAAGTGGGCCCCAATGCAGGCTAAGGTTTCTGGTTATAGGCAAAAAACCAAACCCAAAATATATCTATTAATGTGGGGTGACCAGGTTGTACTGTGTTTTGAAATTTTCTTGGAGCTGTGATTTGCAGGTGGTACAGCAAATGCAATTTCCTTTAAAACACCCATGAATGGATAGGGTTTGATGCAGTTTAATTTTGGCTTTTTGTTTCTTAGCCAGATGATGAACTAGGGGTTGCTGTAGGATGGTGGTTGGTATTTGTCACTGAGGTGGCCTTCCACTGTCGTCACCACAGGATCACAAAAAGCAAAATGTTTCTTCAGTTTGGTTGTTTTTAGAGTGTGTGGGTCCTAGAGGAGTGTGTTCTGGTCAGACTGGAGCGGGAAAAGTATTAGCATGCTGCCCCTTCGTCCTTTGCATCCTCTCCTCAAGAAGAATTAGTAGCTCCCTATTTACTTTTCTTCCAGGCCCAATTTTACTTCTATGAAAAACTAATTGAAATTGAAAAATTGAGCTGAATTTTTGCCAGTATCTTGAGACAAAATAGAACAAGAAGCTCCAACCAAGCCTCTGTTGTTAGGCGCTTCAGTGCTCGTTAGGTTTTCGCCTGTCGACATGGCACCAGACTAAGACCACATAGCTCTGCAAGGAGGTTATCCAGCAGCTATTGTAGCAGTGCTACTGTAGGTCTTGGCCTTAGTGTGCTCCCTTTGAAACGGCTGCCATAAAGAGGAACTCTGAGCTGAAAACTCTTTGCAAATAATTTTCACACGGTAAGAAATTATTCTTCATATATGATGTGATTTCCACGTGCACCTTCTCTGTGCTTTCAAGTTCCCAGGCTAGTTTGTCCCACAGAATCCAATAAAGAAGTGTAATGTCTCCCTAGGGTCTTTTCTGGTCATGTTTGATATCACTTAACATAATGAGCTTTTTACTCCCACATCATAAAGGGTTTTGTTTTAGAGTTCGGGAGGTTTTTTTCTTCTTCAACAAAAAGTGTTGCTTACATCCCTTCTAAAGAATGCTTCGAGTTATGGGAAGTGTGGACACGTTGTCTGGGCCAGCCTCTTATCTACACCAGATTCAAAAAGTCTGGTTCAGTACAGTCTGGTTCAGTACAGTGGCTTAGACAGCGTGTTTTTGTTGTGTTTTGTTTCTTTTGAAAATATATATGTATGTGTCTCGTTAAAAAACATCGCTGCCCCCGTCTAGGAACAATGCAACGCTCACATCATTTCCTGAAAGAATAGAGTTGGAAGGCAATTATCTACTGGCCAAACAGGCCAAAGCAAGAGTTCCTGATATTCTTCTCAAATATTTCAACTTCCCAGGAATCCGGAAAAAATAATTCCATGAGACGGTGTTATGAATGAAGGTATGACATTTCGGTTTCCTTCGCTTGGAATCAGACATCCAGAGGTAATAAATTACCCTGCACTTGGCACTGCTGGGAGAGGGGGTCTGGCTCTGGCAAATTGTTTTTCTTCAGAGCAGGAACAATGAAGTGCTTTTACGTCCTCCTTTGCCCGGCGACAGCCGTGGCTGCTTTCTTAGCGGGCTCTGAGCAGCAACCGCGTGAATTACGGGTAGGAGAAACAGGAACCTGACAGCAAACCCTGAGCCAAATTTGTTTGGAGATGGGAAAGTAGAATAAAGAATTTTAATATTTTTTTTTTGCCATTTTATCTCGATGAAATCAGTAGTGGAAAAGCATCTTTACCTCTTTCTCTTGCATCTCAAGGAAAACAATTTTTATTAGCATTGCCACATTCTTGTTACTCTGGGGTGACTTGTGGCATCTGCTGCCCATATTCACTTCATATTGCTTTTTTTTTTCCCATTCTTTCTGGTGCTTATGAAGGAAAGAAGAGTGAATATACCAAGAGGATTCGGACACTGGTTTGGCAGGCTGGCTGTTAAGTGTGATTTTCGGCTTGCTCAGGTTGTGTTTGGATAGTTCTTAGATGGGGCTGTAAATCTGAATTGTATGGTAGACATTATATAGGCATACCAAGAAGTGAAATGCTGCTCCTGGGAAAAGAGTTGATGCTTTTGGTCTTTCAAGGGCTTGCTTTTTGGGGATTTAATAATCAAGCAGATGGAAAATACTTAGGAAGAAATGTGTCCTTTGATCCAAGGTGAAGCATTTTAGCAAAGTAGCACGGGGAACCTGGCACTCTTCATTGTGCGAAGTCATACCAAGAAAACAGCCAATCAATTGGCATCAAAAATCAAATACTGCTAAAGCAGAAGTTCTTAATTGAACTTTACTTCATTCTTGCTTCTGGATGAAGTTTGAAGAAAAGACTCATAAATGGGAATACATAAATTCTGTGTAGCTGATTTAGAAAAGATAGCTCCGATTTAATGAGAAGATATGTGTATCATAGAGTATGTGTATCCTAAAATAAGGGTTTTTTCTCCTGATACTGGGGCAATGGCTGCAAGTTGGAGCACAGGAAGTTCCGCACCAACATGTGGAAGAACTTTTTCACAGTGAGGGTGACAGAGCCCTGGGACAGGCTGCCCAGGGAGGAGATATTCAAGACCCATCTGGACGCCTACCTGTGTGACCTGTCCGAGGGAACTTATTTTGGCAGGAGGGCTGGACTCAATGATCTCTTGAGGTCCCTTCCAACCCCTACAGTTCTGCGATTCTGTGAGAGAACTTGAGTCAGTCGTCCTGCCAGCTTTGGAGGTTGCAGAGGCTAGCCCTGTACTTAGCATGGTGAAGCGGGTTCAGCATTTACAAGGGATGACTTGGCCAGAAAGACCTAGGCTCGACAGTGAGCTCTGTGTGTGTCCATGGTGTCTTCTGTTTGTGGCAGGGAAGCAAGGACAAAATCCCACTCCTGTTGAAATCTTCAGCAAAATTCCCATCAAGTGCACTTCAGACAGACTTTTTGGAGTCAGGCATGTCTCTTCTAGGATAAAAGCAACTAGTTGTGTTTGGTTTTTTTAATTACACCACTCAACTACAGTAAAGAAAAGTGATTAAAGTAATCACTATTCTGGTACCACCTGACTTCCATGCCCCCATACTGTTTTGGTATTTTTCAAATTCTTTCAGGTTCATAATTCATCTACTAATTTCTGTGTTATGAACTAAAGAATAGCCATCCTGTCTGCCATATCAAGCCTTAATTGGTTCATCACAACTCAACACTATATTGTGCTAAGCATTTTAAATCACTAGACATCAATAATGATGTCAAACACCATTAGGTTCATGACATGCTTTGTGAACAGCAGACTGGTTTGTACTACATGTAAAACATACACAGTAAGACTACCAGAATGTCAAAGTGACTTCTATGTGAACCAAAAACCAATGAAGTTTAAATTTAGGTTATTGTTAAATACATCTTTCTTTGCCTGCCTTCCAGCCCTGGATGCATACACAGTGATACACTAAGGAGAATTTCTTGGTTTCATTTCACTTTCTGTACTTTAGCTCATGGTAAAGAGACGATACACTCAGAGTTTCCATGGTTGTTTTGATGGACTCCAGGAGGCTTCACCCTCCATTCTTTTCAAATGGCCTCATGGTTGCAGCTGATGGTGGGATTCAAACCTGTCCTTGGACTCAATGCTCTGCTTTTCACCAGTCCTGTCCCTTTGGCTTCATTTTGCCTTGTTGCTGAGTTGGCAATGTAATCTTAAAGGACTAAAAGGTAGTAAACTATTTCTATTACTAGAACACTTAGCTGCAGTTAAGCCGGTAACAGTTGTTTAACTGAAAGGTCAGATAATTTACAATGTGGACCTTTATTTCAGTTGCCACCTTTCACAATTATAAGTCTGTAGTTTACCTACATAATACTCCAAGTGTTCGTGGCCTCATTCAATTAGGTGTGCATGAAGGATTATTAGCTAAAACCTGGGTTGAGAATCAGACCCTCACCCCATTAGAGGGTCATAAAGAAGAGAGAGTTAAAAAAACAGACCCAGTAGAGTAAATCAAACTAAGAGTCATTATTAGGTCTTGGAATTTTATAATATCTATCTTGATATGTTGCTAAACCCTTTGATCAGAAAAAATTGAGTGATAAACTTCTAAAGACTAGAAGACTTGAGTATCAACTTGCTTGAAAACAAAGTATGTTGTAGGACATATGGTCTGGAGACCTTAGGCAATCTATTTAAAAAAAAAAAAAAAAAGCACAACATGGAATTTATTAGAGAAGAGTGGAATTTATTATCTGGTTTTTTAATGTTGGTAGAAAACAGGAGTGTCACCTCTTCTTACAGTGCAAATAACTGAGTCATGAAGGCTCACCATGTATTTTATATAAAATTGAAGAGGAAAGAAAAAGCCTTCATTCATGCTTCTTTCCAACCAATAACTGTACTGTGCGTCCAAGGGTAGTGAGGATCTGGGAGAGTTTTTATTTTCCCCCCACCCTGAATACCTTACTGGAATAGCTGTGTTTTGTGAGAAGCATAATGTCTTGCTCCAGGCATCTGTCTAACGTCTGTGTAAGTAAGGAAAAGGATGAAACCGAAGCAGCAGGGATAGTGGTGCTAGGTAAACAGATAAAGCATTTGCCAACCTTTAAAATAATAATTAAAAAATTAAACTAAAAATCTACTTTCTGGGGGCTGTTGTGTTGTCAACCAGTGGCCGGATGCTGGGGCAGACTTTCCCCAATTAGCAGGTTGCGTGCCCCATCTGGTTGGCCAACTTGAGTGTTTATGCGTCCTACACATTACCGCAGTCGAGACTCAAAACAGTAAACGCCTCGGAACACCAAAACTGCCAGAAGCCACCTTATTTTTGTTGTTATTTTCTGTAATTATACCTGGGAGGATTGGAGAGCTCTAGCCTTACCCCCACCCCTTTTTTTTTTTCTTTTTTTATGACTTGTTTTTTGTGTTTTGTAAGCCATTGGCAAGAGGTACAGCAGCTGCCTTTGCACTTGCAGGAGATGAGATCCTGTAGGACATGTACGCTTCCTGCAGTGGTTGTTCCCCTCTTTTAGCACACGTTATGTCAGAGGTACATGGTGTGTACGGGCTCCTTGCATGACCTAGGACTTGCCCTCAGGAGCTGTTTCCCAAGGGGCACATTCACTCTGTGATTTCCCTCCTCTCCTCTCTGGTCTGTGCTTGGACTCCCGGTGAACAACGATGCCCTCTGAGCTCCAACATTCCTCTTTTACCTTCCTCATCCCTGACAGTGCTTTTCCTCAACAAGACTAAATCAGGGGTTGCTCAGCTGAGTCCTGGTTTTATTTTATTTTATTTTATTTTATTTTATTTTATTTTATTTTATTTTATTTTATTTTATTTTATTTTATTTTATTTTATTTTATTTTATTTTATTTTTTCATTCTTCAACATGGAAAGGTCAGTTTGGTTTACTTTATGGTAGAAGCTCTAAGACTTTAATGGAAAAGGTGGATGCAACTTGTTTTCATAGGGTTGAAGTAAGGCTAAGCAGAGTTCCCCCAAGGTTTGTACTGGTGCTGGCGCTGTCTAATATTTGATTTGGAGGAAGGTACAAGCAGCAGGGTGGTAAAGTCAACACAACACATGACCAAAGAAATTACTCAGTCACATTCAGGAAGAGTAAGAAGGAAATGTAGAAGGATCAAACAGAAATGCAGGCGATCTGACATGGTGGTGGAGCCGTGATTGCAGTGTAAGGTGATTAAGAGAACAATTTTATCTATTGATATATGCTAGATTTTACAGTACTGAAACCAGTTGGGAAAAAGATGCACAAGTTTCAGCCTGGAGAAAAAGAGGCTGAGGAGAGACTTCATGGCAGTCTATGGCTTCCTGATGAGGGGGAGCAAAGCAGCAGGCACCGATCTCCCTCCTCTCTCTGGTGACCAGGGATAGAACCTGAGGGAACGGCATGAGGCTGAGTCAGGGGAGGTTTAGGGGGGATGTTAGGAAGAGGTTCTTTTCTGAGAGGGTGGTCTGGCACTGGAACAGGCTCCCCAGGGAAGTGGTCACAGCACTGAGCTTGGCCGAGTTACAGAAGTGTCTGGACAATGCCCTCAGTTCCATGCTCTGACCTGGCTGGCCCTGTGTGGAGCCAGGAGTTGGACTCAATGATCCTTATGGGTCCGTTCCAACTCAGGAGATTTTATGATTCTAAGTTGCTGCAGAGAACTGAGTGAAAACATCTCTTTGTTGTGCAGTGTTGGCCAAAAAGCAAGTGGATGCATGAGAAATTAGGTAGTACTAAGATAAAATGAGAGAACAATACGAAAAATAAAATATTGTAATGCCATGATATCTAGTACTCCTAAATATGGTTTGCTTCATCTCACAAGGGATATGACAGAGATGGTAGAAGGATGGTGAAAACATAATGGAGTTTGGAGACGTGTGTATATATGGAGAAACCTTTAGAGGTGTAACTTGGAGAGTCAAGAAAGTCTTAAATACAGTAAAAAGTGCAGAGAAAGCAAATCATATGTCTACTCATATCTCTTTATTTTGCAAGAGTAGAAAGAAAAATGGATTTAATACATTTTTGCTTTACAGTTGTTTAAAAAAAAATGTTCTTATGTAACACAATTTGTAGCCTACACTAAAGGTTACCACTGACCGACTGCTTTCTATGTGAACTTTCTGGGAAAATTGCCCACACTTAGGAAACTTTCTATTGGCTTTTTTAGGCAAATTTCATCATGAACTTTCCTAACAATATCCTCTGCCCAACCCTTTCTATCACAGATGAGGACATGTCATCAGATGCTCAGCTTTAGGTATGCATTTCACACCACGTGTTTGTGTAACAATTGACATCTAATTCAAAATTAGTTGGGGAACTCTGGGACTGAGTTAACAAAAAACAAAGAAACTCTACCAGAAGTATGCTCTTCCATTCCCTTTTTTTCCCCTTAGGATTTCCATGTTCTATTCCAGCTTGATGTTTTTCTTGGTTGATGCAGATCCGTGCATATTTCAGAAAAAGCTCAATAAGGAGCATGCATCTTTGAGTTATTTCCAGAGTTAAACTTGTCAGTGAATATGGGGCAGGAAGGGGAATGGAGGCAGTGCTGTTTGTTCAAAATACCTTGTGGGTGGTGAGGTGGCTTTGGAAAGTGGTACAGTGATAACTTGGGAATGAGAGACTCTGCATCTCTATTAGGAAAATACAAAGAATCTCCTTTTTTCCTGTAAAGGAATAGATCAGTGCCATTAGACAAACTTTCCGGGGCCTTGAAATAAATACCTGAAGTACAGACACTTCTTGCAAAGGTAGTGAAAGGTAAGGTGGCTGCTGTTTATGCCTAACTTGTAATACTTTCTGCTCCTGCTTATTAAGAATTTGCAGTAAATAAGCTTTCTATCTATGTGGAACTCAGTAGTCCAGCAGTGTATGTTTGTCGACAGCTGGTTTTGCTTCTAGCTTTCCTTGTAAAGTGCAATGTGTCTACCTCACTTCATTTTAACATCACTGGAACAGTTGTGTGCTTGCATAGTGACAGTTGAAAGGTGTCTTGGAGAGTAAAACTGGCTTCTGGTCATGAGAGAAGGGGGATATGGATGGGGGCATCTCACAGGCGAGGAAACAGAGATGCTTTCCCGGCGCTGCTGCAAGAAATAGTGGTTGTACCATCCTTATGGGTATAAGGAGCATCAAGCATCCTGCAAAGATCCAGGCTTTCTTTTTACCAGTATAATGGTATTTCTGGCCAAACACTAAGGCCCAATCCAAATGAAATCTTCCCTGGCCTGCAGTGAGCTATGCACAGGGCTGCTCTTGTAAGGAGAAAATACAAAAATAATCTCCTTTTTTGAAAACAAACCAACCAGCAAAGCCCCTTGCAAAGCAGACGCTGCCACCTTCCACAACAGAAAGCTGCAGTGTCATGTCATGTCCCCATCTCCCTGCCCCACTCCAAACTCCCAAGCCCAGAGTTCTTGAATCTGATGACGTACTTCTGCTTAAATGCAGAAGAGAATTTCATGAGAATTTAATACTTGGGCCTGAGGCTTCCCGCAGAGCAGCTGCTTCACAGGGACAGGGTAAGCAGTAGCTGACAGAAGGGTTTCCAGCTAGCCCTGGCGCACTCCACAGGGCACAGAAGGTATAGAAACAGAGAAACAGATATAAATGAATATTCCAAAATGACCCACCTTCACCAGTAACAGCACAGAAAATACTTTCCATGCTATGTAAGTAATACATCAACATTTAAGCTGATTAAAATTTGATAAACTACTAACTTCCCCGTTTTCTGATAGGAAGGCTGGGGCCTGAGATAAAGCAGTGTCATGCTGGGTAGGACAAACACCCCAGCATCCAATAAACTTTTTATGCATTTATTTTGCTAAGACTGATTCCCGTTTCCTTTGTAACTCTTTGTTTATTAATGAGTTGACTCATCCAGAGTCCAGCAGCTTGTTTCCACACCAGAGAGATGGATTTGCACCCCTGCCAAGTGGAGTCAGAGGCAGAGATAACAGCCAGCAACAACAATAGTCTTCCCCGGTCCGTTTGCCAAGAACAATTGGCAGAAAGGATTTGGGGAGTAACTTATCACCAGCCCAGGGAGAGGCCGAAGCTCTGGAAGCACAGGGGTTGCTGCTTGCCTGCCGCAGATAAACAGCAGGATGCGATGGAGAGCCAAGCTCACATAGCAGGCTTTACCTGGCACAGGAGGCGGCAGGCACCCTTCGCTTCACATAACGCTCCGCCATAACCAGCCAGATGCTCTCGGGAGCCTACGGCACAGCAGACCAATGCAGCTGTCTCTTTTCAAGTGCCAAATCCACACTGACAAAGACCTGATGATATTTCGGTCCCGAGGTATGGTCCTTCTGCTCATGAACGCAAACAAGTCCTTGGACTGGTTAAGCTGTTCTCAGATGAAGCGCCGTGACTTTCCTGCATGAGGGAGTCGTCATCACCCCGTATCATGGGTGATGTGAAATCTGCTCACCACAGCTCATGTTTGTTGTTTGCTACCTGCTTCTCTTGAGTCTTGTTCTGCAAAACAGTGAGTTGACATCAGGTAGGCTGTGACTGATCCTGATGGGTCTTTTGCTCAAGAGGAAGAAATACCAACACCTGAGGGCAAATTCTCTTACAGAAACGATACCAAAGTTTGACCTGTTGACTGCATTATGTTACTCTCTGAGAGAAGAAGACCCCCCTGCTAGCTAGCTAAATAAACTCAGACTTCACAAACATGGTAACTCTTGGACAGTTGCACTGCTACACAGCTGTTACTTGCACAGCTCTTTGGACAAAGCGGACATCTTTATTTAATAGCCTTTTGAATCTAATTGAAACACCCACGAAGATGGAATTCCATGTGGCACAAAACTCATTATTGGTTAATGAAATATGGCTCAATGTGTTAAATTAAACAAAAGAATACAGCAAGTCTGGGGGTTTAGGGTAGGAAGCAGCATGAAATGGTATGTTGTGGGTTGTCTGCTGCAGCTGGCCTTCCTACTGCTAAACCCCCTTCAGATTAAGAAGAAATTTGAGCCTGTTCATTTGTTCTGCTATTTCTTTATGTGCTTTACCCAAATTTCCTTCATGACCTGACTGAATGTCAGAAACCATCATTCCAGTCTGGCTTGGTAGAGATAATTGTTCTTCTTTCTTCTCCCCATATCTTACACAGCTAAATTGGATTAAGATCCTTCCACTTCTTCTTCTGTGGATCCTGGTTTTTTGTAACTTCAGCCACATCTCTCATTTGCACTTTTATTGTCCCACATGCTGCTCTTAGACCTCTTGCAATATGCTCTTTGCAAGTATCTGAGAGGCATATGCTTTCTTCCCCCTCAAAAAAACCAGGTGTTATGTTCAAACTCTGTTTGATCACACTTCTTCTCACTTCACATCCCATGTACATATGTGGCTTCCATGTAGCGTTATAGCCAATTTAAGATTCGTTTCTTTGAGGCAAGGACACAAAATTACTGATATTTTTACAGCTTTAAATTTCCTGGTATTTTGAATTCTAAGTTAGGCTTCACCAAGCCATTAATGTTATTTTTTTTTCACAACAGAGAGGGATAAAAAAACAACAAGGAGAGGGGTTGCAATAAAATTTTTCAGAACTTCTAGACAAAGAGATGAGAAAGTTACTGGTTTCAGAGGTACATCTGAGTTTGGGGTGGCAAGGTAATGATTTCCTGTGAATCAACAATATTATTATAAAATTCGAACATCCAAAATGTACTTGTGTTGTAATCTTTGTCCATGAGCCCATCTCAACCTCCTGTCTTCTCACTCCCACTTATACCATCACATCTAAAGTTAGACTGTTAGTGCTGGAGGAAGAGACTGCTCCTTTCCCATGTCTTCTTTTCACTTTTTTTTTAAGAGCCCATTTTTGCTTGCTCTATAAATAAATAATAGCCAGTGTGGTGCCAGGGAAGGAAAAGCTACATTAGATCACCTGGCAAAATAAGAAATCGACACTTAAAACCAAATATTTTTCTTACAAAATGCAACCTCTCTTGGGAGAAATCAACATGTTTGGTGTTCTGCGAATGAAATTTGTCTCTTCACTGTAGCACCCCCGTTCCTGATTAAAGAGGCTGCCATGATACACAAGGACACCTGGGGCACCTAAATGACAAGGCAGGCCAGTGTGACAGCTGTTGGTTGAGCAGCACCATGCAAACCACTGGCAGGCAGCGGCTGCAGGGCCAAGGCTAGAGATGCTCCGTGATTTGCCATAACTCCCTGTGGGGACTAGCAGTGACCCTCACGTTCCACTGCTTGTTGCTATGGTGGCCTTCCCTTGTGCTGGGTGATCACCAGCAGGATGAGTGGCCTGAGGGGCTCTGCCAGGCAAGGGTTGGCACAAGAGGAAAGGGAGGAGCATGGGTGAGAAGGAGCAGTGGGGCCAGAAGCTGCTCACATCAGTGTGACCTTCTACTTACCTCAGCACAGTAAGTGGTGGATGAGTGTCTGTTCTTCCCCAGTGTTAGCCCAGAGCCACCAGTGTGGCTTTAAAAGCCCATTAGTATGCACGCCCCTCAAGGTACTGGGGCTTTCAGCCCACAGTCTTACCTCATGTATTTCTAAGCATTCAAGCCACGTAAGTGTTAGCAGTGCTGCAACCTGTTTGGCATTTGATGTAAAACAGCAATTTTCGTGTTACTGATGTGCTATCAGACTGATTTAGATTAAATTCTGCTTTGTACTCAGATTCTTTTTTTTTTGTAGGATTTGAGGAAGCTGGAACACAGTTCTCCATCCTGGATGGAAGTTATCTAATTCTTCAAAGTGATGTAGATTTCCTGTATTGTCAGCAACTAAAATTTCCATGGAAGTGATTGTGCTCCTGTACTCAGCATGGGTAAGGCTCCACCTCCAATATGGTGTTCAGTTTTGGGCCCCTCACTACAAGAAAGATATCTGGGTCCTGAAGTGTGTCCAGAGAAGGGCACTCAGGCTGGTCAAGGGGCTGGAGAGCAAATCTTATGAGGAGTGGCTGAGGGAGCTGGGGTTGTTTAGCCTGGAGAAGAGGAGGCTGAGGGGAGACCTTATCACTGCCTACAACTACCTGAAAGGAGGTTGTAGAGAGATGAGTGTTGGTCTCTTCGCCCAAGCGACAGGTGATAGGATAAGGGGGAATGGGCTCAAGCTGCATCAGGGCAGGTTCAGATTAGACATCAGGAAAAAGTTCTTCACCAAAAGGGTTATCAGGCATTGGAACAGGCTGCCCAGGGACATGATTGAATCACTGACCCTGGATATATTTAAAAGACAGGTAGATGAGGTGCTCAAGGATATGGCTTAGTAGAGGATAGGTATGGTTGAACTCGATGATCTCAAAGGTCTTTTCCAACCTCGTGATTCTGTGCACGTAGATAAGGAACATGAACTGCATTGGATCCCCGAGAGAAATGTAGGGGATGAAGAATTTTAATACCTTGTATTAAGGTAGCATTGTCATAAATGTCTTTCTAAAAAGTGATGAAAATATACAGCCACTTCAGATGCAGTGTGGCATGCTTGAGGCTCCAAAATGCTTCCAATGGCTTTCTGATCTGGAAAGGCCAAGAAATACTGTTCAGTTCCAAGTAACAGTAAGAACGAGCCCACCAGAGAAGTTATGTTCCAGGATGGAGGAGACCTGGAAATGCAGTACCAAGACTGTCAGCTTTCCCCCTGCGGGTGAGGTTACCAGACATTTTGGACTGTAACATCTCCATCTATGCCCTCAGAATACGTTTGGCAGCTGACAATGCTTTTTATCCTCTCACAGATTACTGTGCTGTACTCCTAACAGAGCTGTCTCAAAGACCTCGAAGGACTCCACCTCTCACTACTGGCATTGGCAGCATCCTAGTATTTCAGATTGGATACCATCAGGGAATCTTCCACTGGGACCTTCAGCTGCTTCCTTTAGAGCTGCTTTCATTTAGAGCAGTAATGTTGGCTCAAAGAGGATGGTAAGCAGTCAGCTCATCTTTCTCCAAGCCCTTTCATGCTGCAAATTAGTTAAGCCAACACCCAAAATGTGTATCTGGTAGCTATGCCAGGTAGTAACCTTTCTTTTTATTACAAAGTAAAGCACTCCAAGTTGGGTAACACTTACAGCTGCCCTCTCACTTCCTTTCTACGTGAGCAGATGCAGCTGTTTGTGGTTTTTCTTCCCTCCCGGGTGTGTTAATCTGCTAACACACCACAAATGCACCTGGTAGGTGTTCCTGAGTATCTGGGGAGGAAACAGCACTGAACATGCTCAGTGTGCTGCTTGAAGAAGAGCACCTGGTGGTACTTCAAAATAGCATTTGAAAGTGGTAAAGGCAAATAACTCTTCCTCCAACTGCAGGTCGAGTTGAGATCCACTCTAATTTAACCCAGATCTGTAGATTTTAGTAGAATCTGTCTCCTTTGGGGCTGTTCAGCCTTGAGAAAAGAAGACTCTGAGAGGGGATCTATATGAACATTGTTCAGAGGAGGGCCACAAAGACAATTAGAGGGCTGGAGCACTTCCCCTACGAAGAGAGGCTGAGAGCGCTGGGCTTGTTCAGCCTAGACAAGAGAAGGCTGCAGGGGGACCTCATTGCAGCCTTTCAGTACCTAAAGGGAGCATACAAACAGGAGGGGAATCAACTTGTTAAAAGGGTAGACAATGACAGGACAAGGGGGAATGGATTGAAGCTGAAGGAAGGAAGGTTTAAATTAGATATTAGGGGGAAGGTTTTTACAGAGACAGTAGGGAGGTGCTGGAACAGGCTGCCAGGTAGTGGATGTCCCATCCCTGAAGGTGTTCAAAGCCAGGTTGGATGGGGCCCTGGGCGACCTTGTGTAGATCCAAGCCTGGAGGTTGGTTGCCCTGCCTGTGGCAGGGGGGTTGGAACTCAATGATCGTTGGGGTCCCTTCCAACCCATACCATTCAATGATTCTATAAATATCTGAAGTGTGCTATAGAATCATCTGAAGTGTGGGACACAGGAGGAAATAGCCAGCCTCTTTTCAGTGGTCTGTGGAGACAGGACAAGGGACAATGGCCTCAAGTTGGAGCACAGGAAGTTCTGCACCAACATGCGGAGGAACTTTTTCACAGTGAGGGTGACAGAGCCCTGGGACAGGCTGCCCAGGGGGTTGTGGAGTCTCCATCTTTGGAGATATTCAAGACCCATCTGGACGCCTACCTGTGTGACCTGTCCGAGGGAACTTACTTTGGCAGGAGGGCTGGACTCAGTGATCCCTTGAGGTCCCTTCCAACCCCTACAATTCTGTGAATCTGTGAATCTAATGTATCTAAACAAATCAGAGACACAGAGATTTATGAGATCTCTTGGATTTTCAACAAATATTGCTATTCTGAGCTGTCATGGACTGTGCCTTCCTCACAAAGTGTACCAATAATTAAATACACTTGTGAAAAAGCAGTTTTCTCTCTTGATGCGGAGGATGCTGGAAGTTTTCCAGCATTTCAATCATGGTGCATACACAGCACCAGGAGAGCTCCTAACATTAAAAAAAAAAAAAGTCATGGGTGAGATGGTAGCTTTATTCTGAGGGACAGTTCAGAAGGTGGCAGCTGGAAGCTGCTGAAACATCAGATCGAATTTGCCTTCATCTCCCAGAGGGGGACTCTCGTTCACAAACTGTGAGTGGTCCAGCTTCGGAAGGATTCTGTTGTAGACTGTTAAAAGGTGTTTATTCATTGTCATTGACTGTGCAGAGCTCAGCATAAGAATAACCCGTCTCTGTGTTGTAATGGTCCGAAAACCAGCATAATCTAGTGCCCTGATATGATGGTGGGGAGGCCAAAGTCTCGGTTGCCTTTCTGATACTGGCCTTCAGCAGCTGCTGTGGTGCCACAGTAGGTGAGCATACAACAAGGGAGGGATGCAAACCTCACATGTTTCCCTCACCTCTGAAGAGATGAGGTCCCTGATCAGGACAGCATTTACAGGTTACAGGATATTCTTGAAAAAGCATGTTGTGGGCAGGTCAGGGCTGTGTGCTCCTTACAGGCTGCCTTCTGGGGTGGAAGGGAACAAGGCTGCAAAGGGGGAAGGAGAAGCTCCCACTCTGATTAGGCTGTAGGCTGTGCAACTATAGGCCAGTCAGCCTCACTTCTGTCCCTGGAAAAGTTATGGAACAGCTTGTTCTGGATGCCATCACCAAGCAACTGGAAAAGAAGAAGGTCATGAGGAGCAGTCAGCATGGATTCACCAAGGGGAGATCATGCTCGACCGATCTCATCACCGACTGGGTAGATGGAGGGAGAGCAGTGGATGTCATCTACCTTGACTTCAGCAAGGCCTTTGATACTGTCTCCCATGACATCCTGATAGAAAAGCTGAGAGAGTATGGGATAGATCAGTGGACAGTGAGGTGGGTCGAGAACTGGCTGTCGGACCAGGTGCTCAGGTGCTCAGAGAGTCGTGATTGGTGAAGCAGAATCTGACTGGAGGCCTGTGACTAGCGGTGTTCCCCAGGGCTCGGTGTTGGGTCCAGTCCTGTTCAATATCTTCATTGACGACCCTGGTGAGGGTATAGCATCCACCCTCAGCAAGTACGCCGATGATACAAAGCTGGGAGGGGTGGCTGACGTGCAGGAACACTGCGCTGCCATCCAGCCAGACCTGGACAGGCTGGAAAGCTGGGCAGGGAGAAACCAGGTGAGATTCAACAAAAGCAAGTGTAAAGTCTTGCACCTGGGGAGGAACAACCGCTTGTATCAGTACAGGATGGGGGTTGACCTGCTGGAGAAGAGCTCTGTGGAGAAGGACCTGGGGGTCCTGGTTGACAACAGGTTGGCGATGAGTCTGCAGTGTGCCCTGGTGGCTAAGAGAGCCAATAGGATCCTGGGGTGCATCAGGAGGAGTGTGGCCAGCAGGTCCAAGGAGGTGATCCTCCCCCTCTACTCTGCCCTGGTCAGGCCCCACCTGGAGTATTGTGTCCAGTTCTGGGCTCCCTGGTATAATAAGGACAGGGATCTCCTGGAGAGAGTCCAGAGAAGGGCTACGAAGATGATGAAGGGCCTGGAACATCTATCCTATGAGGAAAGGCTGAGAGAGCTGGGGCTGTTCAGCCTGGAGAAAAGAAGACTGAGGGGGGACCTAATCAATGTTTATAAATATCTTAAGTACAGGGTGCAGGGGGAATTGGCCAGCCCCTTTTCTTTGGTCATTGGGGACAGGACTAGGGGCAATGGCTGTAAGCTGGAGCACAGGAAGTTCCGCACCAACATGCAGAGGAACTTTTTCACAGTGAGGCTGACAGAGAACTGGAATAGGCTGCCCAGGGAGGTGGTGGAGTCTCCTTCTCTGGAGATATTCAAGACCCATCTGGACGCCTATCTGTGTAATATGAGCTAGGGAGCCTGCTTTGGCAGGGGGGTTGGACCCGATGATCTCTGGGAGTCCCTTCCAACCCCTATGTTTCTGTGATTCTGTGATTTCTGGAACACCACATTTAATAAGAGTTTCTACTATGTCAGCCTGGGACTCAAATCACCAGCCTTATTCTTCACCTCACTGTCCCAGGGCATAGAGAGAATGATTTTTCCACCTCTGGTAGCAGCTTTCCTTGGTTAACATTTGAAAGTGGATTTAAGATTAAAAATAAGCACAAGAAAGCTTTTTAGGTAATTTTTAGTGTTATCCTTGACAGAAACGTTTGTGGCCAGTGCTTTATTCTCTTGACTATTAACACTTCCGTGGTAAATTTATATATATATATGTGTAACACAATTGTGGTATATTGGTGTCAGGGAAGGCAGCAGGCCTGCTAGCAACCTAGCTCTCTTCTCCCAAGATTTAGGCCTTGACAATATTCTCCTATTCCCATGAGAAAAGTTACTCACGCTGAGAGGATCCTAATAATCACATTCTCAAAACACAGCGGCCTTGCTGATAGGTGTACAGGCTGCCCTAAATCAAGAAGCAGTTATGGGAAGGTATTTGGGAGTAACAGAACATGTTAGGAACCAACCATAATAAGATGGTCAAAACAGCAGGTGTGCGGATGCTTTTTGGTATTGGTAAAGGTAAACTAAGAATATTTAGCTATAAGATAGGTTTATCAGAACTCGTTATAATTACTAACCAATCAATATGGTGTGAACAGTGTGTGTAACCAATTAGCAGGTTTTTAGCTTGCCACGTTTGCAGCAAGAAAGATATATAATCTGTGTGATTTCACCTAATAAAATGACTGGCTTCATGGCTTCACGGCTTCACCTAAAATTCATATATTGAATTGCATGTTGTTCTCTACTGGAAGCCACTTATTGGCATATATCTTGCATTGATATATAAGTTTTCACAGTATATATATAGTAATATATAGGTATAGTATCTATTCCAGTATTTACCTAGATATAGTACCTATATCAATATTACCTACATCTAGGTAAATATTCAAGCATATACACCAATATACCCGAAGACGTATTCTACTGATGTCCATTAAATGAGAAATACACGTCCTCAGATGATGAACTCACCCAAGCTATCCCTGTTTTACACATGGTTTGCATTGCTTGCCACTTTACACTACAGCGTGTAAGGCACCAGCCGTGGACAGCGCCACACCTGTGCTGTCTACTGAATGTATGCAGAAGCACAGGAGAATGCTTCTGTCCACTGACTTCTCCTTTCTGCATTTTTGTGGCTTTGAGTTTTTTTCCATCTCTTCACTGGTTTCTAATTCAAGACAAAACATATTTTCTTCTTCCTCCATCAGTGGCCAGTGTCTTCCACCACCCACCGAGTGTGCTTTCTGTCAAAGCCTTTGCCAAAATCAAAATTTTATGAACTAATTCCTTTCTCTTTTTCCTCCCTGTTTTATCTGACAGTTAGAAATTTGTTCTGCTATCTGACCTTTCTAACTACTTTTTCAGTCATGGTCAGTGACTGACAAAGCAGAGTCTTTAGGTACCTGCTGTATCAGAGAGGTGCCTTGTAAGAATGGCTATAAACATGCAATATTGCACAGCAGTACTATGTAAAATTAATAGTTTACATGCTAAGACCAGGTCTGTTTCCTTCAGTGGGACTCCAGGAAGATCAGTACAAGAAATGCAGCGTATGAATCCCCACCTCCTCCTTGTCAGTGTCTCATTTCTGGCAACCGTGGAAGAGGTGAGCAGCTAGAGGCAGTGAGGAACCTCTAAAGACAGGAGTGACACAAAGCCCTTGATTTTGGTGTGTCCTCCAACTCTGTAAAAGTATGACCCAGGTTCCGATCTGTAGTGATTGCAGTCCAACAGCAGTAATTGTTGTGTTAGGGTACCTGAAATGGAAAGACTCCTTTCACCAGTGGCTATTCGGCATGCAAAGGCCTGGAAGGGTGACTCACTGCAATAAAGTCAACGTTGTGTGTTGACTTACGGAGTTGTATCAAGGAACTACACTTCCTTCTCTGTTATCGGAGCTATATCAGCAAACAGAGGTCCAAGCCAGATGTCATTGTGGTGACAGATGTTAATAGTAATTACAGATATCAGAAAGCTGATTTTTCAGCATGATTTCTCTTAATTATATTTTGTAAAGTCCATGTTTTAATGTTTCCCTGCACAGTCGGGTTGCCCAAATAGAGCTGTGTGACTGTTTGAGTGAATATGTCAAAGGAATAGGAAACAACACAGTTCATGGAAGAATAAAGTGAAAGTTAATCATATGCCAGAAGTCATCCCTAAATTTGCTAGCTCCCAGTGCTTAGTAGGACTTATTTACTATTTACGACATACTTTTTTCCAAGGGAATTTGCAAGTATTAAAAAAAGAATCATCATATCATTGATGTCAACTAGGTATAAAATTCTTTTCAGTGAAGCAAAAGTATTGTCCAGTGACCCCTCAGAAAGGTTTAGTGTTTATTTTTTCCCACCCAACCTGGTAACATTACAGGCCTCAGTTTGGGTACTTTGGACAGTGACAACTAGGGTAGGCTCGCGGAGGCAGTGCCTGGCCACCCAGGGTGTTGGAGGCTCAAGTCAGCCGCCTGTCAGTCATATGCTGACAGTAAAAGATCCACTTGAAAAGCAGGATCTTCCACTTTAAAAAAATAATTTCCATTTCTAAACAAGCCCTGTGTACATAGCCTTATCTAGAGAAAGCTATATTGCCTCTACTTGGAGATAATGGAGAAATAAAACATAGGCAGGATCACACCTCAGCAAATGAAATAGGCACCCTGGTCACAGGTGATACCCATGCCAGGAGGATCTGCCATGCACCAAACAGGATCCAGACCCTGCCCACATGTGGGGAGGGTGGCTTGTGCATCCCTGAGGTACAGACAAAATGACTTTCCATTTTTCTGGTATTATGGTCAAATGATATTATGGTCAACAGTTGTTCCAGGCAGCCTTCATTCTGATCCATCTCGTTCACATAAAGAGGGAAAAAACACCATTTCATTGATTGGTTTATGTCCTTTCATTTTAACGTGGTTAATTCAAAGTCTGAGATAATGGGGTTTTTTTTCTGTAGGTATGGGTCCTAGAACCAGGTGTGTATTTCCAAGCAAAGAAAGGCTGTAATGTGAAATATTCCTTGATACATAAATCTGAGTGTTAAATGTTTATTGCTTCTTCCTGGTCGTTTCCCTTGCAATACTATGAAGCATGGGTGCTCTGTAGACAGGAGACTCGGTCCTCTTCTTTTCTTGAGTTATTCTGGATTTACACTAGAATTGGAATAAAATATATGCAGAGTGGATTGGGTTATATCTGAATTAAGTGTCACACTGACTGAATGTCAATCGAACAGGTGCTGCATCTCAACCCTGGGCTTCTTCTGTCTCTCTCCTGCTCACATCATCCGAAACATGCTTAGCCCATTGCTGTTATTGTCCTAGTGTTTGTGGAGGGCAGTGTAAAACTCTAAGATGCTGTCTCAAAGTCTACTAAGTCTTCACAAAGAATTTCATCTTTTTTGACTCTGACATTGTAATTTGGGTAAAAAGCATATCCACTTTGTCTGGCATCTTGCTGGTGTGAGGGAAAAGCGGGTTTCCTCATTTTCTAGAGGGTGAGACACATGCCTGTTTACACTGCCTCGTGTGCCCTGTGCCAGTGGGAATGACTGTTAAATGCCTACATTGCATTACTGATTTAGCAATATGATCTGCTTGCCATCACAGACTCCACGTAAGTGCTTTGTACATGTGAAAAACAAGTGGTTATGGCTCAGTTTCTGCTGTTTGCAGATGAGAGGTCTTTAGTGTGAAAGAAAGCCAGACCTTGAGCCAGTTGCTGGGTTTGAGTACCTGAAATCTTTCATTAGTATAAATAATACAAGTTCAAGAAGCAAAGTGTGAGGATAACTAAATTTTTAATATAATGAAAACAAAGTAAGGTTCTTTCCCTTCTCAAGCAGGAAGGTAAACAGCAGGATACTTGGAATAAAATGTACTTTATTTGTCTGGAAGTTTTGTAGAGAATGAATACTTGGAGTGGTGTTTGCTGGTGACTGACTGTCTTGAAGGGGAATCTCATGACCCCCAACAGAAAATGAGGAATTGACCTTAGGCCCTCATGAAGGATTTTCCATTAGGACTGGGGTTGACAGAAACAGAACTTGCGGTCTAATATGCCACTGGCAGGATGCTCCCTGACTAACCTTGGTACCTCCCCTCTTTCATAGCAGCGGGTCCAATGACATGTTCTTCTGTATGAGATGGAGGAAGAAACTAAACTATTCAAAGTCTGAATGTATGATGTTCTGAGCCATCAGTGGTAGTGGCTGCTGCTCCGGCCTCTTTGCAGGCTACTGCCATCTTCCTGCAGGATGCCATGCTGGAGGCTGTGTACCTCAGTGACAGCTCCAGCATTCTGCCCAGATGGCTGATTGTCTTTCCTTTGTTTTCAGGATATTTCTCATCTCTCTTGAGGAAGAATTCATTGTCACAGATTCTCCTGGGAAGAGGAAAAATATAGAGATATACAGTTTCAGCGTGGCTGCACTTGTGTGGCTGGTTGCTTAGGATTTCTATAAAATATATAAAACTGCCTAATTATAAGATTTTTAATATTTTTTTAACATGAAGAGCTTTATCAAACTGCATTCAAGCTCATAATCAAAATATTTTATTTAATACGTTTTAGTAGTGGGCACACATATAGTCTGTGTATCTTGGTAAGATGGCAATCAAGGATGAGTGTTTTGGGTTTTATCACATAGACTGAGCTTTCACAGAAAAACTAGCATGTTTAGTTTTGTTAAACTGTTTGAGATATCTGAGTTTTTCACTGAAACATCATCATGGAAAATTAATTTCTCCCTGGACAAATGCCTAAAGCTACAGTCACTGATTTGGTCTCATTTACCCAAGGATTAGATCAGAAATGTAGGTACCCAAAACTCTCCTAGCACAATGAATGTGCCAGAAACACAGTTTTTGATAGATAATATTAAATTCTGTCTACAAAAAGAGCAGCTTTTCTCATTGAGAACAATGGTCCCAAAGCCTGTGATTGTTAATACAATTTAGAGCAAACTGAAATGGCAAGGGCACGGTTACTGCTCCCAAAACAGAAGCCTCTGCTTCGGAACCATTTGGACACATAAAGAGAACAGAAGAAAAGCTGATGTAACTGCACTGGGTACAGGCATCTGAAACAAACTCTAAAGATCCTACCACACACACCCCTTCCTGTCCCATGAAGCAGCAGTGGTAATAAATTTGTTGGACACAGTGCGTAACCTGCATGCTGTTTCGATGTCTTTCTCCACCAAGCAGGAGTGAAACAGATCAATGAGGGTGAGCTAGAAGAAGTTAATTTGGCTAAATCATTGTCCAGCCAAATTAGTTATATTTGATCACTATTATTTGCAGTCCTCTCATTTTCTGTCTCTCTTCGGAAGTACAGTTTTAGACATTTCCAAAGAGTTCCCAGACAACTCCCTGTGTTCAGGGGCATGATGACATGCTTCTCTGCTAGCTTTGGCCTCCTTGGTGCCTTCATCTTGTTTGAAAATTTGTCTTTTCTTGGTTTTATCCTTTTCTTCCCCATTTCCTCTTTCTTTTCCTGCCTTCTTTGTTCACAAGTGCTCTTCCTCCCTTCTCCTTGGTTTCAAGGGAAATGTCCCTCCATGTTCTTCCTTTGGCCTTTTCACTGCATAGCCAAATGCTTCCTGAGACCTTTATGAATCTCTTGCCTCCTGAACACCATCCTTTACTCTCTAGGTTGTGGTGTGATTCCTTGTTTTAAAGCGTGTGACTTTATATTTGAGTTCAATAACATATCCAGCTTACCAAGGAATTAGCATGCTCTAAAATAATTGCCAGCCTGATGATCTTTGCCTTATTATTATCAATAAAAAGGTGCAAGTATTGGCAGCCCCTTCTGAGAGCACCCCTCACCACTGAACAGTTGCTCCCCAGTGAGTACCTTTTTGCAGCGTGGAGCGTGGTGTGCCCTGCGGTCCCCAGCTCCGGTGGCAGCCTCAGGTGGGGTCTCCCAGCCAAGGTAATTTGGAGCTGGTCACATGCTCTTGAGTTAAGTGGGTGACCACTTGACCTCCAGCCAGTTGGCAACTTAAATAAGAGACCTAGCCAGGCGTCATCTCTCCTGCAATACATTCTAGGTCCTGTAGCAGGCACACACAGGTTGCTGGGTTCAGGTACCTTCTTTTAGATTGATTCTCCCTTTGTCTGTATGGACAGCCACCCTGGCTGCCCCAGACCATGTTCTTGTCTTCATGCTTTTCTACCTTGGATCTTTCCTGTCTCCTTTCACAAATTCTCGTGCTCTACTGCAGACCATGCCTGGTTACTTTTCTTCTTCTCTTATCCTGCTGCTCTCATCTATTTTGCAAATTATTTTCCTTATCTGTCTCCAAACTTTCTTCCTACCAGTGCTGTGCTCTTCCTCTGGTGGTATGTAGTAAAGTCCTGTCTGTAGACCTATTCCATGACCAGGAGGTTATTTGTCTGTAGACCGATTCCATGACCAGGAGGTTATTTTTCTGTATGTCTTGGATGGGTCTGTCATGTACATGAAACAGAATGGGGGTTGAATATCAGCCTGATTTAGAAAGAAACACAATGATTATTTAATATGTCATTTTTTAAAAATTCCTTCATTTACCATTTGATAATTAGAGAATTAATTTTATAATCCATAGAAAAGTCTAATACAGCAATTTGACAATTAATATGCTTCCATAGTAAAAAACAGGGAAGTACTGAAAAGTATGGGTATAAAGAAGTAAGACAAGGCAGTAAGATGAAGAGAGAAAACTAAAGAAACAAGCTGTTGTCTTGGTGAGGGCAAGAAAGAAAGAAGTCCTCATACCAGAAGTGCAAAACTGTAGATTGTAGGACAGAAGAACTAAGTTTGAAGAGCATAAGGAAGGCATTTGTATTTAAAACCTAATCAGTGAACTTCCATTTAAAAGGGCGGGGTTTTGCTCTATTCTCAAATCTCTGGACATTCCTCTTTGCTTCTGTGAAAGTATAAATATTGCATTTGACATCAGCTGTTAAAAGGAAAAGAAGCTCATTACTGCTCCAAATCATCCAAATTAGATTATTTGACACACCAAAAGCAGAAAACAAACATTAAGTCATGGCAGCACTGTCAGTTAGAATTACAGTCCTCCATAGTTTGGGGTCTTCTTTTCTAAAGAAAGAGAGGTGGTGTTGCAACTCAAGAGAGAGAAGCAAAGGGAAAAAATTGCTCTTATTGGTCCCTTAAATTGCAGCTGGCTTCAAAAGAGCAACATCAGAGTCCAACTTTTCTTTGGGTGGATATTGAAGTACGCTCATTATGAGCCACCAGAAGGGTACAGGGCAGATCAGGGAGAAAGTGCTGATTAAAAAATAATTAAAACCAGTTTTCTTGCTATACAGCATGTACAGTTGGCCAGCAATTATGAGTGAGTAACTCTCTCTACACAAGTGGTTTTTTGGTTTCTTTTTTCCTGATCTTCATTCACCTTCTGGATGCCTCGGGACATTTAAAAACCTTGCTCACACCTGCAGCCCCCATTTCTTGTGCTTCAGGCTGGGGTCTTGTTTTTAGGGTACATGGAGAAATGAGTGGGGCTCCGTAATGTGTCAAATATCACAATGGACCAGCATTCGTACTGGCAGATAAAAGCAGCTGCAGGTTACTTAAGAGGGCGTGTGCAGTGTAATGGAAGAGAATTCAACCATGGAAAAAAATAGCCTCCAGTATTCCATCATTAAGAGGAGCACATTAAAGCAGCTGCAGAATTAATAGACAGGAAATTCTTTCTTTATGATCCATGAAACCTTCAATCTATATTATCCCATTATTCCTAACAACTTCTAACTGCATAACTGAATTTCCCTGTTTATTAATTTTGCAGCATAGTGACTTACAATTGAGAGTAAATTGCCTAAAAGCAAAATCCTCTTTCATTTGACTGAACCGTAGGAAGACCATGGAGTGAGCAGCATTTCCACCAATTATATATTCCTTTCCTGCAGCCAGTGGAGAGACCAACTATTGAAACCAGGTTTTGTGGCCACCGTGGTCAAAGTCCCACAGAGATAGCGGTCAGCAGACACAATGCGCGTATGTTTCCTCCAGAAAGAAGAGAACTCACTTGCCATGAGATTGCTCTTTCCTTGCTGTGCCATTTTCTAGCCTGTCAAACTTGTAACATTTTGTGGGTGGCAAAATGATGTCATTTTATTCAACAGCTTGTAGTAATTTCCACTCCCAACCCTTCATGAGAGGTACAAATTACCAAAGAAAAAGGGCTATAAGCTTACAGATGGCAGTATCGCTTTTCTTTTCCATTGAGATCACAATATCCTTTTTTTTTCTAGCTGAATGACAATTGTGCTGTCACTAAAATTACATAATGCTATGCCCCCCGAGGGGTTGTAGATTGGGATTCAAAGGACAGCTGTCAAAATACAACTTGCTCTATTCTGAGCTTTGGAAGTCTCTTAGGGGGTCATGCATATGAGTTTGTCTTTTCTCTTTTCTTTTTTTTTTTTGGGTGGATTATGGATGGAGTTAACAGTGGAATGTAAGTGGGAAAACTGCAGTTGCGTGGCAAGTTAAGTGGCACACCTGAGATATAAATATCGTGCTAAAATAACTAGTGCTTGCTGTAAAACATGGAGGTCAAAATAAGGGCTAACACAAATGGCAGCACTGCACTGACTCAGTGGGCTTTAGCCTATGATAAAACTCTTCCTTTATTTCGTGTACTGTCACACCACATGATGTGCAGTAAAAGCTGCTCTGATCTTCCAGGTTTTGTCTAATGTCTCGAGTCAGCTGTGCTATGGTAGCCTCCACTGCTGTAAATGGCTGTAAGTGCCTGACAATTACTAGGAAAAAGCATTAAATCAAAGAGTTTCAGTGCAGCCTTTGAATGTGATTGGAAGGGAAAAACTTGTGTCATTTTAGATTTGCCCAAACAAGAACAAAAATTGAGGTTGAAGGTTGAGAAAAATATCTTAGTTTGGATAAATGTTGTGGTTTAGCCCTGGTACATGGCTCAGCCCCACACGGATGCTTGCCTACTCTCTCTCCTCCTCCCTGCTCCCCACCATGGGATGGGGAGAAAATCAGAAGGGTAAAAGAGAGAAAACTCATGCTTCAAGGTAAAGATTGTTTAATAGGTAAAGCAAAGGATCCATGCACAAGCAAAGCACAACAAGGAATCAATTCACCACTTCCCATGGTTCAGCCATCTCCAGGAGAGCAGGGCTCCACCACATGTACTGGTGAATTAGGAAGATAAATACCATCAATCTGAACGACCCCTATTCTTCTTTCCTCTCTGGCCAGCTGGGGTCTATTGGCACAGCCGTGTTCCCCCCCAGCCCACTTGCTGGTAAGGCAGCTTGAGAAGCAGGAAAGGCCTTGGCTCTGTGTAAGGCCTGCTCAGGAATAACTAACGCATCCCTTTGTTATCAACACCTTTTTCAGCACCAATCCAAAATGCAGCACCTTAGTAGCTACTATGAAGAAAATTCATTCCATCCCAACCAAAACCAGTAGAGTAAGTCAAATATGTGGCCAGACCTTCATCTGAAGAAGTGGAACGGAATAGAGCAGGTTTTGTGAGGGCCACAGCAACTCCTGAAAGGTTCTTCATGTCCCACCTAAAACCGAGCGTCTCAAAGAACTGTGTACATGGTGGAAAAAGATTTAGTTAAAACGTTTCTAAATGACAGAAGGCAGCAAAGTTCAACACAGCCAATGGAGGTCTTACAATGGTAAAAGCTAGAGGCCCCGGTCAGATGATTGCGTTAGCTGGCCTGGATGAAGCATCTGGTATTTCTTCCCTGAGGGTCTCAGGCAGCTTCTTGTTTGCCTTCACTGCTTCCAAATATTAGCATCCTCTGCTGCCACAACTTCAGCTGCCGTTGTAAAATACTTATCAGAAACAGGAAGTACTTAAGAAAACAAGCCTGGCTTTAGTGACGTTCTTGAAACTAGAGAAAATAAAAGTGAGGAATGGGAAGCTGAGAAAAATAGAGCAACAAAGCAGCATTATTTTCCCTGCTAGTAAATAGTCCTGTATTATTTCATTAGAATAAAAGAGAGAAAAAAGCATGGTACAGAGGTGTGTATGGTTCAGCCTTTGGTTTTCAGAGCATTTATTTCTGGGCTTTATTAAGTAGGGCAGTCACATGCTGTAAATGGCTTTTGTTGCCAGCAGGCAAATTGCATTTAAAACCACCAAACCAAATAAATGCGTACGTAAAATCATCTTTTCGTGTCAGGGCAGAAGGGAAGTAGTTGTCTGCGACATGAATGGAAAGGGAAACATCTGCAGAGCAGTCAAACTCTTAGCTAAGATGCTTGTCCCATTTTAGGGATGCCTTTAATGTTGGGGATAATGCGATGAAGGTGGACAAGCGTCACAACACGTTTGCTGCTCTGGGCTGTGTGAATGGGTTACAGGATGACTGATTTATATTTTTTGTTTGTTTGCCAGTCTGGTTTGCGTAGATCTGTGAGACAGGACTGGTGAATGGAAGGGAGCTGTTGGCTTGTTTAGTCTAGCAGAACAAAAACTGAGAAGGGATGCCACTGCTACCTCTAAATGCTGTCAGTGAGCGGAAAGGAGTATATTTCACAGAATCTAAGGGACAATGCTGGCACAGAGATGCCCGGGTATGAATGAGCTATAAATACATAAATATAGGCTGACTGAAACAAATTTGTAATCCGAGATGAGGAACAAACTTTCAGAGTAGTGTAGGCAAAAAAACTCCTCTCATTTGTTTTAAAATATAGCTAGGGCTGTTTACAAACAGGGTTTCTGTCAAAACAAGAGCAAATTCCATGACCTCTGAGGTCCTTTCCAGTCCCGGGTTCCCCTGGTCCAACAATACATTTTCATTGGCCTTACGCAACACGCAGTCTCCCTGACCACATACTGCCCACCAAGGACTTTCTTTGGCCAAACACAACATGGGGATAAAACCTTGTTTGACCTGCTTCACCTTGAAGGCCAAAGCATCTGGCAGGAATGAGCCAGTGCCCTTTAACCAGCAGGAGCTGATTGCCTGGGGAGCCAAGAGGTGATGAGCTGGGGTTGAGGTATCAAGGTTATTCCTCAGCAAAGATTTTGAGATTAGTTGTGTTTCCAGAATTGAGGTCAAGGAGCTTGGGACATGGTGTACCTGTACAGGGGCTCTAGGATTCACTGGAGGGGTGGGGAGGTGGTGGGCATCAGTAATGGCTGTTGACACACAAGGATGAGACCATCTTGCTAAAAAGCAATGACAGTTAATTGCTGCATATTGGCAATTTTATCTTAATTACATAGTTCAGATGAGTTGTTGCAAACATCAGCTACCACTTGATGGGCTTGGATACTTTTTTCCTCTGGATGTACATCGTCACCCAGAACAAGCTGCTGTGAACTGATCAGTGAGGAGCCACAGCAGCAAACCTAAGTAGGGGCCCCTGATCCATCTCTGAGTAGTAGCTGCTACTGCTGCTGGTGACTCTTTATCCTTGGGACCTTTTGTCCCAGGTCCTGACTGCTCAGCTGCTTCATGGTGGTGTTCAAGTGCCTACCCTGGGACAGGCATGTGGGCAGTTCAGCTCCTGGCTGTACTCATGGCTGGGAGGAAACCCCTGTTGATGAGTATCATTGCAAATGTGATGTGCCTTCCCCTCATGTGATGGGACATGAGTATGGCTTGGGTTGTGTGAAACCTTGGTGGGTGTTCTTCCAAGTAAATGTGGAGAGAGACAACAGTTGCCACCAGGGTAACCATAAAGCAACATCAACTGTTCACCCCATCCTTGCCATGTTCCCAATGCAGTTAATAGAAATAGGAGCTAAAAAGAAAGTTTATGAGCACCAAAGGCAGAGAGAGCAGGGAACTGGAGTGGTGGACAGTATAATTGTATTTTAATCAAGATTCAAATCAGCAAACACTAATTTACATGTGCAATATTAATCTTATTAGCATTTTATGGAGAGAAGTATTCTCAGAAAAAGATTTATTCTTACAGGTAGTTCTGACCTAGCAGTACTTCTTGCTAATTGACGAGAGCTTAACTGGTTCATGTACTGGTTCATAGTAGGAATCTTACCATTATGCTCGTGTTTCTTCTGAAAGCAATGATGTATTTCTGTCATTTTTATGTGGTCTGTGTCTTAGATGGAAACCTTAAATTTGCACATTTGTTAAAATTTATTTCAAAATAGCTGTTAATCTATTTTTAATCAAGGAAAAAGGATCATTTAATACTCTAATTTAAAAGTCTATTTTTAAATATGTACAGAGAAAAGGCAGACCAAAAATACACTTGTACGGAAAAGAAACCAGCTTGCTTAATGAGAGGAGATACTTTCTGTGGTTAGACAGCTCACCTGGTTGTATCAGTACACAAGGACAGACTTCAAGGTCTGAGAATTAGTCATTCTTACCCTCCCTGATACTGCCTTCTTGTTTTGGGGGGGGTGTCTGTTGGTGCTTTTTCATATGCTGCAGGTGGGAAATAATGTGCACTTGTCTTTTCTTTTTTTCCCCTTTTGAATTCATGATTACTCAGTCACTTAATTTGAAAAGCACAGAAATAAACCTTGTTTAAAGAACAGGCTACTGCTGTCAAAGGATAGATCTGTACTTGATTTCTGATTCTGGTAATTAGTGACTGTTCTGGATGATCTGGGTTTTCTCTAGCTTGGTGATAAATGCATTTTGAGTGTTTTGTAATTTTTTCACATATATGTAGTAGAGATTTTTGGAAGCCTGGCTTTGAGGCAGGCAGGTGGCTTGACAAAGCGAGCTAAGTTACCAGAGCCAGTGTTTGCTCTAAAGGTGAGACCGGCCCAGGCAGAGAGATGAATGCTGCCAACATGTCCACGAGCAGCACAGCAGCAAGCTCCTTCCTGGTGCCAGTTCTGTGGAAGAGGTAATGTTAGAGGAGAGCGTTCAGAGAAGAGATGATGTGGGTAAGGAGGAGCCTGGGAAGGCACAGTATGAAATGAAGCCTACCTGTCTGGACACATCAGTGCACTTGACTGCAAGCAGCAGCTTGTCAGAGGGAGAAGCAGTGCCAGGCTCAGCCGGGCATCAGCCATGATCTTACAGGGGCACAGATGTCTGCAGGGGTGGATGCGCAAGGTCCAAAGGCCAGCCTTGTGTGCCTCTGCCTGCCCGTACGTGGGCATGCTGATTTATTTACCTGCCTGATATTTTCATCTAAATGCCCTTTCTTGTTAAACTAGGCGAGGTTTTCTACTGATTTCTACCCACTTCCCTATCCCAAACTCAAGAACTTGCATTAAAAAAAAAACCAAACCCTAAACTGAAATTAATTGAAATTGGAGCAATTATGGAAACACACCTCCCTCTCCCGTATGGTATCAGCTTGCAGCTATCCCATACACATTCTCTTTTATTAATATTTGCTACTCCTATTATTATGTATAGCTTATTCAACTGCTGTGACTCGAGCAGCACACGTCCCCTTCCCTCAGAAGCAGGCGGGGAGCGTGGGACAGGAGAGCCGAGGGACAGAGGCCTCTTCCCGCTGGACACAGGTTTCTCCCAGAGGCACAGCACGCTTAGGAACTGATGCCACCTTTTTCTTTCCTCTTTTTTTTTAATTGATTTACTTTTAGGGAAGCTTCATCGCGGTATATATGCATATATATATAAAATATAATTTATATATATATATATATACACAAATTTTAACATTATTGCGATCGCTTTTAAAATTTGATATTAATTTCTATGCTAATATGATATAAACGATGAAATATTACACTTTCTATATAAATAATACAGAAGGCATATATTTATTTTTCTTTTTATTTCTACCCAGGAAGGGCCCGGGGGGCTGGGATGTGTGTGCGGGGGGGGGGGGGGGCCGAGGGCCCGGTGCGTGTCCGGGGGTAGGCGGGCGGCAGCAGCCGGGGGCGGGGGCCGCAGCCGGCCCGGGCGCGGCGTGCGCGGAGGGCGGGCGGGGCAGGGAGGGAGGGAGGCGGCAGCAGCCGCCCGGGGCTTTGGCCGCTCGTTCTTTCGGCGCTGCGATGGCTCCGCTCCGCTGTGGACCGGCCTGGTGGCGCCTCCTCTCTTTGGCCGTGCTCGGCCCCGTCCTCTTCGGCCGGCCGGGACGGGCTGAGCCGGAGCCGGACTCTGGCCCGGAGGCGGAGGTGGACCCGCACGGGCGGCACCTCTACAGCGCGGAGATGCTGCGGCACGGCACCGCCGCCGCCCCCCACTTCGTCATGTTCTTCGCCCCGTGGTGGGTATCCGGAACGGCGGAGCACGGCCCGGCGCGGCCCGGCGCATTCCTGCCCGCCTCTTCCCCCGTTGACGTGGCGGCGGGAAGCGGCCGGGCCGGCGGCGGGGAAGGCCTCGGGGTCGCGCCGCCCTGAGCCCCAACAGTTGGGGCCGGGCCGGGCGCCATCCCCTGGGGTGGCGGAGGGGGACACGCGTTAATTGGCAGTCGGGGACTGTGGGGCGCCGGAGGGGGAGCTGAAACCGAAGCCTCGCCTGTGCCTGGCCTGGGCCTCCGCGGTCGTGCCGGCCCTGTCGGGGGCTTCAGCCGGGCCGCGCTGCGGTGTCCGCCCCCTTCGCCGAGGGTCCGCGGCTGCGGCGTGCATCGGCACCCGAAGCGGCCCTGCGGGCGCCCGGCAGCGTGCCCCGTGTGGGGCCGGCGGGTGGAGCCGCTCCGCCGGGCGCGGAAGAGGTGAGCTGGGGCAGCCCCGGTTCCACTGGGGCTCTGCCGGGCTGCAGTCGCCCCCGGTCCCCGGCGGCTCTCCCGTCCCTCCCCAGACTCCCTCTGACACGTCCTCGGGGGCACTGCGAGCGTGTGGCCTGGGCGTGTGGGCTGAGTTGCAGTTCGGTGACTGTCACTTAAGGCTGTGCCCTTCGGTCCCGCAGGGAATTTGGTGGCAGAAGTTACATTCTGTTTGCGAGCATGGGATTTATGGCTAGGTTTGTAGCGAAAGCAGCATAATGAGAGTGCTGTGAGTGCCAGAGGCCGCAGATAGCTGCAGCAGAGCTGGAGAGTTCTCGATTTATGAGAGACCTGGGGAGCTTTTGCCCTGGGCCGGTACAGCGTGGCACAAGAACAGTTGAGACCGGTGGGAGAACAGGGCTTTGCTGGATGTTACAGCTGTCAGGGGACAGTATGCTCCATCTCTGGGCCTTTCTGGAGGCTGCTCATGTTATTTTTTTCATGATCACTTCCCTTGTCCTTCTTTATCTGACTTAGGGTTATGGGGGAATTTATTTTTTATTATTAGGTTGATTTGTGTTTTGGGTTTTTTTTCTCCACGTTTTCTTAAATTTAGATAAAATAAAGGGAACAATGTGCAGAAGTTACATTTTGATCCAAAGCTGTCCATTTGTACACGGTGCCTCTTAGGCATATGAGTCATGACACGCTTTGAAAACCAACAGCAGCAAAGGATTTCCTTTAAAAGCTGAGGAACTACTTTTTTTTTGTTACTAAACATCAACTTGTTTATGCCATGCAAAAAGTTAAGCAAAAGCTTGAAAGAGCAGCCACCTGCCTTTGTTCTCTAAAGATCAAAAAGTGGAGGACACCTGACTTGCTGGTGGAGGACCTTTGCCTGAGAGTGCTGTAAGGCCTAAGAAATGCCTGTGTGGAGCAGGACAGCTTCTGCTCCATTCGGGTTTTGGGCGATAATGTCTGTCTGTCCAAGCTTTGATCAACTTTCACAGGCATCCCTAAAAGCCAATGAGCTTTTATCTTGGTGCAGTCTTCATAGGAGACCCTGTGCCAGGTGGGCTGTTGCAGAGCCTAGTGTATGCTGTGCATCCAGAGTGTACATCAAAGAGAGTGCTGGTCTTGCAGTCTTGAACCACGTCGTGCTTTTGGGAGGGCTGAGGATCTCTGCCCAACTCGAAGTGTAAGGGAGCTGCATCATTCCCCAGATTTGTTGCAGCTTCTCTGGATATTCTTCTCACCCAATGTAAGCCTCCTCCAGATCTCTAAGTCTTGGCTTCAGGACACTTTATCTGGACTCCTGGCAGGCAGCAGCAGGACCAGGTTTTGGGTCCAAGAGGATGAGAAGGACAAAGGGAACATCCAAGTGCTCAAGAAGGGTGCTTATATGCACTAATTGTTTTATCATCACTGGGATCAGGTGGCAGCTTTACAACCCTGGAGTCTTTATTAAAGCCTCTTGTCTTGTTCCTAGGTGATATGTTGTCCTCATGCTTTGCATTTTGGCACTGCTCCCTGTTGTTACAAGGGAGAAGCCAGACACACAACCCACTGCTCAGCTGGGATTTTCAGGTTGTTGTAGGTGCTGCTCTTGTTGCATTGTCAGTGTTACCAGCAAGGGTTGGGTTGGAGCTGACCTAGCTCTTCCAGATTCTGGAAACAAATGTTGCTGAGAACCTCTCTCACAGACAGCAGTGGTGCATAAAGTCCTACATTTGTTCAGATGTTGGAGGCTACTCCACAGAGAAAGCTTTCCAAGTCATTTGCCATCACTTTCTAAGGTTTTTGATGATCAGGCTGTCCCCCTTGGTAGCAACACTTGACGAGGGACAGAACCATGAACAGGCCACACTCCTGGTGGCGCTAGATAGTCTTAAGATGTTGGCCATGCCTGCTGTGTATCTACAGAGGAATGAGGTTCCCCTGATTCTATAGTTGTAAGGAATCTCAAAAAAGTAGTTTCACTGCATGATTTTAACCATTCCAGGTCCTCTCAACATATATGGTCTCATGGTAAAGCTCAAGAAGTCCACTAAGCCAAAGCAGATTTGATCACCAGTTTGTTGCTGTTGAAATGGATTTTATCCAGAATGGATAACAGTTCCTGTGCTGCTTTTTTTGGTTGGTTTGTGTTTTGGAAAGGTGGGTCTTCCCTATGACCTTGCTAGTCTCTTTTGGATCTTCATTTATATTTGTAAATGTAATTTTCATTACATTGCATATTCCTACACTGCACTGGTGTGGCCTTACCGTGAGTACTCTGTGCAGTTTTGGGTGCCACAGTACAAGAGGGACACAGAATTACTGGAGAATGCCCAGAGGAGGGCAGTGAGGATGGTGAAGGGTCTGGGGGAGAAGGCTTACGAGGAGAGGCTGAAGTCTCTTGGTTTGTACAGCCTGGAGAAGAGAAGGCTGAGGGGAGACCTCATCGCTGTCTGTGGCTTCCTGGCAAGGGGCAGTGAAGGGGCAGGCACTGATCTCCTCTCTTTGGTGACCAGCATTACAACCCAAGGATATGGCATGAAGCTGTGACAGGAGAGGTTTAGGTTGGATATTAGGAAGAGGTTCTTCACTGAGAGAGGGTGGTCGGGCACTCAAACAGGCTCCCCAGGGAAGTGGTCACAGCACCCAGCTTGACTGAGCTCAAGAATCATCTGGACAATGCACTCAGTCCCATGCTCTGACCTGGCTGGGCCTGTGTGGAGCCAGGAGTTGGACTTGATGGTCCTTATGGGTCCTTCTAACTCAGGAGATTCTATGATTCCTAGCCCCATTAGGGAAGGAAGAGTAGGACTCCTTGTTGATGGCCCAGGTCTCCACCATTGCCAGTGGTGGAACTGTTTGCCCTAGTGATGTCATGTAGAGTGGTAGTAGTGAAGGACTGTGTAGGTAGATGGGTCTAAGGTAGATATGTGATGTTGTATGGTAGTGCTCTATTTTTGACTTCTCTAGTTTCATATATTCTGCAGCTACACTTCATGAATTTCAGAAAAAATATTTTGGGGATTGCCTTGTCTTCTATTTCCTTCTCTGTAATACTGATTTTTCTTTTCTTTGAAAATGAGGAATCACTAATGAGCTAATTACTGATTCAGATATGAGCATTTTTCCTGCTTTATTTTCAATTTTAGCTCATGTAATCTGAGGAAAGAAGGGGGAAACTTTGTGTGTAGCAGGTGGTGTTAAATATGGACAAGGCAGCTCTGTTCTGTGCTTAAAAACCATCAGGATAATTACTTGACATTTCCTTACCTAGTTTCCCATGCTCTGTTCTTTAACACCAGTCGGTATCCATTCAGTGTTTGAAGTCCTCGCAACTGCTTGAGGAAGGGACCAAGGAATCCAAAATGCTCCTCTTAAGCTCAATGAAAGAGTTGACTATGGAGGTGCTTCAGTCTGAAGCTAAAATTTAAGGAATGTTTAATTTTATTAAGAACATGCTCTATCCCTTTGCCATGACAATTCAGAATAAGATACAGGAGGTCATATTTCCCTACGTAATGGGTGTACGGGTGATGCCCTGTGACTGACTCTAACAGGACCATATTGAGGTTAGTTATGTTGAAGCAGATCTCTAGGTTTGGGGATTGTTTTGCCTTAATGATCTCAAGATACATGGAAAGCTGTGAATCTGTGCAGGTCTCCCACAAGTGGACTCCAAAACATTGTATAAGTGAAACTTCTTCAAGTGGGAGCAACTTTCTCCAAAGTCCAAACGGTGTTTTAATTGTTACTTACAAAGTAGACAGTCTGGGTCATGCCAAGGGCAATAGCAGCTTTCATAGTGTCAGGTTGAGAATGTTTCCTGTTAATCCACTTACGTATTTTTAGATGTCTTGGAGAGTTGGCAAAAGCAGCCATTAGAGAGAAATGAAAATCCATTCCTTAAATTTTTTCATTGTGGTTACAGAAATAAGGTATTGCTACAATGACTAGAAAATGACTAGAAGAGTGAGAAGAATAATAGCCGCTTTCTACTTGGGGTGAGCTGCTGTTACAGCAACTGTATGAGGCTGGTTTTCTGCGTATATGCAGACATAGTTGATGGTGTGCTGCTGGGGCAAAGCACAGTATGGGATGATTTTGGGAAACCCTGTTCAGGAATCTGTCCTAAATTCTGGGAATCTCTGTGCAGGAATCAGTGCTAAAATACACAGTATTTTGGAACAGTAGAGCAGAAAGAACTCTTGACAGCCTCACGGGACTTTTCTAGAAAGCTGGAAGACTGAGAGTGCTTTTCTTAATAGCCTCACTAAGTTCAGGGAATGTTCAGTAGGCTTTGTCTTGTAAAAAGATAGCAGTGATGAGGTCTCATCTCTTGATGATTTTTACGTGAGAGGCATTTGCAGCATCCCACAGTACCTAACAGTGTTCACCGTGGCTCAGTGTAACAGCGCTCGAGCGTAGGAGGTTTCTGACTTGACTGTTTTTAAATTCATCAGAATCTCTGGCCGTTCTGCATGTGCCTTTCCATAAATTCATCTGCATGTGCCTCTCCATAAATTCCTCTGCATGTGCCTTTCCATAAATTCATCCCGCCCTAAACACAAGCAACTATTCAGCAAGTGTCTTGTACCTTCTGTTGCAGGTGTGGACATTGCCAGCGCCTCCAGCCAACTTGGAATGATTTGGGAGATAAATACAACAACATGGAAAACCCCCAGGTCTACGTTGTTAAAGTGGATTGTACTACAGAAACTCCACTGTGCTCTGAATTTGGCGTCCGAGGATATCCCACGTAAGTATAAAAAGGCTGAACCCAGGACACCTCCTTTTTCTTTCTTCTTTAGTTTTCCATGGTCCTCTGCCAGTTCTTGAAGCTAACCTCTAAGCTGTATTTTCTGGTGGGTTTCTCTGTAGCCCCTTGGACCTCATGTGTTCATTTTAAGCCCTTTTACCATGTTGCCAAGTACCATGTGATACATACTACTTCTGCTCTTTTTTTTTTTTTTTTTTAAAGAAGCTGTTTTATGTCTTGGGAGATGGTTCTGTTTAAATGAAGGCCAAAATTCCCTCTCCTTTTCTCTGAAAGTGCCTCTTTCTCAAGCAACAGTATGTTATACAGCTGTGATGTGCGTTATAGAGCCTGGTCGCTGGTAACGACTTGTCTCAAGTTTATCAGTACTAACTAACTTGTCTCAAGTTTATCAGTACACTGTGCCAGCTGTTACTGTTACTGATGTGCAGGTGATCTCTTAAATTTTTGGGTTAACTTGATGCTTATAAAATGATACATTAATAGCATCACTTATCACAGCAGCAGTGATGTCGTACAAACGTTTTCTAGGTAATTTTGCTTCTGTTGATTTTTCTAGGAGAAATTAATTTAGAGTTTAAGGTTGTCCAACTTACCCTGTTATAAAGGATATATGCCAGACCACTTCAGCTTTGGTAGGCAGAATGCAATCTGGAGTATCTATGAGAAATTAGCCTGGGTAGTGCTTTTGGGTTAGATAGGTGTGTTCCCATTTTAGGTGCCAAAAAGGAGCAAAGGGCTTTTTTTTATTTGTGTCTGCTTTAAAGCTTCTTGCAAAAATGGATGGGATCATTTCAACTGCTTTAGTAGTTACTCATTTTAGTGGGATATGTGCAGAATGTTGTCTTCTGTAGCCGTTCCACAGGCTGTACTTTCCAGTTTCCTTCCCATTGCTTGCTTTGTCTAGTGTTACTGCTGTCCCCAGCCACTGCCTGAACTGCCTGTAACGCTCCTGGATGCTGCACCCACCTTGATACAGTTGAGAGCAACTGAGCAGAAGTGGAGAGCTATAAATAGCAAAGTCCTTGCTGAATGAGGAATTGTTCTAAAGGGCAGTTTGTGGCTTATGTCCACTATAAATACCAAGAAATAACGACTATTTCAACTCTGTTCTAATATCCCCAAATGTGAGCATTGCTCATCTTTGGATATTTGAATACACTCTATTGTGGTGCTGTTCCCTGTAAAACAGAAAAAGTGGCAGAGAATTGAATAAGAAAAAATTGATGGATGTGCAGTTGCTTACCCCTCCTCTTTAAGGTCACAGAGTACCTAGGAATAGGTAGTGCTAGCTTTCTTCCACTTGAAAAGTACAAATGATAGTCCTCTGTTAGTTATACAAATAGAGAGATGAAGGGGAATTCATAATATCAATTCTCTTCCAGTCTGAGTCAGTTTTTAACTAGCCTGTTTTAAAAACCTCCCGTGAGGGAAGTTTCACAGCTTCCTCAGACCCAAAGGGATTGAGAAAGTCCAGGATGGCTTAATTCCCTTTCCATCTCTCTGAGAGTGAAACTGGCAGAGCAGGTCCCTGGGCTCCTTAGTGCAGCTGTCTTGGGATGATTCAGTGCTTTAAGACACTCTCAGCTGAACTTGAAAAAACCTATCCTGCTTTGAAGAAAGTAAAGGTGCAGCTGGCTTTTTAAGCTGATAACTTCTTTTTATTTTTTACCCTGTTAGTCATCTAAAGTATTGCCACGAGGTGCATTTTAGATGTTCTTTTGTTTCCTCTTATAAAAAAGTTGGGTAGTTGTTGGGTTTTTTTCCTCCTCAGAAAAATTTTTACTTTCTGTCATCACAAGGAACATTGAAGAAAAGACAGTGGGAGCTCCTATCTTTTGTTGAATTTATTTGTGTTGTGTGGTTTCTCAACACTTGCATATGTTCATTTTTTCCAACTGGGGAACAAGAAAAGAGAGAAAAACACTTCAGGAAAAAGCAATACAAATCACAGCTTGGCAAGGGGGATGGAGAGCTAGGTGACCACAGTAACTAAAACTAGGATTTGCTTTAAAAAATAAATGTCAGGCATTGATATTACCCCTTTACTAAATATATTTTGGATTTTAACTTTAATATTGATACTAGAAGCTTTAGATAGCTTATGGAAAAGTTTTTATAGCAATTATTAATTGTTATTATCATGAAGTCTTGAATCCCTACAAGCAGCCTCTTAGGTCGAGTTGTTTCAGCGTGATTTTAATCAGTTTAATGTCATGTGAAAAGTCCTACATTCCAAGAGCAGTCAGGGAAAGAAATTCCTGGGAAAAGAAGCACTGTAGATTTTTCCTTTGGTGATGGAGAGGGGTGAACAAAACAAAATCGATGCTTTTAGACAAACTGAAATTGGATTCATAGGCGTAATGAATGGTTAACCTTAGGACTGAATGCTGCAATGTTTTGTTTGCTCTTGCTTGTTGATCAGAGTAATATGAAGCTGTGGTGATTCTAATGCAGTATTTCTTTCTGCTGTTTTTCCAGTCTCCTGTTGTACAAGTTTACATGGGAAAGAAAAAGTGTCCTAGGTTCTAGCCATGACCCCTTAAGTTGAGAGAGATGCCTGATGCTGATGTTCATAGTCAGGAGAGCTGTTACTGCAGGGCAAGCTGCACTGCTGTGGATTAGTGAAGGGAGTTAGCTTTCCAGCTTCCTGGGTGGACATTTTTGCCTCACTCCTTTGCTATGTTTTGTTCTTTCAGGCTAAAGCTGCTTAAACCAGGACAAGAACCTCTGAAATACCAAGGTCCTAGGGACTTTGAGGCACTGGAGAACTGGATGTTGGAGAAACTAAATGAAGAACCATCTGTAAGTGAAAAGGAAATAAGAAAAGGAAATATTCCTTTCTGCTGACTTGCTTATCTATGAATTCTATAGGTTAGGTTTCATCTTCCTGAAGGAAATCTGGTCCTCAGAATAAAAATCAGGAGGCAATAACAAAGGGGAACAGCTTCCACATAAGTCAGAATAGTAATTAAAGCTGTCATCCTGTGACCTACCTTTTGTTTCATGTATTTAAAACATAATGCAGCTTTTAATGTGCAACACATTGACACCCACAGGCCATGTGTTTCTAGAGTAAGAAAAGCAATTTAGCTATAGTATGTTATAAATTGCATTTGTGTTGGGCTTAACTACCTCTTAAAGCATGGATGCCATCTTTAGCCCAGTTATTATCAGATCATGTTGTAGCCCAAAGCAAGAGTTTAAAGTAATCAGTACCTTAAGCTAATACCATCACTAGGAAAGCCCTTGAGTTTAAGGGTAGCACGTACATATAGTAGGCATGCCTTACCTAAAATTAAATCTGTAATTGCTGGTTTGACTCAAGGTAAAGCCTTAGTGATTACTGAACCACAATTAGGACATAATTATTAAAAAATCATCATGTTTGTTTTATAGACAATCAAACATTAAAATGCTAAACTATTTTAAGAAATGTACTTTGAGGTTATTGAAAAATTCTTTCCAGTTCTGACTCTAGTGCCTAAAAAGTAGTCACTTGCTTTTGCCAAAGTGCCAGTGGGTTTGCTGCAAGGTATAACTATAAAATGTTTGCTCTTTTCCCATGGCTGCTGCCTTTATGAAGCCAATAGGTCCCTCCTCCCTGCATTAGGGGAGCAGAAAACAGCTTTTTCACTGTTTTTAAATAGCCCCAAGGCCGCTGAAACTGGCATGATGGCAGGTATGGCTGATGCGTGATACTGCAGAGGACCTGTTATGGAACCTAAGCACAGTAATATATGGTGATGTGATAAGTGCCATAGGAATTACTGTGCTCTGTGACTGTACTGCAGTGAAAGACTGTTTTTCCAGTGACTGTGACAGCTCTTTTCTGAGTGGTAGCCTTTGTCACATTTTGTGTTCAAGCAGCTGTTTGTTAGGAAATACCTAGATACTGAAGTCAAACTTACTAAGGACACTGCTTTAGAAATTTAAGATTTCAGAGTACAGGGTTTATGACAATACCACAGGAATCAAGTATTGTGTATTTACTCTCAGAGACAAATAAAAGCCACTTTTTCTCATGAATAGGAACCAGAATCTGATGCGGAACCACCGAAAGCCCCTGAACCTAAGCAGGGAATGTATGAGCTCTCATCAGACAATTTCAAGATGCACATAGCAGAAGGTAACTGGTTTTTTTTTTCCCATAAGCAAGAGGTGCTTGCTTACAGAGACATCAGGAGTGGAAGTCTGCAACTGAAATGTTACTTTTCAGAGTCCTTCCTTCCCACTTTTATTTTCCAGTAATACCTAGTGAAAGAGGATGAAACCACAGACTGTAAGAATGTAGTAGTTTAATTACATATCACACACCATGAGAAAGTTTAAGAGCACTCCACTCAGAAGGCAGTAAAATTAAGGCCTCTAATCATGTGGAAGGAGCTAGTGGGGTTTGCAGTACTAAACTGCCTTTTTTCACTGAGTTTCTTGCTCAGTCACAGCCTTGCCACTCACTGTGGCAGATCCCATTTTCTCTTTCCTTCGGTGCTGACTTGTACTTAACTCCCAGGCTGTTCTTCTGGATAAACATAATCCACCTGCTTCCTCCTTACTGCCCCCATTGCACTCCAGTCTGGCCCCTTATTTGCTGTTGTTTAGCTTCCTTCCTCCAGAATTTAATGTGGGCAAAACACTTCACCTCAGTTTGGCCAGTTTTTAAAATCCTTTGGAAGCTTTAAAATCAATACCTGACACAGGAGATTCCACCCCTTACATGGTGGGGTATTTTTAAAGCATGAGCAAGGGGTTACAATACAAATTTTGGGCTCCTGTAACAACAGATGATTCTATCATCTCTGTTGACCTAAAAACAAAGACCAGGTTAAATTAACTGTCTGTGCCCATGTGATACCACCAGTGAGGTAAATAGTAGAGATTCTTAAAGTAACCATTAACTAAAAATGCAGTCCCAACCTGCATGGCTTAACACAGAATTGCTTCCAAATTTTTCATGGATTTTTCTCTAAACCATCAGGGAGATGTTGAGCATTAAACAGCTTTACAGTCTGAGAAGATAGATTTGTGTGTGTGCAAATGTTTTAATGTTTTCACTGAAATATTTTTATTTTGTATCCATTGGCATTCATAGAGGAGATGTTCCCATGATCATATCTGATGGTTGAGCTGGTCATTTGTAAAGCTGTTGTCCTCTCCTGACATCAGTTACAAGAAGTTCAGTGCTTAAATATAGCAGGAGCTTAGCAGTTCCAGCTGGAAGGTTGACTTTTGTTCTTGAAGTGTCCCTTTACCTTTTTGGAGCTCCAAGGCAAAAAGAGTTTTAATTTTTTTTTTCTGGTAGGGAGGAGAGAATATCACAGAGTATGTGGTGTAGAATAGCTGGTTTTGACTAGGTGGTCTTAGGAGAAATTTCAGTTTGCAGTTTACTTGATCAAAGCAGAGCGTGCCAGTTGGCTTGAAAGTATTCCTGATGCAGAACAGGCAAGTTAGAGTACTCTACTATGGCAGTTTACATTTCCTAGTTATTGTGTGACATCTTTCCTCAGGCCTCCTTTTGTGAGCAAGCCCTCAAACTAGAAAGGAATTCTAGTCATATCAGCCCCACAGCAGTAGTCAAAGGATGATGAATAATTCTGTAAGAAAAGAACCTTTCTCTAGTTGGTGGCATTTCCTTCAAACTAATTTGATTTTTTTTCCTTGTATTAATTAAGTTAATTTTTCTTTTGCATTAAGAGAGCCTTGCCTTGATGTGTGCAAAAGCATGCAGCGTCTTGAATTAACAGTAATATTAATTAAAGGAAATCACATATTCTGGTGCTTTGCAATTAAGATTGTACTTTTAAACTAAACATCAGTAGGAGATAGTACAGAGACACCCCCCCCCTCTATAAAACACCACAGAAATCTACTGAAGGAAGCTATTTCTGAACAGTTGACATGAAAATACAAAGAGTGGGGCAGAAAAAGGAGAATGGGAAGCTGAATGGTCAAAATTATATAGGCAGCTGATGGGCTTAAAGCAGTGTTTTTTCCTAAGAAAGTGTGAGTCTGATACTTGCTTTCATGCATGCTGTTATAAATAACATATTCCCTGGTGGTTCCTTCTGCTCTGTGATAGGACAGTGATTGACATCATAGAATTAGGCATTGTAGCAAACGGTTAGGTTAAAAATACCAGGTTTCATGTATTTGTTGGCTTGAGGTTGTGAAGCTGTTTGGATTTTCAGGGAAATTGGCAACGCTGTGGGACTGTGTACGGTATTGCAAGCCTAATTGCTGAAGTATTCTGTCCTGGCCTTTGATTCACGGTGTTTCCTATCTTTAACTCAGGAAATACCACAATAAATGGCCAGGCTGAGATTAGTACCTGGTCTTTAATTGCAGCCAAATTTATTCCAAATGTGTTTAATCTTTTTTTTTTTCTTTTTTTTTTTACCTTCTTCCTTTGACTTTAAAGGCAATCACTTTATCAAATTCTTTGCCCCTTGGTGTGGGCATTGCAAGGCTTTGGCCCCAACCTGGGAGCAGCTGGCTCAAGCCTTTGAGCATTCGGAAGCTGTCAAGATTGGCAAGGTAGGTGAAGTGCTCTTCACCTGAAAGTGTTCTGTGTGAATGAGCATTTCAGCCAAGTCTCATCCTGTTTGTGCCATGGTCTGCAAATAACAATTGTCTTGTTTGTCGCCTCTTAAATGGTTTTATAGGCATAGTTCCTATTTTAGTTCTGAGACGGCTGTCTTTTCCTTGCACACAGTAGTTCCCTCTGTTTTGGAGAGAGGGCTGTTTCCTCACAGTGACAGAGCTCCCTCCTTTTAAGCCAGGACATGTGAGAAACGCAGCTAGCTCCCCTGCTTCAGAGGGAGCTGGGAATAAGTGCAATACTTCAGATGCAGAGAATAATATTTTGACATTTGTTTTTTATTGTACTTCCCCTCTGTCAGAACTTGATAGACTTCAGAATTTATTTTGAGTGGGAAAGTGATTTCCAGTTTGCTATTTAGAGCACTGGATTCTTTAGCAAGTTTCTGACCGCTTTGTGATGAACTATTTCTCCTTCTTTTCGCTCTCTCTTTTTTTTCCCCCCACCCTTCTTTACCCCCATGGAACTTTCTAAAGTTTTCAGGGGGTCTTCCACCTTAAAAACTGATACCTTGTCCTGCTTTACTATTTCCCTTAGGGTTGATAACCAGATTCTGTGGTGTATTTACCATGGGAGCTTGTTACTTGTACGTGGAGTGACTTCTTTGCAGAGGTATGGAGGTGGTCTGGCAATTGCATTTACAGGCTTTATTTGCTGACCCATACCTGAGTCAGGGTGGCTCGTGACGTGAATCCATCTGTATGTGCCAACAGTAGAAAATTGACTGGGCTCGACTTCCATATCCTAAAGCTTTCAGAGTGGTTCCACTGATCTCAGGGACCGTGTAACAGTTAGCAGCAGTGTCAGCCCTGCACAGGGGCAAAATCCCAGCTGTTTCCCCTGCTGCTGCCCTCATAGCGCTTTTGGCTGTTAATAGGGGTGATGAGCTTGACTTCTTTTTTTTTAATTATTACTATTCTTTTTGGTTTTCCTGCTTTGAAAATCTGCTCATTCAGATACACTGGAGATGTACAGAGCAGGTCAGCATAGTTGAACTTTAAAGACAGACAGATAGACATATATATAAATATATATATTTTTATATATATATAAAAATTTTTGAGACCTGGAGGATATAAAATTAGATTCCCCTTGAGAATAAAATACCAGAGGCTGTTGCTGCTTTGACAGTGTCTTTACCAAACGCTGCATCTGCTGATGTGTTTCTTTTGAGAACCTGGAATGCTTGCCGTCTGATAAAATCATTGCTTAGCTTAAGTATCTTCTTGAAGTTACCATTCTCTGTTAGCCACAGAAAATAAACAGAAGATTTCCAAAATTCCTGGTTTATTCAGTTGTCTGTTGTGTTCCCAGTTGCTATTACTGAAACTTGACGTTAATACAGCCCCTAAGATTTGTCTTGACACCTCGTCAGCTTTGTGTAACTGTATACCTTATGAAACTATTTGAAACATGTCTTGGCTGAGATTGTAAGTAAACAGCTGTTCCTAGGAAGGTTGAATCATGACCTTCATGTAATCAGGGAGAATTGTGTCTTAATAGCAATGATATGTATGGCAGGATTATGTTAAATCTTCATAATCGATCTCCAGTGATCTGGAGCAAAGCGGTTTCAATGCAAAATTCAAAATCCAAGTGCTGTGTCAAGCAAAGGCTCCAGTACTGAAGATTTGGGTTTGGTTTGGTTTTTTTTTTCTCAGCTTCAGAAAAGATTATAAACTGGTAACTTTACAGATTGGTTTATGGCATACTAGAATTGAATGTTGCTATGCACTTGGAATTTCCCTTGGAGCAAAGTCAACTTGCTAGCTTCCGAAGTCTTTTTAAAGAGGAGTCTTTTCAAAACTGAATGAGCCAATACATCTTCACTTTAAAGCTCCCTCTCATCTGTCTTTTGTGTCTTACTGTCTGTGTGGTGATTTTTATTAACTGAGAATACCAAGTACTTGTTTTAATTGGAATATTTAATTACGTCGTCATTGTTCTTTGTTACTACTTCCTTCCATCCATCTCTCCTTCCCCAATCCCTCCTAACAAAAAAAAGGCAAACACACACCAATTACACAACCAAACCGCTGTTTGGAAAGCAGATTTAATTGTTCTCAAGACAGTACTTGGTACTGAGTTTTGCCAAGCCATGCATTGCTAGTTCCTGCATAAGGGACAGCTGTGATGCTGCCTGTGTGTTTGCTCTATGTGCTGAATGGGTTTTTTTTTGGTTTTCTTTTTCAAAACTTAGGTCGACTGTACTCAGCATTCTGAAGTCTGCTCTGAAACCCAAGTTCGTGGCTATCCCACGCTCCTCTGGTTTAGGAATGGTGTAAAGGTAAGTCTGCAAGCTCAGCAAAAGATCAGGACATGTTTTTTCTGGGTAATACTCAGACTGTGTTTGCATTCTGGGGAAAAAAAGATCAAGTGGGCATATAGGAAGGTTTGCCTGGGGGACAAAAGGATGTCGGGGGTTCAGTCTGGTACTGTGAGAGGTGTCCTTAATCCACAGATAAAAGCTTTGTGCTCTTTCTGCTCTGCAAATAACTGCTATGATGTTCACAAATTGGTGAGCAGTATCTCCAATTACGCTACCGCCTAAGAGAATTATGAGTGTACTTTTTTATCTTAATACCTCTTAGGGAACACAAAAGCATAAATGAAATAGAAATAATGAAAAACTACATAATTTTAACTGTGTGTGTCAGAGGGTTCTCATCTCTAAGTGGCGCCTGTCTGCTGAGTGATGTCCAAGTGATGCAAATTTCCCTTCTTATAGATCTGAACACTTCATAGGATACTCTGAGTGAGAGTCCTGTGGGTCCAGTTGGCATTTTTTCTTGTAGCAACTCAAAGAAATACAATAGTCTGAAGTTACGTGCAGGTAAAATATAAATACCCTGTACATGAACAGCAGCAAATAAATACTAGTGATACTTGTATGTTTCCCACTTTGAAGATAAAGCATATTTATTAAATGGATATTAAAAATAGGTGTGCAAGCAGAGAACCCAGGACTCCTCTTGCAGCTCTTACCCACCAAGTTTTGGGGGCTTCAGCTTTATGCTCCATTCATCTTGCATTTCTTTTTGAACCTCTACAGCATCAGAGATGTAGGTTTTGCTACCCAGTCCAGTTCAGCGGCTGTTGCTCGTGGCGTTTTTCCAGCACTCAAGACAGAAAGTGGCCATAAACACCAGTGCCTGTGAGGTTTGGTATAGGCATCCCTGTGAGGTCAGACACTCCAGGGAATTGAAATGAAGCAGCACACGGGGTTGGCACGGGAAGTGCCTGATTGGCACGGGAAGTGCATGGTCTTGGTGCTGGTTGAGCAGCGGTGCTGGCACGTATCAGGGGCTGAACAGGCAGCTAAGGGAGTGCCCAGGTCAAACATGGAGGCATGCCCAAGGCTAGAGGCATTTTCAGTTAATTAACCTTTCGTCTCTGTATGGCATGAGTGGGAAAAAGGGGGAATTGTTCTGCTGTTTCTCCCCAGCGGTTCTCCACCTGCTTTATTTCTGTTTTTCAGATAGCTACAGATGGTGAGCCACCTTGGCAGAACCATACAATCTTGATCTTGAAAAGTTAGCTGTGTTTTTTCTCAACAAGCCAGATCAATTATTTTTTTTTCTTTTTTGACCCTTTCTAATTACTGAAGATTGAGTTGCTTGGAGTAATTTGAATCAAGAGGACAGTGAAAGAAAAAGTCAGATCAGGGGTATTACATTTGCTAAAGCTGAATCTCAGCCCTTAGTCTGAACAATGCATTTCTGTTGACATCAAACTGGCTTTTCTCCATGGATAGTGTGGTATTCCCTGGTGGCATGCTCCCACCGGAGTCGCTTGTTCCTTCCTGGGCTGATACAATATATTTAAAAGAAAAAAAAACCCCAAACCCGAACCACAAAACAACCCCAACAACTTTCCAATAATTGGGCCCAGAAATTCCTGGAAATCTCTCAGGCTGCTTTTATACTGTTCAGGAAGAGGGAGGAGAACTGCTTCAGCCATCCAGCATTGTTGTCCCTAATACCATCATCCCCTTTGTCATAGCTGAAGTCTGGCATCACACCATCCCTCTTGGTTAGATGCAGCGGAAACCCTGGGAGGAATGACTGGCGCTGACCCTGCCCCGCTGAAGCGGGTACAGACACGCAGGGGCAGGCTTCTCGCGGCATCTTGGGTTGATTCTTCTGTGATTTAGACCCAGTGTGGGCAAGAAAGTGGCTGCAGGTGTAAGCAGCATTATGAATGACAAAAGGAAAATGTAAGGAAAGAGTTCCAGAGGTGTAGAGGAAATAGCTGCAGAGGTGTCTGTTCTTCCTTTCAATGTATGGAAGATCGTGTGCTCTTTCTTGAAGAGGTTTTCCTCATCTGAGAGGAGATACATCTTGTAGCCCACACCTCATGGGACTGAAACTCAAGAGTTTTATCCAAAATGGGTATGTAGTGTCTGAAAGAGATGATCTCTTTTTTTTGAGCAGAGAAATTAGTACTAATTTTTGCAGAACGTGCTGAGGGCAGTCATGCAAGAGCCAGTTTGGACATGGCCAACAGTGGACTTCAGACTCAGAACTGCTCAGAGGTGCTCTGATTTCTTGTTCTTAAGAGTTCTGAAAGTGTCTGTGATATGGGGAAGCACCTAAGGCAGGCTCTGGCTTCTTGAAGCTAGCTGGCTGAGGGCTTTACTTGCAGGTTCAGAAACATAACTTTGCTTTTGTGAGAGTGATGAGAGTACTTTTATTATTCCTTGCTATTGTTTTAGATTGAGAAAAATAAAACATTAAAAATGCTGGCTAGGGTGGGAAATGAAGGTCATAGTGGGAAAGTTTCTAAAATTTGTTCCTGTGTTTCTACCACACCTTTCATTTCAAGGACATTTTAGATTGTTCCCTTTTGGTACAGAAGAATCTATGGCAAATGCTGAGGATGTGGAGTGATTGGGATGCCATGGAGAGGTTTAACAACTAGATAGTTGTAATTACTATGAATACGCTTATGCTTGGCACTCTGATGTTTTGCTGATAATTACTTATTTGCTAATTACTTCTTTGCTAGATTCACTGCGTACAGGCATTTGCACTAACTGTTTGATAATTGTAGGGTGACCAGTACAGAGGGAAGAGGGACTTTGATTCCTTAAAGGAGTATGTGGATTCCCAACTGCAGAGCTCTGTGAAAGAGCCAGCAGCAGATAAACCCGCCGAAGCCCCACAGCCACCCGCGGAACCCACCCATGTTGAGGTAAGTGCTCCTGCACTCCGCAGCGGTCTGAAGGATGTTCAGGCTGTTTCAGCAACCTCTCCAAGTCTTCCATGGGTTTTTTTCTCTCATGGCTTGGTAATGTCTACATTTAAGCTGTACCCAATACCTTACCTGGTTATTTTTTTAACTAATTGATGAGTGCAAGTCAGACCATCAATCCTAGTTTACTAACCTGATGACTGGGAGAAGGGAAAAATATAATCTATGTTTCTGGGTGTTGCTTTTTTTGTGGTTGAATGAGTTCAGAGTGCCACGTACATGGTCGTTTTTGGTCTGCAGAACTGCTAGTACCTGGGTCTGTGTGACAGCACGATTTGTCTCTGTGTTTCTTGCAAGATTCTTACTTGAATGCAGGAGGATGGTGCACGCTGCTGAGCCAGGGTCCTGTACTTACTGACATCAGACAAGCAAAGGTTATGCAGACTGATCTAAATGTGACGTGGTAACATGTCCTGGGGCAAGAAAGCTCCTCAGGTTTGGAGGCTTATTCTAATCCCAGTTGTAGGAGCTACAAGGGTTAGGAGTGTTGCCAGGGAATTGGCAGGGCTAACTTTCTCACCTTTGCATAGTTGTCATTTAGTTTTCTGTCAGTTTTAATCACGTTGGCATTTCATCTGTCTGTCTTTGGAAGCTGAATATAAACTTGGTGAGGTTGAGAGACGACAGATGGTTTTCAAGCACACTTTGTCATCAGGTGTGGAGGAAACCCTTCTGCCTTCAGAAAATAAGATCTACGCTCCTTTGTGATGTAGAATTAACTGATGTAATTAAGAAGCACAAACAGCATTAATATAAACATGGTTTATGTGTAGCTTCTCACAGGTGAATATTGCCCTTCCCATCCGAGTCTTTCAGCAGGGTCCCTCGTTTGCCATAAAATGACTTGCCAGAAGTGATGCTTCATTTGCAGTTTTCATATGCCTCACGTATCTATGTATTTTTTAACTGACCTCACATTTGGAAGATCCTGACAAGCTGAGATTAGTAGACTGCAGAAAGTAGTCAGTTGTCCTTCTGTTTTTAGAGACATGACACATGATGCAAATTCCCACATAGGCCTGGCTTGCGCCAGCACATGTGGAAGTTGGAAAGGATTTGGCGGGGGAGGGGCCTTTTTTCACCAAATAATAGTAGACACAGTGTAGTTCTAAACTTCTTGTAACTTTACATCTCGGTTTTGGATGCCACCATTTCTTGGTCACTCACCTGCTGGCACCTTGGTTCTGGTTTTGTTTTCACAAGGTTTGAAACGAGGGTCAGGCCCATGTTGGCAGCAAACACTGACACCGCTACCAGCAGCAGCAGCCCACAGCTGGTACCACGGGCAGCAAAAGGCAACGAGTTCTCACTCTAAATTTGGGCCCCAGTGTTGAGCCCCTCATGAAATCCCCTGGGTCTTACATGGGCCCAGTACTTGCCCGCCCTTTCACAGAAGCTGCATTTCTGTGTCTGTGAGACTTCTCTCCTGCCACCCATCACCAAAATTACTGAGAAACGATCCAGATGGATTCAGGTAGAGTGACCAGCAGCCGCTCAGATTATGTGATTGTGTAAGACATAGTTTTTTAAGAAACCAAGCTGAAATTGAGCTATATGACACTATGCTTTGTTGATGTGGATGTGTAGCTCACGCTGCTATTCTGATAGCATTCTACAGATCTTTAAAATTTGTTTTAGTGTGAGGATGCTATTTATTGGGCATTCAGATTTGGTATCTTAGCTTGTAAATGTTTAGAACATCTGTTTTAGATACTCATGTAGGAAATTCAGAATAGGATCTCTTATTGTTAATTTTTTTCTTGTTAGCTTGTGATTATTAATTAGAAGGTATAATTTCTAATTTTAAAGTTTTTTAGAGGTAACACTTGAACTTAATGGACTAAATTTCATGAACAGTTATTTATGGTAAATGTACCCTTAATTTGTAATTTCAAGTTTCTTTTTGGCTTCAGGTCATAAAACTGCTGTGTTTAAGCTGGAATTGGAAAGCAACTGAGGGATAAAAGTGAGGTGTGCTGCTGCTACTCTTGTTTATATTCTCAGCAATCCTCTCTCTTGCAGTTTGAGTTCCCCTTTCAGGTAGCTGAGAGCTCATCTGGCCAGTGTTACATGTGCAAAAAGTCTTTTCTCTTTTTTTTTTTCCTTTGTTTTTTTAACAGGCTGGAGTGCTCTCTCTCTCTGAAAAAGATTTTGATGCCACCATTGCTAGGGGGATCACCTTTATTAAATTCTTTGCTCCATGGTAAGAACTTTGCACCAGCTGTTGTTCGGGATTATTGATGGGCTAGGCTGTCAGTGCATTAGCTGCTGTAGGTTGCTGCATTGTGTGTAGTGCTGTATTTGTTGTCTGGATCTGAAATGTGAGTTAAGTGAAGAATGTGTGTTAGCAGGATTTAGAGCAAAAAAGCTGAATGGGTTTTAGCTAACTTGGGATCCCTTTCTGAGGAAAGGCTGACAGAGAAGTCTTACTGTGTCAGCCTCCAGGTAGGTAATGCTGGGGAACGAGGAGAGTGAAGTTTTCTTCGCAGGCTTTGCGTGCCCCCATCCTTTGATTAGGGAAATCTAATTTGCACAGATGGCAGTTTTTGAGGTGTTCTTAAGAGTATATCCCATGTAATAGGTTCTTACTGTGACCCCAAGGTAGAAATTTCCAGTACAGTTGGTGTAGATGTGCAGTTGCTGGGGGAGAAGGAAGTTGTGTCCTACCAGGCATCTGCTGTTACTGGCACATCCAGCACAGCCTGGGGTACCACCTCAGTATTGCAAACTCACAGAACAAGTGTTTCCCCCTTTTCTTACTATTTCACTTCTGAGCAAAAACCTCCCACATTTCATTCTCTGCAAATTCCTCAGGAGCTTTGCACACCATCTTCCTCCTCCATCACCCAGTCTCTTAGCCAGCAGCAGGAAGCGTAAAGGGAGAGACTGAAATTAAGATGTTTTTCACTGAGTAAAAGATAACACATCTCTGACTTCATCACCAGCCATCCCATTAATGCAGTGTGTAAAATATAGAAAGACCTTTTGTTGGTGAGGGTAAGAGGTCACCACTACCAAGCAGCACAACCAGGTGCAACCCTTCCTAGTATCTGCTCAGGAGTATCAAGCTATTGCTGCTCAGTATTGACAGGAGTCCTGAATGTGTTTCTCACTGTAGGCCAGGAGTACCAGGGAGTGTCTCCTTTTACGTCATCTCAGTGACGCAGTCTGTTTCCAGTGTTGTCACCCTTCTCACTGCAGTGTGGGTTGCTGCTTGAGAGCCTCTGCCATGCTCTCCTAAGTCTGAAAGATCTGCTTTTGGATCTGGGCCAGCATCTGCCTCTGCTGTGTTAGGAAATACCCAGCCTGTACCCACGCAGAGGGGTTTACTGCCCGCTCTTCGCTCCTGCGAGGGACTGAGATGCAGTCTGTGCCGGTGGGATGCCATCAGCAGAACTGTGCACAAAGCAGCTCCTCCTCCAGTTTCTGCACCCAGGGCTTGCTGGCCTCTGTAGGAGCTTACTGAGAAGCTGCTTCTGGGAAAGCCTGAGGTGAAACGCTCCCTTTCTAAAAGTAACTTCTTGTACTGGTACTGCACTTGAACCATCGCCTCACCTGAGATTCTAACTGGGTGCTGCTGGATCTCTCAGATGCCATCAGTGGCAGGCAGCAGGCTGAGAAACAGTGGTTCAGAATGCGGAGAGGCACATTCTTAAGCCACATTGTGTTCCCTGGCCACAACGTTCAGAAAGCCACAGTTTAGGAAAATATTTCCTGTATTTATGTAGCTGGTAGCCCAGCTTTAGCTCGGAAAGTCAGGCTTATGTATACAGTTGTAGTGCTCCACACATAAATTACTTTTTCCTCTTCCAAGTGGATTAACTTATGTAGGGTTCTGCAAACACTATTATGTTGCTCATTGGTTCTGTCTTTCAGTTAGTTTTGGATAAACACTTACGTTGCCTTGCACAGTAAGGATAAAGCCATCTTGGGCTGGTAGGTCTTGGGCACAGTCGGCAATGCTTTTAGGTACAGTCACTGTGTGTTAGCAAGCTGGTTTAGATACATGCTGGCTTGTATCAAGAGACCGTTTGCAGAGACAGCTCTGTGGTTTTTGTAAATGCCCCAACCCAGCCTCGAGGCAACTGCAGGGCAGTTTTAATAACCCACTGAAGGTGCAGCTGGGTTAGAACAGACTGAGCAGTGCAGCTTTAAAGTCTGTAGCGCTTTGGGATATTCCTCTCGGAGGCAGTGAGAAGTTCACGTTATGAACTCGGCTTAGCCAAGTCCAAAATATAAACAAAATTAATACTTTGCTATAGTCCCTGCCATTTTAAAGTATCATTTTTCTGTCTTGATGCTAGTGTTTCAGTGCATGCACACTGTGGACCACATTCTCAGGTTACCCTGGAGGCATAAGGGAATAATATAGAAATAGTCATTTTGGTGTTACTGATGATGCAACTGGAACGATTCTCTATTTAGTGCCAATCGGAATAGGCCCTGATAAAGTTTTTCCATCTGCTAACAGAAACTGCCTCTCAAATGATTCCACTGCAGATCCCCCTGAAAGTGTAGTGGTAGTGGTTGAACTCCAAAATATCCTTCAGGAAAGAAGTGCGTTAAACTACTGCAGTGTTCCTTAAAAATAGACCCTGTGTTGACAAGTGCTTCTATTAAAATGGAGTTTCCAGCATCAGGAGATGCTACATTGGTCAAGGAGGCCATTGGGAACTGGAAGAAAGTTAAAAATAAAAGCTCAAATAATTAAACTTGTGCTATATAGCTTTAGCATAACTCTATATGCTACCTGAAACCTTAAGCCGTGCTGCTGACATTCTCTGCCCTACATGAACCATGTTTGCTTCCTGGCAGGCTTTTATTTTTCATTTGAATATTCTCCATGCTCATCTTTCTTTGGTATTCCTCTGTAAGGTAAGATGTTCATACACTGACCTCCAGAGTGCCACTCCAGTCGAGACTAATGAAGGGCAGAAACTACTCCAGTCCCTAATTTACGTAAAGTCGCTCATTTTCTTAGCTAGTTTGCCAACATAGTAGAGCAAGGGAGTTGGAGGGACATATTCTGAGAGGATAGGAAAGGCAGCTAGTTAAACTTAGGGCTCTTGAAGCAAGACAGTGGAGATAAACTGGAAGGTGTATCTGCTAAACAAATCTCCCTCTTTCTTTTGTTTCTAGGTGTGGTCACTGTAAGAACTTGGCTCCAACTTGGGAGAACCTTGCCAAAGAGCAATTTCCAGGTTTGACTGATGTCAAAATAGCTGAAGTAGACTGCACTGTGGAACGTAACGTCTGCAGCAGATTTTCTGTAAGTGTGAAAGATCTGAAATGAGCAGGAGAGTGTTGTGTACCAAATGTTAGCGGCTCCAGCGTGCAGCCGAGCTGGCTGCCGTGCTGCGGGCGCCGGTGACAGCGCAGCTGTGTTCGCCGTTAGCCAAAAAAGAGGCGTTTCGGAACAGCACCTGGTGACACCATTTCTTGCCTAGACTGTTTGTTCAGACATGGTCATTCTCATTAGTGCATAAAGCTGGAGGAGTCCCTAATTTAAGCAAGCGTCCCTCTGAAAGCACTAGAGCAGTTGTGTGGCAGTTGATGAAAGTTCTGTCCCTAGTGGGGGGGGCGGGGGGGGAAACCACAAAAAACAAAACCAAGAAAGGTGGCCTTTTGGTGCTGCTGACAGGCAGACACCCAAAACAGAGCTGGAACTGCCCTTCCCAGCTGCCAGCTGAAGAACCTCAGAGGAACATACATGTGTTCACACATTCAGAGCTTGCAGGCTGGCGCTGGGAGGGCTGGTGTGGTGGTTAGGTTTCCTTTTTCCCCCCATAATTAAAATGGCTTGTTGGTTCAGAGGGGTTTGGTGGCTTTTCAGTCAGTGAAATGCAAACCAGTGAGTTCAGACCTTGGTAACAAGTTTCCTTTTGTGTGTGGGATGTGTCTTGAAGGTGCGTGGCTACCCTACGCTGCTGCTCTTCCGTGGCGGAAAGAAAGTCAGCGAACACAACGGAACGAGAGACCTTCAGTCGCTGCACAGCTTCGTCCTGCGCCAGGCGAGGGATGAATTGTAATAAAGGTCTGGATGCTCCATCCCTGGCTGTCTTTGTACGGTAGCTGAGGGAGGTCACTCATTGCTAAGTTTCAAATAGTGTATTGGGGGGTGGGGGGAGGGGAGGAGGCATTGTTTTTTGGGTTTTTTTGGGGAATTGAATGTACTAAACATTGGTATCTTCCCTCTGTGTGTGTGCGTTAAAGACAGGCTTCCCTGTGCCTGAGGGAAAGCTAATAAGCGGTTACTGTGCAAACTGAGAGTATTTTCAGCACTGGTAGTGTCACCGCATTGCTGCGCTCCCGCAGTGAAGTGTAAATGGGTTCCTTTGAGACTGAAATACATGAAGAGAACCAGCTTAAGGCCACCAGTAGAGTATTTTTGTCTTCAGGTCAGATTTGGTTAAAAAGCAATCCTTACAAATGGCCCATCATTACTACAAAGGTGGAAGCTGCAGCTGTACTGAGTCACTTCTGCCTCTATGACTGTACTTAAACCCCATTTGTTTTAGTAGGGCTGCTGGTTAAGAAATGGAAAGTGATGGGAGGTTGAAAACGAACACACATGCACACACTCCCCTGCACACACACACCTTTGGAAGATACCAGGCCACCATGAGCTGGTTGTTTTCCTGTTAATCCTCTCATGAGGGGAGGCCTAGCCATAATGACAGTGACAGTACTGTAACATGTGCCTGAACATTACCGGTGCCGGAGCGTACGGTAGATTTTCGTAGGCTGCTTCTGTCCAGCTCCAGAGGAGTAACTGTGCTCTACTTGTGCAGAGCCAAAGCAAAGAGGCGCTCGTAGAGCTGCTCCGTTTAATACTGAGAGAGCGCCCAGACTTCAGAGCTGACGACACGTGTTCCCTACCCACGCCCGAATCCAGACTTTGTGCTGCCCTGCTCCTTACTCAGAGTACTTAGAGAACAAGTAGTACGATGTTTAATTTTCATCACTTTTTTTTCCCCCCTTTTAGCTGTTCTGCTGTAGGGTAAAATAGTTCCCCACTCTTCATGAGCCTTAACCTTTTTCCTAGCTGTAAGCATTGGTAAGTTTTAAGCAAGGACCATGCACGCTGTGGTGCCTTGGATTACAATATGGATCCATTCTTTGGTGTGTAAGGTGTTCCATGTTAGACACAAATGAAAGCCAAAGAACTCACACTGCAGAGACTGTCACGCTACAGAAACAGCAGCCAACTGAGGACTCAACTCTGCTGTCCCGTGTGCACAGAAACTCATGGAATCAGGATGGGTACAGGCTAATTTGACTAATTTGTCAAGATTCTGATTTTCTGTCCATCATATGGAGTAGGTTGGGTTTTAAACAAACAAACAAGAAGCAGAACAGCAGCAACCTTTTAAATGGGTGAATGTACTTCACGCTACTGTCTGTCCAGAACTTTTGATTCTGTTTGATCTAAAAACGTGTAAGGGTGAAAAAGCCACAGTGAAAGCTAAATGTACTGGCAGATGTATTAGATCAATGTATCTACTTCTGCCTTAAAAGAAGCCTTTATTGTCACGTTTTTAACAACTTTCTAGTGAAGCACAATCTCATGAGTTTCTTGTATAAAATCGAAGTGGTACAATTGTTTACACTGAGATTTTTTTTCTAAATAAAAACTTTTTTAAAAAGCAGTCTTTCTATAAATGATACAGCACAATGAATATACAGTGACAAGTGCAATAAATTATAGCTTGTATTTACAAGAAGCCTTTTAAATGGAAGAATTAGAGGTAAGTGCATTTAATACAAGTTTAATATTGATCAAAACCATTTGCTATTAGCTTCTGCTAGACAAACCGTGGCTACACTGTGAACGCATCTGTTACACCAGTTTGTTAGTTGCGTGAGTTGAAGGGGAAAGGTTGGCCAAAGACTTGCATATGCTGTTGACATTCCATCTTCCTGTAAATAAACTGTCCAGCTAAAGAACGAATGGCCCCTAAACGTTTATGTCTGTATTAAGGCTGTAGAAGCGCTCCCCACTTCCTTCCCGGGCAAGTGGTAGTAGATGAGGCAGCTCCGTGTGGAGAGTGGAAGGAAATTGTATAAGAACAAGTGTATAAAGTTGTATTGCTCAGTCAAATAGTGAACAGGAAAGACCAGCCAGGGTCTGAGCTCACGCGAGTGCTTAACACGGGGTGCAGCCCAGCCCTCCTGTGCTTGCTGTGTCAGACTTAAACTCTGCTGGGAGAAGAGAAGAACTGAAACATTTGCTTTGGCACAATGTAAGATGCGTACAGTCATGACAGGTTTCCGGAGGAGACTAACAATCTAGGTGTGGTAACTGGTCCTTCAAGAGAAAAGGCAATTCCTAACCTTAGGAATTTTATACTATCATGTACAAGACATATGCTTATAGTCTGAAGTACTAACACCACTTCGTTCGGCTTCCCCTTCTCTCCCCTCATCTTCCACCCACTTCTTCCCCACCAGCAAAGAAAAACTACCTCACTTACTTTGGGTGTTGGGTACCCATCTGGTAAAGCTGCAGCACAGTGCCAAGCAAGGGCTATGGCCAAGCTGCTCTGTAAGACTAATACCATTCCAGGCAATTAAGGCAGGGGTTGGCATGTTCCTGCTTTGTGCACCCTGGCTCTGCAGCGTAGGGCCAGGCTCTAAGAGGTCCAGCGGTTTGCTCACACCCCAGCCCACGTTCCCACACCCTTTACTCCCACAAGGCACATACACGGGGTTCTGAAAGGTGGGTCATCAGTTGTGTGGTTTGGTTGGGTTTTTTCCTCCAAGGTAGGGTTCATGAAAGCATGGAAGGCAGTAAGAAGGTAGTATAGACGTTCGTGGTAGAATCACAGAGTCCATGTGATGACTGTTTGTCAGTGACATCCACAAGCTCTTACTACCATGTTCCTGTATTTCTTCAAGATTACGTTAGAGTTATCGTCGAAATAAAGAACGGATATGGCATTTAGTTTGGTAGGTGCACAGCATGGTTTGGGAACGTAATCGGGATTCATAAGATGAACCTGTTGCCAAAGAGAAAACACGACTGAGACAATAGGTACTTGCTTACACCTTCACCTTTTGCTTTGGCGTGGAGCCCTCCCACAGCCTTACCAGCGTCTGCACGATGGCATGGTTGGTTGCGTTCATATGGGCGTTGAGTGGGAATGAGCACTCCCCGTCACAGTAGTTGGCTGCGTAGCCCTTTGGAGCGATTATCCAGTCCTTTTTAGGGAACAAACAGAACGTGCTTCAAATTAAGAAGTTGCCAACTTCTACAGACAACTGCAGGCAATTAAGAGCAGCTGAAAATTTTCCACTAACTTTTTCTTGAGGGTGAAAATGTGTTTTCAGTGAGGCTGTGGGGTTTTCTTGTGAGCCATGACTTTTCCATGGACACGCTGATTGTAAAGTCCAAGGAACAGTGCACAGCTACACACAGCTTCACTGCCATGAACTAAAAGTGGGTTTATTCCTAACACTCTTGCTGGGTTGCCTTGTAGGGATTGGGGGTGGGATGCTTTGATGGTCCAACTTTTCCTACAGCTTAGAACCTCTGGCTGAACTGCCTTTCCTAGGCTGAAGCACAGGCTCAGCTGGTGTCTCTGGTGTCCCTTCTTCCCTGCCCCCCTCCCCCCCACCCCCTAAGAAAAGCACATATGTGGGTGCACATATATACACACAATTCAACCAGGGAGCTCCAGAACAGAAATATAAATCACTGGCGTGTGGTGCCTCACAGCCACTCTACCTTATACACCCTTATATGGGGATGCTGGTCTGCTAAGGCCACTGTGGGAAGTTCTAGCTGCCTACCAGCATCTCTACCTCCACCAGACTCCTAAAGGAGGAGCAGGACAGACAGCCTCCATGCTATGGGAGAAGGTGACTCTTCACCACAGTAACAACCACTACAGCCTCTCTGCTGCTGACACAAAAGAGCCAATGGTAAATTAAAAGCCTCATCAACTAGCGGGAGACCTTTCAGCATCAGACCCTGGAGGTCACCCTGCAAGAGGACGCACTCATACGCTCCACAGGCACGTAATTCTCGGAGGCATTCCCCTTTCCCTGGCAGATGCTGCCTGAGTTCGCTTGATGTCTGCTGCAGCAGGCCTGAGCAGGCAAAGGCTGCTGATGCTGCTGCAGCACTGCCAACCAAGCTTGCTGTTTGATGGCTAGCATGAGGATACCTGAGTGTAGCAAAGCCACCCCTTCATTTTACTGTACTAGCTCACCCATAATTTGTTCCTGGTAAACCTAGCCACTTACTTCTCCTAAGACAGTCCCTCTCCTGCTACAGAAGCTGGTACAGACGGTGTAATTAAATGTGTGGTTAAATGGGGTGTAAGATTAAGGGAAGTGCTCTATGCTATTAACATTAATGCTAAAAAAAATCAATGGATGTTCTGAGGGAGACAGCAGTGCCCAACAAGTGCAGGGGGCTGCTGTCCTGCCTCCATCGTCTCTCTAAGACAAGTAGCAGCTGGATTCCAACTCTAGCAGAAAGAGCCCTGCGGGCCTGTGGCCTTCCTTTGGCAGCAGCGCACCTTTCTGCCCAAGTCTGCAACTAGAAAGGTGAAGGCAGCACCTTTGAGACTGTGAACATCACAACTGGAATCTGCTTCCTGCCTGGAAGCTGGGCAAGCGAACTGTGGCAGAGGTGGAAAGACTGCGTGAGAGTAGAGGGAAAAGCCACTAATAGGCAGTGGGGCCTGGAGCCAGCACGCAGCCATAGCTGCGGCCAGCGGGATGGAGTTGACATAAGCTACAAAAAATGCTGCTGCCCGTTTGGCTGGGAGAAGGCTTTCATGTGTAGGGTACTGGAGAAGCAGCAGGGGCAGCCCTGGCATCCCGAATTATAATCTGGTAAAAACACTGGCTGATACAAGTGGGACCTCCCTCACCAAGTACTGAATTAAATAATAAAAATACTTTAAAAGTTTTAAAAGAGAAAATGAGGGCACTCTTTGAACCATGATGTTTGATAATGCTGTGGCCTGGCCCTAAATAGCTTACTCAAAACAACTGTCTGGCCTCATGGTGTTGCAACTAAACCCTGGCTTTGTTCTGCCTACCGCAGCCCCTGCTAACTGTGGGGCAGGGCTGGAGCACTTCAGCACAATAGCCAAGATTAGAAATGAGGCTGATCACTAGAAAAAAATAGATTTTGTTAAAATCAGTGCTTAACATCACTTCCCACCCACCCCCCTTTTTATCATGGGAGGTACGCAGATGAGAGCCCTTGCCCGTAGCGTGACTCCCACGAGCGACAGAGAATGACTGCATACTTGCATCTCATAAAGGACCAAGCTTCCTCTGGATCTTATCAAATGTCACAACTATCAATATTTATTTGCCCTTCCCTGTGACTGGTTTTAGCGGGGAGGCACAAGGGACATTTTAAAGCATAATGGCAGCCCCGCGTGGAATTACCGTGACACTGTTTAGATAACATTTCATAACAAAATGTCTAGTTTACCCAGAGAGAAACATCACACACCTGCCAACCCAAGTCTTGGAAGCTAACGTAAAGCTCATGCTTTCTGCACGCTGTTTTTAAGTCGCTGCTGTTGTAATCTGTTAAAAAGAAAAAGAACAAAACAGGAATTTAAGAAGTAAAACAGGCAGAGTATCGCTGGAGGGCACAGCTGGCCAGATGTGTGCATGCTGCGGGCCTAGCAGCAAGAAACGGTGAGCTCCCTCAGCAGCCAAAAGGAGACGGGTGTCAAGGGACATCCAAAGCAGGGCTGAAGCTTTTAAGATGCCTGTGGGACCGGAGGCACCCAAGTAACAGCAACCTGGTTATAATTTCTTCAGCTGCCTTTAATAACTTGACAAGCAGAGCTCATAAAACACCTCCAGTAAAATGATTTCTTAAAAATAAACCTCCAGCCCGGCACAGGCTACATCCCTGCTGGGTGCTCAAACTCACCCCACTTCCTGGGCTGTTTTCCAATGTGTGCCACCCCACGTGGTAAGCTCAAAATGCACTTACCAAGAAAATTACAACCCCAGGAAGGTTAATCAGCACCCCGTGCCCCTGTACCAGATAGCAGAAGTCCTTAAACAGCTAAGAAGTCCCATAGGCAGCAAAGCCATGTCCCTGTTCCTCTCTGTGTCTTACCCCCAGCCTGCTCTGGACATCATATACGGCTTCACACACCACGCACCGAGCTTGGAGCTTCACAAGCCATTCTCTGACTAACAGTTTCTCCTTCCCACAACCTGCTTATCTGCAGATGACACAGGATTTCACACGCTCTCAACTCGAATTTGCTCCTTAGTGTCAATACAGCACAGACGAGCCGAGGCGCAGGGTGCAAAGCCTTGACCAGAGACCTGCCCCCTTGCCATGGTGCAACATACGGGGGTGTTTCAGTCACACAGGAACTGCTCCCGATGGCCCTACAAAATGCAGCTTTTGACAGCGAGTGGAATTTCCCATTTATATTTGGAAAGAGAGGGAGCTCCGCGTGTGAACACCTGGAACCGCAGCAGGCGGAGGAGCTGAGCTGTGACAGAGGGGCCTTTCACCCCTGGGTGGCTGCACAAATCCAGCCTCGGTGGGTGGTGGCTGATCCCTTCGTGCCACGGGCAGCTGCCGGACCTCAGCACAGCGGCCACAGAAACCACCCTCGCAGTGGGGCGGCTGGGCCACCGGCTGCGGCACCAACCCCTGCTTCGCGCCTGACAGCGAACACAAGTGGAAGGGCTGGTGGCCCATTCAGCTGAGCACCACGGGAGCCCACGCCCCCAGGCATGCAGTGAAATGTGTGTGCTTGTCCCCCAGCTGGATCCAGACTTGTGTTCTCCGGTGCCTCACCCACACAGGCTCCTCTCCTCCTGCAGGCCTCATTTGCTAGTAGAGGAGCTTCAGCAGACAGATGCCACATGCTGAAGTGCCAGCCTCCCGCTGCCCTGGGCCTTTCGGCTAACCAGCTCCCTCTCTCCCCCTCTGCCACCCTCGTGTCCCTAACATGGCTTGAAAGGGCACCCTCCCTCCCAAAGTAGCTTTCCCTAAATGTGGCAGCTGGGATAGAAAAATATTTTTAGTGACTCTTTCCTTGGCTCTGAATAGGCCTTTCTTTTTCTTCCCTTCAACACCACATCCCACACGCGCCCACCCACCCCCCCACCTCGCCCCCCCGCCAAGTTTGGGAACTACAAATGCAAATATTTATTCAAAAGAAAAACTATAATACTAAAAGCACATCCAACGGACATTAAGGGCAGCACAGCATTACAGCTGGGTACAGTTAACACTGAGGGCTGCAAAAACCCTACACCTCAAATCTAGCCTCCAAACCACCAAAGATTAGGGAGTTGTTTTTAGAAGCAGTTTGGGTTTCAAACTTTATGGATTGCATTTCAGACTTTCAATAGCTTTGCTTCAATCAGGGATTTAATCAGGTGAGCAGAGCTGGTTAACAGCCCGCTGCAGCATAAACATTCGCTCTTTCAGGAGTGCTCGGTAGCAGCAATGGAAGTGAGTTTCTCTTTTTGAGCTTTCCATCTCCCAGCCAGACATGGCCCATAGAAACCAGGGTTTGGTGGGTGTTTTCAGATGAAGCTTTTCAGTCCATGGACTGAAATTTGTCCAGTAGCAAATTTCTAGCATGCAATGCTTCTAAATAATCTGGTCATAACAAGGGGAAAAAATGAGCAGAAGATCCTTTTAGTGGCCAAAGGCTGAAGTACCTGAAAACACGACTTCACTGCTCTTCAATGGGAAGTATGCTGTTTGCTTAGGGGAAACCATCTGCCTTTGACAAGGAGCTGCAGTGGAGTCGATCTATTCACCACTAAGGGCACAGAACTATGCTGGGCTCCAAATCCAGCTAAAACTTACCCGAATCAGCTATGGGAAAGAGGAGAAGGCAAGGGAGGCAGAAGAAACAGGAATAGGGAAAAAAGTCTGTAACCAAAAAAGAAGGGAAAAAGAAAAAGCGAGCTCCTCCTCTGCCCTCCCTTCTTGTTACATGTCTACCTACCACGTCTGCTTTATGGAATCCACTTTAGCCCGACTTTAGGGATGGTACAAACCTTTAATCAACCCTTAGTAGTGGCTTTTGGATTCAGTGAAAAAAACGCGGTGATACAAATGCACACAGTAACGACCTGTTCCCTACAATTTGGGACTTGGTATATGCCCTAGAGGGACATACATCCAACTGTGGGCCCAAAAAAAGGGAATTCCACACAGTAAAGGGGTTTTGGCACTGAGGTAAAGCTTGCTGAGCTACAGAAGCTGGCCTCCACAGCACCTTTTCTCCAAAGCCTGGAAAGTGGTATCAGCTACCCTACCTGTGCGTGCTCAACCATTTGAGCCCAAGTTGCTGTTTGAGGTGGTTTGCAACGCAAGACCCAACACATATGAGAGGCAACAGGGTACAAGTCCCTCACTAGCAGCCCAGAGGGCTGAGAGGAGGCAGCCTGAAGCAGGGCCGTGTTCGGCTGCCATGGCACAATTCACAGGGATTGCTTGTCAGCCACCTTCAAACACTCTGTGAGTTTAGGGAGCTCCTATGGGCTCACCGTGGGTTTAGCAAAGTCATCTCTTTTTTCCCCCTGAATGTCCCAATTCAGAAACACCAGCTTGGCATTGACAAGGCACGGCATTTGATCACACAGCAAACTATTTGGTCTAAACCAGAGAGATTTTTTCCGAAAAAGCCAAACCCTGAGTTCTTCGCTTAAAAATAACTTCCAGGGCAGCACAGTTAAGACGGCTTGTCTCTCTGTGTCTTGTTCCTGCTGAATGTTGTCTGCCTTTACCAGAACCCAAGCCTGACTTTCTGGGAGCACAGATGTTTCTCTTAAGGCTGGACACTGGCATTTGTGCTCCTGAAAGGGGAGAGAAAGTAGCCTGACCCCAATGGTCTTCCTCCTTCAGATACTTATGCGCCCACCTTAGATTTCCTATAACCTCTCCCACGTTAAGTGCTGGCAAAGAATATATAAATATTTACTGAGGTTGATCCATCTGAGAACACCCTTGCTGCTCCCAAGGTGCCAGCTTACCAAATTCCACAGGGTAATTAATTGCTTCTCTGGTCCAAAATAGCTTTGACAGAGGTCTCCAAGGCCATTCCCTTCTTCTTGGTGTTTGACTTTGGTGATTTGTCCGGATAAAGCTGGTGTAAACTGATCACGCAGTTAATAACAGCCACTTCACATGAAAGCAATCTGCTTGGGTGGGGAGAACAGGAGATGTGGGGCTGACATGGACCTGCATGCAAAGAAGGCACATACAGGACCGCCAGCCATGCCGCCCCAGGTCTGCATCCGAGCGCTCCGCTGACGGGAAGATTGGCTGCGAGATAACGATGTTTATTAACAGGACCCTTGCCACCACGAAAGCATTTGGCCTTATTTGCCTTCAGCGTTTGTGCGTGCTGCCCTTTGCGGTGTTCAGTTCCCGTACACGCCGGGAAATCAGCCTGGTGCCGTGCACGGCTGCTGGGAGGAAAGGCCGCTCGGAGGGCCCCTCGGTTTGGAGGGTCTGGGGGCCCTGGGGTGGCTAAAGAGAAGGACCCAAAAAAGGGTGTTCCATTACTTTCGCTGAGAACAGCAAGAGCAGCCCCAAGTCAGACATTTAAATGCAACTCTAGCCCATCAGGAGGGGCTGGTGGAAAGGGATGTGCCTGAAGGCTGACTCGCAGAAGAGGCACTGGACAGAAACTGTGACTCATGTTGGAGCTGGCTGCATGGCAGCAAAGGCCTTGGGCTTGAGGGAACTGTCTGGTACGTCGAAACAACTCCCCATCTCTTCAGGTTAACTAGAGGGTCAGCTTGGCTGTCTGAGATCACAAACTAAACTCGTCAAAAGACACAGCTGAGCAAGGGCTTCCAGAGCATGCAGACAACAGCAGAGAAACACCTCAACACTCCTCCCATCCACCTTGTGCCTCCATGTCCTGGGCCAGGGCTGCCCTATGATTTTCTGCCTGAACAGACCAAAATACTCCCTTTTCTTCCTGTTCACCCTCCTACTGCAGAAGGACAGAGCTTGGCTCCAGGAATGCACTGTCGCAGGACTCTATGCCAAAGCAGTTTATAACTGTGGGGGGTCGCTCAGTTCTGCTTTATATAAGCCAGTCATAATTATATGTTTATAATACAGGGAAACGAGCATTCCTGGAAAAAAAATACAGACCCTTAAGATCCTTATGCCATAACTACGACATTAGCATCTGAGTACTTGGTACTGACTGCAAGACAACAACTGTACATCGCAGGGCACAAAGCAAGGTCCCAAGCCCGCACATAGCAGCCTGCCTCCACATAGCCCCCAAGCTCACCAGGTCCAGTACCAGCCCAGCAGCACACTTCATGTGCTCCAAACTGCAGGGCTTGAAAAGCTTTCCATAAAGATCTGGGTTCGGCTAGAATACAGTTAATTTTCCCTCTGGCAGCTAGCGTAGAGCTGCATTTGGGAGTTAGGATGCAGGGGTAAGCAGGCGAGCGGCTGTGTGATGCTCAGCTGCCAGCTGGGGCTAAACCACGCCACACATTTAGGTGGTAAATGGGGCTTCTTTTAAACATACTGCCCCAACCCGACTCCCAGCTTCTTTTGGGCAAAGAGCTTAATTTTTGTACTGAAGAAAGAAAACCCTAACAACACAAGCTGACACAGAGAAAGGAAGGTTCAGTCTGCAAAACCCCACCAACACCAGCTGCCTTACCCTCCAGGAGAGAATCTGCCCTCAAGCCCTGACAGGCAGCAGCAATCCTGGCTCAGGAAGAGCACAGACAAAAATCTGACAGGACATACGATACAGCAAGAGAGGAGGATGTGCAGGCAGGGAGACACAGAGGAAGAGACCACAGCGTCTCAGTTCTGCATTTGCCCTGGGTCCAGATGCATCAGGTCATGCTCAGAAGAGCAAGGCAGCCTTCAGGTTAATCCCCGGGCTCACCTCCTGCTTCATCCTGGGGCAGACACTTCGCCAGCCCCACCGTGCCTCATCAGGGCATGGATATAGAAACCCACCCAACTAAAAAATTAAAAAAAAAAATAAAAAAAATCCCTGTGACCTTTTTAACACTAAAAAACACGTATCAGTCATTGGTGCCTCTTGGGCTATTAAATCAACCACTCCTTAAGGAGAGCAGAGTCTGAGAGTGTCACACTTAGAAAGGAAAATAAGCTGATGCAGTCTCTCTTTTCTAAACACAGAAACCACCAAACATACATTTCAACTTTAAACTCCCCTCCTTTCCCCCACCTTAAATCCACAGAGGTTCAACTATACTGTGTTGACTACTGAACTGCCAAATTCCAGGTTTCAAATTAAAGCTGGCTTTGAGCTAAGAGAGCTCAAAAAAAGCTCTTCAGACCACAGAATGATCAGCTATTTTTTCCTTTTTTGTCATTTTATAATTTTGTGACCTGATGTGTGGTGTAGTTAAGAAAGCACCAATATAAAAATGGCCCTTTCTGCCCAATTTATCTGCTCCCTCTGGAGCTTTGAGTCACATTGCCTGATTTAACAGTAGAAAAAAACTTGGTTTTAGCACCGTGAAGCTTGTGGAGCTGAGAAGAGAAAGTTGGAGCCTACCCTGACTCCACTACAAGCACCACAAAACACCAACACAGCGAGTTTGTGTTGTGGATGCATTAAAAAAATCATCTCTTGTGATGAAGGGAGCACAGCAGCTGAGTGGTAAACTGCATGCTGCCTGCACAAAAGTTATAATGCCCAGGCGAATAAACCACCTATGCCCTTGGCATGTCCACCACAGTGGAAAGAAAACCAAGGAGCAGCTGTGATGCTGACCTTTAGAACTGCAGCTTGGAGGCCTCCAAGGAAGACTGGGACTGAAGTAGGTCCCAGCAGCTGGAACAGACAGATGGTTCCACCTGTGGGGCTGGCAGGGGGCTCTCATGGCGAAATAGATGGTAACTCCTCCGGCAATGTCGTGCTGGCACTGGCTGGCCTCCACTGGGGAGGTCAGGCTGTAGGACCAAATCACTCCTCCTGCCCTTAAAATCCATGAAGTAACATTTTGCACCCAACCAAGTCCAGCACTTGCACGGCATAGGAACCCCCCCGCCACCCTGTAGCATGCCCCATGATGATACACAACAGTCACTAGTTGCCAGCTGCTGCTGGCATACACTAACCCAAAGAACAAGTCCATCACCACCTGGTTGGAGCAACAGGGCTGTGTTGACGTGCAGCTGTGCCCAAAGCCCTGGAGGGGCCACGAGCCTGGCTCTGGGGCCATGCAGGCTCCCAGCACCACAGCCAGCATGGGGCCACCTCCAGTGCAGGTGCAGTGTGGTTCACCAACGACCTGAACATGCAAGGGCAGGGGACAGCTTACAGACTCACAACGGCAAAGTTTCGGCGGTGCTGGCTCATCTCCCTATGCTGTGTCTGGACACAGACTAACAAAATACAGCAGCCTCTCTTCCTTGGGGTAGAGTAATTTCTAGATGCAGGAAAAGCAGGGATCCTACTGGAAATGAAGGGGGCAGCATAAGCAAATTAATCAAGTAACTTGGAACAGGCCGAAACACTGGAGAGGAGAGAAGGTACTCAATGAATGAAGGACCTGTAGCACTGTGATGCAGAGCAGAGTGGCTGGAAAAGAGACAAGACTTAGAAGATGGGGCACTTTCAATCTTTTTTTTTTTCAAAATTTCAGAGTTATCCTCTTGTCCTGCCAGCCCACAACAGCCCTCACAAGGCTGCACAACACCTGCAACGGGCACCCTTCCCACAGCAAACAGGCAAGCCTCTTTCCCTGCCTGGAAATACACCTCCCTGTGCATACACTGCTGTCCTTGTATGGAAAAGCAGAATAAAGCAAAACCCAAAGGGCCTCGTGCTGTTCTAACAGGGTTTCCCCACAGAAAAACGACAGAGGATTCCGCAGGAAATGCTCGTGTGCAATACCGTAAGTCTCAGTGCAGGCAGAGATGGTATCTTTTAAATATTGCATTTTGCCTGGTGTAATTCCAGCCAAATGCTGTGTAGCAAGCAACTACAAGCACAACCCCCCCCGCCCCGAATTCAATGCTAACTTCACATGGGCATCTGGACTCCACCCTGGGGATTCAACAGGACTCCTGAAATTCTCATTACCAGAGACTCCCTCTCACATCCCCTTGCAAGTATAACCTGTTCCCCCAAGCAAAAGCGTCCTACCTCACATCCCTCTTCTTGCTTTTGCCCTCCAAAGCAAACAGAAACACTGCAAGAAGTCACCGTTTAGCTTACAGATAAAACGGGTGCCGCGTGATTACCTGTGACACTAGACACCCTGGAAACATCCTGAGCCTGGGTGGAGCGGTTCCGACTCTGCTGCCGGCGCCTGCTTGCTGCTGACCTCGTGGTCCGAACATGAACTTCGCTCACTTTGAAGAAGGCCACCATGAAGGGCTGTTTGTCGTAAGGGCCGTCCCGGCCTACAAGGCCTGCTTCTCTAGGGTTTACGCTGAAACCTTTAAGTCAAACGGGGAAACGAGCGTTAGAGAAGCAGTGCTGTTGGATTGCGCCTTCCAGAATCACAGCATCCCCGTGAGCAGCGTTTCCTCTCTTCCTGCTCACACTCTTCTCACTACACACCCCCACTCCTGCCACCCATGACCTATGGACATTTTTACGACACCACTCCATCCACCCTGGGCAAGAGGCTCCACCGCAGCACCTGGCTCTTTGCTATCCCTATGGCATCTCTGCTCCAGTTTGGACATTGAAAATAGATATATAAACCACAAAGCCCAGATGTGTGACAAAATTAAAGCAGAGATTAGGGATTAGCAGACCTCTAGGGAAAGCAGAAGGCAAAGAAACAGGGTGCTTCTGTCAGGAGGAGAAGGATGGGCTCAGCCCATTTGGGGAGGGGGAGGCTGGCACTAATAGTTTCTCAGAGAGAACAGCGAACAGCCCTTCTGGCCCCACTTGACCCCACAGGTTTACCCAACCCCAGCATGAAGTGATACAAAGAAAACAAGGCTGGAGATTGGTTCCCATAGAGGAAAGGTGTCACTGTCAGCTTTTTTGGTCGTCATCCGCTTATCTAGGTTCTCTCCTTCCTCAGCACTTATCTTCCAACACTCAATTTCATGCTTTGCAGTCTCTTCTCTCCTTTTCCACGTTTTGAAGTTTTTGTGGGCTGTGAAATGCTATCATTGCAGCTGCCCCCTGAGAGACCACTTCCATGCAGCGATCACATCACTTTTCCATCTGAGGGCTCCCACCCCAGGTTTGATGAAATCAGAGCAGTAACAGCAGATAGGAGGGCTGCCATAAGCCCACACCCATATACCTGCCCTCTTTTCTTCCTCTCACCCGTAAATTTCCCCCCTCCACTCCAGGATCCCAGCTCCATGGCCCCTTCCATCTCCAACTCAGGAACGAGGACCCCACCACTGCCTGCCCCTACCTCCTCATCCTGGCACTGTTCAGAGGCACCTGATCTCACTCATGGGGAAAGACAGTCTGTCATGAGACAGCCAAGAAGCTGACAGCGCTCAAAGAGCTTTGCTCAAGATGTTTGCTACAGCTGCCTAAGAAGGCAGGGCGCTCTCTCCCCACATCACAGCTGGACTCTGTTAGCACCACATCTAGACAGCATCCGAAGGGCTCACAAGGCATTAACTGGCCTGTAACCTACCGTCCTGGGTCATCACGCTCAGCTGCAACCCCATGTTGTGCTGAGGGTTCATCACCCACATGTTACTGGTGGCAGTGACGTCAAACTCCAGCCAGCCCTCCTCTGAGGCCCATACCACCCGTGTGTCCAGCAGAAACAGGTCAGAGGCCCTGCAGAGGAGAAGCAAATGACAAGATTATGGTGTCTGGGATTTTCTGCCCTGGCTTTCACTGTTACAGAAACAAGAAAACCTGAAATAAGGAGAAATTATGTTAGAAAATAGCAAAAAAAAATAAACCTCCAAATCTGACTGGTTTTACCCAGTTTTGCCACAAGATACACATACTTCTGCACATAAAAGTCAGGATTACAAAGGTTTTTTGCTGGTTTTGAGGTTAGAAGAAAGCAATTCTAGTTCTTAGGTGGTCTGTGTGTTTCTCCACCAGCAAGGGATTTGTAAACCAGTCTCCTTCCTGAAGCGTGCAATGCTAGCCCTGGCAGGACAGCAGTCAAACTACCAGCACTTCCAGGGATTCGATGGCTTTTGTCAAAGAGGTTTCTTCATTTCAGCCCACTTTCCACAACACACAATTCTACCACAATTGACCAAAAATAAAATTAAAAAATTAAAGAAATCACCTAACAGGCCAAATATCAACCAGTGAAAGAAAATGAACCTTTAAAGGCCTCTAAAGACATTTCTCTGAGGCTTATCAACAGGGATTAAGAGTGCCTTCTTCCAAGGCTGTTGGTACTCAGTCTCCTTCACAGGCTTCAGCTTCAAACCCTATCAAGTCTATACCATTTTGGCAGCATCAAATGCTAACCAAAACTCAGTTCAATGAAATCAACTGGAGAAGCACCCAGAGAAATCCCACATACGTTTTCTCACTGCATTATAGGCATAATTCTCCTGTGTAAGAGGACTGCAATTCATATCCTTAACCTGTGGCCATTACCACAAACATGGGTACCAGGAGTCAATCCCATCTTCAAATGTCTTTCCCACCTGCATCTATTTTTCAAACAGTAACTTAACAGAAATGAGAAACTAGGGTACCTGTCCCATCCATCAAAGGTTAACTTCAGAAAAAACAATCTGATTGAGTTACGTTTTATTTTTGGCCAACTGCTATGTCATACTGCCCAGCAGCTTGCTTTGCATGAGATCACATATGGAAAAATAAGCACTTAAGTATATTAGGGCTCCTAGTGCGGCTATTTTTACAGTGGGGAGGCTTTCCCCCGCCTTGCTGGTAGCCGCGTGCTCTGTGGTTGACTCAGCAGCCTTTCCCACAGGAGCCTTTGCCACCGCTCCTTCCACGGGAAGAGGGTTCAGGAACAACTCTGACCTTCATCTCCAGCAGCAGTGAGTGGCTGGAGCTAGCCAGCTGCTACATGTTTTGCAAACCTTAAGGTTGAAAGATTTGGGCTTTCCCAGGCAGGGTATATAAACTGAAGTGTTGCTTAAAGGAGACCGCAAACAGCAGCTGCAGCTGAGACCACTCTTCCCCTCGCCAGGTTTCAGAGAGGAGTGAACTGCAAGATCATTCCCATCTCTGAACATGACTTACGCACAATGGTCTTCTCCAATGCTTGAAATGGACTACATTTGAAAAGGTTTTTTTCACACCACCCATCCTGACCTTCACCCTCACCCCAATTACTTTTTGTCCCAACTTGCCTCCTCCAAGTGCCATACTCTCCCCAGCACTCACCTACACCAGACCATGCCCTACTGGAACCTCCAGTCTAGAGTAGCATTGGTGTTACATCCCCCCCAAACCAAAAACGTCTGGCTGCAGAGCCACAGAGAACTCTCAAGAGCAAAACCCTCGTGAACACTCAACCCCAGCAGCATTAGTCAGATCTACAAATCATGAAGAGATGCTCAGAGCTTGTAGTCCCATTGCCTTTGGGAAGACACTTGGACATCAGAGAGCTGTAAACCCTGAAAGGACCACATGGCATCATCTATCCCATTCCCCTGAACTTTGGGCAGGATCAACTACATCCATGTCATTCTTGAGAGTTGTTTGCTTGATCCTCCAGATTTCCAGCCTCAGGAACTCCACCATCTATCCAGGAAATTGAATGGGTTTCCCTTGAAGCACTTTTTTGGATTTTTGCCTCTCCCCATAATATCTAACTTAAATGCTGCAACGATCTGCCCTTCTTGTTAAAACAACATCTTCAGTCTCTCCTTGCAAGCCACATTTTATAGACTTTGACTACTCTCATTGTTCTTTACAGATGCAACACAGATTAAGATCTTGCTGATGCTGAGTACAGTGGAAGGATAATACTGATTCACCTCACAGACTATGTCATCACTCACTGTGGTGGTTTGACCCTGGCTGGAGGCCAAATGCCCACCGAAGCCACTCTATCGCTCCCCTTTTCAGCTGGACAGGAGAGAAAATATATATTGACAGGCTCATCAGTCAAGATAAGGACAGGGAGAGATCAGTCCGCAATCAGCAACACAGGCAAAACAGACAGCACAGAATAAAGGAAAGCAAACTCTCTAATTTATTACACTACACTGCAGACACGGTGAGACCAGAGTCGGATAATGAGAAGCACAACCAGATCTTAAAGCACCTCCCCTCACCCCTCCCTTCTGAGCAGACTTCACTTTAGTCATAATTTCACTCCCTTCTTCCCCCTCATGTGTCACAGGGGGAGATGGGGATGAGGGTTTCAGTCAGTTCCTCACGAGCTGTTTTCCTTCTTTGCGGGGGGGGGCGGTGGGATTCCTCACACCCTTCCCCTGCTCCAGTGTGGGGTCCTACCCATGACAGAAAGTCCTCTTCAAACTTCTCCAACACTGAGTCCTTTCCCACAGGACTTCAGCTCTTCACCAGCTGCCCCAGTGTGGGTCACTTCGATGGGGTTCAGTCCCTCAGGTCCAGACTGCTCCATCCTGGTCCCTCCTCAGAGTGAGAAGTCCTCCCAGCAAACCTGCTCCAGTGTGGATCTCTCCACAGGCTGCAGGTCCTGCCAGGAGCTTGCTCCAATGTGGTTCATAGTGTCTTCCATATGTCTCCACCATGTGTTTCTCCACAGGCTGCAGGGGCACGTTTCTCTCTGGCACCTGGGGTGCCTGCTCCCCCCCACCTTCTTCACAGGCCTTGGTGTCTGCACAGCTCCTTCCTTACATCTTCTCACTCCCTTCTCTAGTGGCAAAAAGTGGCTGCTTGCGGATTTCTAGAGGTGCTGATGGGCTCAGCCTTTAGTCAGTGGCGGGTCTGTCCTTGAGCCCAGCTGGTGTTTATTGTGTCAGGTCTAAGGGAAACTTCTGGATGCTTCTTGCAGAAACCACCCCTGCAGCCCCCCCTTCTCCACCAGAACCCCCACACAAAACCACACCACTTATACACTGCAGAATATGATTTGCCTTATTCACAAAATTCACACTGTTAATTCATGTTCACCCTGTGATCCACTATAATCCTTAGATTGATGCTGCTGAACTACAAAGGACCCAGTCACTTCCTAGGGTGTATTTTCATAACTGATTTTTCACATCCAAATGCAATTCTTCTTTCTACCAAATTACACTTTTTTTCCACCTAGATTGAACCTCCATTATTATTAGATTACTTAAAATACAGACTTGCCTTCCAGTGGGTCTCCTCCATCCTAGAGTCCTCTACAAATGTAATAAGTAAAGGGCTGTATCAAGGTCTTGTTCAAGACCAAAGGCATGTTCAGTCTAGAGAAGGCTGCGGGGGGACCTCATTGCAGCCTTCCAGTTCCTGAAGGGAGCTTATAAACAGGAGGGGAATAAACTCTTTAAAAGGGTAGACAATGGCAGGATAAGGGGGAATGGATTAAAACTAAAGGGAGGAAGGTTAAGATTAGATATTAGGGGGAAGTTTTTTACAAAGAGAGTGGTGAGGTGCTGGAACAGGCTGCCCAGAGAGGTGGACTGCACCTGTGAATCCAGCATCCCTCTGCTTCTACCAGAGAGGTGGTGGATGCCCCGACCCTGGAGGTGTTCAAGGCCAGGTTGGATGGGGCCCTGGGCAACCTTGTGTAGATCCAGGCCTGGAGGTTGGTGGCCCTGCCTGTGGCAGGGTGGTTGGAACTCTATGATCCTTGGGGTCCCTTCCAACCCAGACCATAATGCTCCACTTTATCTCAGTACATCACTTTGGAAAGATGTCAGTTCCTTTGTAAAACACAGAAAATCAAACAACTGGACATTCCAATCCAGCTAATTCTCTGCAAGAAGTTTCATACGGGACTGGTTTCCAACCAGCTCTGCTATTCAACTGACTTTTGCGTTGTTCAACTGGATTAAGCCAACACTGAAGGTTCCTCCCACAGGCACTGTAGGTTATAGGAGTAATGCTAGCACATCCTAATACTTCCTGCTTAAGCCTGTTTTCAATTAATGTTTGTCACCCAAATCTCACCAGGCTGCAGAAAACTATATAATTTCTTACTAGCTTTGGTTTTGGCATGAAGGTTTTTAAAAAAAATTCAGTCATCTATTTCCAAAGACAAAATTAGGGGAGAAAAAAAATAAGAAAAATTAACTCTCATAAAAAAGAATCCTAACTATTTAACTGTGAGTTTTTAACCACTCCTTTTTTTTTTTTTTTTCAGAATAGAAATGTTTTATGTCCTTCCTACTTTAAGAAAATCACTTCAAGTATGGCCAAGCAATAAGTACTTGGAAATTGCTGTCCACACAGGCTCAACAGAGATTCAGAGATTAGCAACAAAATCCTCAGTACTCTTTGTATGCAGGGAACATGCTTTCCCCTCCTTTCCCCCCAGGCAAACAAAATAATATGTATCATCTGAGGATAATCTGCTCTTCCTTACAGCCACACGGCCAAGAAGAGATGTCCTTGCTGCTCCAGCAAAAAAACCATACAATGTCTGATCTTGGAACAGAGACTGGGAGACCTTCCAGGCTGGCTCCAGGTGGAAGGAAAAGTGTATCTCATTAAATGGGGAGCAGTGAAGGACTTGCTGCAGTTGTGTGGGACACATGGATGTGCAAAGCTAGATGGAGAGACCCTGGATAAAAGGAAAACATCTGCAGAGAAATGGAAATAGGAAGTTCCCATAGCCACCACATCTCTGTGAATCCAGCATCGCTCTGCTTCTACAAGTAGCTGGAAAACCACTGGCATCCTTCCTGCATCGATGGCTCACAGAGGGCCACAAGTACTGCTGCCACTTGTGGCAACAGAGCTGCCAACAAACACAGCGACAGAAGTCACTGATACGAATCTCAGGCTTCCAGTCTCACCCTGGAGTTCACAGCTACACAACAGGAGGGAGCAAGAGCTGCTGCGCAGCCTTATTACCACTCCTGATGCCAGACTGTTGGATGATTCAGGCAGGACCGTTTTTGCCATCAATGTTTGCTTAGCATGTCCGCACTCTGTGGCCCTACCTACAGCAAAAAGCTGGCATGCACACAGGAGATGAGCAGGGGATTCCTGCAAGCCAAAGGGCAGCGTTGGAGAAAGGGAAAAAAAAAAAAGAAGATAATCTGAAAGTGGCACCTGAACCTTAGCTGAGACAGCTGACCCTCACCAGTAGATGCATCAGCTTCTCACCCACACAACAAGGACACCACCGCTAGCTCTGCCTGACAGCCGAGGAAGCAGATACCATGCTGAAGACTGCTACACACAGGCAGATGTGAGTGAGCCCATCGTTAAAACAACACCTGGGGAGTGGGGGAGAAGGTGAGAAACGGATCCCGTACCGGGGAAGTCGCATGAAACAGAGGATTGGATTTCTAGTCGTTAAAAGCGATGACACTGATCCTGTGCAGCCAGGCGGGCAGCGGCCTCCCAGGAGGAGGCAGGCGGGCATGTGCGCAGTCGCATTAATCGAAGAACCTCTGAAGGCTTCAGGAGGTGAGAAAAACAGAGGCAAGGTTGGACCAGAGCGAAACAGGATGGGAGCATGAAGAAAGGGAAAAACTAGAGAAAGAGAAGCTGGAAGAAATGCATGAGCCAGTGCTGCTGAGCAGAGAGAGAGCATTTGCTCTCTGCACAGCCCGAAGAAAGCAGAATCAGTCCAGGGTTTTCATGCCCAAGCAACTCCGCATGGCAAGGACATCAGAGGACCTCTGGTACCTGCACAGCAGGACTTTCAAATTCAGTGTACAGAAGAGAAGTTTCATCAGCAAAACAGACAGATTCTTAACATCCTCTCTGCCTAAACTTGCCTCTGGGTTTCCATGCTGCTACTGTCACATCATTGTCACTCTTGTGCCCAACAGTTTTATCTTTGTTTTCAGTGAGCTTAACCATCTGGATGACTTCGGTTAATGTTTTTCATAATCAGGTTGCTGCAAGGGAACGGGAGAAACAGAGGCAATGAGGTGAAACAACTGCCCTGAGACAAGAGAGGACATTAAATGAGAAGATGCAAGAGATTCCTAACTTGAAACAAGAGCTCTTTGTTGTGGATCAGGACCCTAAAGTACAGTCTCATGTCCTAGGAAAAAAAGGGGAGGGTTTCCCATACCCTTCATAAGACTCTGGAGGAAGACGGAGAAGCAAAGGTCAACAAAGCAATCACAAGTGGATGCAATAAACAGAGTAAAGTACACAGTTTACCAGAGAAATATAGCCTGTGTAATTCAGAAGGCAGGATTTAGCTGTCTTAGTGTCCTCAGAGAGTGAGCTGGTTTGTCAGATATAAATATCAAGCCTAGCTACTATTCTTAACGCTGGCATCCTAACCATGTACTCAGGGCATTTATAGGAGAAACAGCTTGCATTTAATTTCAGTGCTTCCTCCCCCCCCCCCCCCCCCCGTAAGATAAATATTTTGTTAACTGAAACCTCTGTGTAAACCTTTCAATGAAATGTCTCTGGGTGTTAATTCTCTTTAATTGAACACTAATTAGATTAGAATGTAGTCAAATTAGTAACCAGGTCAAGTGGTTAATCTTAGTTACTACTTAGTGAAATGTTCACATTAAAAAAATTTCTCTGTTCTGGGTACACATTACAACATGGAACTTTGCTACAGGAAAAGCTCCAAAGCTATAAAAAGCTAAATTTAAAGAAGCATCTGTTGAGCTAAGTTTTTGGGGTTTTTTTGACTTTCCCACCCTCCCGGGCCTTCTTTCCCCAGCCAGGCAGAAGTTTTACCAGGGAGACAGTGAGAACAAACAGAAATCTCACCTTCAAAATGACCAAGTTAAAGGTCTCTTATTTTAATGACAGATCTTGGAACAACATTTTTGGCCCAACTTCAAAGCTCACCATTACCCAGGTGTTTAAAGGATTGTTACGCATCAACAGCCATTTACCAAAGCAGTAATTACTACAAGTCTCTGAAATTTTCCTCAGCTGAACCTTTTTGTTTACTTTTCTTCAAAGACAAGTTGACATAATAGTCTAGACTGCCTAGCAGCAGTTTCTCAAAAGGGAATTTTGCACAGAAGTGTGTGGGATTTACATTTTAATTAACACACTTTCTAAATACTGTCCTCCTCTGCATACCTCAAGACCAGAGTCTTTAGTTTACACTGACATCAGCCTTCTGTAAAAATTACCCTGTGTATAGCAAGCTAGGGAGATTACTTGCTCTCACCAGCAACGACAGGCTAACATATGCACTCACAACCGAGTCTGTCCTACAGAGCTCAGAGCTCCACATAGATAAAACTATGAAACTACAGCCTTTTCAGACCTGTAGATCCACCACCCCGCAACAGATGCAGGCACTGCTTTGAATTTAAAAGCCTTTGTTCCTTCTGGAACAGGCTGTATTGGGAGCTCCTGCAGCAGGGAGTACTGCCAGGGGATGCGGTGTGAAACCTTAAAAACTTCCTACCTCCAAAGGACTGTGACTCCAAGGAATTTGAAGCACCATGCAAAATCTAATCAATCAGCACTCCCGTCTACAGAGAGCCTCTGGCAGGGGAACACCAGCCCCTGCAATGAGCTGCCACAGGAAGCAAAAGCAGCGTCCATCATCTTACAAAACGAAGGGTCAGTCTCACTGTCCTGAAGGAGCTAGAGCATCCGTGTGCCAGGGGACAAGGAGAGATGCATATGACCTGAAAGGGCTCCTTAGAAAAGAGGGAGGAAATACCAAGAGCTGCCAGCCCGCAAATGAAGTTACTTCCAGGGTGAAACAGAAGACCAGCAACTGGGCACTGATTTGCAGGGACTGACAGCCAGGAAGGAAAAAGCACTAAACAGAAAAGCCGGGACGCTACGGACTCACTGGAAGAGCAGCAGGGTGAAACTTTGGTTTCAAGGCTGGCCAAGGCTAGCCATTCTGTGAAGACTGGAAGATCAGGGCATAGAGCTAAAGGATGTGGTCACCCCACGCCAAGACTACAGGAAGCTCAGCCTACAGGTCTGTGACAATACCCAGGAAAGCCAACACTGATATTTAAGCACAAGGGTGTTCCCACACATCCAGCTCAAGGTCTTGAGCTTCACAGCTCTGAGGAATGAACATTTTACCAACAGAAAAAAAAATCATCCCGAGTCACAGGGGCAAGAGATGTATTTCTCACTTCTTTGCCTCTGATTTAATGAGACTACAGGGTATTGTGGTTGTAGTGATAGCTCCAGCACCACACCTCAGAGTTTAAGCACAGTTTGAGGCATGCAGATGGCTGGGAGTGCAAAGGGGTAGTATTTATATTTGTCCTTTAAGAAAAGAAAAAAGGCACCTATACACTGTTCTTCGGTTTTGGTAGAAAAAGACAACTGGATACGGAACCAGTAAATTTCATCCAGAGTAACTGACTTTTAAACTACTGCAAGCCAACCACCTTAAAACACCACAAGTCGCATACCCACAGTGGGAGTTGAACTGAAACACGGACAGATGCTTCTCTATAGCATCATGGAAACAGCTCTATCATATACAAATATATGCACACTATATACAAATCTGACCCCAGCTTGATACAGATTGATGCTAGCTTTGTCATTTGTGTTACACAACCCATTGCAAAACCCAGTTGAGGACAGTTATTTATTTTCTAAGCTATAAACACTGCCGGCAGATCAATTTGCCCTTTAGATTAGAAGCTCAGATCACATTTGTATAAATATCCTGTTGCAAAGGGGAAGACTGTTACCACTGTAACTGGCAACTAAAAACCAACCAGCACCTTAACCCTTAAGGAATCGAACCTCTTACTCCCCAGGCGGTCGCTCTGCAGGGCAGGCCTATGTCCACACGTGTCTTATCGTATAGGAGGGATCTTTCTGCAAATCAAGTCCTCATATTTCATTCTGGGTGCAAGCGAAACTGTTTAATAAACTTTGACCATTAAGGTAACATATCTTCCTTTGATCACTAACACAGGCCACTGTGTTTTTCATAGATCAGTTGTTTGGACAGTGTGGGAGTGTTGTGAGGTCTGCATTAGCAGGATATTTACACTTGAAAACACACTGATAATCCAAACCAAGGACTAACATCTTTGATCAACCATAAACTGCCTTCCCTAGTCCTGACCTGACAGCTCTCCGGGTGAGAGCAAGGAAGTTTCGAGAAAGAAAAAGAAGCTAATGATCTGTTTACAGGGTCAAGCTCATTTTTTCCTTTCTCTTGTGAAGGTCTTGCTTACACGGCAATCCACTCCTAAGAGGTATCAGAAGTCACAGAGGATTTTGCTGGTCCTTACACAAAAATCAGCAGTATGCCCATGTCCAGGGCTTAGTTGTGCATCAGTGCATCCAAAGGGAGGAGAGTCAGGGCTGTGCAGCTCCAGCATGCTGAAACAAACTATCCCCTTAGATATGGCCAAGGTGGGACAAGCACCTGCAAGCTGACACGACTTGTCATCCTTAACTGGTGCTTTGGCAAATCTCCCTCCTACTTTCTGCACATACCAAAGGAAAGAAGAAAAGAAAAAAAAACCCCACCCTAGCCTTCAAACAGCACAAGCTCTTAAATTCAGGGGGTGAGGTGGTCAGAAGCTGAAGGGCAGCAGCATTTGACAGATGTATCATCCATTCCCCCTCCCAAGGTCAACTCCTCCAACCCACAGCCCATTTCAAAAACCACAGTCAACCCCTTCAGAGCACACCAGACGTCACCTCAGCCTTGTTTGGTGAAGCCTCTTCTCCACACAAGCCGAAATGCATACCGCTGACAGCTGGCCACAAGCTTGACCTATCCTGAGAATTTCATTAATCTCTTTGCAGCGTCCCACTGACAACTCCAGCAGTTTGTGTTATGACAAAATGTGGCCATTAACTGTGGTTTGGTTATAAAACAAAAGCCTAGTTTCTAGGCACTATTTTTTTTACCTTACGAAAGGGTGGAAGGAATGGGGAGATGAAAATATTACTGACACAAGTGAGTCAGTATTAAAATGTTTTCTTTTTTAAGAGAGAATGTACTTAGACCACAGCGTCCTCAATGTGCGTTTCACCGCCTGGAGCCTCCACGAGTATCGCTTTCATATTTCTGATGGCCTTGAACAAGGAGGGAGCCAAATCTCTCCCCAAAGGTTTTATACTCTTTCAATCAGCACTGATCTCCCGACTGCTTGCCCTCCCTCCACATACACCGCTATCCAGGAGACACTGCTGAACGGGCCCATATTGTTCTTGCTTTTAGCCTTGTCCATAGTGGTAAAAAATTGGTTTGATAATTCAGTAACTGGTAGAAATTTTAGCCTCAGGCTTGGTTTCGGTTTTAGCCATGAGGGAATGGCCACCAGCGCCTTGAGATTCCACGCAGCAGCACACACATCTGGGTCGGAGTCACACGCTTACGCTCTTACTGTCCAGATGAGGTTTGTGAGGTTTTTTTTTTTTTTCCTTTGCTCAAGTAATACTGAATTAAGCCACTTCATTACACTTGATCAGAGCCAAAGAATATTTCTAGGCTGTGAGCTCTGGTGAAGATTTCTATTTACTGAATCATTCTCTTATCTCCTGCCCTCCCAAACTCCTTTCTCTGAGAGGAGCCGGAGAGTTGCTTTTTGTTTATAATTCTTCCCCCAGAGGTGCACACTGCCTTCCTCTTGCAGCCCCCTGGTTTAAATCCATACATGCCAGCTGCTCTGTTATGAATTATTTGTCCCCCCCCAAAGTATTTTTTTGGCTATCAATAATCCCCACAGGTAACTGTTAACCTTGTAAAAGCCAAGATTAACACAGTGTCTCTGAACTTCCTCTGGAGACTGCCAGTGGTGACTGAGCAGGCACTTTCTGTGGCCCTCAGAGACGAATTTTCCTGACAAGAAGGACTATTTGTCAGCAGAACAGGATGAAAAAAGGTGCTACTTCAGTTCCTTCCATTTCACCTGCCGGTTCACAAGCCAGACTTCAAGATTTGTACAGACTCTTCCTTATGCAATAAAATGTCATCAAATGTCAGGAAATATCAGGCTGTTATTGAAACCATCAGTCCAAAGGAAGTGTGACAAAAATTTTGGGGGTTTTTTTTTTGGTTTTTTTTTTTGTCAGAGGCAGCTGTTATTTTCTGGCTCATAAGATGTCTCCTAAAATGCAACAGAAGCCTCACAAATATTTAGCAAGTTCCTTCAAAAAAACAGTGTGGGTTTGGGATGGGATTTTTTGGTAATTTAACCTTCTAGCATTCTCAACAGGAAAAGAAAACATTGTGTTTCAAATTAATCCACTGAGACAAAAGACAGAGGAAAAGAAAAAAGCACTTTGGGTCCTTTCCCCACGCCCCGGGTAAAAGCAAGTGAGCAAAAAGATGATCAAACCCCAAAACCAGTCAAAGAATACAGCTCCTTACAGCATACCAGAAAAAATCTGAGGTGTTTTTCTGCTCCATGCAGAGACATTAGCAAACAGCTACACACAACTTTTTAGGGTTTTTTTTTCCAAGAACATGCACAGGCCGGAGTCCACCCAGGTCACCACCAGGTCCGAATGTTTGAATCTATAGCGGCAGCAGCCTATGGAGTCAGAACTTCTGCTGAAGGTCACACTAAAAGAGTGGTGAGCAGCTTCTAATACCTTAAATTAACTGCCTTTTAACACCTGCATATAGAGGACTATGTATCTACACACACTTTTATATATGGATACATACAGGGAATACATACAGGCTATTTATTTATACACAGGCACACACATTTCCACATGTGCTTCTATATTTTACGTGGAGATGAAAGAGTCCTTTCAGCTGAAAGGAAAAAGGGGCAGAAAAGGGCACGTCATTTTATCAACTGGAAGAATCTGCAAGCCATGTTTTGCCCACCTCTGTGCAGACCACAGGACAAGTCCCAGAGACTCATCCAAAGCACAAGCTTCTTTAGCCAAACGTCTCCCCCCTCTTCCCACCAGTAAAAATAAATAAATAAAGAAAAAGAAACAAAAAGGGAGCCTTGAGGGACTGGATGAGTCAGAGGTTAGTAATGAACTACAGACACTCATCCCTGGGTCAGCGGTTCACGCCTAGCCCATGTCAGGAGGGACAGCAAATTGCTGGCAGTCTGGACATAGAGGAAGCTGCTTTACGATTCCCAGTCCCAGCAGCGGGATCCCCTCGACACAGCTGCCAGCAGCAGCAATGGAAGGGAACTGAAAGACCCAAAATACTCACTAGCTCTGGAGAGAGACCACCCTGGTGATCCCCATCTGAGCTAGTGCCTCTGGTCTGCCCAAAGGGAGGTCTCTCGCAGCCAATGCTGCCCAGCACACACAGATGCTGAAGTGCCCAGAGCCAAAGAACACGCGTCACAGCTTTACAACACAATCCAGTTTTGGTGTATGCCTGGCATGGTATTTGACTAAAAACAGGGGACACATACATCACACACATACACCATACACAGCCGCTTTCAGAAGAGTCTGAAAATATGTTGGGAACAGGCTGTGTGAGGAGCTGCATCCTGTAGTTCATTCTCTTTGCCTCAACACTTCACCTGTTGCTCAGTTGACTCTGAAAAAACTGCTGCGTATAGATACAAGCTGACAGCTCCACTGCTCCGTGCCTTGCTTTGGTGACCACCACAGAGCAATGCAACTATTGCTTCCACAGACACTGGGCAGAGGTTTCCCTCCAGTTCCAGAGGTAGAACCTCTAACTGTGAAATCTAAACCAGACCAGCACTTGCCATTTTTATTCAGTGTGGCTATAAATGAACAATACAGCTAACTTCTATGAAATCTGCATGACCATCTGGACTTCCATCAACTCCTCAAGTGGGCACTGACGTAACATCCTAACCAGCAAGCACGTTACCCCAGGAGGCACTCCAGCAACCAACTGGAAGCACAAAGGAAACGCTGATCTACAACTAACATTTTCTTCCCCATCACCTGTGTACCCAAGTATTCCTCTCCATCTCCCCAGAGGCCACATGCCTCACAGAGTAGCCATTAACTGTTGTCCTCCCAACAGCAAATCAAAGGCAGATACCTCCAAATGGAAAGGCTGGAGAAAGAAGGACCAGAAAGGAAAACACTCAGGAAACCTTCACAGAGACAAGAAATGGAGCTTTTTTTAAACACTGCTGTTTCTGATTTTGTTTCCTCTGCCTGCAGCGGAGGAACAGTTACCAGTCCTGACACATTTCACCACAAGTAATGAAACACTTTGGTACCACAGCATTACTCTGACATTTAATTGACCATGCATTTCCAGCTTTTAGCCTTCCCCCATCTGAGGCATTACCCTTCTTAAATGAATCACTCAATTTACACTTGTTTGGAATTTTGTGTCACAGTTTCTACCTTGCCTCTCTCATTGCCACTAAAAGCCCAGGAGTGATTTTGTACCTCCGGTCAGCATGATGAATTTTTTTCTGCTTAATTTAATATAAATCCATTTGAGAGAAGGTCAAGACGGGATTTCACACAGGCTATGCTTTTTATGCTGCTAATATTAAGTTGAAAAGGGACAGACATATTTCAGTATGCAAGAGCAATGCCAGCATATAACAACTTTGGTTTAAAAAGCTACTGCCTCACATCAGATTCTTGCTTTACTTGAAGACAAGAAGGTTGTGGCTGAGTGACACCCTGAGCTACAATACCATGGACTTTCTACAGCTAAAGTCCATTTTCACTCTGCCATACCCACTCCCTACAAGAAAAGGACCAGGCAGTAATGTAGCCCCATCAGTATGAACCAACCCAGTATTAGGGAGCTAGCAGATGTTACTGTTAGCCACTCCATCATCTCTGAAGGCTTACAGAGAACAGGAGAGGTGCCTGAGGACTGAAGGAAAACCAATGTCACTCTAGTCTTCAAAAGCACGAGGAAGAGGACCCGGAAAGTACAGGCCCGTCAGGCTCACCTTCATCCCTGTAAAGAGGATGGAACAACTCATTCTGGATGTCATCTCTATCAGGAGTGGTCAGCATGGTTTCACCAAGGGGAAACCATTCCTGACCAATCTGATGGCCTTCTATGATAGCATGACTGTCTGGGTAGATGAGGGGAGAGTGGTGGACATTGTCCACGTTGACTTCAGTAAGACTTCTGACAGTCTTATAGGTAAGTTTACATCATGTAAGTTTATAACATCCTTATAGGTAAGTTTAGAAAACGTGGGTTAGATGAGTGGACAGTGAGGTGGATTGAGAATTGGCTGAACAGCAGGGCTCAAAGGGTTCTGATAGATGGTCCAGAGTCTAGTTGGAGGCTGGTATCTGGCAGCGTGCCCCAGGGGTCACTACTGTGTCCGGTCTTCTTCAACGTATTCATCAATGACACAGACAAGGAGACAGAGTGCACCATCAGCAGGTTTGCTGATGATACAAAATTGGGAGGAGCGCCTGATACAACAGAAGGCTGTGCTGCTGTTCAGAAAGATTTGGACAGGCCGGATAGTTCAGTGGAGAGGAGCCTAATGAAACTCAACAAGCACAAGTGTAGGGTCCTGAACCTAGGGAGGAATAAGCCCAGGCACCAGTACAAGTTAGCGGTTGACCTGCTAGGAAGCAGCATTGCAGAGAGGGACCTGGGAGTGGACAAGAAGTTATTCATGAGCCAGCAGTGTGACCTCATGGTGAAGAAGGCCAATGGTGCCCTGGGGTACATTAAGAAGTGTGGCCAGCAGGTCAAGGGAGGTTATCCTTCTCCTCTACTCTGCCCTGGTGAGACCACATCTGGAGTGCTGTGTCCAGTGTTGGGCTCCTCACCTGCAGAAAGACAGGGAACTACCAGAGGGAGTCCAACTGTGGGCTACAAGGGTGATTAGGGGACTGGAGTATCTCTCTTATGAGGAAAGGCTGAGAGAGCTGAGGCTGTTTAGCCTGGAGAAGACTGAGAGGGAGTCTTGTCAATAAACATGTAAAGGGTGGATGTCTAGACAACAGGGCCAGACTCTTTTCAGTGGTGCCCAGTGACAGGACAAGGGACAATGGGCACAAACTGGAACACAGGAAGTTCCATCTCAATATGAAGAGAAACCTCTTTACTGTGAGGGTGGCAGAGCACTGGCACAGGCTGCCCAGAGAGTCTGTGGAGTCTCCTTCTCTCAAGATACTCAAAACCCACCTGGACACGATCCTGTGCAACCTACTCTAGGTGAACCTGCTTTAGCAGGGATTGGACTGGATGATCTTCAGAGGTCCTTTCCAACCACTACCCTTCTGTGATTCTGTGAATTATTTAGCAGTCCTCCCAGTGTAAATACACAAGCTCAGCCTTCCCCGGGACAGTGGCCAGTGACACAGAGCGAGACCCCTCTTGTGTACCTGTTCTGATGTTCCTGCAGCACTTGGTAGATGCTGATGAGAAAGGTTTGGTTTTTAAAGCTCCCCACAACGCAGTCCTTGTAGATCCGGAACTCGGCAGCTGTGACAGCCTCGCCCTCAGGAATCTGAGACAAATTAAATTTGAACTCCTTGTGGTGCCGCTGGTGAGGCGTGAACTCCTTGTCATATTCAACTGCAGATGGGAAAAGGAAAGAAAAGGAAAAAAGGAACTGTGACTAAAATTTAACAAAAGGTTTCCACATGCTGCCACCTGTTCCTTAAAAAAACCCAAGAATTTTATTTATAGCCTTGGCAAGTGCCAGGAAAGCTTATGCAACTAAAGTCTTTCAAATATATTAGTCAGAAATGACAAATGTTCACTTCCTCAAGCCAAAGCCTTTGACATTTCCTATTTTTTAAAGAAAAGTCAGCTTTGACAGGTGAAAATATGACCATGTGTTTTGCTCCTGTGTAAAACCCTGAAGATGTGACCGCCCCCAGCATTTTCCACCTGTGAATCTCCATGTTCTTTGCAGCATTTCCTTAAGCCTCATACCCCTCTTCCAACAGAGGATTCAATTAGCTCTGCTTTTCTTTAGTACACAAAGGCAGAGACAGAAGTTAAGTGTTGAACAAATTCCCTAACTGTCCTAACACCTGCTGTTTTCTGGCTTCCACATTCATACCTTAGCTGCTGGCCTGCCTTGGGAGCAGAGTAAGGTTAACATGACATTTATTTCAAGGGTTAATCAGAGCTGCCCTTCCTTTTGCAGAAGCTCATTTAAGAGAGCCGAGAAGAAAAGGCCCCTTTTGCCATCTGGCCTTAGTCCTCCTCAGGCATGGCACCATGTATAGAGGTTAAGACACATGCAAAACAGAATAGCTCCTTCTTCAGGCCTTAGGATTTGCATTTTCTCTGTCTGAGGCTTCTTTCACAAACTCCATTTCTAGTCCCACTCTTGTATTACTTTTGGTTTACTCTGACTTTGATTTATTGTTCGTTATTCTTTCTAATTTTCTATTAGAAATTGCATAAAACATTAACATATTATATAAACATACATAATTACATCTTTAAAAGCCCTGAGGGAAAAAAAATAAAACCAAAAAACTGTTCCCACCAGTGCAACTGAAGGAGTATGTGTCAGTGATTAATAAGGCACCATTATATTATCGTTAGAGACATTATTACACTCAGAGAAGGCAGCAAGGGAAATACAGATCCGTTTTCCCATTTGTCTTTGTGCTCTTTTTTTTTTTTGTTCCCCCCACTTAATGCATCAAACTGCAAAGGCATCCATGAGACTACCCTCACAACCTCCCATGAGGTAAGCAGCAATCCCTGTTTTACAGCTGGGATATTGAGTCACCAGGAGAGTGATTTGTCCAAGGACAGGCAGTGGAGGCTCACGATGAAGCCAGGAATGATGGCCAACGTGCCTGAGGTTCATTGCTTTACCCACAGGTTACCTCCCCAGAGAGCAGATACATCTCCCGGCCACTGGAAACAACCCATGGACATTTTCCCCTCTACCTTTCCCAACTGCCTATCCCTTCTCATCCCCCAGTCCCAGTTTCATCTGCGTCCTCTCCCTTTCCTTTGGCAGCCCTTTCATGTGAGCTGCCTCATCTGGCTGGGTCCACGTCCTGGCTCCCTGTGAGGCAGTTAGTCACATCCTTCTCTTTGAAGCTCGCCTGGAAATCTTTTCACCTCCGCATGACTGCTGCTGAGCATTCTGTGGGACACCACACTTGGAGATGCTGCGTTAAATGCTGCCACGGGCTGAACAGGCAAACCCACAAACTGCTTTCAGAGTAAGATGCTGCTACCCTTTTTGGCAGCCTCATGTTGCATCTGCCTGAGCAGTTTAGATCTCAAACGACTGACAAACATGGGTGACCAGACCCTACGGCTTCCAGAAATGAGGTGGTGACACCCAGCCTCTCCACAAGAGACTGTACAGAGGCAAGAAATGGTACCACTCGCTTCCAAAGTTACTGGCTGTCCAGGCTTCCCTTTGAAGCATCCAGCCCTGGTTTTAATTGGGAATGACTCTGGTAATGCTGGACAGATTGGCGTCACTCACACATACGCCCTTTGAGAAGGGGCCTGAGCTGCCTGGTTACTCCCCACCCTGAGGTGAGTGCCACAGGATGCGTTTCCCAAAACAGAGCAGCCACGGACTTTCAGAAACTCACAGGCATCCAACCAACAACAAGCTACATTTGGCTGCTTGCAGCAGGACAACATACCCAACTTGGCCTTTTTACTTGCTGCTACAAGACAAGAGGATGTAATTCATGGTGAGGGAATGTCTAAATTCACAGGTTTGGAGCGACATGCATATGAAGCAACAATTCTCAATTTAGAACTTGCAAAGACATTGCTCACGGGGGCAGCGAGCGGCCAAAACCCATGTCCCTTCCTGTGCCACTATAAGGATAAGCTGACCTGCGGGCAAGATGCACCGGGGCTGCCCTTCCCTGGGCTCATGAGTGAGGATGATAAAAGAGGATCAAGGAAGAGCAAGGGGAAGGACACAACCAGGATGTTTCCAGCAAGGTGCTGGAAAACTAAAATTACAGTGGAGAGAAATAGCAAAGGGAACATTTGATACTTCCTGACAGCAACAGCCCCATGTCATGAGGTGATTTGGCCTCCAAGTGCACAAGGGAAAAGCATGGAGCCATCCAGCCCAGCATGGAGCTCAAAAGGAGCCCTAATACCACTTTTTGTTGTTCCTTTCCAGTCTCATCAGCTACGGCAGCCTGACTAGCTTTCACTACAACATATGCAGTTTAAAAGCGACGTAGCCAGACTCAGTCCTTTCAGTCAGTGTTTTCCCATACCCTGCTTCTAAAAAGTCAAATACAAGCAACAAGAAGAAGAAAACCCCACCAAAACATCCACCAAAGACATCAAAAGTAGCTGCAGGTATGGCACTTGACTCCAAGTACCCTTTCCCATTTTGTAACCCACTTGATATATTTACAACAGTATTTTCCTGTTTTTTAAAACTTTCTTCCTTTATCCCTGTCCTTGTCCAAATGCCCCACACAATCACAGGGTCTGACTAAATTGATTACAGGGGAAACATGAGGACTGATTTCATTATCAGGCTTGGCAGAATAAACAACCTGAAATACACAAACAAGGAAACCTTTTTTTAAGCCTTCAGATTAAGTAATTCAAGCTTTTTCTGTTATAAGAAAGGAACGTTCAGAAAAAAATACTGGTAAATTGATGGCGTTCTCCTCAGCTGCATTCAGAACTGTCCCTACAACATCACAGGGTGGAAAAAAGCCTACATTAAGCTTGTATGAAGCAAGTATAAAAGTTTAACGAGTTGGAACGTTTTTCTGGCTATGTATCTTCCCATGATACAATGGAGAGTGGATTTTTTTTCTTTGTGGGAGTGGTGAGATATTTAAGTTCTATATACTCATTGTCACCCCATCAAGCTAATAATCAACTGTTTTCATTCAGCAAGACAGTTTAAAAATATAAAATGCCAACAGTTCTTCTCTGGGGGCTTTTTACCCCCTGGAAACTGTTCATTTTTAACAAAGAAGTCAAGTTTTAGAACAGTAAAATTTGGACAGGCAAGATGCGAGCTGACGGTTCCCAGGATTACCCAGTCCGTATTGCTATCGCATTACACCGCATCAGATGACCTCGCATTCAAAATGCAGACAGTGCAGGCCAAAATGCAATGCAACAGCAAAAAGGAGGAATCATTTCTCAAGCTGCTTTCCAATTTTTTTTTTCCACATTAATTTTTTCAGGTCAGTCTGATCGGTGACATGCAAAATCCAATGGGTCTATATCCAGCTGGAGGCCAGTGACAAGCAGTGTCCCTCAGGGGTCTGTCCTGGGACTGGTGTTCTTTAACATCTTTATCAATGACATTGATGATGGAATTGAGTGCACTCTCAGCAAGTTTGCGAATGACACCAAGCTGAGTGGTGTGGTTGACACAATAGAAGAAAAGGAAGCCATCCAGAGAGATCTTGACAGGTTGGAAAGATAGGCCCGGGTGAACCTAATGAGGTTTAACACTGCCAAGTGTAAGGTGTTGCACTTGGGCCAGAAGAATCTCAGACATAGAATACAGACTGGGAGAAGAGCTCCTTGAGAGTAGCCCTGCTGAGAGTAGCCCTGCTGAGGAGGACCTAGGTGTCATGGTGGATGAGAAACTTAACATGAGCCAGCAGTGTGCTCTTGCAGCTCACAAGGCCAATGGAATCCTGGGCTCCATCAGAAGAGGGGTGGCCAGCAGGGACAGGGAGGGGATTGTCCCTCTCTGCCCTTGTGAGGCCCCATCTGAAGTACTGTGTCCAGATTTGAGGCCCGCAATACAAGAAAGATGTAGAATTGTTGGAGAGGGTTCAGAGGAGGGCCACAAAGATGCTTAGAGGGCTGTGGCAGATCCTCTACAAAGAGAGGCTAAGAGCGCTGGGCTTGTTCAGCCTAGAGAAGGCTGCAGGGGGACCTCATTGCAGCCTTCCAGTACACCTGAAGGGAGCATACAAACAGGAGGTAGACAATGGCAGGACAAGGGGGAATGGATTAAAGCTAAAGGAAATAAGGTTTAAATTGGATATTAGGGGGAAGGTTTTTTACAGAGAGAGTGGTGAGGTGCTGGAACAGGCTGCCCAGAGAGGTAGTGGATGCCCCGTCCCTGGAAGTGTTCAAGGCCAGGTTGGATGGGGCCCCGGGCAACCTTGTGTAGATCCAGGCCTGAGGTTGGTGGCCCTGCCTGTGGCAGGGGATTTGAACACTATGATCCTTGGGGTCTCTGCCAACCCAGACCATTCTATGATTCTATGTGCATGTCCCAACTGCACAAAGCCCTTGCATGAAAAATCAGGCAGCTCACAGCCAGGACAGATTGAAAGCCAGCAGCCCTGAGTGGTGCTGGCCTGCCACAACCTCTCTCCAGTGTTGGTCGGCACATCAGGTCCAAGCTAGGCAAAACCAGGGATTGTAGGGTCATGACAAGAACTACAGCCATAGGAAATTCACTCTTGTGGTGAGACTATATTATCCTGAACATTATTACTCATTTGCCAGAGTACCTCCTAGGAAACTACAGATCCAAGCATGCAAGTACCAAGGCAAGTCAGGAAAGGAGATGGCAAGCAGAGGTTTTAGCCCATGATGGAGGTGTTCAAGGCCAGGTTGGATGGGGCTCTGAGAAACCTTGCTTAGATCCAGGCCTGGATGTTGGTGGCCCTTCCTGTGGCAGGGGAACTGGAACTGTATGATCCTTGCAGTCCCTTCCAATCTAGACCATTTTATGATTCTATGGGTGTGCATCATCTGAGCCAAAGGGACAGTCTGCTCCACTCAACAGGTCTCTGCCCCCACCCTGGCTGGGATCTCAGCTGCTCCTTCACTCGCAACTCAAAGGAGAGTCTGAGCTGTGGACACTGGGAGTAGACCCCTGAGTCCTTTCACCTCATTTCTGAGCACAGCAGCTTGAGCACACACAGTTAACAGAGAAGCCTGCCAGCAGTTCTTTATGTTCCCTTTCACAAATATTCTGAATGTTATACAAACACAACGCTATTGTTGAGCAGTTAAAAAGGCAAGAATGGCAAAATTAGGGTTACTGAGGGTTTGAATTTTGTGTATTCTAATTCTAAACCCAGTGTTGCAATAGGCAATTTCAGCACAAAATGTCCTTGGTTTAAAAATAGAATGCTGTGTACAATACTTGTTACTTTAAAAACACTGAACCAACAAAAAAAATTTTTAAAAAATTAAGAAATTAACACAAGGCATCTATTTTGGTAACCATACCATTCTCCTCCCATGTGAGCATGTCCCATACACCTTGGACCAAAGGAAATGTAACCCTAAGGACAGTCATGGGAACTGATGCCATGAAAAGCCGAAATCAAAACAGCCTTGGTGACTATTAAGCAGGTATTCTTTATTGCAGCACTGGGCGCACAGGGAATCGCTCTTCCTCATGTATAGGAATTTTCAGTATGGATTTTTGGAGCTAAAGTAACTGGTATGATAGTGACAGTGAATGGGGTAACACTGGACTGATGGCCAGTCACTAGTGGGGTTCCCCAGGGCTCCACTTTAAGCCCACTTCTTCTGAACATTTTCATAAACGACCTGGACACAGGATTTGAAGGTGTCAAGTTTGCAGATGACACCAAATTGGGAGGAGCTATTCACAGAATCATAGAATCATAGAATGGCAAGGGTTGGAAGGGACCCCAAGGATCATAAAGCTCCAAACCCCTGCCACAGGCAGGGCCACCAACCTCAGGCCTGGATTTACACAAGGTTGCCCAGGGCCCCATCCAACCTGGCCTTGAACACTTCCAGAGATGGGGCATCCACCACCTCTCTGGGCAGCCTGTTCCAGGACCTCACCACTCTTTTAGTAAAAAACTTCCCCCTAATATTCAATCTAAACCTTCCCGCCTTCAGCTTTAAACCATTCCCCCTTGTCCTGCCATTATCTGCCCTTTTAAAAAGTTGATTCCCCTCCTGTTTGTATGCTCCCTTCAGGTACTGGCAGGCTGCAATGAGGTCCCCCTGCAGCCTTCTCTAGGCTGAACAAGCCCAGCGCTCTTAGCCTCTCCTTGTAGGGCAGGTGCTCCAGCCCTCTAATCATCTTTGTGGCCCTCCTCTGAACCCTCTCCAACAGTTCTACATCCTTCTTGTATTGGGGGCCCCAGATCTGGACACAATACTCCAGGTGGGGCCTCACGAGGGCAGAGTAGAGAGGGACAATCACCTCCCTGTCCCTGCTGGCCACCCCTCTTCTGATGGAGCCCAGGATCCCATTGGCCTTGTGAGCTGCAAGAGCACACTGCTGGCTCATTTTAAGTTTCTCATCCACTATGACACCCAGGTCCTTCTCAGCAGGGCTACTCTCAAGAAGTTCTTCTCCCAGTCTGTATCTATTGATTCCATTGAGGGTGGAGAAGCCTTACAGAGACCTGGACAGATTGGAGAGCTAGGCAATCACCAACCACATTAAGTTTAAGAAGGGCAAGTGCCATATTCTGCAGCTGGGAAGAGACAACCCTGGCTCCAAATACAGAGTGGGGGGATCAGCCGCTGGAGGCCAGCCATACTGAGAGGGATTTTGGGGTCTTGGCCAACAGCAGTGTGCCCAGGCAGCCAGGAGGGCCAACTGTACTCTGGGGTACATCAAGCACATGGGGACTGTCCAGCTCTACACTTGCTGGTGTGGCCTCACCTCAAGTCCTGTGTGCAGTTTTGGGTGCCACAGTACAAGAGGGACACAAAACTATTGGAGTGCCCAGAGGAGGGCAATGAGGATGGTGAAGGGTCTGAGAGGGGGAAATCTTATGAGGAGCGGCTGAAGTCTCTTGGTTTGTACAGCCTGGAGAAGAGAAGGCCAAGGGGAGACCTCATCGCTGTCTATGGCTTCCTGATGAGGGGGAGCAAAGGGGCAGGCACCAATCTCCTCTCTTTGGTGACCAGGGATAGACCCCAAAGGAACTGCATGAAGCTGTGACAGGGAAGGTTTAGGTTGAATAATTAGGAAGAGGTTCTTCACTGAGAGAGGGTGGTCAGACACTAGAACAGAGTCCCCAGGGAAGTGGTCACAGCACTGAGCTTGGCTGAGCCCAAGAACCGTGTGGACAATGCCCTCAGTTCCATGCTCTGACCTGGCTGGCCCTGTGTGGAGCCAGGAGTTGGACTCAATGATCCTTATGGGTCCTTCCAATTCAGTAAATTCTATGATTCTATGGTATGCAGAAATAACAGGACAACAGTCTTTCCCAGGTAAACACAATTTTCACTCAGAACAGTAGCACCAAGTATCAGGGTATTTACGTGTTTTTCTCCAGTTCTCAGGAGATAGCTGTTGAAAAAAGTCAGGTCAAGTATTTGGTTGAGAATCTCAGTGGTGGCTTACGAAAGTCTCTAGTGCATATTCTAGAAGCTAAAGCCAAAAATACTAACATGTATACTCATAACCTAGATCTCCAAAAGTTGGGATTTTTAAAAAATAAATTCTCTATATAAATAATTAAAATTTCCACAACAACCTGGCTCCTTGGAGGCGGCAGAGAAGGAGTGGGGTCACAAGTGAATGAGACGATTATGTGGGATGGGACATTCTACATCTGTCCTGTCCCCAAGCAAGGCTGAAACTTCTGAAGAAGTTTTGCACTCCAAGATCTTCAACGATGCCTTGGTTTTGCAGGGCCATTGCAACCACACTTCAGCAAAAGCAACCAGAAGTCCTAGGCTGCTTATCCAAAGTGAGTTTTGCACAAGTGTTCATGAATTTGGTCTGAGTGCAAATATAAGCCATTTCTACTCGTTTCTTGTCAGTCTTCAATACATGGTCCCCTCCTTAATAAAATGAAAAAGCCCCTGAAAAGTAGAGCTATTAACAGGAGATCGCTAAGATAGCTACACAGTAAGCACAGAGGCAATTTCATTTTATGTCACAAATTTCTGCATTAAGTCAAAAGCATTTATCACATCTGGAGCAAAGAAGCAGTGCATTAGGCCTTAAATACTTCACGCATTACCACAACTCCAACAGTCCCCTCTAATAAAAGGGCCACGTACATATAGGATGGATCTGCTGCAACCTTACAGCTGCATCACCAGAATTCCTTCAGTAATAGCTGTCAAGAGTTTACACAGGACAAAATCTACTTAAGCTTAAAAGGAAGCCCTCAAGCTTGGGCACAGTGGCTGTAAGAAGCAGCAGAAGGCTGGGGCAGGATTGATATAGAAGTCAGTAGTATTTTTGAAGACAAGCTGACACACAGCAGGGGAGGACAGCAGATGAGTTTTCAGGCATGCAAGCCTTCCATGCAGCCAAGCTGAGGGACATCCAACTTCAGTGCAAGACTCAGTCTTCACTTCAGTCTCGCAATTTGCATCCCATTTCATAAAATGTGCTTATCTAGCCCATCAGACACGGGGATCTATATGGATGGGACCTGGAGCACATCCTATTTACTCTGAAAAGATGACCCAGGATATGCCCAAAGGCTTGTTTGTATTCCCCAAGTCTATCAGGTCAATCTAAAAAAAATGACCCTAGGTCTCCCAAACAGTCCCGCCTCACTGGCAGATGATCACAACTATAGAAGTGTTACCATCAAAGATTAATGCTGAGCTTTATTACTTAAATAAGTAGTACCTCCTAAACACCATGTAAAAAACAGAAGAGTACAAAGTACCAGTTCAATGTCTTAAAACAGGAAGAACAAAAAACTGAAGGCTTCACACCTACTTTCTGCTGGTTAACAAGGAAACAGAAGTTAAGTTATACTGAGCAGACCTGCAGGTGCAACAGCAGGCCAGCAACAGAGAAGGACGGCTCCTGGGAGTAGGAGGGATGCATCAGGGAAAGGACAGCTGCTGTCTGAGGTTCACACTTACATACAGTGCCTGCCACTGTCAGTTGGACACCAGGCTAAAGAGATGTGTGGTCTAACCCACTGCAGTAACACTGTAAACCCACTGCTGCTTACACATAGCGCTGACCACAGTGTCTTTACAGTAAGGACCCAAAAGAAAGCAAAACGATGGCTTTCTCCAAATTAAGATCTATTAGCATGCCATTTCACAAATGGTGAGCAAGAAATTCTTTTAAAATAGAAGAAACTCAGGTGAGACATTAAAATGAGTCTGAAAAAAATCACCTCCTGCCCAACATACACAAGTGTGTGGGAGCTCCTTTCTTTCCACCTTGCTTTTAACCCAGTGTGGTGATTCAGCCCCAAGCAGTGGCTGAGCACCACACACCGCTCACTCACTCACTCCCAGAGGAGAGACAGAGCCTCCCTGGGTTGGGATAAGGACAGTTTCCTGACAAAAGCACCGTGAATGTAGAACCATAACAGCCAATTACACCCACACCCAGTGATAACACAGAGTACCTTATGGACCCAACGATTACAGAGTGCTGTCTGACACAAGGACGGATGGACCGACCTGACACCCCAGGCACACTCCGACTCTCCAAGCCCCAACCCTTCCTCAGACAGCCCCTTTCATGGGGATGTGATGTCAGGTGGTGTGGAAATGGCCCAGTCGAACTCAGATCACCTGTGCTGGCTGCTTGGGGAGGTTGACTCTGGACTGACCAGGATATCCAGCAGCAGCTCCAGGAGCCCCTCTGGGTCTCTAAGAATAGATTGCTTCTTTCTGTCACCCCAGACATGGTTACGGATCTGTCACTTACATGGATCCCTTTTCCTACTGCTCCTGCTTCCACTTTAATATGCAACAGGTCTCCCTACATTCCCTCCCTTCCTCCTTACCCCCTTCTGAAAAGCAGAATGCGTAAAAATAATTCATTACAAAACAGGAACAGTCCCTCTGCCTCCCAGACATCTCCCCTGGATTTGCAGTATGATATCCCCAACAAACAGGCCAAGATCTTGTTCTCATAGATAAGAGCATGTAAAAGCTCACTCACCAGTCACTAGTAACAAACTTGGCCCACGTGCACTCTTTCTGATAAAAAACAGGTTTTAAACTGAAAAATAGTCAAGATACTTATGTGTGAATCTGCCATTGTACCTTTTGTTGATCCATCTGAGTTCAGCTGAGGTGATCTAGAGACAATGGCTAGCTGTGCTACCATAAATATACTGTTAATTAGAAGTTAACACTCAGATCGCTTAAAAATAAGAAGATTCAAGGCCAACCAACTCCAAAAGGATGCTTTCTTCAAAACAGCCACAATATCACATCTGGGCCACCACAATATAAAGTGGATTTATTCTACTAACTTCAGTGGAGCAATGCCAGTTTACATCCAATGAAGACCTGGCTTTATGCTCAAAAGCTCTAAGTGCCAGAAAAGAATGACTCAGAAAAATAACCCATCATTAATCCAATCCCAATGAAATTATAGAGATTAAATTTAAACAATCACAAATCACTCTCTAAACATAACACACTACAGAAATTCTTCAAAGGAGGAGGACCCTTTAGTTTTGGATGAAAAATACAACTGAGCTACTCTTTGTTTCTTGGTGCTGGGAATCAAGCTAGAATCAGCTTGTAAAATCAGATTAAATCAGTTGCACAACAGCTTCCTTTCAGGATTCTTGAAACAAAGACAGTTTAAAAATCAAAATAATGCACTAAACAAATATATAACACCCATGGGACACCAGCAAATACTAAAAGGCATTTTCACAGTATCCACAAGGATGCCTACTGTATGGTCAGTAAAGTTTTTCCACTCCACACTGGCAAGCAGGCAGCAATGGGGACCAACCTTGCTCCAGCACATGATGGGAAGAGCTAAGTGAAGGTGAGGAGGAAGAGGGCCCTTGGCAGAGTATTCTGGAAGGCAGCTAGGCCCAGGAAGCTGACTGCAGGCCACCAGCATCTCCACCAGCATCTCTACCATTGACAGTTACATTTGGGCTTCCTGTTCTGCCTTCACAGTAGTAAAAGAGATTGCTTTGCAACTGCAAAGGCAGCCAGCTCCTACATCCCCTCCCCATGGTTTCCAAACACAAATGTTAACAAAACTGGTATTTTCTTTCCTTATGCTGGCACATACGGCAGGTCCCAGCACTGAAAACAGTGCTGTATCTTAGGAAAACAAAACATCTTTCTGCCTAAGAGATGCCAAATTGCTTTATCAAAGGCACTACTGTTTGCATTTTTGTGGCAATATTAATGCAGTTCCCACTGAGAAGTTGATAAAGACCCTGACTGCAAAAACACCCCTCTGGAAGAAGTGATCTGAAGCTATTTCTGTATTGAGTTTCCAAATAATTTATGATTAAAATAATATTATGCTTTCCAGAAACCATTTCTACTTCACAGCCAGGTTTCATGCACACAGACCCAGCATTCGGGGAAGAAGGCGATGCTGAAAGCCCAGTGGCAGGGACACGCGACAGGAAGCGCTGAGCAGCTACACACGTGGAGGGAAGGGGATTCTCCTACCACTCCTGTTTGCTCCCTTGGGTTTTGTTTGCTCCTCCATCCATGCCCACACTGTAACTGCCCAGGAACTTAGAGCCACCCGTGGAAATCTTCTGCTCATGGTGTTTCCCACCCTCCAGGCTCGCCATGGGTCACGCTGCATTTCCTGCTGGCATGGCCGTCGGCATGCAGTTCCCTGGAAGTGTGCAGCTGCCCCAGGAGCACCAACTGGGTCTGGAAACATTTTCAGGATTTTTTTTTAATGGAGTAGCAGTTGCCTGGCTTATCTTGCATCGTCTCTCAAAATTATCCACCCTTCCGCAGGAATTTAAGGCAGTCCAGACCAATTGAGTTTCACATTCGAGCTAAATTTCAAAACCAAGGTTGTGCAAAATGGGAAAGTTTGCATTTGGTTTTTTTTTTTTAATTTATAGGAATTTCTCACTCTGCTTTTTTCACAGGAGAGGTTTTAATGTTTAGCAGTAAGAGTGTGAATCAACCAGCAGCAAGCAGGAAAGCAGGCAGCATGAAAATATTTGCAAGCGAAGCTCTACACTTTCATTTTGTTGAACCCCCATCTCTCAGCATCACAGGCAGGCTTCAGCTTTTCATTTAGTAGTCCGGCTGAGAATGGTATCTCCTGAACACAGAGCAATCCCTCCCTGAAAAATACTGCCCAGAGTGCTTAAGGCTTTATAAATTATTGAAGAAGTTTAATCCAACACTCGAGACACCAATACACTGAAAAAAATCAGCCACAGCTCGTCACGCTGTCCCGAGGCCTATTCCACCAGGCTGTAACGGCATCACTGACAGGGCTTGTGACTCTAGCTGACACTGGGAAACACTGTTGCATGACTTAGCCTTTAGTGTTTAGTATTTTTACACAGGGCTCCAGTTTCAAATGGCTGCATAAAGCAGCAGCCAGCCAAAGAACCACCGAAGAGTATATAGGCTTTGGGGAACCCTCTTTAACGGAGATGTGAGAGAGCATGAAGGACGCCAGACTTGGTATCAGCCAGAGGAAGAGGAAGATGTGAGAAACAAGGAAGCCCTCCGCTAAGGAGGTCAGAAAGTGACAGTAGGGACAAAGAGAGTAAAATAATGGTCTGGAGATGGCACAAGGTCCCAACTTTCAATGCAACTACAGAGCAAAGAGGGATGGACGAAGGAAAAGGAAAGTCTCCTCAACTCCACAGCCTTCTCCAGCCAAAGCAGAGAGGCCATGAAGCCTTAGGTTGCACCCTTAGGGTGCAACCCTAACACATCTGGGAAGCACTCAAGAGCTGTAACTATGAAAACTGCAGAAAACAAGCAACAGAAATCCCAGAATATTTTACAGCAGTTACACCAGTATGAGGTAACTGTCCCTCTTCCTGAGACAGTAACACCTTGGAAAGCACTCTCCCCACCCTTGCCCTATGTCACGTTTTGTCCCCACCACGCATGCTTTCCCACCCCAAGGCAGGTCCATGTCCTGCACAGCTCCAAGTTCACACTCTTTCATGAGAGCCATGTTAGGTGGGACTGGCTGTGCCAGCTCCAACCAAAGCTCCCTACTGCTGGTCTCATGGCCATGATGAGCAGATATCCCTCAAAAAGCAGAAATGGGCAAACCTAGCCATTATGTCCCCAGACCCTTCTCCCAGGAAGCACCACAGTGTCACGTCACCCTTGGTTCAGACAAGGTGAGCTCCTCCATGCAACCCATAGGAGTGATGCAGTCAGAATCAACCAGAGGGAGCTCCTGGCATGCCTTGGTTGTAGAAACAGAGGTGACCTATTCTACCAAACCACCAAAACCCCATTTTTTTATCTGTTCACTTGCCATGGCAGCAGGGTGCAACTTGGGAGGTGACTCTTTACCTCTGAAATCTCCTCTGCTGGTGACCAATAAAACGATGCTGCGGAGAGCCAGGCAGCCATCAGACATTTAAAAATTTGCAGCCGCTCCAGGCAGTTGGAGCAGAGGTCACAAAATGGTCATTAAAAGTTTTACCTAACCTGCAATCTTTCAGTTTCTCATGACATGACTTTAAAGAAAATGACATCACACAGCTGTAATGATTTGCATAGGGGCAAAGAATTTCACCCTTTAAAAAAAAAAAAAGAAAAAAACCAACCCACAACTTGACAAAAAGCCCCAGTTTGCCTAACAACTTTCCTCTAAGTCTCTCTTTTTCATTATTTTTTATATTCCCATATTCCCCAGTGACCAGAAGCATACTTGGAATGTCTCTGTCCATCTGATAAAGCCATTGGCGGCTGCAGCCCTGCACCAGGCTCGTGGGGGGGACAGCTCCTCTTCCTGGCCACAGAGCACAGTGCCCAACCCGGTCAAAAGCCAGGGAGATGCAATTCTTTGGGAAGGATGGGAGAGTCCCGGACGGAGTGGGAAATCCTAGGGAAAAAGTAAGACTTGAGGAAAAACACCATTAAAGAACTATTAAAACAGGATTTGTGGAATAATCTTTGGTTCCACATAGTTGGCCTGACTTTAATACAGTAGCATAGCCGGGTAGTTCACCTGAAAAACATCCAGCAGGAAAAGGGACAGCCTTTGCCAAGTTCGACTATTTTTTTAGCCTTCTCTTTTTCCCCCCTCACTTCCACCAAATACACAAAGCAATCCTTGGGCTCTAGGCATCTAAAAATCACAGTTACCTACAAATAGCCTTAAAGTAACAGCACGTGAATTGACTCCAAAAGTCCTCAGGTTAACAAATAGGAAATTAATAAACCTCACTGGTTTGAAAACCAACCCGGTATGTAGGCATATTTCTGGCTTTCGGTTTATCTTGACCCTTTTCCTTAAATCATCAGGTTCCTGGAGACAGAATTTAAAATGAACAAAGGAGAAGGTGTTAAAATTCTCAGCAGAGCCGCTTGCCCACAGACTAATGTTTAGACATTTGGATTCTATATATCTTTGCTCTTTGCGATTCACATCCTGGCTGTTTGGCTATCCCAGCATTTCTCTGCCCCACCCAACGCAGCCCTGTCATCACTGATTTTATTTTTCCGCTCCTTCTGTCTTAGTAATGCCCCTCTCTTGCCTTGACTGGTCACACGCCATCCTTGGAGAAAAACATCACGACTCTTCCAACTTTTAGTAAAGATAAATATATATATATAGAGAGGGCAATTTAAATAGGCATTCACAAGTGAATTCAAATTTTGGTCTTAACACACGCCTTTTATCTTCTGTCATGCCTGCAGTGTTTTTAGTGTTGTCAGCAGCTAAAATGCCCAGACACAGATTTTAGTTTATGACTCAGTGGCAAGCACATTAGGTTACCAAAAAAAAAAAAAAATTGCCTTTTTCTTTTTTTCTAATCTTTTCATCTTTTTTCCTTTTTTTTTTTTTTAAGCTACTGCAGAATAGCCATGCTATCGAGCTGACAGTGTTAGCAAGGCTCCAGGGAGATAGCTGACTTACCTAGTCTTTTTTTCTTTTTTTGGTGCTTTAATATACATTAGGAAGTTTGTGTCAGGCTAGCACTTCAACATACTCTCTTTACAAGCATACAGTCACTAGGGCAAATGCAAAATCCCTTCTGATGTACATTTACTAAACCATTTTTACCCCTGCATACTAAACCACCCCAAAAATTGGGGTTGTAGCTCACGTGAGTGAATGATTATATTAACATTCTCACATCAAAACAGAACAGGAACCTCAATGTTGGCTCACTGATGTTATTTGCTGCAGCAGCTATCACGCTTGGAGAAACCTCCAATCCCCAACCTGCAGCGATGAAGCACTCCAAGGTAAGCTTGATATTAAGAGAGGGGGTAAGAAGGATGTGAAGAAACGTGCTCTCTAGTACAGTAACAGCCTCTGCAAGAATTGCCAGGCAGAAAACACTGTGGGACACCGAAAGAAAAACACCCCACACTGAAAGTGTTGTCTCCATCAAACTGAAATCGAGGAGAGAGGGAAGTGAGTAGAGAGGAAACCCCTTGTATTTACCTAACCCACGTGAATGCTAATGCTCGCATCTGCGTTGTAACAAGATTGGGGACTCTGAAAGCCCTCATCAGTAGGTGCATAAGCAAATATTTGTTCAGATCCATTCCAACTCTGTGCGGTTTGTAAATCCCCAAGAAAAAAAAAATATCAAAAAAATCTGCAGAACAAACCAGTCTAGACCACAGATTCTGGCTGCTTTATGCTAGTTAGAAAATTACAGGAAATAGGCCAACTCTGAGGAGGGTTTTTTTGGTGGACTTTTCTGTTTGTTTTCGGAAGGCCTGTGACTACCTGATGTACGTGCACTTGTTTGTGTTGCTGAGGAGAATTCTTTCAGGCATTCTTTAAAGCATAATCACTGCAATATAGAATTCCACATGCTTGATGTCTCGGGGAGGTGTTGATGTATATACAACCTCGCAGACTCTTTCTGACCCACATTTTTCATCCAAAATAATTTAAGAAAAAAAAAAAAAGAATAATGCCTTTGTATTTCAAGATCCTGAAGAGTTTTCTAGCAACATTATTTCTCACCCTATTATCCAAATGCATGGAAAGAATCACTCAGTATCTTTCCATCAGAGGAAAATATGAGCTGGAAAATATTTCAGATAGAAGGTTTATCTTATTGAGGATAGCATCCACTCAAAGCGTTAAGAGATCTTTCCATGCAGCATTAGAAAACCTTTTCTATGGGAAGAAGACAAAAAGTTTCTCCCTTTACCATGTGGAAAATATCAAAAGCTTCAACAGCTCTGCTTTAGTCTGAGCCAGAAAGAGTCTGGGTGAAACAGAACTGTCAGCTCCTACACTGAGATAAGGCTGAGGATGTAAAAAATGCTGGTAAAGACAATATTTACTTGTATAAGTATTTCCATTAAAAAGACTTTTCTCATACTCTTAATATTTTGGATTGTGGCTTTATTTTGGTTCTGTGGGGTTTTTTCAATTAGGTAAAACAAAAAACCCACCATGAGGTATCTTTGATGGGAAGATGATGCTCAACAACAGTGAAGCTGATACAAACTTTGAGTATACATTTTAACCCCTTATTTGTGGCTCAGTTTTAGGAAGAGTTTATTTCCTCTGCTACTGCCTTCTCCTGCTTATTCATAGCTGTTTATGGTGGCCAGAACAGCACCGATACATCAGCTCGGATAGTTACCCTGCATCCAATACATCGTTTACCATATGATCAACCCAAGTAGCATCTCTCTCTTAAAGGGGCTGGGTGTGGGCTGTGGACTGATAACTGACACCCTAACCCACCTGAGATAAGGTTATTACCACCTGTGATTTACCAATTATATATTTGATTTGCCTCAGTGTACCACATATAAATCACATTTGGGTACCACGGGATTACCAACTGTTGTAAACACCAAGTCCTGTAGAAGGGTGTCTGAAATTGTGTGACTAGTTTTTTAAAAAAAAGGCAACCCAGGGAACACAAAATAGCCAACTGTCCTCTGCACACAGAAGAAAGTGTGATGAAAAACCTTTGAAGAGGCACCCAAATCTGGTGTGGGAGCTCCCCTCGCCTCTCTAATTGCCTTCAAGAGGGAAACAATCTCAGTGCTACTGTGACTGCAGCTGCACCGTACCTTACAAGAAAATTACCTTCCCATGGGCAACTGGATTACTTGAATGCCCTGCAAATTAAACAACCTCCTTTTTGTTTCCCTTGTTTGATAAAAAAATGCTACAGAGCCCCTATAACAAGCCCCAGGTCCCAGTGCTGCCTTTTGGACTGTCACCACCAATTTCACTCCGTAGCGGGACCAGACCATGCAAATGTTCCTCCAGCCTCTGTGCCTGGCGAAGCCCGGAGCTGCTGGTCTCAGGGCACCTTGGAAAGCCCACTACGGCACGTTTCTGGATAATATGAAAGGAACAGAGTGAGGGAAGAGTGTCTTCTTACCTCCCTCTTCTAGTATTTGATTTGCAGCAGTTTTACAATTAAGGTCGCAAGGGACCTCCAAAAGAAACTAGATTTTGCACCCTCCTCCCTAATAAAATCCACTTTGAAAGTCATGCTGCTTTCAGACTCGATGGGATAAAGAAAAGACAAATACAAGTTAGTCTATCCACAACTAAACACAAGTTTATAAGGATTATTTTTAAGGCACTTTGGTTTTGGTTACACTGCTAACAGTGAAATGTGCACCAATAAACTTTCCAAATTAATATATATGTAACAGTGGAATCAAGCACAAGTCATTTCACTTTGAATAAAAAACAGGTTTGTTACTGTAAAATAAAGTATCTCTCTCTGTGTGAGCAACTTTACCCACATTACAGCAGGACCACGGGAGTGCTACAAAAAACCAGCAGCAAAACAGGTAAATGGATGCAAACTTAAAAGCTGAGAAAAATTAAATTGGAATTTATATCCACTAATTCATACAAATAACAAACACTCCAGTTAACACCCTGTGCTCCATACTGGTGGTGTCCTACATGCAGAACACGAAAAAAGGCTAAAGTTGCACTTCTGTACAGCACAGGTAAGGCTGTGGGGTTTATTTTCACTATATCCTTCCTCAAGACTCACATTTCTTGTACACGCAGCTTTAAGGTTGTGTTTCCTGACATGGATTAGTTTTCTTCTTAAAAAGGAATGGCTTTGAAAGGCTGTCCACTCTTACATAGCCAACATGGGCTGAAATAAGTCTCTTGGACAGGTATATGCTATATTCAGAGTGCAGCAACTAATTACTTCTTTGCCCACTCTGTACTCCTTGGTCCATGGAGATATACCTTGCAAGCTCAAACTTACCCACGTTAAGCAACAGCAAAAAAAATTGCTTCTCAGAATCCCTTCCAATGCAGATGCCTTTCCTAGCACAGTTAATGGCCTTGCTCAGTTTCCACATGACCAGAACACATAGCTTCAAGAAGAATTATTACTGAATAAAGAGTGCAAAAAAAAAAATATTTTTAGGCAAATCAGCTTAATCCTGACAATCATTCCTGGCTGCAAACACAACTGTGTTTTTTCAGCAGAAAGCCAAATGTCGTCCCAAAATGCCCCCTGAATTGCATCTGCACCCTAGCTGTAGCTCAAGGTCTGCCCTTGGGCTGCTCATCCCCAGTGAGGAGAGTCCCAGCCCCACAGGGAGAGCAGATCAGCAGAGGGGCAGAGTGCTGTGGGGGGCAGTTCCTCCAATACAACACCCATCCTTTGTTCAGAAAGTTGAAGAGCATCAGTCTGTACCATGGTAACACTGCACCTCCAAGCCACTGATACCACAACAGGAAGAAATGCCATCACCACCATCACCAGCAGCTAGTTTTATGTGACACTGTGCATATTTCTTCTCAGGGATACACTCAGAAAAGTCCTTTCCAGAGACACGGGTGGGGTTTCTACAGCAATTTAAGACCAGCTTTACACAAACCCTAGGTGACAGTGGGGTGGGCAGCAGCACTTCTGTCTAGTCACAGGAAACTACTCATCAGAGAGGCCAGAGCAGGCACGGAGGAGGAGCTCAGGAAAACCCATCTGGTTCCACTGGAGGCTGCCATATTACTAGGGAGGATCCAGAAGTACATTTATGCCTTTTCAGCAAATTCATAAAGAGCTCAGGTCCTGCACACACCTCTTACTGAGCAAGAAGGCTCAACCAAAATCCCACCAACATCTGGAGCTGACATTCACCTGAAGCTGACACTCATGAGGCTATCAGAAGTACTGCAATCAAAATGACCCTCAACTAGAAGCAAGTTATTTTATTAGCTGATGCAATAGCCACATCTTTCACGAAGCAGCAATAGGCAGGTTAAGGGTCTTGTGAAAAACCCTTTTCTCAAAGCAACGTATCTCCAAGAAAATTGACCAATTACAGGTATTTGCTTCTGACATAAAAATAAACACAAGTCTATTTGCTTTTGGGGTTGGTTTTTTTTTTTAAAACCACCTTGCAAAGTCCTTAGGAAACTAGAATGCAAATTATTTTGCAGCTCACCTCACAATGCTTTCATCTCTACAAGATGAAATATTCTGCTGGCATCTGTAACAAATCTATATTTTTGAATACCAGCAGCATGTTGGACAAGAAAAGCAATTTAATGCTGGAAAATATTCTACTTGATTTTCCTCATTTCCCAATAAAATTGGCTGAACTTTATTTGACCGTTCACCTCCACCAACTAAAGACTGACATCTGCTTTTTGGTCTATGTAGGTAATAGAAAGTTTCCATTTATTTAGAGTTCATTTTGCAATCCTATAGATAGAAAAAAAACCCTAACAAAATTTTGCATTTGCAGGAAATGGCACTGACATCACAAGGTGTAGGAGTAGATATATTCAGAAGGACTAGAAATCTAGTAGTGTACTAGAATCACTAGTAGTGATTCTCAAATGCCACATAACCTATTTAGCTCAAAATTTATTTAACCTCTGAAAACTCTGCTCTCAACTGCTTGTTTAGTACACATGTATGCACTTTTATCTACACTAGAAATGGAACAGTGTTAAAAAAAAATGTGGTTTTTTAGACCATTTCCTAAATTAACTAGAGAGGTAGCTGTGTTTTTATAACTGGGAAGGTACTCAGAAGGTATCAGCAGGCATCGGTGTAGGTGCATGACTCAAGGAACGAAACCCAGCCCCCCATTTGATCACAGTAAAGCAACAGCACAACCACAGACAAACTGCGGCCCTTACATTTCTGGCTCCATCTTTGCCACGACGGGAGACATCGCGTACACAAGTGACTGCCTTCCCTCCCCTCTCCTGGACCTAGGGCTCTCCCCACTACCCCCAGAGCACGGATGGGCACAGCTAACGAGAGGACTGATGGAAGGATCCACGCCCAGACACTCGCAGAGCTCAGGCAAGCTCAGGGTGATGTGCAGGTGCTCACACTCTGCCAGTGCTGTGCAAGCCAGTAGTGCACTGCAAGTGCCAGGCCGTGGGCCCAGTGCCCAGGGGAGCAGAGCTCAATCTCCGAGTGCCATGTTTTCAGCAAGTTAGACACATGCTTCCATGTAAGGCACGTGATGGAGGCAACCAAGGTTAAGCCACCTGCCTAGATGTAGCCAGCTGCACTTGGAAACAAAGCTTTTTAAGACCAACAATATTCAGTACGGTGTTTTCAGAACTTTGTGCTACTGTGCTCAAACAGATGGGGGTGGAGGGAAAACCGAGAAGACAAAACCTTTTCCGTAAGGGCAGCTGAATCTGAGGTTTAGGTCTACAAATAGTTTAAATCCCCAGAAAGAGCTTACAAATGCCCAGCATAAATTCCCCATTCTCTGTCTGTTGAACCTTCTCCTACTATTCCTACCCCCTCCCAGCCCAGATGAAGCCTCAAGTTCAGATACAAACCCAATTCACCAGCTGCAAAAGCTTAAAAGTGATACAATAAATCACCTCTCAGGAAAAAAAAAAATTAAAAATATTCTGCTATTGGCTTTCTTATAGATTCTGAAAATCCCTAATGGGTGGTGAGTGGGATGTGGTCAGTAGTCAGCAGTGTCTCCTTCACATACACGCTTTCTGTGCAGTCCTCCGAGGAGAACAGCAGTTGTCTGCATTTGATTTCTGAACCACATTTTCATCCTTTTCTGCCGGCACTCAACCACAAAGAAAAACAACATCCATGCTGCACATTCTTTCCCAACTCCAGAGCTGCTCTTCTACATCTCCTCTGGACAGCCCATCTGCTACGAAGCACTTCCTCTCACAGCCGAGCAAGATAAGTGGGGGTGCAAACATCAGGACTGGCCAGCCTTTTTTTGGGGGCTGCCAGACAAATTAGTGCTTGCGGGGATGCCAATCTATTTCTGTCTGCAAAGGGTTATACACTGAAACCACTTCTGACAGCCCATATTGAACTGCAAAGAGCAGGAGGGTGGGGATGGGGTAGGGGGCGAAGCCCTTCCCAACGTATGGATCAAAGATGACAGTGTATATCCTGTCATTGTTTGAAAGCACTGGAATTTTTGCCAGATTCTGTGTGGTTTCCAAAAGAAACGACTCTACACTTTCTTCACAGCCTCAAGATTTCAGAATTTTAAGGAAGCATCAGAAATAATGAGAAGCGGGTGAGGCTGGTTGCTGTGGTTCAGACAATTGTCCAATTCTCCCTGTCTTTCAAAGCAAATAAAAATAGACAACTCTAGTGCTGGCGGTGAGGGCCAAATATCAGTATCTTTCTTAGCCTTTCTGTTTCCTAAGAACAAATGTTCAATTAAAAAGAAGTTTCAAACCCAGAATCTCAGCAGAGCTATTTGTTGCTTTGAGTTCAGAGTAACAGATTTTGACGTGCTAGCTTCGGCTTCAAAACACTAAGAAGGTCTCTGAAATAAAGATTTATGAGTTTCATAATCCCCTTTTAGAAACATCCCTCCATTAGGCCTCACTGATCAGAATACTTTCTTTGGCACTGAACACCAGAACAACAAAAGACATGAGAAGACCTCAGCAGATGATAGATCTAGAAGAAGAACATTCATATTTAAGACATTTAATTAATCGTGCTTCCCTTTACTAACCCGTATAAAAAGCAAGCCACAAATCAATATACACTAATTTGACTCATCATCCCACTGTTTTATACTGCCACAGAACTCAGCGCTGACATTACCTATGCCTTTCTGAAATAAAAGTGCCAGTACTCTAAGTTTTAAAATAAAAGTCTAAACAAAGAATCTTGCCACCATAAAAATTTGTTCTCCTTAAGACTGACTTTATACTGCAGACACTATTGCATTCCTTTAAAATCATGACTAAGGCAAACTGTCTTCCTGCCACTCCAAAAAAGGCCGTTTATTAAGCAGTTTTTTATCCAGTCTCTTCTTAATTATTAATACTTCAACAAGGCATGATAAACTACCACAAAAGTAACATTGCTGACGAGATAGAAGAACACACCCATTCCTTCTTAGTTATTAATTTTAGAGGTTCACTACTACAGTTACAAAATCAGAAGTCACCAGAGGTACTGTACAGTGCATCACAAAACCTCCTAGCTAGTGTTTTTAACCTGTGGACAGTAGGAGGGCATTTGTTCTGCTAATTTTTACCAGCAAAAAATGCAAGAATATGGGGTAGAAATCCCTGCCCTTCTGCATAAGAACCTTTTTGGGGGGTGGTTTTGCTTGGTTCGTTTGTTGCTAGTTTTATTCGGTTTGTTATTGGGGGGTGGGGGTGGGGTTGAGTGTGTCTTGAAATTTTTATGTGATGTAAGGAGGAAGATAAAGTCAGAAGTGGAAAACTCTTGGGGGGAAAAATGGCAGCACTTTCTTGCTTGACCTAGATTGGACACTTGCTGTCCTCTTGTAGTCCAAGACTGACATGTTTGTGTAACTTAATTCATCCTGGCAATCTCTGAGAATGCAAGAGCACTGATTGCCAGGACCACTCTGTGAAGAACAATAGGATTGGAGAAAAATGTGTTTTTCTGGTTTTGTTTCAGCTCTGTTTCCAGTGGTAATGGCACACTGCATTCCTTGAAACGTGTGAGTATCAAAGAAAGTCCCAATCACAGACATCCACAGGGTTAATTTTGTATTCTTGAGGACTCTGGTTTAAACTGTATTAAACATTAATCGTCTGCAATGCTTTGAGTCATAGCGCTGACCTGACCCGTTAAAACAGAGCAATCCCTATGGGTGAAAAGCGTGTAGTCTTTCTAACCTGACACTTCACACTTCAGCAGTAATGAGACTAAAACCCCAATGAAGTCATGTGTCGCTTGGACTGGAGATAAACAGAGCTAACTCTGCTTCACTTGATGACCTCCCGTAGTGTGGGAAGGCTCCGCCTGAAATTTTTCACATACATGTCTAAGGCATTGAAGCTTTTGTGACATTTTTCATTGTACAGTATTTTATGCTTTCATTTGAATCTTTTGATGACCCTCTCTGAGATTTTATTTTGCCTTAAATGGTTCTGCAAGTTTGGAAACAAAGACTGCTAAACCCACTGCTGATGCTATGTTTGTTTTCCTTCCTCATAATGAAGTATCAAGTAATTGATTCATCATCAGTTTCATTACATGAAAACCGCAGCACAGCCCTCACTGTGAAAGATCTGGATTCATTCCAGACCTGATGCATCTGCACAATTAAAATGCCATCTATTCTGAACCATTTAAAGCAGAGATAAGCTATGGGAAGCAAAGGAACCTGTGGAATACAAAAAAAAAAAATAAAAAAATTAGTATCTCAATGTCTGAACTGTGCAAAGTTATTACAGGAAAATGGTTAAATCCAATCTCCTGTTCAAGCTAGTTACTGCTCAGATGACAATCTCACCTGTGCTGAATGGATGTACAGCCCTTCTCATACCTGTATATCAGTATATAATTTCATAATCCAAAAAGCACACGGCATGAACTACGCATTGTTAGAGACATTTACAATGAACTCACTTGTGTCAGTCTGGCACACCAAGGCCAAGGAAGTCAGCATCTGACAAAGGCTAGTTTGTTGTAAAGGAAAATATACATTTCTCCCTTCCTGCTTGCAAAGCAGGAAAACAATAGGGCATGAAATGCCACAGATGTTTTAACCAACATGGAAGTTTTTACAGTCATCAATGAATGAAAAAAAAAAAAAAAAAAAAGAGAGAAGCCCCTCAGTGACAGCTTCCACTGCAGCAACCACCCTAACATCTATGGTGGCCCTTCACAGCAGTGTTGGAGGAAGCAAAACCCAGTGCAAAACGAGCTGGTTACCATATTTCTGATTAATTACTGGAAAACTGCAAATGTTTAAAAAACAACAGTGCTTTTGAATAATACAAATAGGTGCATGTGGCATAGTGCAGACTATGTGTGAAAAGCTTTCCATTGTATTTTTATGGTTTTCAAATTAAGTGAAGCAGATGCTCTGTTCTCCTCCTGGTTCAGAGAGGAGTTTCAGGATGCTCAGCGGGTGACACAGGCTCTCCCCGGCACTGAACCATCACATTTTTTCCCAGGGTGCAGGAAAACCATACCAATCCCCCATCCATTACTCAAAAAATACTTTACTCCTCACGTGATGTTAGTTAGCTAAGCAGGTTCTGGACTGTCACTCACTCAGACCTTAGACCAGCAAGACAGACAGAAAAAAATGAGGAAGGCAAAAACTTTGTTGTGACAGAAACAAGATAAATCTTTCTGATGAATGAATGAATCTTCCCTCATTGTTCTGCAAGACGCTCTGCAGACAGAGCTGCCAGTTTCCCAACCCGAAGGCAAACGAGAATGGCTTCCAGGAGTTGAACTGGAAAGCCAGAAGAGGGATGAGCCAAGAACCACAGGTTCAAAGGGCAAGGCCCCTTATGTTTCTTAGGGGAGATTACATGATTTACATAAGGTCAGAAGAGAGCCAGGGTTCGCGCTGCAATCCAAATTCAGATGGTTTTGGAAGCTTCATTTTGTGACACAGTTTAGAGTGTTTCATCTTATCAGCCTGGGAGTCTGCCTTGACATTCCCAAATTAAAGAGTGCTCAACTAACCACACACCCTGCAATTCCTCTTTTTCTCCTCTCTTCAGGGCTTCCAAGGACAAGTTTTTCCCAGGACCCTCAATCCCAAGCAGCAATAAACAAAGCAGGAGTGGTATCAATCTGGGAAAGCACAGAGTAACCAACAGTGGGGGGAGTCTGTAGCTCACACTGCATCTCAAAACTTCCCCTGCACCAGCCCAGTACTAACACACTTGCACTCTGCCATAAGCACACCAGCTAGACTCTCCACACCAAAATGATAAGATGGGTTCCTACAACAGCCACCCACAGCTGCAGCAGCACAGGAGACACGTCAACATCAGCATCTGGCTTCCCATGTGGCATGGAAGAAGCTCTCCTCCTTAGGAAATGCCGCTTCTGCCTGTCCAAAGTCTATTTGCCACAGCTCTGTAAAGCAATGAGGATCCAGTCTTAGGGATCAGAAACTATACCCATGTGCTGAAGGTTTAGCTGCGTTTTTACAACCCTGATGTATTGAACATTGGAAAGATTTCTTTTTTTTCCTTGGGACTTTTTTTTGGTGGGAGGAGGAAAGAGCATTTGCTCTTAGGAAAAAATCTGTAAGAGATTTTTTGATCTAAGAGACTCTCAAGCATTTAATAAAGTGGAAAGTTAGTAATTTTTTTGGGGAAAAAAAATAACATTTATGTCCTTCATAGTGCCTGTGCCAAAGCTATACCTCTTCAGATGTAAACTCAAGTGTCCATCAGGCAAGAATTAGTAGAATACAGGGACAAAGAAGCAGGGCGGAGATTATTCCTTAGATCTATTGATTATTACACAGCTACTACAGTTTGGCATTTACTAATAGCACTTTTATAGGTCATGCCCAAGCATGGCAGAAATGCCATTCTCAGCACAGGGCCAGGAGGCAGGAAGGAGAGGTGTGACCATGGCGGCCCTCAGCATTCTCTTCTCTGCCACTTAACATAACTTTACCCCCCTGTTTAGTCTACATTCTGCCCCTGGTCTGAAAAATCCCACTGTGCCAGTGGAGAAGCCCACTGGGAGGTGCTTCACCAGGAAGGGGAAGCTACAGCAGATACCTGAGGAGAGCACCATGTGGGATACAAGGAGAAACCGTGCCAGAAGCCCAAAGACAAGGCCCAAAATTCTGTCTCAAAATGCTCCATACAACAAGTACAAACACACTAAAAGCTGCTTTGGCTCTCAGCTAGATCAAAAGCAAGACAAACTTTTTGGCACAATAAAAGAGAAAGCAAGCAAGGCTTTATCATATGATTCCAATCACAGACAAGAGGCCTTTCAGCCCTCCAGAGATTAGCTTGAATGAGCAGCGTAGGTTTAGAGTGGAATAACTCTCCATTTCTTAGGAAGTTAATCTGTCTAATTTTATAGAGGCGGGTAGCGAGGGGGCTCTCCTCCTCAGGAGATAAGCTGCTTTTATAGTCTTGGAAATTCTTACAGCTGCCAGAGGTATTAACAAGCCTTGTACACACAGCGTGATCTTCTCCACTTTCAGTCAGAGCAAACCTAGAGCTGCTGGCAGCCCCCTTTACAGCCATCACCCAACAGGCAATGATCGGGTCACACCACTGACAAACAGGTTCCCAAAGCATTACCACATTGTTTGCATTAGTTTACAGGAGACTTCCATTTGTGGTAGAGTTTTTTGGGTTGGTTTTTTTGCTGTGTTTTTGGTTGGGTTTTTCTTAACAGGAGGCAAGGAAAGTTTCAGCATTTTCCTCAAGCATAACTACATTTCTGACATGTTAATTGCTACTCAGAAAGCCTGCAATTAGCCAGGCCTAACATCATTGCTCTCCATGTCTGTCACCAAATTCATCATTTCAGACCAATTAAAGAAGCCCCTCACCCACCTGATGAATCAGGTCAGGTTCCTTTGACACACAAAAACCTTTTGTGATGGATACAATTACTTGAAGGACAATGCTGTCCCTTTCGCCAGCTGGATGAAGGCTTTTTCTCAAATAAAATTTTACTGACAGAAAAGATCAAAGTAATCCTGCTCCTGACAGAAAGGATATAAAAATACTTTGGAACCATCTTTGAATGCCACCCAGCCCACTTTCTGACTGGCTATGCTGTATCTCTCTGCTTATGAAAAAAATCCATCAGTTTGCACCAGCAACTGAAAAGCTACTTGCATTCGAGCCTCCCTACACGACTTGTGTCTTGTCACACTCCTCATAACCAACTTTCATTTGCCAATGATCTATTATTTTGTCCCCAGCCTCACAATATGATCACAGAGGTTAGAGACAGCACCAACACACAGGTCGCCAAGCCTGCCACCTTCCCGCGTCTCCTCTGAACACCACCAGCACCTCCTAATGTAACTCCATCCCCAGGTGCTACTTCCCTGGTGTTTCCATCACTGCCTTCTTTCCCAGAAGGAAAGAAGGTGCCTGACAGTGTGCTCCCAGGGTGGCCACCAGACAGAACGACATCCCTGCTAGCAATGTCCATTCATGTCAGGGGACTCGGTGCATAGTCCTCACACAGCAACTGCACTTACTCATTCTGGATACTCTCTGTAATTAGACTATCAGGGGAATTTGTCCGTGACCTCTCTTTAGCTGCCTGAAGTAGACAAAGCCATCCCAAATGCTTTTGCCTCCTGCAAATTCTCAGCAGTATCTCTTGACCCAGATTACGATAATCCTCCAACTAGCTAGAGATTGTCGGAACCTGCTGTCAAAATACACAGGGATTATTTTTAGCTACATACTGCCATTCTGGAACTTGGTTGCGGTATCTGCCAGAGAAAAAGTGTTTCCTGAACAAGTCACCTCCATAAATCCAGTTCGCACACTGGAAACCACTCCAGGGAGGTGGCTGTCTAAATTTTATTCCTCCATTACTGCAGATGATACGCAGAGCAACTGCAGAAGCAAAGTGAGACTAAAGTCCTAATCTTTATTTTGGCTATTCCAAAATATACACAGCATTTTACTCTGAAATACCTGAAAAAAAGCAGCGTAACAATAAACTTACCACACTGTAGCTTCGGGCTGGACTTTTCCAGCCATTTCTTAAAACTACTGGAGAACTCATGAGAAAAATAAATATGTAGGCAGCACGTGACTTAGAAAAATTTATTTGTACCCACCCTGTCTTAGTATTTAATCACAGTTGGCCACAGCATCAAAGCTCAAATTCTGTCCCCTTTTGCCACAGGGGTAGTTGTACAGGTGCATCTGCAGGTGGAATTTTACTGGTAAAATTATGATGAAGGGGGAATAATTTCCCCTTTACCTGGATTTTGTTCCCCTTAAGAAGCAGTCAGACCCAACCAAGGAAAATTCAGCTTCACAGTGTCAGTTCTCCCAGGCATCTCTCAGGTTTCAGCATACCAAAACCCAATGACAGAGAGCTCAACTTAGGTCTAGTAATATAGAATAAAAAATAAAGCTTTGGAGGACTTAAGAAAACAAACCCAAAGCATTCCACAGAATCTGCAAGCCAGGTTTCAGAAGCACATATGTGTGACCATATGTAGGAGGATGCTAAGGTGCAGCCACCTTCCCTCCGCAAGTGGTGGCAGTCTGACCTAAAAGAGCTTCTAAAAGAAGAGTCTGCTATGGTCAAGCCAAAGGAAAACAACCCCAGTAACTATACCATCACTCTGGAAAATCAGGGTTAGATGTTGCCACTACCAAGACGCCTGGGAACAAACATGGCATGGAATGCCAAGGAGAGCGATGCAAGGAGCAGACCTTCCTACCAGCTCCAGGCAATTCCCACAGCAGCAAATCCAGACTTCTCTTCTTCCCCTCACACAACCTTCCTCCCTCAGGGGCGGCAGATCCCCACTCATCACAGGGGTGGCAAAGCACATCAAACAAAGCAAAAACTCAGTAGATTCATGGGGAAGCCATAAAGAGCCTTTAGCCAAAGGGTGACAAAAGAAGTGCCACTATGTTTACTATCAATTGAACTAGTCTTTTTTTTTTTTTTTTTTAACCTCCTCCTCTGAAGGTCTGTAAGCAAAAAGGAGAAGGACTCCTGCAAATCAGCTAAAGGCAGGACGATTCTGTACCAAAATGTAGCAGGTAGCCCATCAGGTGCTAGCCTGGGGGTATGCCTTTCCCTGAGCCTTTCAGCTAAACCGCAGGGGATGCTGTGCCAAGGATGACTCTTTCAGCTCACCCGAGAAGCCTAAGCAGAAAATACTGCTCTTAATGCGTCTTTAATCACACTCTTTCCTACACAGCTGACACACCTGCTTCCTCCTGTGACTAATCCCCTTTTCTGCTGCGGAAATATCTGGTTATGAAGACGGCATGAGCACAGAGAGGCAACTAACAGGCTAGGGCACTTGCCATCCATCCATACACATGGGTAGTCACAGGAAGACCAGTAAGAACAAATGCAGCGATCTTCAGTGCCAGCATGATTAAATACCAGCTGCAAAACACAGGGCCGAACCCAAAGGCCAACAAAACGAACGGAAGCTTTTCCGGCCAAAACATGACGACAGCAGCCATAGGAAGGGATGCACTGCAAACACCTGAGCTGTCTCCCCACCAGCAGTGCCACTGGCAAGCCCCACCACCATCAAGGATGGTCACGGGAGCCCAGCACTGCCTCAAGTCAAGCCACACAGGCTCAGGTTCTGGTTTTCTCACATCTCCCTCCACACAGAGGCTCAACTGGGACTTGGGGTAAGTGCAGCAAAGCGAAGGAGCATCCATCTGCCTGCAAGCTTGCCACAGTCACAGAGAGCCTAGGGCTGAAACAGCTTTGTGACAAACTGCTCTGCTTTCTGGGTTTTTTAGATGCAGAGGGAAGAGGCATTTTGCAGGATTCTTTATGGGTGGGATCTTTAAGAGCGCCTGAAGCATTTTCAAGGAGGTCCCTAGGATCCCAGCTGACGGGGAATTCATTAGCCCTCATCTGTTCATGTTCCACGTCAACTATCTTAAATCAAATCCCAACTTACTCATGGTCCACGCCAAGGTACTGACTTCAGCATTCATGAAAGCACATGTGAACGTGTCACACACGATACAGCACAGAGGGGCTAAAAAAAGTTACACTCCAGCTCGCTCTGTCTAATGAATGTGCGTCTAAAAAGCTCTATGACCAGACAGTCAGGATGATAAAAAAAGATGCCAACAAAAAAAAAAAGCAGTCTCAAAAGAAGTGCCATGATTTTTGCCTTTGGTTTCTTTTAGTATTGTTAAAATGTGCTTACGCTGATCTTTAAATATTTTTCTGATCTCCAATTACTGCCCGGAGGCATCTCTATAAAGAAGAATGTTCTTTCCTCCCTGTCTACAGTAATATCCTATGTTACAAAGTGTTATTTTTAAGAAGCCAAGGCTGAATACAAGATTTAGTTCATATGTCCTGAGTCACCAGAAATTTCTTCTTTTTCTTAACAACAGTAAGCTCGTTATGAGGCAGGTGTGCTGATGAAATGGTTACATTTCCAGAGGTTTCCACAAAGATTTCTCCCTCCTGGCACCGCGGATGAATCCAAGCGTGCCCTGAACACACGCACTCCCACTGAAATGTAATGATTCACAAGCAAGACTGTGATGGGAAGGGCAGCAGTTGTTCCCAGGCCAGGTTCTAGGAGAAACGTCAACATCTGGAAGCCATCTCAGATGGAGTCACTCCTGCTAACCCCTGTGGAAGGGCCACTGAATAGACAGAGGAATGCAGCCACCCTCTCCCCAGGTGGAAGAAAGAGGACACCAGTGGAATAGCATGGTGAGGCACGCACTGCTGCTGTCCATCCCAAATGTGCCTTGCAGGACTGCTAAGGAGGACAGAGCAGTGGTTGAACCTTTCTGTTCGACAAAGCAGTATGTTCATTTTTCCAACAGGGCTCACCCCCACCAGTGCCACGAGTTGCAAACTTCTTTTTAATCAAAGGCTGAGGGGGGGCCAGTAGCGACCTGGAACCATCAACAGGTCAAGGCATATATTAAATGCCTGGTCAAGGACGCCCAGTGGGAGTGTTATTAATGCAGAGACTTTTATTAGTGCTCTGCCTGTGTTTCTTTGCAGACTGAGCTGATGACAGTTGAGGCTGCAGCGTTTAGGTCCAAGACTCCAGCAGAGGTGTCTTCATTAGCTTCGCACTTTTCCAGGCTCTCACCAGGAGATCTTTCTACCATTGTAACCTTCATCTGAACATAAGCTACATAAATCCAACTGTGAAAGAATGAATACAAAGCGTACCAGCAAGACGAGTCTCACAGCTTACAGGATTGCTTTCACACTTTTGCTTTGAACTTCGCTTTTTTAAATGTGAATCTGGAAGCAACAAAACCCACCATTTCCCCTGTTCCCGTTCCCTTTTGGCTTTTAGGTAAAGCTACTTACTGCATATAGTTTTAATTAGCCTGTGAACTCTCCTAAACAAGGATTGATCCTTATGTAGAGTATCTTGCACAACAGAGGAGGCTGAATTTGGATCAAGGCTTCCAGATGTCACCATAACACAAACAAAACGGTATGTTCATAAATGTCCATGCCTGCCCCAGTATGGAGTGTCTTTTAAGTAATAAAAGGTCATTTGCGTATTCATTTTCTTCACATATTTAGCCAGGAAAACTGCACTTCCATTTGTAAGACCCATAAAAGTGAAGGTATTCCCCGAGAATGGCTTTAAGACTCGGGAGTGGCAAGATACACATTCATAATTTTAGAGCCATAACTGACATTTTCCTAGCTAATTAGGACGCATATGACCAACATAAATCAAAGATACTAGAGCATACATCAAATTTTAATAAGCTTTTGGAATCAAACTGTTTGGAAGTGTAGCTTCCAAGTTCGTATTTAATATACTATAATGTTTCCAAGAGGGAATAATATTTTCTGCTCTAATTCTATTATGTAAAAATATGTTTTCTCTGCCAGTAAAACATATGGGACAGCTTTTCTGTTGTTAATAACTGAAGTCATGCAGTACAGATTTTCACATTTAGTATTCTGAAACTAAGCCCTTTTTGGTAAAAAAACTTGGCCAAAATTAATCCTAAACAGAAGTGAAATTAATTGCTTTCCCATAGTCTTCTCTAAGGGTGAATTTACACGCAGTATTTTTTAATAGCCATTGAAACGCGACAATCAAGGGCAACCAAGCTTTCTTAGCACAGCCCTTCCACTGAAGCCAGTCAGTAACAGCTCTGTAAGAGGAGGGGCTGCAGAAAGGGGCTCTCGGGGGGGATGCATGGCTATTCTTCCCAAGCCAAACAGAACAAAGCAGCGCTGTCGTTCAGTTGAGCCCAAATGTGAATTTTTGCTCCATGGGTCCACGAACACCTCAGTCCTCCAACATGGTACTCGTGCATTATTTTTGCAAGTCGTACAAATCCCACACGAATTTTAAGGTGTCTCCTCCGAGTACATAGGTTTTAAGCATCAGCTTAAGCTTTTGTGGAATTCAAACCTAAATCAGAGGCAAACAGGTTTTAAGGAGGAGAAAGAGGATCCCCCTATCTAAGCTAGCATCTGGGCAGGAGTGGTAGGTCTAAGTGAACTGAAAAAAAGAAATAAGACCTCTTATTTATTAAAGAGTAAAGGTGTCTCACTTTAAGACATTAAAAATTCCTGACTCTTACTGCTTAATAAACCTTAACAAGTGATTTTGTCCTAAAGAACATCTTTATAAATATGGAAGTCAAATACACCTTTCTAGCCTTATAATGGTTTTCATAGCACATTTCCTAATACTGCAGATGCCATTAATAAAGAAGAAATGACAAGAAAAACTTGCTGCATAACTTCTTTGCTGTTGCCAAGCCACCTCGCACCGCACAAACTCTGAAGGGTTCACTCCAACAGCAGATAAGCTCTGAAACAAACCAACCGCTGTAGGTTTTGCCTGACAATAGAAAAGAAGCGAAAATTGTTTAAAGCTACTGTCAAATATCCAAAGCATGGAGGTGAGTTAACTAGGAGTTACCATCCCTGATTCTGGCCCTCCTCACTCGGCAAGCAAAGGAAATGCACTTTATTTTGCACAGCACCACGCAATTCTGGCATGTTCAGCTTGAAGCCACTTAACATGGGAGGTCCAGATCGCTCTGACAGTGATGCAGCAAGACAAGCCCTGACAAAATTGATGCATCTCAGATGCCAAGAAAAAGCAAAACGCGAAAGCAAGGAAAAATTAAACCCAAGAGCTGGTCAAGACTACACATATCTTATGCAACGCATCTGTCTCGACAAAGCAAGCCAATGATTTCCAAATATCTTGCTCGGGTCCATGCAGTACTTTGCACAAGGCTTTGGAAGCCACTTAGATCTTGCTGGCATACAGAAAGGAGCTAAAAGCATCACCCTTTACGTGCCTCTTGCCCTGCGACACTGCATTGCCTGAATATTCACTAAATATCTCAACTATAGGACCCACAGCAATAGCAGACTATGTCAGTGGTCACAGCAAACAAGACCTACCTGACACCCTCCACTCTCAGGGCACCTGAAACGACCAGCAGTGGTTTTATTTCTTTACCGAGAAAGTTAGAAAGTTGATGTTTTGGCCCTTCCAGTTCCAAGCTAGGCCCAACTCTGGTTATTGTGATCTGTTCATATGCTTCACTTTCAAGAGCTAAGCTGAAAGATGTTTCAGATGGGAACTGAACACTGTCCACTGTAAGATGGTAACCCCATCCATCTGTAAACCGATAAGGTACTCAACATCTAGGAAGAGGAAACAGTCTACCTATGACATCAGCAACAGTATGAGGAAACTGGACAAGAAGCATTCCTCCATGGAGGAAGGGTGTGGGGATGTCTCTGCAGTTATTACCTACATGCCCTTCTCTTTCATGGGTACTGTGATACCAGATCAAAGTGTGAGTGCCACCATGTTCCTGCCTCAAGGATCCCTGCAACTGTCCAGATTCCCTGATGCACAAGCACATGCACACCTTTGATAGCAACCCACCCCACCCATCTCTCCCCACCCAGGACAGGGAGGACCCACAGGAGGGGAGCTGTCCTCTATCCCTGTTCCTCCTCTGCCGCAGGTGACCTCTGCTGAGGACGACCTCCTTAGTCTCTGCTGAGGATCTCCAGAAATAAGCTGAAGGTGAAAACTAGCCTTCAGGCTCCCTGTCACTCCTCTCCACGTCCTGGAGCTCCCTAGCAGCTTGCATAACATTTATTCTATTCAAATTTGATTTTTAAGTGCTTTTTCCTTCCTTGCCCAGTGCTGCCCTCACTCCACAGGCTCTGCAAGCAGCCAGAACATGGTGTCCATTTATTAAAAGAGAATTGCAGCATCTTGCACTCAGTTTTGCAAGACCGCACAGTTAATTTAACTCAGCATGAGGGGAGAACCATTGAGCCCTTCTACAAAAGGATCGCACAAAAATCAAGATCATTTTATCACTTGTTTCTTCATCCAGCTGCTGCTCCAAGAATTCTCACTGAAAAAAACTGAACCTTGTTTCTCAGGGTTGCAAAGTTGTCACAAGTAATTATCTGCCCAGCCCAGACTTGACAACGCGATGATGAAAGAGCTGACAAGGCCCTCTGAGCTAACAGAGCTGGACCTGACCCTCAACTAACCAACTCCTTGGGCATCCTCCAGTCCAGGCAGCCTGTGAAACCTCCTGTTATAAAACTTGCAACCTCATTCAGGAAAAAAAGGCAATCCTGGGTTTACTGGCCTCACACAGCAGAAACAAAAAGAGCTGCAATAACCCCAAAGCCCCCCCCAGCAGCATTTGCTTGCCCTGTGCTCCTTCAAAGCAAGGAACTGCCATTAAAAGAAATAAAGTAAAAGGAAAAGCAGCAGATGGAGCATATTCATAAATTCGTAATATATTCATGTTTTGTGAACAAGTTAAGAAACAATCAGCTTTGTTAGAGAGCGGGTGGAGAAAGGATTCATCTTTGGACTTTCCCCTTCCTTAAACAATCCACAGAAATCTGCCTGCTGAAAGGAAATATGAATGGGAAAAAATCCTGCTCATGAGCCAAGGATTGAGTCGCAAGTGCCTGGGGAGTTCTGTCAGCTAGCCAAACAGGGCGCTCTGGCTTGTTTTCATTCTTCCTGCTGCCCATTACCTGCAATCAAAACATTTTATATCGGTACAGGACAAATATCAGCACACGGGGGGAATGCTGGGGACTGATGGCAGCAAGCAAGCGAGCATACGCTTCTCTCCTCTGGGACAACAAATCGGGGACGTGCCTTGGTATTTCAATCCGTGGAACTCATCTAAGCACCAAAAGTGGGGTGGAAACCTATTTGAGCAAAGTGCCCTTGAGGCAGCGAGGGGACTCCCCAGCATCACCGACCCTCATCTTGAGCTGTTCTCCATCTTTTGCTCAGGTCGTTTTTGGAAGAGCTGTGGCTATGTCAGGTTATCCACCTGCAGCTCAACCCGCGGTCCCCTGGGCTCAGTGCAACCTGCTGAAGCAAGCCCCTCTCTGCAGCAGCAGGTGCTGCCCACAGGTCTGCCCCGGGGCCCCGTGAAGCAGCTTTCACCGAGGGGAGCCCCTGCCAGGGTTGTGAGCCGTCAGCCTTCCTCAGGGACTTGATAAATAAAGGAAAAACAGACGAAAGACGGTAAAAGCAGCTGTTTGGAAATGAACTGTAAAAACATCTGTAGCGCACCACTGACTGCCTCTGGCTGCAGCCGGGGAGGGTTTTAAAGGGCCATGAGATTGCAGCGGAGGACTAGGACTTTGCAGCCACCCTGACAAGGTACATGCTGGCACCAAAGGGTACCCCCCAAAGCAAAACAAATAAAAATAGAGGAAACAGCTGTGCTGCACCACAGAACCCTCGTCTTTCTGCACCATGCAAAAGAAGGAGAGAGGATTAACCTAATTAGATAAGGAATAGTCTTTAGCAACACCCTACTACACCTCCAACAGCTCCTCAACACAGGTGATGCCCTTTTTTATGTGAGTGGCATCGAGGGGAGGTTTAGAGAGGGTGTCGCAATGTTTTAATTTACTGCTGGAAGGCCATCGGCTGCACTACTGGAAGTGGTTAGTTCACACGCAGGCGAACTCCGTCGCTGCCTGCACTTGACTAGCTAACAACATACCAAAGAAACATTAAAATCAATCTATTTGGCTTCAGCGCCTATCATTCCAACACAATTTTATGCATTTGCTTCAGACTTAGCGGGAGGGGGGGTGGAAAGAAAGAAGGTTCAAGGGTCTAAGTAGCTCAATTTATTTTTCAGTAACTAAGTTACCAGAGACTTGTAGGGAGATTGTATTTATTTTCTGAAGGAGGCTCCAAGTTGGCAGAGAGGTCCTTGGAAGTACATATTTCTTCACGTTCTCTTGATCTCAGTGTGTGGAGATTCACTTAACAGCTGTTTTATGTGCAAATGTTTTTTCAGGCATGTCCTCCCCAACCATAAACAGATTTTTAAAGGAAACCCTCTTAAAAGAAGTTAAGAGACAACAAATCTCTGAGCTTCTTCAGACCCAGACCTGGAGGTAAGATATAAGAAAAGCCTGGAGGGTCTTCATACCACAGATCATTTGGGTAGGGGGGTGTAGGGGGTTTTTTTCCCTTTTTTTAATGCATCAAAACTGCAATGGCCCTTCCAACAGAAAAAAACCCACCAAAACAATGGTCTGCCCTCTGCACAGCTGTATTCATTCCTTTTTTTACATATACATGCGTTCACATGCATTCATACGTACAATAGCTTTATGAAGTCTACCACATTTAATCTTAAAATGATAAAAACAATTACATTTTTTGGCAGTGCAGAAAGCAAAAGAAACAGTCACCTTCAAGAGCTGGGATGAAATCATGTAACCATTTGGCTACCACTCAAATTAGGTATATCCACAGGTGTGCATACGTGCACACATACAGGCAGGGACGGGGAATTCTGGAGGGAGTGGATGCCATCACTTCCTACTGCTTTCTGAGGCACAGATTTAATAGAGAACACTTGGGCTTACTGTTTATGAACCCATCTCAGAACTAAGGCCCTAGAAAAACCACTTAAAGCTTCTACATCATACTACTAAATCGTTTACATTAACTTCTTCAGGTTCATTTCAACAAGTGAGGACATGTAGGCTGGGCTTCAAAACAAATATGTAAATTGTGCCTCTAATGATAAACAGTCAAGAATTCCAGCAAGAAATAATACAGGCACCAAAAAGAGCACACACAACCCCAAAACAACTAAAAACCACCTCCCAAAAAAACACAACAGCAGCAACAAACAGAAGAAAAGGGAAAGACAAGCCATACTTTGAAGGAAATGACAGTCAGCGCCAGAAGGCAGCTACCTGAAGAGACAGGACAGCAGGTCCTAGCTCTGAGAGGGGACTCCCACATCCTACGTCCCTTAGTCACAGAGACATTTCAGAGGCTGCGGTCTGCCTTTCTCCGTCTGGGATTCAGTTCTTGGTATCTCCTCATCCCTGACGGCTGCTGTTGTGCTGAGTGGAGTGTCTGTGAGACCAAGCTCCAGGTCAGATCTGCAAAATGATCCAGCTAGTAAGACAGGGAAATGGGTTGAAAACTCAATACTAATATTGATGCTGTGGCTTGGTGGAACAGGGAATCCAACTTTATAACTCCCACTACCTAATGAAAACAATGGGACAAATAACCAAGATATGGTAAAAATTTCCTCTGATGGTTTAAACTTGCTCCGCTCCGCTACCTATTCAACTTTGTACGGGCAGGCACCCCCCACCACGTTGTCCATCAGCCGGGCAACATAGAGCCAACATAAAAGCAGTGAGGTCGCATTGAATCCCATGTCATCTGTTCACAGGTGACCTAGATCACATCTATACCGCAGAGTGATCCGGTCCGAGGCAGGGACCTGGGCCGGGACCACGGATCCACAGCTGAGTCATTGCCTCACATGAATGAGTAGGCAAGACAGTTGACAAAGCACTGATGAAATCTGCTTCCTGTATTTAACAGTGCCATTACCTCTTCTGTCCCGAGCTGTCAGCCAGTAATTAGGATCTTGCAGGTTGTTTCCATTAGGAGATGAAATTGGAGCCAGGTATAGCGCTGGCGGAAAAACGGGATTTCCAGTTGTCAGGAAATTTTCATTTCTTTCAAGTGTGGTTTTGGACTAAATTGGATGTACTTTTTTCTGCAGCTGGGGATGATGGTTAAGATTCTCTAGTTATACCTGAGCAGGGACTGGTGACCCCAAAACTCCCAGCACCTCCTGCCACAGGAGAGGACTGACCCACACGGGTGTGTTTCTTCTGGACTCTGGATTCAGCAGCAGCTCAACAGCCCGAGATATTTCAAGTGTAATAGTCTAGGCTCAGCTACTGGCATTTCCTCCTTGCTCTTGACAAGTTATTTCCTCACGCTAATACACCTGATTTACAGAAGATTTTATCTACATGCAAAGTCCTGCTCCTCTGAATACAGCATAAGGCTCTGATGAGGTCTCCAAAGTGCCTTTCACATCCCTCAAACTGTAAACCAAAGTTGTACCATCTATGTTGTGAATACACAGAAGTAATAAATGGCCCCAACAGAATGCAAGGCATGAGACAAATCATCAGAAGCACCTAAGAGAAGTAAATCCTCCTTTTGGAAACCCACTGACCCACACAGTTGAAAGGAACAACATGCATTTGGCTGCAGACACCTCCCAGGTGAACCAGGGAGGTCGAGGATGATTCGTATCACACTTGCTTTTCCTGGAAGACACTGTGAAAGGTGCCTTTCCAAATTTTAACATACAAAAGAAAAAAAATAACTCCTGAACTAATTCTTTTCATCTGAATTACTCCCCCACAAGCGCTGCAGTTGTCCGTTACTAACCCTCAGGGGTTTCAACCAGCCAAAAGATGCTTTTCCTTTTGCCAGTCTCCACTTGCCACATCCCAAATCTGTTAGTTAGAATAATCCACTCCACTGTTTTCTCCAATTAATTTCCAGGGACTATCAGATGCAAACAGATAGTTCACAGTAGCAGCTCATTGACCAACCTACTGGCTTGTTTAGTGGACACTAAATGTGCAGTTTCTTTTCATTCACATATAGAATAACCCTACTAAAATCTTGCACTATTATGCTTAGCATTAGCAACAGGGACCTTTTTTTAGGCTTCTGGATAGGGATGCTTATCCATCCTATTTTGGTCTAATAGTTTTCCAATACAAACACTTTCTAATTCAGATTTCCCTTTTTATTATCCCATACTCAGCCAAATTTTAACTCCTTCTCCAGCATCTCTGCCAACGTGTTCACTTGTTTGCAGATAACATAACAACGAAGGAGGCAGCAAATACAGTTAAACGAATTTATTTTGCAAGAACAACTATCTGTGAAACTTTTTTCTCTCTTTTACCCAATTTCATGTCCTTCTATTTAACTGTTGTCACCATAACTGGAATGCACTCCTACTAGTAACAGCTAGCATCAACACGATTCACATTTTCCAAGATAGATAATCAAGAATCCAGGTCCCAGTAATGCAAGCATTAGCATTTGTCTCTCATGTAGGTAGATTCCCAATTGCCCACACGAGCAAAAAAAACCCCACAAGAAAACTCCCCACAAAACGAGTAAATTCTTGCAGGATCCAAAAAACACACAAAAAAGAGCAGCATCGCCCCCAAACCAGAACACACAGGGTGTGGACTGGGGCCAGTCAAAACAGCCCCATCACAGGACCACTGCTCAGCAAAGGTGGGAGGATCACACAAGCGCAGCTGGGGGCTCAGCTCTCCCACCTGCTGTTCCATATCCATGGGTCAGTGATGTCCATGGGTACCACTACAGCTTGCGCTGGCACTTGCTTTCTGAGTCAACTCAGGACCTTGCAAGTCAGTTGTAAGATCTCCCTCCAGCCTCGAACCAGAACTTGGCATATCCCCCCTCCTCCCCACCCCCACCCCACCCCAACTAGGAGTGGATATTTTTATTCAAAACACAACACAACCCTGAAACAGCTGTTTGCACTTTTTTTTTTCCCCCTAATTGTAGGTATGTCCAAACCAAACATTCTGGCCTCAAAAGGTTACAACTTGTGTGTGTCCTCATAACACAAAGCCCATATTAATAGTGGGTTTATTTTTTTTTAATAGGTCTGTAGTCTACCACTTGAGTATACGCTCAAGGACCTTTAATGAACAGGGTCTAGAACTGAAATATTGTTTCCTGGTTCTTACGTGTTTCTCAGCAGTGTGACACACCTGGCCTCATGTAAAGTCTGTCCAGCTGACCTACAGGAAGGGGTTTCTTGCAGCTGCAGTGCAGATGATGCCCTCGTCCCATCAATATTGCACTTAAACTCATTCTCAAATCAAGGAGTTATACCATGAGTCTTCTAATACACTTATATTTGTTTTCACATATTCAAAACCCTTGAGTCAGCCACTAAAGTAAAGCCAGCTCCTTTCAGTAATAAATTACACATATTCACTGGTATCTTTTCTAGGCTTCTACAGGAAAACTCAGAAGAAAAAACAAAACCCCAAAGCAAAGAACAAAATTACTAAACATCTTGATCTTTCAGCCAAGTCAACAACCTGAGGAGCTTCAGTTCTGTTGCTCATTTCTGCTCTGGTAATAAGCACACAAGAGGCTGGCAATCCCACTCCCTGTGTTTTTCACATGGGAAAATGCTAACGGGGGAGAAAAGTCAGAAGAAGAGCCATGGCTGTGTGTCCGTGGCGGTTCACTTAGAAGCTCCTGGTCCTGACGGCAGGCTGCTCTAAGGCAATGCCTGAGCAAAGCCCCCCAAGAAAGAAGACCAGCAACAGATGAGCAAAGGGATGATTTCTGATCAAGTCTCCCAACGCTGCTCTACGACAAGCTCAAAAGCTGAAGGATCTGTCCCTGCTTCAAGTGCTCAATCAAAAACACGTAGTCACCAAAGGTTTCCTTGGGACTGAGGCTGATCCTTCGGTCTACAACACCGCACCACACCAGTCAGGCTTGATTGACTCACATGCCTCTGCTGAACCAACAGCCACCTCTCAGGCCTATTTGGTCCTGCTAATCTGTGAAGTGCTCTGGAGAGAAGGGCACATACAAATGGTTTATCTCTTTCATTAGGCAGAGAAATGGTGCACCTTACAAACAGGTAAGACACAAGAGCTAAATCCTTTCCTTAGCTGCATGATGAACTTGCTCAGGAGCTCATCCAGGACACAAGCAAATGTCCTTTCAGGTGTAATCTCAGAGCCTACACCGGGCTGAAAACCATAATTCTTACCTACTCTTCTTCGACTCTGAAAAGTATGGAGTCTAGTCAGGAAGCCAAGGCATAATAGCATTTCCCCACAGGTTTCTACCATCACAGTGCTGATGAGTTACAAACTGTTGAGCACTAACCAAAGTCAGACACAGGAGATCATAGAAACAGACAAGACCAGAGAACCAGGCAAGCCCAGCTTTCTGTCTCCAAGGCAGCCAGTAAGAAATGTTTTAGGTTGAACACAAAATGAGAGACAACACAGAAGGATCTGTACTCTGGCACACAGTCTTCCAGCCATCAGAAGCTTAGCAGCTTCCAGGGAAATGAAGATCATCACATTTATCAGTTACCAACAGATGTATTATCTCCATCCTTTTACAAACCATTCATACCTCTGGCCTCCACATCCTCTGGCAACGACTTCCATAATGTAACACTGCTGAACTACAAAGAGTGTCTTTCGGGGGGTGGGGGGAAGAAATTGCACTTATCTGACAAACTGAACACGGACTGCAAATAAGATACAGGCGGCCCAGCAGATAGACTGTAAGCCAAGCAAAAATTGGTGTAACAATGAATGCCTAAGAACAAAATTAATGACAAAAACACATGTTCCAAGATAAAATCTGAGAAAGACAGCAAAGGAATTTTTGAAGTACTGTGCAAGAAGAAGTTATGAAAAGGCAAGATCAACACTGTGAAAGAAATATTTACACATGGCTCTATGAAAAGAGCTGATTTTTCAATTATTTTTAATGTGAAGCAGAAAATTGCTCCGAAGTGTAACGACCTGGTTATTTCCTATGCACTCCACAAAGCAAACTTTCAAAAGATGATACTTTTTCCCCCTGGTGTTTTTCAGGGTGCACAAGATGAACGTTTTCTGCATAGTTTGCCTGGACTAAACAGTTTAATCTATGCCCACTCCTTATCTTTTGGCTGGTTCACTCATCATAATCCTACTCCTGCAAAAAAAAGAGCACAACTGTTATGCAGAGATCCACTGACAAAAAATTGATTTAAAAGACCAGCTAGGTAGCTCCAATTGATAAACTGAGCAAGGAAAAACCTCCAAAATTTAATAAATGAAAAATGAAAATTTCCATATGTAAAATAGTCTCTCCAACAAAAAAAAATTGCTGGGGGCTCTTAAAAAAATGAAAGAAACTTTTACAAATATCCACCACACATGCCAGTAAAAGGATGAAAAAAAAATCTCTCTCAATGGAAAAGACACTCTATTTTTTTCATTTAGTTCCCCTTCCCTTTTTCATTTCCATTTCAATAGAAAAATGAATAATGTCCTTAAAAATCCCAAACCATTACACTTGGGCTTTTTTGTTAAAAAAAGCTAGAATGCTATTTAAAACAAAAAAAAATTATCAACAATAATGCTAAAATTCAGCAGTGCAACTCACAACAAGTAATACTACAAAAACACCAAAATAAGTATTTACCAGAACTAATCAGAAAGGCACTTTTCACCTCAGTGTGAGAAGTATGAAGGTTACTTTCAAGCCCAATTGCATCTTCTCACTGCTGGAAGCTACTGCCAACTCAGACCCTAAGATCACTACAAGTTGGTGACTCACAGCACTTGCAAGAGAAGAAGGGGCAGGGATAGCTCTCCCCCTCCACCAGATATGCTCCAGAAGGGTTTAACACTTAACCTTGCACTGGAGAAGGACCTGGGAGTCCTGGTGGACCGCAAGCTCTGCATGAGCCAGCAGTGTGCCCTCATGGCCAAGACCACCAATGATATACTGAGGGGCATTAAGAAGATCATGGCAAGCAGGTTGAGGGAGGTTATCCTCCCTGTTTGCGTTGGTGAGGTCACATCTGGAATACTGAATCCAGTTCTGGGCCCCCCAGTTCAAGACAGACAGCGAACTACTGGAGAGAGTCCAGTGGAGGGTTACAAAGACAATGATGGGACTGGAGTATCGTTTGTATGACGAAAGGCTGAGAGAGCTGGGGCTGTTCAGCCTGGAGAAGTGTGAAAGATGTGACAAACTCTTATAAACACCTACATGGTGGATGTTTAGAGGCTGGGGTCAGACTCTTCTCAATGGTGCCCAGTGACAGGGCAAGGGGCAATGGGCACAAACTGGAACACAGTGAGTTCCATCTGAACATGAGAAGAAAATATCTACTCTGAGGGTAACAGAGTACACTGCTTGTGGGTAGTTCAGCATCTTGCAGCTCGAACACTCCTTCAATTCACCATCCCTTCCACAAAAAGTGTTTTATTTCTGCAGTGCAGACCCACCTACCACCAGAAGCACAGCAGTGGCCTTGAAACTCAGCCTGCTCACACAACACGCTGGTAAGCCACATCACTCACTCCTGTGCTCCCTTACTCACACCCCCAGGGATCCATGCACAAGCGTTCTTGCCTCCCTCTCACAGACTCACCCATTTTGCCAGTCCCACGTGTCTCTTCCCACCATCCTTGACCAACACAGGCATCTGTTAGCAGCCTCTGGTTACTTTTTCCACCCCAGCCTGCCTTAGCACTGGTCTCTTCTCACCATCACCATCCAGGGGGCCTGATTTACCATCTGAGTTCCCCACTGCCACGTATTTCAGAGGAGCCCCTGAGCATCCACACTGCCCCAGCACACACTGTCTCTCACCCATGAGGGCCAGCAGTTCATAAGTGCAAACCTCAGGGTGTACGATGCATGCCTCGAAGGCACATCGTGAATTCTGGCTGGACTGCGGTGGAGGTGGCTTTTTTCTTCAGAGTGAAGAACAAGAAGCCCCAGAAACAATGCCCTGAGAATGAAACCTCAGCGTTTACATAATCAGCAAACTGAAGGCTTAAATGGTAAAACCTGAGACAGTAAGGGTGCAACGTGGCACACAGCCTCCCACGCTCGTCCACAAAAATGTGACCATCTCAGAAGTACTTGATCAAATTACGAGCTGTTGCATAGCTGAACAGACAACGTTCCTCTACCAGGAACATGGACCCTCTGCAATTGCTGCAGAGAGCCCACAGCAAAGAAACTCAGAGCCGAGACAAACACCAGCTTTACTATAAGAAATGGGAACACATTTTGCTTTTTGAGCTCCTCGGGCAACTTTTGTCCATTGTTCACCCACCTAGTCTCAGTGACTGCACAGTGCAGACATCAAAATTCACAGAAGGAAAGCCAGAAAGTCCATCTAGCAGACATGGGAATAACGTGCTTCTCACCTACGAGGAGCCTGTAAGCTGCTCTGCAGATCCTACCACCAAATGCAATGCCATCCCTACAACCCCTGAAGATGCCCACAGCAAAGAGTGTGAGCAGGAAATGGCAGGTCACCTTTATCTCTGTGACTCAGGCGCATCACAAAGCCCCCCATGAACTCATGCCATTCCCCTTTTTATCCACATTGGGGTTTTGCACTAAAATACAGATTTGTCTGCTCTCCTCCTGGTCAGCTAACCAACCTAAGTCCTTACACCCACGCTACCTAAAAAGCAGGGTGATCCTATATTTTTTACTGAGACCAACCATCCATCATTTCACAACAGACTTGATCCCTCTGCTCTTCACGGTGCAACAAGCTCAAAACAGCCCTTAACCGTCCACGATCAAATGTCCAAGTTCCAAATGCAGATATCACCAATGTTTCATTGTGTTTCAGTTTCTCCAACCTAAAAATTATTTCCAACCTTCCCAGAGACACAGAAACCAGACTAGGTAGACAAGATTACTCTGTGTCTTACACAAGTAAATTTTGTCCAATTCCTACTTTCCTTTAGAGAGAAAAAAAAAAAAACCCCAACCAAACATTTAGACCTCCAAATCTGATATGAAATACTATAAAATGTATGTTCCCACATAACTGATGCATAACACACTGCATTTCAAATAATTTGTTTAATGTGGGATAGCCACGTATTTATCTGTTAATCTCTCTGCATTTTGTTACTCTGTCCTCCACCCCTTTTGTTACGCCTATCATCCCGTCATGTCCTCTTAGCTGTCAAGAGCAGAGCTGCCTTCTCCATTATGTATTGGTGCAACGCCCAGCACAGACTTCTCATTACAAACTCCAAGCCCCGCTATAAAAGAAATAGCAATTAAACCCATGAATAAATAGACAAATTTCCAAAGAGAATGTACAATTTACATAATGACACAAATTCACAAAAATGTTGAGTTTGTGTCGGTCAGCTATGCAAACGCCAACTCCCTTGAGAACCTCCATATTTTACAGGGCTTTTTACGGTACGCTGGGACAGACATGAGAAGATGACAGCTTAAAGCCAGCTCTTAATCAAATGCAGACTTACCTATGGAGTACAGACCAAGGATTAGCAAGTTACATTAGAAAACAGCTGGGGAACTAAAACAATTCATGGTGCTAACTAAACCTCAGCTCACCTGAAATGAAAATAAAACCCTTGAAGAAAAGACTCTTCAGTTAGCCATCATTTTTTATTACCGGTATGTGGGACACTCCCTGCTACAAATTCCTGCTTCTCTGGGTGGAGACTGATCGCTTCTGAGCCATTTCTTCAGAATCTGAACCACCCACATCTACCAGGAAAATTTATTGTGATGAATAGACCTATTAATACCAGCTTCACTCCACCCTATACTGCTTCAGAGTATGGAAACTCAATGGATGTATCTGGTTTTGGTTAATATGCCATGACTCTCAAGTTTTACAATGGGAAGGCGGAGGAAACACATTATGCATTTTATTGTAGTATTTTGGCACATTCTCCGTAAAGTGGAAAATTCAACCTATCAGGGATCTAATTTGTAGTCTTTGCTTACCAAACCTTACACCCTTCTTTGCCCTTTTTTCACAAAAGTTAATTGTTCTTTCATTCCTTCCCTCCTCACCTGGAGGAGCCAAGAGCAAGCCTTAGGTCCTCCCAAGCTCAGGTAGAAGCCATGCCCAAAAGGACAAGGAGGGGACAATACCACACAAGGCTTTGTATGGCAGAATCTTTCAGGAGCAGTTTTGAAAGTGGCACAGACTTGCTCTTGCCTCGCCTTTAAGAGGCCTGGCCACAGCTAACACCTACCAGCTTGAGAAATTAAATGCTGATTTAAAAATCAAGGATATCGCAACCGGAGGAAAACCCTCTGCAGGTGTCTGTCAGAGGAGGACACCCACACAAAGCCGATGGCTTAGACTGCTCTGAGCTATCCCACAACTACAGATCTCAAATTATGGAGCAAAGAAAATGAGACAGGACAACCATGGTTAAAACAGAGCCAAGTCTGGGCAGCAGTAGGGAAGATGACACTGAACTACTTTGGTTTACAAGGAAAATGGCAGGCCCACTAAACCTAAGAGGAGAGAAAGAAAATGCAACAGGCTTTCAAACCACATACACCTTGTCTAAACTCCTACTACTTAGCAAAAAACTCAGTGAATTTCCTCCTTCGTGGGTCAGTTGAGGCTGACAGGAGTTCAACACAACTTCCAGCACTTCATCAACATGGCTTCTGGATGGGAATGCTCAAAGTACAAGACCTCAGGTGGGCTCTGTATGGAAATCCTCTCATCAAAGTTATTTGACTGCCTCCACGCTGCTAGGAAATTAAAAAATAATTTTAAATAATTTTCCTTTTCTGTATTTCCTGGCACCACAGGAAATGCTCGAAGGTCACCTCCTCAAGGGACTTCTTGGTACATTCCAGAACAGCTCCATTTTTCACCCACTGGCATGACTTGGTCCCACCTCTCCTCCCAAATCCTTAACTGAAGCAAATCCTTAACTGCTTTAGCAACTCTTGCTCCTCCAGGTAGGAAACAACAAACACCAAGCATGGGGAAGGGCAGCAGTGCTCCATCCTACATTTCCAGAGATGCAGAGACTGGACAGGACCCCAGAGAGGGGAGAAGCATCATTGCAATGACTCCACTTTCTCTAGCTCATCTGATAGCACCATTAGCACAACTGGCTCCCAGCCACCAAAGTGGAAAAAAGAGCAACTGGACACTCATGAGGAACGATTAAATAAAAAATGAATGTCTGCATAAACACGACAAAACATCTGGTGGGACCACTGCGGCCCAGCCACACATACTGATGGCACAACCGAGAGCTCCGCTGCTGCTGAGGCAGGGAGAGGCCTCAAGTTCAGCCTGCTTCCAATGCAGACCCTGTAAACAATTTTGGGCCACCACTTGGCAGAGCTCTTCAATTTATTTTAGACCATCAGGACTCGCCAGAAGGAACTATTGGGAGGCCCATAAAAATTGAGTTTCCTCTCCTAGTGTCAACTGATAAAGTAGTCTGTGCTTCCTGACCTCAGTCATTGTACAGCGCTACTGCCCGCTGTTACAGAAAGTCGCTGTGTGACAACAAGCAAGCTGACACCTAATTGTTAAATTCAACCAAGTGTTTTAATTAAGGAAAGAGTGTCTTTAAAATAAACTCTTAGAAAGCTTTGGCCCAGGTTCAGGAAAGCACTTAAGTACAAGCCTTAGGCTGTCCCTATTCAGGAAAGCACATGCTTAAGTGCTTTCCTGAATGCAGATATATTCCTGTCCTGGGGCCTTAGAAGTGCACTAAATAATAAAATTTATTGCAATTTGACTTCACTGTTTTCTTGAAATATTTATTTAGCTGCTTCTTTCTTAAGAATAGAATCACTTAAATGCTGTATCTATTTAACAACCCTTACTGCTCACTCTGATTGCATTCCAAGAGACAAACAATCTGTTAATGCTATTTCAGTGGTTTTTTTCCCCCATTATCTTCAAACTGAAACATTTTCTTGAAAAATATCCCAATTGCACTGACAGAGGGTACCTACTGGCCACATACTACCTGAAATCATTTTGCACGGACATGGAGATCTTCTGAGCTCATTCTCCATCACAGAACTAGTAAGAACGTAATTTCAAACTTTACCTAACCCAAAACTCGTGTCTGGGACATTCAGTGAACAGTAATGTTCAGTCACTGCTTCTCCAAATATTAATGCACAATTTATTATACCAATATAGATGTCATGAGTCAGACCAAAAAAGCCGTATTTAAAGTAAAGCAGATCCTTCCCCCACAGCCAATACCCAGTCCCTGCGTTTTACATCTCTCACAAGCAATCTCCAACATCTTCTCCTTAAAAGTATTACTACATTTTCCTAAGAGAAAGATGACACTGTTGAGCAGGAGGGGAAGAGAACATCAGCACAGATTATAGCACAGGCACATCCACATTGAAAACCGAGAGAGAAGCTGGGGTATGCTTTGTCCTATGTAACCATTGCTCCTGCAGCTCCTGAAACAGGAAGTTGGAACTTGGGAAATGAGGCCAGAGATGGCAAATTTTTTGGTACCACTAGCCTGCAACGAAGTGGGAGGTGATGATAATTTTTCCACTGTTCACTGACACACAGTTATACCGTATCAGCCCCATGTCTCACAACTTGTACCAACAGCCTGAATCTTTTTTATTTTCTGATATACCCTGAAGCATCAGAGATGGACCCCCAGCTATAGAAAGAGCCTCGGTGCCTCTTGTGGGGCTGGACACTGCTGGGACCCAACTTCCACTACTGACAATCTCTCACATGCAAAGGTAATACCTCCCAAGGTTAAGGCCAACAAGCAAATTTTCCTCAAATCAAAGTAACGGGAAGAGTTTCCTTGTTATTTTCTCTTCCCTCTGTACCACTGAAGACAGTCCACATCCCACCTGGGAATATAACTTAACAGTGCTGCACTGCTGTGGGTGATGATATTTCTTCTTTGCACTTAATTTTTTTTTTTCCAGGATGGCTAACAGGAGCCCTGTGACCTATGAGACATAGGAAGGCTGGGAAAGATTTCTGTGGAGCTTACTGGACAAAATGCCTACAGGGTCACTGTCTGCAATGGCCCTAAGGGTCCTTGCTACTCCTCCCAGCATCATTTTACCTCTCTTGCTCAGATTTGGGCTTTTTGTGTCCACCACCACTGCTAATGACAGCGCCAAGGGTTGTACCTCAGCGTACAACCTCCGCACTCTGAATACACACAGAAATGATAAAGCAATGGAAAAACACGACACTTAAGTGCATTCACATCATCTGCACAGTATCCCCTCCAAGAAAAAAAAAAGTTTTCAAAGGCTGGAAAAAGATCTGCCAGATCAACTGTCCTCTGGCTATACAGAGAAGCAGATGAAAATACAGACGTCCCAACTGTGACCAGCAGGTACATAATTAAGGGAACACCGCACGACAACACACGCTTGATTTATTCAGGTGGCGAGGTTAAGAAAATAAGCTCAGGGATCGAACACAGCACAAGCAGAACCACGTCAAAAATGAAGAAAAAGCCAGTCAAGATGAATCACACATCTCAGTCAAATATAGGAAAGTCTGCTTGCTTTAAACTCAATTGTAATTGGTTTCCCCTCACCTTCCAAAAATGTATTGGAAAAGGAAAACCGCATTTATGGCGCAAGCTAAACCACAACCACTTTATTCATCTGTTGGTTCAGTTTTTCCTTAAGGCTTGCATTTAAAGACAAACCCAAGCTGTGTACGCTCAGCAGCCTTCTAACACGCACCATGTTTAATGACAAAGAATAAAGAACATTACAGTTGGGTTTCCTAGAAAAGGACATCACAAAAAAGTACAGAAGAGCATAATTTCTGCTGACTCCCCTCCTGGGCACCATTGGGCAGAGTTGGCTCACCCCTTACTCCAGCAGCCACCCAGGGATGCTATGGGGATCTCATACACAAGAAGGATCTTTTAGTACAGAGAGTGTGCCTGTTTTCTCAGCACTGTCAGTTGGCCTTATAAAGATGGCAAACCCCTTGCCTCTGCAAGCCTTGCCTCTTCCACACAGCTCCACTCTCACAGCAACGAGGTCCCATTTGCTAGTGTTTACACAGGCCTGAATCACGCAAACTAGGGAAGATGGAATAAGAAGTAAAATAATCAAAAGCTGCATCAGCAACAGCTGTGGTTTCATCCAGCTGAAAACATTATTTTTAGAAGACTAGAATCTCTTATGCACCGTCCTTCACATTTGCTTGCCTGCAGAGGCAAGAGACAGGACCTATGAGTACCCTTCGCACAGGTCTGGTTCATTTCTCCCACCCCCAGGGCCTCCCCTCTCCTCTTTGCCCAATAGGTCAGGCATGTGTAGCCAGCCCAAGCCAGCAGCTGGACATGACCTACCCACAACCAACTGCAGCATATGCTCTGACACGGGCAGCATCTTCCAAATTTTGCTGGCGATTGTATCCAACATTTTAAGTCAGGGTTGCAGGGTTTTTTTCATTTGTTTGTTTTTTCAGGGGTTTCCCCTGTTGAGCTTCACATTAACTTCAGCCTCTGATAACTAAGGCAGCTTTCACAAACCATCTGCCTCAAAAAGCTCTCTGGTATTTTTTTTTTCTCTTCGAGTACAGCTTGGGTTTATTCAACCAGAAAGAGCAGAAGTAGCAATGTGTACCCTTCATACCACACATAGCGACAGGCAAATACTCTGCAACCCAGCCAAAAATCACTTGAATTGCTGGATAATTGACTGAAAGCCTTGACCTGAAATCTGGGATGGCAGATCGCATGTGATCCTGTTGAGCGTTCCTCTCCCCCTTGCTTCTTTGCATCCCAGTTAGCCTGAATGCACCCTCATGCTCCAGGGAGCCCTGTCTGCAGCAGAGAACAAGGCAAAACCAACGGACAACTCAGCTACAGCAGCTCTGACACTGAACATGTAGCAGGTAGCGATGGGACAGTGATAAGGTGAATCCCACCAGGAGACGGTGGTAAAGCACCAGCATGGTTGGGTGGGTTTTTGGATTTGGAAACAAGATCTTGCCTGCACAAGACTGTGACTTGACTCTTCCCCCTCTTTATCTTTGGCAACTGCTCCTGACCTCAGGTAACTTCCTGCAGGAAGAAGGGTTGTAGTGGGACAAGAAAACGTGACATGGAGACAAGCCATGAACCCCAGGAAGGAGAGCAAGCATCTCCTTCCAGGCTGTTACAGCCTGGGCTTGGTAAACAACCCCTAATCTCAGGTTTGGTTTTGTTTGTACTTCCAGGTTTTGCTGTCCTTACTCCTCAAATAGCATCAGTGAAACCTAAGCGACCCTGCAGACACTACAGCCTTTTCTCTAAGCAACTGCTGCCTCTGGCATGAGACTGTTTTGTCAGCAGGAGAAACACACTATTTGATATCAAAACCTTTAAGATTTTTTTAATACCCTTTCATATTCTTCTGTAGCTAGTAGAATTTTAGTTTTAAATTACCAAGCTTTTCTAAAATGTTAATTTAATCATGATGCATCTCTTTCATTAATTGCTGAGAGGACTTGTAGTACAAATCCCAAGTTTTCTTCAAACTGGTACAGTCCAAAGCCAAGAATACATATGTTGCTCGCTGGAAAATAAAGTGCCCTTGATTCCTAACTTTATTTTGGACAGTCCACTCCAAGTTATTAGAAGCCAAATTCAGTAGTGAGAAAATATATATAGCTTCAGCTGTTTTGTGTGGGTTTAAAGTAGTATTTGCTTTATGAGTAAGAGATTCAATAATGCATATATTTACATAAAAATAGTTTTGACATTTAAGTTAACTTCTTGCCAAGCTGGTGCAAAAATGGAAATGTGAAAAGCATAAGCACAGAAATAAGCCCCTACACTGCAAGACTGCTATTTACAGGTAATTTTATTTTTTTCTTGGCAATAAGACCCAAACAGTATGTTTTATAGCAGTAGACCTAGCCTCTCCAAGTCAATTTAGTGTTTATGGAAAGTGCCCGACTGACAGTTTGAGAATTAAACTATCCATACCAGTATATAGTTGAGCAGGGGTAGCTGCAAAGTGAGTTTCCAAAACCTGGGCCACTGATGGGCCCCGTTTGTGTTCCTCAGACACGACAAAATTCATGATAGCACCAGTCCAGTATGCAGCAATATGAATGTCCATTTGCCAAGCCCCAAGAGGCTTCTGAAGAAGGTGGCACCACCACACGCGTGGAGTGCCCCAAATCACTATCAAACATCCAGAACTTTCAAACTAGAGCTGTTCAAAACAAAAAGACTATCTCATAGAAGATTTTAATATTACAAAGCAGATGTAGATCCGCAGGAAGAGATAACCTGCCAATTTTGGGGCTTCTAGGAAGCATGTTGAGGCCCCTGGGACAGGTTGGCTGGCGGAGAGCCAGTAGCCCAGAGAGACATGCCTTGCAAACTACAGAGCCCAAGGCAAACCCCAGAGAAGCCAGAACTTCTGTCTCAGCTTCACAGCCTCCCAGAAACACATGTGCAACCCAGCTGGCCAAGGACCAGGCAAATCACCTGTCAAAAGGCCACAGCTTTGTCAAAAGTAAACCCTTCTGTGGAGCACGTAGACCTTGTTAACTCAGCCATCATCAAGACATAATGTACATACACAAGTGTGTTGCACTGAAGGATTACCTAACAGCTCCTTCAATGATGGATCATACTTGGTGATGTATATTCCATTTTATCCACTCTCTACTCCTTTCCACTTGAACTACCTCGCTCCTTTAGCCTTCTCTTTTGTTGAGCCAAGGAGGGAAAAAAAGAAATCTCCTTAGTGTTCTTTAATGTTAGGTTAAGGGATGTACAATATGACACCAGGCTCATTACTTAACTGCACTGTGGGAAGCTGTAGGAGCCCTAATCTGCTAGGTCTCGGGTTGACCATGCAGCAGTGGCTGAATAATTGATGCCATGGACAGAAGTGGTTGGAAGCTGGGTTTTCTACTGCAGTAACCAAGAGCGTTCTCTACATCTTTTTTCCCCCAGAGCAATTAGTCAGCTCAGGAATGTCAAATATATAATAACTGGGCCACAAGACAAATTACAGTGTAAGTGCTGCTGCTTTGCCAATGACCTAGTGAGCTTGGTCCTGAGCTTTCTCATGTTTGAAGCCTCATGTCCCATGTTCAGTACTGCTGTATTTCTAGAGACATTTTATTAATAAAGACAAAACTACAGGCAAACCTACCTGCATATATTCTTCATATATTTAAAGAAAATAACAACAAAGCCTGGATGACCAAGCCAGTGACATAATGATACGAAAAAGAGAAAATATGTATATATACATTCACTAACCCTTTAGTCATAGATTGAGACCCTTTTTGCAAAAGTTCGTAACAACTGGCTCACCAATACTTTAATACTCTGTCTCAGCTGAACAGCCTGGCAATTAAAAAGCCATTTTTACATTCTAGTTACCTTACGGCATCATAAATAGACAAAAACACATAAACAGAAACAATTAATCAGAGCTGAGGATAGTTTTGATCCTTACTGCAGCCTCATATGTTACATATTTTTTCTGCCGTGATCTCACTAGCAATGCATCACTGTTTTTAACCACTCTGAGTACTGATTCTACACTCAGCAGCTGTGTTTGTTTACAGGGCTAGAAATTTGCACAGGACAAGTGGACTCCATCCAACTGAAATTTTTTTTGGCATTTTCCACTACACTTCACAATATATTGGTCCTCATAGTCCAATTATGTATTTGCCACTGACGCTGGCCAAGGAGAGTGCATAAGCAAAGACGATGCACGTTAATAGTGCACGGGGATGCTTTTTACTGCTCCAAACACAGGCTCCCTAATTAATAAGCATGGTTCAGACACTTGTAGCCAGGGAAGTCCACTATTATATTGTCCATACTTTTTTCACAAGGAACATAAAGAATGTCACCATAATCTATCTCCTGCACTTCACACTCTGCCAGGTCACTAACAGCGATGAAATGTAATGACATTTTAGACTGCAAGGGACCTGCCAGTGCCCTTCACACTTTTAACTAAGCTCTCAAAGCCAATTCCAAAAGACTGTAAACCAAACTAAGATAAGTGAGCCCTGAAGTTGTTTCCCATTTCTATATCCATGTACCCTTCCACAGTTATTTTTAAAAAAAAAGGGGGGGGAGGGGGGCAGCGCTACTCCCCTATGTACTTCTCATCCCCTTAACCGTTTCCTTAGCAGAGAGTTGGGGGATGCTTTGTTTTTCCCCTATCCCGTAAGCAATTAAAGAGGAGTTACTGATTTTACCAGGGCATGGCAGCAAACACTCCTGCCCTAGTTCTCACACACCTGAAGGTAAATATAATTTTAAATGTTTGTGCTAATTATTCAGAAAATTTTTGTAAGTGACCCCTATTTGTGCTAGAAGTCGCACAACAGATAAACACAGCATGCATTAAGCTGTTGTTTAGAGACCATTCGTGTCTTCCACACGGCTAAAAATACTCCAGTTCCATCTTCTAAACTCTATTATACCAAAACTTCCAGACAGTCTCCTGGGCAGCTCCTGAATCCCGGTATTCTACCAATTTCCCCATGCAAACATCCACAACTATCCGTTAATTCACCAATGAACCCTGATCATGAACCTCTTTGGGCAGAACAAGGTTAAAAGCACTATGCCACTTCTTGAAATACATGTTTTCTCTGGGGACCAGAAAATGCCCACTTCCAGAAACATTTCTAGGGCACTGTGTTTCTGAGAGACTGCTTCTTGCTATTTTTAAACTTTGCTCGATGCAACAAAGTCTGTATTTCTCCAATAACTTCAAATAATAGCGACAGCGATGTTCTGACATCGTGTAGATGCATGAAGAGCCCTGTCAAAGTAATGTATTGCACTTTGCCATGTAATTATGTTATGTTGGAGCACAGCGTTGGAAAACTTAGTATAATCATTAGCTGAGCGCTGAATGTTTTGATTGTCAGACAGGTTGTATATGATGCAAATATATGACTCAGAAATGATTTCACATAAACATTTTGGTAACAGTAATCTGACTCATAACCTCCAACATAGAAAATAACAAGCTGCACAAAACATCTGCACGCTCCCAGCAACCCCAGCTTGTAACAACCTTCACGAGTCTAACAGCACAGAGAAAACGAAGGGTCCCTTCCCACAGGACCCAAAAAACGAGAGATGCTGAAAATCTACCTCCCCAAAGAGAGTCACATCAGGACCAAAAAAGGCTGCAGTACCCTGTCAGAGAGCCATCATAGTTTATGCCCCCTCAGTAGCCCGCCCAGTGGGCATTGCTTGGTTTAGGTCCACATTTAACAGGGATAAGCTGAGAGGAAGGGTTTGTTGTTATTCCACCCCAAAGCTTTGCCATGTCAAGTATGACACAATACACAATTCATCTTCTATTTATTTTCTCATGCATTAGGAGGTGGACAGCTTCTTTCACGGCCCCCTTCTGAAGACAAATGTGCAGTCTTGAGTGACAAGGAGGATTTACCGTCTGTTATTTCAGAGGAGGTTTGCCATGTTTATTCTGGAAAGTGCCATGAATTAATGAACTATCTCTTCAAGCCTCACTGAGCCTGAGCTGCCAACTTTCTGCCTGCCAGAAGCAACAGGCTGTTTTGGGACCCCATAAACCGAGACTAGCGATAGCAAAAGTATCAGGCAGACCCAGTCCCAATAGCTCCTGAAACATAAAGGCAGCATTATACTGACTTCAGTCCTTCCATTGTATTTTTATTCAGAGTTTCTCAACAAAACTATCAGTTAACTTCACTCAGCAGAACATGTGCTATTAGCTTCCCTGCGGCATGGACATTACTATTACTGTGGAGGTTACCAGAAGTCAACCCAACCTTTATTAGGCTCTCCAACAGCCTCAAGTTAAAAATTGTTCTGGCCTACAAACACTTTTATTATTCAGCTCCTCATGGACGCCAGCTTACACCCGTGTACAAGAGTTGCATCAACACATGGGTATAACCAACGCTTGCCCACACACTCATGCTACCACCCACCATACCCAGGTGTCTCCTACACCACTCCACTGCTGTCTCGTAAAATCCATCACTTAGGGCAAAGAGCAGATACAATATACAAATAAAAGTCTGGTGAACAATCATGTTCAGGTAGCACCCAGGGAGATGGGAGGTGTTACACGTGTTGAGCTGTCTGCAAGTACATCTGAGGAGCTGTGTCCCTAACAGAGCGTGGTTGCAGCAGGCAGGGGTCATTCAACACCACTAAGCAAGGTTCACAAGCAAGGAGGACTAAAGAACTTGCGGTCTCCAGCTGACTGATGCTGCAGCCTGAAGAAGGATGGGCTTCATGGAGTAAGACCCTACTGTTCCAACAAATCCACAACCCACTTGGGGATCGGCTGGGACAGTAATACAGCACATGGTTTCACGGTTGAGTGACAGGAGTGGAAACCAGGGACCTTGTCACAGACCCCATCCAGTCATGCTCTGAGAGGCTCAGCTTAGCCATTTGGAAAATTAGCATAGTAGCAATTTACGTTTGTGGGGGCTCACTGTGAGAGACACCAATGCTTACCAAATGTTTTGAGTTCCTGGATAAGATACAGAGCACTATCCTTGTGCTGTCTAGTAAGTATCAAGCATTACACATCCTGCAGAATGGAATATTTTTGGACACAATGGCTGTTGCAATCATTGAAGTGCAAAAGCTATCACATGCAAGAGAAGACACAGACATCTCCAAGTGAAAAATCTCACTTGCAGTGCGCTAAACAATGGTATTTTCTCCCTGACTATCTTCCACAGCATCGTAACTTGGAACTTCCTTAAATATAACTTTTTTTAACATCTCCCTTTTTTTTTTTTTTTCGTTCCCTTCCCCCTCTGTCATTTTTTCTTTGTGGGTAGAAATAAAAAAAAATTTTAAAAAATCTGAAAGGCGAAGCCAAGAGATTCACAATCACCAAAGCCTGCAGAACATACAGTGAATTTTGGCAGGACATGCATGTTTATCCTTTTCATATGCTGTTTAAATTATTTTTTATAAACAAGTCATTATCTTGCATAGCCACTGCTTGGTCCCTTTCATGTCAAAGATGTTTGATGTTATAATAATTAAGCAAAAAGGGTCTGCTTGCTTGAAATGCATTCTCAGGATGATGGTTTGCAGGCAAGAGAGTGTTCTGCTTTTCTAAAGTGAAGGGTTTCTTCTCCAAGCTGCGCCACTAAGTTGAGCACCTTGATTCAGCACTTACAGATCAAAGCTTTGTGTTGCTATTCAAATACCAACTACACACCAGGCTTAAATTTTAGAATTAGGCACCTCCTCTATTCTGCACCAAAATCACACATAGCCTACATAAACACTGCAGTGAGAAAAGCAGATTTAATAACCAGGGCCACTTCCAAATTGATCCCATCAGATCATAAAGTCGATGGTTAAAAGTAAGTACGCATCTTCTCTCTTACATCTAAGATATACACATCTTAGGTATATAACTGAGATTCAGAGTTTTCTTCTTATTTTGATATTTAAAAAGCCCAGATTCTTATGTGTCTGCACAGCACCCCTTGCTGATCACTAGAGATGCCCAAGATAGTTTTGATCCCTAACCCTTCTCTCACCGTTGGCACACAAATGCACCAAGGAACCAGGCCTAGCATCGCGATGAAGTCTCGGGTATATTAAAAAGCTTTTAAGGCCTTTTCCCACAACAAGAACTGTGCTTATCACATCTGAGCTGGATCACACCACCCGTGGGGGCACAAGAGGAAAAAACCCATGAACGGGAAACCCAAGTGACACAGAAAATGCTTCCTCCTTTGTTGGTGCAGAGCACCTGGCGATAAAAGACCTATGCTCATCTAGATCCAGCCAGGGGGAGCTTGCCCCCCTGTGACATGAGAAATTAAACCTCCAACCCCTTCTTTATCCCCCCCTTACAGAGCTTTTAATACAGTCTGAAAAACACAGAAGTTAAGTTGCAGAAAGTGCTCATGTCCAAACCACTTTTATTGCAGCATTTACAAAGCCAGGGGCTGACAAGCCTTTAGCGCCTTGTATGTGCTTGTTGCCATTCAACATTTTTTCCAAGTCACTTGGACAATTTTATTCCTTGTAGGAGGACCGGGATTGATTGCTTACAGCTTTACTCTCCCAGATCTCTCTCTCAAATGGTCTGGAGAGCCTAGGAGACAAGGACACAAGAAGGCACGCCTATCCCACACTGAAACTACAGACCCTTTCCTTCCACCAGCACCTCTTGGCTTACGGGTGCAACCATCACAACCTGTCCACAAACTCCAATCTGTTCTCTTTTTTTTAAATGCTCCTTGTTGACTGGAGTTAAAGGCCTGTGTTTCAATAGACATGATGTCACCTCTCAGCCCTTGTACAAACAGAGTGTCTAATACCTTGAGCATATATGCCACATGAATGTGATACAGTAAATGACAAGATAAGAGCACTGCCTCTGTGCCTCCATACAGCAGTACCCCCCATCATGAACACTGGTGCATGAGCTTAAAAATACAGCATATTTTACAGGACAAAATTACAGATAAGATAAGTTGCAGCGCTCCATTTGCCACCAGTAAGATTTTGGTTTGGTCAAATATATTTACAAAGGGGCTTCAAATAGCCAACTCATCCCTCTTTCATACTGCAAGTGACCATTAAAATACATGGAATAACACATCTTTGGAATACTGCTTGAAAAAAACACTTTCTCGTTTATTATCGGGAAATTTGACTTCTTCGGAACAAGTGTTAACACTGTCTTGATTAATTTGTAAAGCTATTCAAGCCATGAAGTACATCTGCACGCTGAGTATATTTCAAATACTGTGCTTCTGTTTTCATTTTCAAAATGTTTTTATTTATACACTAATATTTCACCTATGAATATTCCAAGTTTATATGGAGCCAGCTGTTCTAAATTCTGGTTATACTGAGCGTTCGTGCAAAACATCAGGTGATATCATTGGATATTTTTAAGGGGAAAGTTCATAGGAAAGCAGTTATGTATTCTTGTGATTAACACCACATTGGATCAAAACAGTCATGTCTAGCTCTCTGAAAATACAGCTACTGTTTTCGTTAGCAGAACACTTCGGCTCTGTCTACATTATCCTTTTTTGCCAAAAATTCCCACTGTTGCTACCACTGGTTCAATTCTGTCATTGTGCTATGATGAACACTGCAACGTAAAACAGAGAGAGCTGCCGGCAGTGCTGTCAAAATCTTTATGCCCTTAACCACAAAACAAAAAATAACTCCTGCCCAAACAAAAACCAACAAAATCTCCCTTTAAATCAACAACAACAAAAAAAAATAACCCAAACCACCCACCCCAACTATCCACCATCCCTGTTTCTTAGGCCAGGGGCCCAACTATGACGGTTCAGGAAACACTGGCCCAAACCCATAGCATGTTTTATGAATCAAAGACTAATACAATGTATTAAACATCCCTGCAATCCCATGGGTGCTTTATTTCTTTAAGCTTTTTTTTCTCCAGCAGCAGCTGCAGCCTCATGCCCTTCCCAAAGCCACCTTGGGAATCTGCCCTGGGTGCTAAACCCCTCTTTGGGGTGCTGGCACTGGCCACCCCTGCTGCAGGAGTGGCTGTCATGCAGGGGGAAGCTTGAGGCACCACTCCTCGTCCTCTCTGCAAGCTACAACTGGAAAAAAAAGAGGGAAAGAAATAACCCACTGACTGGTTCTCATACACATCCCCTCAACCCTGTCACAGTGGGAAAATCCCAGTCATACCCACACTCACAACACTTGGAATCACAGACTGGTTTGGGTTGGAAGGGACCTTAAAGACTATCCAGTTCCAGCCCCCTTGCCATAGGGCTGGGGGGCACAACAGGGTGGAGAGGGGGCATGGCACACCTTCCACTAGACCAGGTTGCCCAAAGCCCCATCCAACCTGGCCTTGAACACTGCCAGGGAGGGGGCAGCCACAGCCTTTCTGGGCAGCCTGTGCCAGGGCCTCACCACCCTCATAGGGAAGAGTTTCTTCCTCATATCCAACCTAAAGCTACTCTCTTTCCATTTAAACCCACTGCCCCATCAATCAGGGAATCTAGGTATGATCCTCCAAGAATCAAGTGCCTGAATAAAGATTTTCTGTTTCTCAGCCTGTGTCACTCACGCACTGGGGTCTAACGCCTGCTAAAACAAATAGGAATCTCTCAGCCATAAGCCCTTTTTCCATTCAGGTGATCCTGTTTGGTCCTTGTTTCACATTGCTATAGAAATGGCCAAACAGAAATACTAGGTGACTCGTAGATGGACTGTACTTAAGAGCATTACTGTGCATCTGCTGGGATACAGCAGAAACACACAATGGGACTGTTTATGTCTTGAGTAACTCATACCTTCCCCTAACCCCCCACAAGTTAGCAATGAGGCAAGATGACTTCAAAAGAATCATGCCTCCGCAGCATGGAAAAATCTAACCACCACCTTCTTTCCATCTAAATAAAAAAAAAAAACAACCACAACTTAAAAGCTTATATTTACAACTACAAGAGAGAGCATCCCTGCCGTGGTATGCCAGGCTAGACCCAGCAAGGACCTGCAGCTCCTCAGCAGAGGTGCTAGCTTGCAGCCAGAACACCTTACTGGAGCTCAGCGCAAAACATCAGCAACAGAACTGCCCAAGGGATTTTCTGATGAAGCCAAGTTCAGCTGGAAGAAAGTCGCCAAAAGAAACCTCCTTTTTGAAAGAAGCTGTTTGGCTTCAACTTTGAGGAAAAGAACTAAGAAGGTTCCTTTGATATCTTAAAAAAAAACACAACAAAACCCCACCACCCAAAGCCCACACCTGGGTTTGTATTTTAAAATGCAGCTTTTTAGTTATTTACACATGCAAAATTTGACTCCAATCAAGACTGCCCTGGCAATACTTTTTCCAATTATAATCACTTTTTACTGTTTTTGTTGTCAGAGATCAAGATTTTACCCAAATTTAAGACAATGTACATTTTTAAGCTCTGTGAAAGCTTTCACAAAATCAAGCCTAGCCCTGCTAATGCCACGTGGTGTCATTCCAGCAGCCTAGTCCAGATGGCACTTAGACCTGGATAAACTGCTTACACAAAGATGACCCTCCAACTCATTTCAACAGGGCACATTTTGACCAGCAGCTTCTCCAGGAGCCACGCATCTTCCAGGGCTTCTGGCCAACAGCAGAAGGATGACACCAAGACCCTCAAATTCGCAATCCAGAGGAGCTGTGGACTTCTAAAAGCAATGCCAAGCAGACAGCAATCGAAGGACCACAGCAGACCACGTGCTGTTTCTTTAATCCCATCATCAGTCAGCTGCGCACTAGCAGGCAGCTTGCAGGCATCAACCAGTTCAAGAAGATGACATAAACGAGAACCTTGAATTGCAGAAGCTGAAGAGCAAATGTAAGGCTGCTCTCTGACACTTGGGATCTGTCTTGGCATCAAAGCCCAGTATACAAGGCTTGGCAGAAGTCGGTAAACTCACTCCCATCATCAGCTTCATGATTTCTAATGCGGGCCCGTTCTGGACACACGTGGGGGACGCTGCTCGCATGTCGAGAGCGCGAGGCTGTACACAGCCAGCTGGCAGCACAGCCAGATCCGCAGCATCACACACTCCGGTTATTCCCTGTGAGTAGATGTCTTGACCTTTGCAACATGTGGCCAAGAGTATAAACAGATGGGATGACAGTATGAATGGTACAGTCCCGTCAATACAATCACGCAACAGCCCTGATACATCTTCGTTGCCTAATTTCATATCCCCTGACACCAAGCACGAGAGCAGGGAATAGACAGGTGGGCTGATCAAATCCTTCAGACGAAAAAATTCACCTGCTTGAGAAGTGCACGTGGGGATGCTGGGAGCATCGCTTCCCTCCTGCGAAAAGCCAAGTGGAGCGAAGGCATATTGCTTGCGCTTAAGTGCTTGCCATGGATTTCCGCAAGATCATTCCTAGAAGGAAATCTGCTAGGTGACGGCTGCCAAAAAGATGAAAAGCCTGTTTGGAAGACATCAGATCCATAAGTTGCTGCTTTACAGGCAAGGGGAGAGAGAGCATCTGTACAGTGAGCCCTGCACTGACATCCAAGCAGCTCCCTTGCACAGGGAGGGAGCACCCTTGCCCTGGTAGATACTTGACATCTTGAAGGGAAGATGGGGTTTGCCTGGAGTTTTAGGATTCAAAGATCAAAGAAATTTTTGACCATGGTCTCAACTTGAATCACGCGGAAGAGCTTCAGGGCTGCCTGGCAAGCAGCTGTGTTTCCCCCCCATCCTCTCACCTTAAGTCCTCCTGAGCTCTGCATGGGTCGTCTGACTGAAAGGGGAAACCCCTTTTCTAAAAGTCCAGAGACAATGATGAATCCAGACTGTTGGACTGCCACAAAAAGGCACAATACTGTGGATAATCAGGCAGAGCAACCCAAAAGCACACTTTTTATGGTGCTTGTCCCTGGGGAATTTCATGGGTTCAGAGTTATCCAGCTATCCAGCTGTCAACAGTCCCAGATTTGGGTCATAGCAGAAACCCACAGAGACTGTCATTGGATTCCATGGTTTTCCCTGTGGGGAGCTAGTGGCTTTTTTCCTTTGGCACAGATGCCAGGATAGAAGGGCATGGGTGAGGACCAGTTAAGTTTCATCCCCCTTTTTACAAAGGCTGCTCTGCAGCACCTCTTCATTATACAGGGAATAATTCTGACAGCACTTGAAGTAGCAACATCTTCAAGAACTTTTGTTTCTCCTGCAACACATTGCACACGCTGCTCTTTGAAGGCATTGCTCCCAAACAGGGGCTGGAGAGCAGCTCCCCTTCACATCAGCACTGATGAGCCAGAAGAGACCAGGGAGACTTTGGATCTGCCAGAGCCCCCCAGCCCTAATCTGCAGTTTGGTTTGAGCCATGACCCCTCTCTCTCCTCATCTCCCGGCACTGGGACAAGGGGGTTGCTGCAAGGAACTCGATATATCCCTCGTTAAAACAGCCTTGGAAGCAAAATACAGGGATGCTTGCCTGCACCAAGCTGTCAAATCCAGCATCACTGCCTCAAAGATGGATCTCCACACCAACCCCAGGATGTTTTGGGAGGAGAAAGAAGAGATAAATCTAACTGGTGCCAAGAGGAAAAACTACATTAGTGAAATAGGAAATGTTAATAGATGTTTTTTTTCCCCAACAGCTGCAGTGTCAAGACATGCCAGTGCTATATTTCCATCAAGGATGTTCCTAAAGAAGAGCTGAACAGTTTCATGAGGGCACCCATTGGCCCACAATGCGCACTGCCCCCTCCTCCCTCCCAGCACCACGACCCTGCTGTACAGCCAGTCCTTTGGCACAGAAATTCAGTACCCTATTTGGTCTGATAAATCCCAAAGAGATCTAAAACCCAGATGTTTCCATCTGCATGAGATATCCAGACTTCCTATGTGGGAAATGGAAAGAAACAGACACTTTCAAACTAGTGAAAAAGCCTGAAAGAGACACTTTTATGTCCATCTTCCCCATCTCTGATGGGAACAAACATTTATTTTCTACTCCCCAATACTGCTCTCCAGGTGCTTTATAAAATAAAGCGTTAAGCATCTCCTAGAAACCCTGGACACCTGTAGTGCCCCTATAGTCAGCTCCTCTGGAAATTATCACTGACACCTTCCAAATCCATACCATAGCACAGACATCACTAGATTGGCAAGATAAATCCCAGAGTCTACACTCTGGAGACCGACATCTCTTGTCCTCCCTGTAAGACACAAATCCCTGTGTCTGAAGAACCTCTGCAACTCTGTTCCTCTCTCTCCCAGGACATAATCTTAGAGCCTTGGACAAGCCTATACTGCCTCAATCATCTGAAATCTCACCAAAGGCCCTCAGCTTTGCAAGATCTCAACACGGAGGACCTGTAGCCTGAGCACACATGGAAGCACAGCCTTTACCCAGACAGAAAGACCATCTGCTATATCCCCAGACCAGAGGAATACGTATGTTGGTCAGGAAGGGCTGGAGCACCAGACATTTAAAAACCAGCAGTGACTGCAAGCTACTGACTCTTTTCGGGCTACAGGGATGGAAAAAATTAACACGCTTTTAAAAGAACATCAACACCTGCAAGTTTTCAGGACAAAGTAGGACTTCTCCACACAGCTGACCCAGATGACAGCTTTGCAGTACAAGGAGAAGCATCATTGAATGTCTGCCTGGTTCTGGGCTGCAGCAGAAGCAGTATAAGCACCTGAAGGCAGGACTCCATGCCCACCCGTGCTGACTTCACACTCACACCTGTCTTCAAGGCAACCTGCACCAGGTACACCCATGTGATGCTGTACGCTCCCAACCCTGCAAGAACAGCACGGGCCCCTCACAACTCTTTGGTAGCTGCCACTTCAGCAACGGAAGAAGTCTGGTTGAATGTGGACAAAGCCCTTCAGAAGCCAAGTTTAACCAAGCAGAAGTTATTACAGGTCTGATCACGTGAAGAAACCACCAAATAAAAATATTCTGTCAGCGTCTGCTTATAAGGAGACTCCAGCTGTGGGTCTGCAGGGTTGCTTGGCATATGCTTTGTTGGAACAGTCAGCATCCTTGAGGTCAGGAAGACTTTCCTTTCTGCTGCAATTTCACCAGCTCCTGCTGCATTTTCTACACTACGTCTGATAAACCACCTCGATAGATCGCAGGCTGGCCCTGTCCCATCACACCTTTGGTTTCTGTATTGCAGTATAACCTTAGGCTTCCTCCAGTTTTCAGGCACAAATTACAATTTAGTAGCCAAGCAATACACCTGTGAAAGACCCCAAAAAAATTTCTGCCATGTCAGAGGAGCTACAGAAAACAGCTGGACAGCTGTTCGGACTCTGCCCGTCAATTTGCTAACCTTCTGGTAACAAACAATCACGTTAAATGACATTATGGTTTATGACTCGGAACTTGGAAGTCGATGAGAAATTTCTGCAGTTGATTCATACTTCCTGAGACTCATAACTAGCATTTCAATCGCACTATTTTACTACATTACATGAAGAATTTTCCTTGTTGTTACATAAGTGTCTAGCTCCAAATTATCAGGAGTGATTTGAATCATACGAATGTTTGGGGTTTTTTTTTATTTTCAAAAGAAATAAATACCTTCAGGTCTACTGGTCTCCCACTACTTTAAAAAGCAGGGTGCTAAATACCTTCTAACACACCACATGCTCACATCCCTCCCTGAAATCGGCTCCTCTGGGAGCCTCCCAGCCCCTTGCAAGCTCCTTGCTCCATATCCTTCAAGTAAAACATGCTACAGGGATTACTTACAGACAACTACAGCTGACACCGTGCTTAAATTCACAGCTCCAGGTATAGGTCCTGAACGTCCCCAAGGCAGCAGCTCTGCATTCTCAGAGAACACGGAGGTTTAGGGGAACAAGGAAGCAGGACCTGTACAGTACTCCAACAACTCGGGGTCTGAGCTAGACACAGACCATGCTGTGTCAGACTTTGCTGATGGGCGGTTTCGGGATGTCTCAATTTAAAAGGATCAGAGTTCTGAGATGGCAGTACCACCCAGCACCTACCCCCCCACTCCCCCAAGTTAATTTCAAATAAGAAGGCTAAGACCCTGACGGGTACATCCACAGTACATGGAGCCTGCGGGGCTCTGCACTGCTGCAAGGGATGCATACCCCAGGCAGTCCAGCTGTGCCTTAAGTGGCAGTCACCTCAACTGCAACATAGACAAAACCTTCTCAACAAAGAGCAGTAGCACAAGGGTCTGACCCACTGAGGGTATTTCATCAGTAAATAAATTAAAAGATCTCACAGCCTTGGGGACTTGAGCTAAAGTTGTTCCAAACACACACAACGCCATAATACGAAGCTACAGAGCACATCTACCAGCGCTGGTAGCCTTCCGTGGCAGTGACAGATGACTGCTCTAGATGAGGAAAAGCACAAGTACTTGATTTAAAAAAAAAAAAACAACCAGAAATAAACACAAAACCAAGCTAAGTTATTCACAGGTGTAGTCGTTCTGGCGAGCAGCTCTGGAAGCACTAGTGAAAAGCCAGAGTTTTCAGCTGACTGGCTAAGACACTTGAGCTTCACAGGAATTCCCTAAAAAAAAAAAAAAAAAAAAAGGAACTGCAATTTGCCAACTGAAATATTTTCGTTCTCCACATTAGGCTGAGTCTAATTACACTGTTTCCTTATAATTGCAGCCTAGTATTCAGGGCTCCTTCAAGTAAAAAGCTTAATGGCTTTCCCACTGAAATTCCCACCTCGGAGCCCTTCGCATCAGCAACACGCTGACAGCACGATTTGTTTGAAGAGCAGGCTGATGCCTCACAGAACTCATCGCAAGATTTCTATGCGATACACCTTTCTATAGCGTTCCTGGACTGGATCACCAGAACATCCCTACGTGGAGTCAGGTACTCATCACCACACCAGCTCAGAACGCCTCAAATAAAATATTAACTAAAAAAATAAATAAAAAAAGAAGAGGAGACAGGGACAGCGTGGGGTAGCGTGGGACGCTTTGCGAGGCAGCCCCAGGGGCATCAGTGCCCTGCTCGGACCTCGCTCTGCGCGAAGTCAGTCTGCGCTGGTACCAGCGTGTCCCCAGCTTCCCAGGACGAGAGCAGGGTGGGCTTCACTCCGAGCCGCGGGCTCTGACCGCTACCGTCACAACGAGGACAAAAAAGCTATTAAGAAAAAATAATAATGCACCCTTTTTCTTTCTTTTGCCCCCCTCGGGGTTTGCGGTCTGGGGCGCTTCTTATTCTATTTTTCACCGTTTGGGAGCGGGGTGGGAGGGTTTGCCCTTCGCCGCAGCGAGCTGCCCTCCTGGCCAAAAACCCCCGCAGCCTCAGGCGCGTCCCGTCCGGCAGACCCCCGACCCCCGCCGGGCTCCCCGGGGAGCAACCGCCCGGTGGCTCCTCGCCCCGGCGGAAAGAGCGGACAGCCGGGTCCCGCCGGGACCGCCGCCCGCGGGCTGGCTGACGGGTGCCCGGGCTCCGCGAACCCTAGCACTCACCCAGGTTGACGAAGCTCATGACCATGTCGGCGTCGTTGAGGAAGGCGCTGTCCTGCGAGCTGGGCAGCAGCGGCGGGGCTGGGGGCGGCGGGCGGCCGTTCCGCTCCGCGCCCGCGCTGCCCTCCGCGCCCTCGGCCAGGGCGTGGTAGAGGTCCAGCATGAAGCGCGGCGCCGCCGTCAAGCGCCCCGGCGGCGAGGCTTGCGGCTCCCGCGGCAGCGGCCGGGGACGGTGGGGCAGCCCCAGCACCGAGAGTATTTCCCGCTGCATCTCCCGCTTCTCGTGCGACTTCAGCCGCCGGTAGAGGAAGCCCGAGGCGGCGGCAACGGCGGCGGGTGGCGGCGGTTCCCCGCCCTCCGCGGGCAGCGCGGGCTCCGCGGGGCGGCAAGCGCCGCTCAGCAGCGCCCAGCAGCAGCACAGCCAGGCCAGCCGCCGCGGCATGGCGCTCGGCCGGGCGGAGGCAAACGAGGTCCCCGCTTCCCCCTCTCCCCGGGGGCTCCCCGCCGCCCTCCAGCCCTCCCCCCCGCGGCGGCGGCTATCGCCCGGGCCGGCGGGGGGCAGCCAGGCTAGAGGGGCTCAGCGCTCACCCCCGCCGCCGCGCATGGCCGCCCGCGGGGACCGCGGTGCAAGCCCCCCGATTCCCCCCCGCCGCCGCTCAGGTGCGGCGGGGCCGCCCCCGGGCCCTGCCCGGCCGCTCAGTTCGCCATGCCCCTGCCCGGGGGCGCCGCGCCGGGTCGCGGGGTTTGCGTGTGGAGGGGGAAAGAAAAAGGAGGAAGAGCGGCAAACTTTCCTCCCTGCCAGGGAGCGAGCGAGCGAGCAGCTCCTGCGCCTGCAGCCCCGGTCCCCGCGGGCTGGCCGGAGCGGGGCTGCTGGCGGCGAAGGCAAATCACCAGCGCGCCCGCCTCTCGGCGGGGCGGGCGGCCGCTCCTCCGGGGCGGGGAGCGGGCGAGTGCGCAGGTAGCGCGGGGGCGGGCGGGGCGTGGGCAGCGGGGCAGGTTAGGAAGCGCCGGCCCCGTCGATTGCCGCTGGTTCGGTGCGCTGGAGCAGCGCTCCGCGAAACGGGCGCCCTGAACCCCGCGTCCTTGCTGGCTTCCTTCCTCCTTTTTAAAAGAAGGGCTTCGGCCACCCCCTCCTGCTCCCAGCCCTTAGGCTATCCGTCCCGAAAATAGGTGGTGGTGCGCTGCTTCTCCCAAAGCTGCAGAAGCCTGGCTGTTAATGTTAAGGGGTTACAGCATCCTGCGGCTTTTTCTCTGGAATACCCTGCGCAGCCGAGCACGGGGCGTGGGTGGATGGCCGGGTACAGGTACCCCCGCCAGCTCCCATTGATGAAGTACCAACCTGCACTGTGAAACGAGTTACGCTGCTGTTGAAAAGAAAAACAATCCCAAAACCCAAACGACCCATACAGTAAAGGTCTAAGGTTGCAGTTCTGATCTCATAAAACGAGAAGGAAACCCACCCAGCGCTTGCAGTAACGCCCGTTAGGTTGGGCGAGAAGCAGCTCAGCCATATGCTGGTTCTCTGACTCGTGCTCGGGCTGGGTGAGCGAATCCCCGGCTAGCCCCTCTGAAACTAGTGCCATTGCTCTGGGTTTGAACTGGGGTAATTTCATAGGAGTTGGCCCCGAGTATAATATCTGGACCATTTGAAGTCACTGGCAAAATTTCCATTAACTTTATTAGAATCAGGATCTGGCAATAAGCTCGTACTCAGCTTCCCAGAGGCACAGCTGAGACTGTTTGAGGCAGAGTATGTTATTTTCAGAAGTGGAGGTTACACCGAGCGCTCGCTTACATGAAAGCAGAGTTACAGATGGGTATTTTAACTGCACCCATCGAGGAACGCCACAATACTGGGTATTTAAATCCTGGGTTTTGGGGGGAAATGATCAAAACAAAACGCAACTTTATGGAGATTTGATCATGGATATCATGGGGGTGGGAAGGTAGGCTATGGGAGTTCCTCTTACAGCTCTCCCTTTTTTTTCCTTCAGTTTGTGAAGATACTCAGAATTTGGAAGTGAGGGTGAATGTGACAGCACAGACTCACATGCTCCCTTTGCTGTATCATCATCCCCTCAGGAGCGGGGAAGGCAGCGTCCAGGGAAAGTTTCATTCTGCGGATTGACTTTTCACAGCTTAGTGCAATGGGGCTGGTTTGATTAGACGTGGAGAGGAGGTCTCGCTCACAGGGAGGCAGTGTGGCATCCCACTGGGGAAAACCCGTACTCCCCGAGGAGAGGCCAGTGCACAAGCTGTCTTGCTTGTCCCCCCCCAGCCCACCAAAGAGGGGTTTATAGGCACCTTAGGAGGGGTGTCTGGAGGTTGGGAGGAAGCACAGGAGCCCTGATATCAGTGACGGAGATTTCCCAGGCAGATACTTAACCTGCAGGTGGTGGGGGAAGAGAGCAGCCGCCTCGGTGCCACTCCCCAGCCTCTGAGCCGGCTGGGATGTAGTTTATGTTGCTGTCTCCAGCAGAGCTTTGTAGCCTCTGCTTCCTGTTTTGACAGCGACAGAGGGAAGTGTCCCATTGTATGGTTATCTCTGAAGAATGAACTCTTCCATCTGAAGTGTCCCCAGTTCCTCTTGGAGTCGGGCAGAGATGGTGCACATTTAGCAACAGAGAGCACTGCAGCCCAAGGCAGCTGTTGGGAGTTTCTACTCCCCCAATGCTCAAATGTGTACCACCTATACTTTTTTATTCAGAAAGAAAAAGATTTGAAATGTTGCCATTCTCATAGGGGTGGATGCAATAAACAGCAGCTGTAATAACAGCTGGCAGCATTTGGGCATCTGAGTTTGATGCAGTCTGCGGACAGGGACACATAGCGAACCTTCCCCTGCTTCCCAGAGACAGCTAAGAAGCTCTCACATCCCCTAGGAAGTCATCACATCTTTTGTTAAAGTATTCTTACTTTTTCCAGCAGTGTTTCCCAGAGATGTATGCTACTTATCCCTGGAAATGCCCCTCACATGTAGATGTGGATGCTTTACGCTGGGTTTCAGCTAGGTTCTCACCTAGGAAAGCCACTGTGTCACTCAGCAACTTGTCAAGGGGTGAAAGAATTAGGTCTTCTTAGAAGACAGATTTCAGATATTCATTCCTGCTACCTGAAAGGGCAAGTTCCTGAAGAGGATTTTAAGAGTTTTTGAGGAGAGGCGAATACCTGAAGGAGTGCAATGGCTCTGTATTTGGCAAGAGCACCAGGCTGACAAGAGTTAATGAAGCACATACTGCGGTCCTACTGGCAGATTTTTTTTTGCTAGCCAAGGAGCCTTCATAGCACACCCGCCATCCAAACCTCTGTGGTAACATGTACTTACACTCAGACTTTCCTTGCACTGTCATATCTTCAAAAAATGCCGTGGATACAGGCTTCTGGGTATCGTTCAGGTCATCAGATTTCCCTGCTCATGACGGACATCTGGTGGCAAAGCCGAGAAATTCGGGTCTGTGCCCGGAAGGTTTCCTTGCCTGGCAAGGTAGCGATAAAGCCAACCCCTTTTCTTTTTCTCTTAAGTAAAAACTCCCAAAACAAACAAAACCAAAACAAAAAAAAACCCCACACGCAACTACAACTAGTAATTGACAGAGGTCTCCTAGTTCCCCCAGAAAAATCCCTATTTAATTTTCTGCCCATAAGCTTTAATTCCAGCCCTTATTCAAAGCCCCACACCTGCTCAGTGCTTTGTGGGGAACACACTGCCATGAGCAAAGCCCTTACCCCACCGCACACCCCCCGCACCCCCCCCCCGTCCAGGATGTGGCGTGGTGCCAGTGAGGATCAACTGCAGGAGTTGGTTCCTTCTGGCTGTGCCAGTGTTTAGGTTGTGCGCGGTTAAAAGCTGAGCTGCCTGTTTCTCCTGGAAAAAGGGTTCACTGGGCTTTTGGGTGTCTTCACTGAGTGAATCGCTTCTTGCTGTCATTTTATGCAGAGGTTGTGAGGAGCAGCTACAGCAAGCGCTGAGCCTTAAAACACACCGTGTCAGCTGTACTCTCCAGGGGGTATATGCAAAACCTTTGTCAGGGCCCTTAGGTGTACAACTTCCCATGCAGCAGGCTTACAGGGCTCTAGCAGAATTTTTTTCAGAACTGACAGTATACTTTTCACAGAATCACAAGGTAGGAAAAGACCTTTAAGATCATCGAGTCCAACCATTACTGTCCTGTGCTAAACCATCTCCCTAAGTACCTCATCTACCCATCTTTTAAACACACCCAGGGATGGTGACTCAACCCCCTCCCTGGGCAGCCTGTTCCAGGCCCTGACAACTCTTGCAGTGAAAAATTTTTTCCTAACATCTAATCTGACCCTGCCCTGGCACAGCTTTGTGCCATTTCCCCTTGTCCTATCTCCTGTCACCTGGCTGAAGAGACCATCACCCACCTCTCTACAGCCTCTTTTCAGGTAGTTGTAGGCAGTTGTAGGCCTCTTCTCCAGGCTAAACACCCCCAGCTCCCTCAGCCGCTCCTAGTAAGGTTTGCTCTCCAGCCCCTTCACCAGTCTGGTTGCCCTTCTCTGGACTCACTCGAGGACTTCAATGTCTTTATTATGGAGAGGAGCCCAGAACTGGACACAGTACTCAAGGTGCAACCTCACCAATGCCGAGTACAGGGGCACAATCACCTCCCTAGACCTACTGGCCCCACTATTTTTGATACAAGCCAGGATGCCATTGGCCTACCTGGTCACCTGGTCACACTGCTGACTCATATTCAGTTGGCAGTCAACCAACACCCCCAGGTCCTTTGAATATAGTGTAGACATTATTATCCCAAGGGTCCCTTCTCCACCTCCTGAAAGCAACAAATACACTTGGCTCCCTTAGCTTTGCATTCCCACCTTCCCTTCAAGCTGAGCTGTCGGCTGCCAGAGCGCCTGCGACAGACCCCGGCTCCTGTGCTTGCAGGGTGAGCAAGGGCACTGCTGTAGGGGCTGCTCCTTTCTTCGCACTCATTTTGCCAAGCAAAGGCAGGTTGTTTGGGTTTGGGGTTTTTTAAGCAACATGGAAGAGCTGTAAGTAGTGAAGAATGACATTTGCTTTCAAAAAAAAACCAACCAAAAAAAGACCAACCCAAAAAATCCCTGTGTTGTACAATAATGACATAGCTGGAACGGACTATTTTCAGTGCTGCACTTGGAGAGGTTGAATATGCAAACATGCCTCCTAATTTTAGTGTACTGACTTCCAAGATCCGCTTGTAAAATGGGCAAGAGTGGTTGAGTATAACCTTAGTTCAAAGATCACTGTAGGCTAAAACCAGTATTTGCTTCGAAAGCTCAAATTTTTCCTTTTGCTTGCTGAGCTTTACTTTCTCCACTGCAAGTGGGGACAGTTGAAAAATAGTAACATCATCTTATTTACACATACCAAACTACTACTTTTTTTTTTCCCCTCAGAAATCTCATCTAAAAATATGCAAAGATTTTTCCAGACCAGGACACTTTAAAAAATGGTTATAAATATTAATTTGACAACACAACCAGACTGCTCTCCTTGCAAAAGCAAATAGTTAAAAGTGAAGTTCCAATCTGAAGTTCACAAACAATTCCAACTCTGTTCTAACCCTGGCCACAATCTCCACCCTATCAAGGATATACTTATGTGCAAACAGAGCTTGAAGTTTATTTGAAGTCAGTGGTATCAAATATTAAGAGAAACTGACCTGAAATGGCAGCAATTAAATAAATATCAATATATCATATCATTAATATATTTTGCCGAGTTTGGAAATGGTATTTGCATTTCATTTTATTTTTGCTAGCAATGCTTTTTTCTGTTTAAAAGTGAAGAAAGCAAAGCATCAGTTATGAAAGGGAAACATTGGCCAACACAAGGTAAGCTGCACAGGTAATGAGAGTGTCAGAGATGCATCCTGCGAGCCATATAAGCTTGGTTGCAGGCATACCTCTGCTGCCCTCAGACATCCTGCTGCTGCACAGGTGTGCCCATGCCTGCTGTGTAATGATTACATCAGAACAAAAGGCACAGTGCCGTGTCTGGCCTGCACAGGTGGCTTTGGCTGCGACTTGTGTCCTCCAATGGGGTCTTAAATAAGGGAATTTCTTCTGACCCATGAAAGCTAGAGAGGCTGTGAGCACACAAATGCTGCAGAAAGAGAAGACAACGGGAGAGGTCCTCACACCATCCTCAGCTGGTGTCAGCCAGTGAGCTGCTGTCCCTCCGTGTATGCTGCCTGGCAGACTGAGCAGAAAATAGGAAGCGCTGGTTGAAGCAGCCTGTAGCGTGAGGATGAGCTGGAAGGTTGTGGTTCCAGCAGGCAGATCATGACCTTTAAGCTAGTGTGAGATATACAAGTGGATGCCACCACGTCAATATGGCAGGGTAAGGCTCAGAAAGGGTGAAGGGTTGAAGGGGAGTCTGTAGAACTGTACCAAACTTTCCATTTTCAAATATTTGATCTGTATTTGCATTCTAATGCTTTAAATTAATAAGCATGCATTAGTAACCATACCTCTGGCTTACATTTTTGTTGAGCAATTAATTTACATTTGGTTTTTTTGCACACAGCCGCACAGAAGCAGAAAGTTTTTCTGGTGGGCTTTTGTTTTCGGTTCAGCTTAAAACCCTGGCAAATTAACAGAAGAGGGTAAATTACCAGAAGAGCTCTCTTTACAGCATTGGAGTCTCTTTCGAAGCTTGTAGGAGCTGCCATTTCTGCCCTTGTGCCAGTGGGAATTCCAAACAGTGAGCTCCGTGAGCCCATAAAAACCATTGCAATTGAGAACACAGAAACTGGAAAGCTGGGGGGAAAAAAACCTCAACAAAACCCATTAATGGTTTCAAATATTATTTATAGCTTCAGAATGTGTCACATGTTATCAAATGTGAGTTACACTTCAGAGGTTTAGGAAGATTTGAATCCAAACAATCTATCCATTAGAGAGCAAAACACCCAAGACACCTGGGTTTCTCTTGTAACTCTTCCTATTTTCTTGAAAAGGGAAAGATTCCCAGAATAGTGCAGAACTCTGCATTAGCCATTTACTAGAATGAGGGAATAATTTACAACTCAGTGTGATAAGGAGGGGATTCAGTTGTTTTCTCCCAGATATTAAACGTTTTTATACAGAAAAAGGAAAAAATGCCGTTTTGAGATACAAGGGCCTGGTTGTCGTTTTTTGTTTCATCTCACACACACCCACCCTTAAAAGCAGCAAGACCAACAATAACAACTAAGGAAAGAACAGCTGTTAAAATTGCTAACAAATATTGCAGAGTGGGACTGGAAAATATCCTGGAGAGAACAAAACTAGGAAAAATAAGTTCTGAAATCTTATTTAAAGTAAGTCTGACCAGTCCACAACCAGTCTTTTCAACAACACTTTTCAATAAAATTGGGATAGACCCAAATAGTATGAGGCCACAGCAGGGACTGCCAGACTATTTAGGTTTGGAAATACAAACGCTGCTCCCAGTGGCATCACGTTGTAGAGGTGGCTGTACTCGTGCCTGCCTCTACCTCACCTATTTACAGACAGGGGTGAGTCTTCAAATTCCCTAAGCACCCTCTAAAATAAGTATCGGAGCTACCAACAAGGGGGGTTTTGCCTTGTGGCCACCTCATGCTCCAGGGTATAAAATACGTTTCCTTCTGCTGCTTGTGGACATTTAGTAGATTCCACTTGGTTTTGTTCACGTTTGCTTTAAAAGGTGCCTCATAGAGTGCAAACCTGTGATGGTTTTGGCCCTAGCTAGAGGCCAAATACCCACCAAGCCACTCGCTCACTCCCCGTTTCAGCCGAAAAGGGGAGAAAATAGATATTGGGAGGCTTAGGACCTGAGATAAGGACAGAGGGATCGCTCTCCAATTAGTGCAATGGGCAAAACAGACTCAGCACCGAATAAAGGAAAGTGATTTATTACTACTACAACTAATACACCCAGTGAACCAGACCGAGATAAGAAGTGGCCCGGTTTTAAAGCACCTTCCCCCCACCCCTCCCTTCTTAGCACACTTAAAACTCATCACGATATTACTCCCTTCTTCGCCCCCCAACATGGCCCAGGGAGGGGCAAGGAATGGGCAGTGGGGTTCCAGTGATCCCACACAAGCTGCTTTCCTTCTCCAGATCTTATTGCTTCTACTTCCCCCCACCCCTCACCTCTTTGCACTCTTGACTTTAATCATAGATCTGATCCCTTCTTTCCTCCCGTCACAGCACAGGGAGGGGCAGGGAATGGGGAATGGGGGTTTTCAGTCCGTTCCTCCGGAGTTGTCTTCCATCTCAGCTGGGGGAGGGGGGGCATTCCACACACACACACACCCTTCCCCTGCAGCTACGCGGGGACCCACCCACCCGAGAGTCGTGTCCACAACTTCTGCTGTGTGAGTCCTCTCTATCGGGGAGCCATCTCCTCACCACAGGCCTCTCAGCAGGACTCCCCTCCATAGGGTGCTGACATTCGGGTCCAGACCCCCCAGCCTGGTCCCCCACAAAGTCACAAGTGCCCTGGCAAACCTGCTGAGGCGTGGATCAATCTTCACAGGGCATAGATGTCTCTGCTCCCCATCCTCATCCATGGGCTTTGGGGGGACACCCGTTTCACCATGGTCTTCTTCTACAAGCTGCAGGGGAATACACACACACACACACACACACACAGAGAGACACACACACACACACACACAGAGACACAGACACAGACACACACACACAGACACACACACACACAGACACAGAGACACACACACACAGAGACACACACAGACACACACACAGAGACACACACACACAGAGACACACAGAGACACACACACAGACACACACACAGACACAGAGACACAGAGACACAGACACACACAGACACACACAGACACACACACAGACACACACACAGACACACACACAGACACACACACAGACAGACACACAGACAGACACACACAGACACACACACACAGACACACACACACACAGACACACAGACACACACACACAGACACACACACAGACACAGACACACACACACACAGACACACAGACACACACACACAGACACACACACAGACACAGACACACACACACACACACACACAGACAGACACACACACACACACACAGACACACAGACACACAGACACACACACAGACACACACAGACACACACACAGACACACACAGAGACACACAGACACACACACACACCCACAGACACAGACACACACACACACACACACAGACACAGACACACACACACGCGCGCGCGCGCCCCCGGCCTGTCTGTGCAGCTTGTAACATCTCCCTCCCGCTCTGGGGGCAAAGTGCGCCTGCCAGCAGGGATTTTTCTCCTATGTGTAATTCACAGAGGCGCTATGACCAGCTCTGATAGGCCCAATCTCGAATTTGGCCTTGAATTGACAATGTTTTCAAAATACGGGGCTTGCAGAAAGCTGTAACTGCAGCTTACAAAAGCCACTGAAGCAGCACAGCCACACAAAACTGCAACAAAACCCAAACGTGGGTATGTCAGGGAAAAGCAGGGTCTCCAAAGGCAGAAGGCACAGGATGGCAAGTCTACAAAGGGATTTTTGGACACTAAGAGCTGTAGCAGCTCAAAAAACTTTAAAAGCCCTGTTGTCTTATAGCTGAGCCTTTTCTTTCATGCTTGAGGAACAATATGCTCCCTCATCCCCCAAAGAGGATATTTTTCAACACTTACCCTCACTGTCATGGCTAATAGCCTTACGGATTAGTTCCTTAAGGGAACTAATTCTGCCAGCAGGAAAGGGGACATGAGCTGTTCCCAAACACCATTTACCATTTAGATTTAAGAGGTGCACATTGCAATAATCATTTTGTTAACAAGTCAGGAGAAGAGCTGAGGTAAGAGGCAGTCATATATCAATTTAAGCTGAAGAGATGCAGCTGCTACTGTGCACCAAACAAGTTTCCGTGCCAGCTCAAGATGAGGTAACTCAGAAAAAGACTCATCTTTTTTCTTTCTACAAGAAATCTTTAGAGGCTGATAGAAAAGGTTTTATACAGTTGCCTTCTGGAGGTAAGTCCTACAGTGACCACAGAGAAAGAAATGTGTTTTCTTTAAAGGCTATTAGGAGGAGGCTTCGTAAAAAAAAATAAAACCATTTCTGTGTTCTTAGCCTTCTCTAAATTAACAAAATCTCCTCCTTGGTGAAGCAAAAGTGATAACCAGCTAGTAATTGCATTGCTTATGGGAGGCTTCAAGTTTCCAGAGCAACAGCACGCCTGTCATGCAAGACTTGTCCTTGTTGCTCTGTTGGCCCAAAACAGAGCTCAAATTTTCTGTCTCAGCCAGCTCACACACAAACTCCAAAGCCTCCATCCTTCCTGTGGGATGCTGACAACCAAGACCTGGCCAAGCCCCGAGGGGGTGCAGAGTGAGAGGTTGAGGGTGGGTGGTGATGCTCTGCTCAGGCTGGGAATGCCAGTTGGGACAAGGCAACTCCATGTCTTTGGGCTGTGATTGCTCCCTCCAGCTAGCACACCCACTCAGGTCAGCGTGACTGTGGGTGCAGGTTTGTAGTCATGGCACTGAAAAGCAGGAAAGACCTACCCTTGCCAGGCACAGCCCCTCCAAGCTGTTTGGGAAGGGCCTGGGCCACTGATCCGCTCTGGTCCCAGGTGGATCTTTGCTGGATCTTTGCCTTGCGCAGGGCAGAAAGAGTAACCCCTAATGTATCGGTGCTGTTTTCATATTTAACAAGTGCAGTGCTATAATAAATAATGTAAGCCAATAAATAAATAATGTCAGCTAGAAGATAGGATTAGCTTAAAACCAAGTACCTCCAGCGTGCAGGAGTACCCTGCCCATGCTGAGAAGACAGCTCAGCTCAGAGGAGTTTTGGGGAAAAGGGAGAGCTGCTACCACAGCTACAGGGCTGCATCCCCATTTTTGTACCATGCAGATGGTCACATTCAGGATAAGGTCTCTACACCTTGCTGATGCCTCACTGCCAGACTGACACACAGCCAGCTTCAAATAGCTTATTCTACTCTGTGCCAGGGGACTCTTCCAGCAAAAGACCAACAGTTTCAGAAACAAGCAACTAAAAGGTCAGTTCCAGGCACTTTTGAGATATTTGTCTAACTCTGACCATCACAGGTCAGACACCAGAAGCTGCACAGTTAGCATGATACTCTGCACAGGCTTTCTAGCCAGAGCACCATGGCTATGCTCTAGCTCATTGAGCTGCGGTGGTGGGACAGCCCCCGCAGACAGGCTGCAGGACCCTCACTTTCTCCATTTCAAAATTAAAAGTTGTCAGGACAGCTTTCTGGGACTGATTCCCCAAGCAGGGAAGGCTCATGTTCACACCAATGCTCCCCTGCTCCCCGGGACTGCTGCTGGTCTGCGCTAACATCCACCCATCTCAGGAATCATTTCTGACAGTGCTACCGGTCCAGGACAAAATGACTTATAAGACCACTGTGTTCCACCATGCCAATGATCCTGTCCCAGGATCTAGGAATGTAAGGAGACACTGCTTGATGTATGGGTACAGTCAGAGCATGAATGCCTGCCAAAATCTGGTGCAGGCTGGCTGCTTCGTGAGCATCCTTTGTGGCAGCATAGGGAAGGCCCTATAGGCAAGCATCTGTGATCTGTGCTTATGTGGATTAAAAATATGACTAACTTTGAAAGACTACCTGAGGTTTTGGGGAGTTTTTCTATCTGCTGGGCAGAGCTCCCAGTGGAAACATAGTGTTCAACTTGGAAGGGAACCATTTCCAAGCTAACTTCTTGCTTAGAGTAATTCTAGTCTCTTACAACGTCTTTATTTCACTCGGCTTTGAAGAGATAGAGGCAGCAGATAATTAATTATAAAAGGCAGTTTAAAAAGAAATAACTAGTCATTCTAGAGTCTTACAGCCCCAGGACAAAACCAGTGACAACATATGGGCCCTTGTTAGTGTGGAATCAAACGCCTGCAGCTGATCTCCATTAGAAGAGCCTCTGTTCACTTCCCTTGCCCAAAATGATAGGGAAATCCATTTCATTTTCTTCAAACCATACGACAACATTTGGCAAGTTTTGTTTCCTCCCATTTAAAATAAAATAAAGCCATAAAATATGATAACAGTCTATCAAGTGATGTTCCAGTTTCATTTATGTGATGTTCAGAACAGTTTGTGGCAGTAAGAGGAATGGGTACTTGAATGAGGTATTATGGTTAGCAGCCCGCAGGAAGATATATTTAGTTTAAACACTAATAATAGCCTAATAGCAGCAAGGCAAGAAAATGGAATGTGACAGATGTTGGATGTTCTCTCTTTGCACTGTGCCAGATGTATATATAAAAGTACTGTTTGCATCACGAAAGGGCCAGGAGGCTTCAGTTTTGGATTCAGGGCCCTACAAGGTTGGACTCTGCAAACAAGTATTCAATCATAGAATCATAGGGGTTGGAAGGGACCTCAAGAGATCATCGGGTCCAACCCCCCTGCCAAAACAGGCTCCCTAGCTCATATTACACAGATAGGTGTCCAGATGGGTCTTGAATATCTCCAGGGAAGGAGACTCCACCACCTCCCTGGGCAGCCTGTCCCAGGGCTCTGTCACCCTCACTGGGAAAAAGTTCCTCCGCATGTTGGTGCGGAACTTCCTGTGCTCCAACTTGCAGCCATTGCCCCTAGTCCTGTCCCCATAGACCACTGAAAAGGGGCTGGCCAATTCCCCCTGCATCCCATACTTAAGATATTTATAGACATTAATAAGCCCCCCCCCCCCCCCCTTTGTCTTCTTTTCTCCAGTCTGAACAGTCCCAGTTCACTCAGCCTTTCCTCATAGGGGAGATGTTCCAGGCCCATAATCATCTTTGTAGCTCTACAATCCCTTCCCTAAAAATAGAAACAATAAGTTATTTTTATCAAGTATATCAATATTTATGCATGGCATCTTTATAGAGCACACCTAAAGGTAGCACCATCAAAAGATTTATGTAAAACCCCATTTATTTCCCAATGCAGGTTCATTCAGCAGTAACCTTGGCCATGAGGAGCACTTCTTGGTGAGGTGAGACCTCCAGGCTGGCTCCCTGGACTAGATCACTTAATTTGGGCAGTCAGACAGTACCACTGGCAATGGGAAGAACCCTTTCCAACAACTGAAACATATGGATGTTGCAGACTCTTTGAATTAGGTTAATACCAGGAACTCTCTGCAGAATTGAGCACTACCATTAATGTTTTTTAGTATTTGCCCTTCAGATTCATTCAAAGAGGCAACAAATTATGTATAATGTCAACTGCTGATTAATTTTATAGAAACCACTCTGAAAATGACAATGTCAACTTCTGTGTTATCCTCCCACCACTGATGCCTGATCGTCATTTCCAAGTTATTCATCACTAGTGTGAACTCAGCCTAGATACTTAGACTCAGGCAGTGCCCATTCCTTCATGGGCTTCCAGCACTGTAAATGCATCCACATTGGTCCATATGGTGCCCTGAAACATGTTTTTGTAGAGTTTATGCCACCAATAGCATTTTACAGAAGCTGTAAGTCACTAAATCGTTGGGCCACTGATACAGGAGGAGTAGGAGTTTCCAGCTCACGTCCTTGTTACCTTGTCAGAAGTGAAAACCAGAGACCTGCTGGGAATCTATAATCCATGGAATAAGAGCTGCTGTCCTAAAACAACTCTCCAGGTAAGGGCTGTATTATAATTACACATTGAAATGAGCTGACATTGTTCAGAATAACTACAGAGAGTCAGTGTTGTCTTCACGTGGCTGCTCTGTGACTTGGTAAGTTACCACAGTCTTTGCTCCGGCACCAAAATTACTCTCAGGACTTAGGAGCAGCAAACACACAACCATCCCCTGCCCTACCAATGGGCACCATTTGGGGCTTAATCACTCTCACATCAGAGGATATCCCCAACTGATGTCTCCCATCCCACCTATCCAAGCTCCTACCAACATCAGAGTGCCTACATGTCCCCACATTACATGATGCCTCTGTGAGAAAGAAAAGACCCATTTTCACCTGGAGAACTAAGGAACAGAGAGAATCAGACAGTCCACAGTGAAATGGGAAATTGAGAGCTGAATCCTGTTTCTCTGATTCCCACCCAGTGCCCTATACATTAGCCTGGTTTTATTCCATTACCAGATTCCAGCTGTGATAGGATTCTGACATATGGATTTTCTTCCCCGCAAGGTTTTAGAGCATGTGGGTTTTGATCAGCAGCCACTGTCGCCACCATGTTTCTTCAAAGAGATGCTCTGAACTGTTCTAACGAGCATCAGCCACAATCTGAAACAGGGAGAAAGGGAAAAATGGTTCACAGATCCTCAGAGCTACTATGCAGATATGTGGTTGGGATCAAAGGGGACTGCACATGACAACAGCAGCACTTAAAAGAGATCTTGAGAGTTGCATTTTCTTGCACAAGGTTTTATATAACCACAGCACTTTGTTCTCAGATATTTAAACAGGTTAGTGACAATGAAGAAATTATAATTATAACATGACAACACTGAAGCCAGTGTGGTGAAAGTGCTTTCTATTCCCAGGCACCCTACGGCCGTCATCATCTTCAATATCTGACCGTAACTCAGATCCTAGAAAGTATTAGAACAAACCAGGCTGCTAACAAATGAATAATTAGATATATCCTTGATCAACCACTTCCTTTACATAGAGGCCTGTCGGTTGACTATACTGCAGTGTCGTCAGTGAAATCTTTGGCTGCTAAAGCCAGAGCACAGAACTCTGTGAAATACAGTTGAGACATGACAACTCCTCACCAAAGTGGGTTTCTTTAGTTCAAGCCACGCATGAATTAAAGAAAAATCCAGCTAAGATACAGTAACTAAATAGTAAGACAATGACTAATCAAAACGTCCCTTCATCTCCCACCAAAGGATTTCCCAAACGTTGGGGGTGAGAGGGCATCCCTATGAGACATCCCTATGAGACAGCCCCTTCTTTCACTTAAGCAAATATATTTTCTTAAGATATCTCAAAGTAGTGTAGAGTCTGTGACAACCAATGAGATACAAATACGTACATGTTGGGTAAGAAGTTGTTAACTACTCTGACAGTTACAAAGTGGTGCTGTCCACTTGTTGGTGAGCATGCCTCCATGGGAGGCCATACGAACTGCAGGTATGTGTGCTGGTGGGAGAGTCAAGGACCTGCTCAAGCCACGAAAGAGCTACGCTCCATAGAAGAGAGTCAAGAAATAGAGAGATTTACTGCTCGCAGATTCACAGAAGGGTAGGGGTTAGAAGGGACCTCTAGAGATCATCTAGTTCAACTTCCCTACCAGAGCAGGATCACCTAGAGCAGGCTGCACAGGAACGCATCTAGGTGGGTTTTGAATGTCTCCAGAGATGGAGACTCCACAGCCTCTCTGGGCAGCCTGCTCCAGTGCTCTGCCACCCTCGCAGTAAAGAAGTTCCTCCTCATGTTTAGGTGGAGCTTCCTATATTCAAGTCTGTGCACATTGCCTCTTGTCCTGTTACTGGGCACCACTGAAAAAAGACCGACTCCATCCTTCTGTCACCCATCCCTCAAGTACTTATAAACATTGGTAAGATTCCCCCTCTTCTCTTCTCTTCTCTAGGCTAAAAAGTCCCAAGTCCCTCAGCATCCCTTTAGAAGAGAGATGTTCACAGCCATTTTTTGTACCCTCCCTAGTAGCTCCCTGTCCTTCTTGAACCCAGGAGCCCAGAGCCACACACAATATTCCAATGCTTGAAACAACAGAGCCAACAGGATCAAGTATTGCTGCCAGTACAGGAAGCTGCACAAGTCTGCAGGATCGAGTCTTTCCGCCCACTTCCCTGAATCCTACCTCTTCCCACCACCCTGTATCCTCAAACTTCCCTTTGTTTCTGCAGATGCTACCTGAGGCTCCATAACTTTACAACTCACCACTCCATAACACATTTCCCACAAGCACAGCAAAAGAGAACAGTGCGCCTTTATGTACTGTGCTTTCTCATGATTTCCCAGTTATCACTGACTTCAAAGAATGTGGCATGGAAAACACTGGGACAAAGGGTTTGCTTTGTTTGGTTATTAAAATGGGAAGTTATCTGTAGTCTTAGCTGTGGATAAGCTATCACAGTCCTTTGTGCCATAACCATGATGACTGGCATTTTTAATTTCCATTTTCATTGTGTGTGCACAGATGACTTTTGCTGGAAAAAGTGACAGAATTTAAGAGTATTTGTTACTTGTAGTTACAATTACTAGGTATGCTTTTAGCAGAATTTAAATGAATGGTTAATGGTTTCATTCAGTCCACTGCAGAGTAGACAAAATTATTGTCTTTTCCCAAAGCCAGCATCACAGCATTTGCAAATTATATCTTTCTTCTCCCTGTTAATGTCTCTGGTTATAATTTACAGTCATCTTGGATTACTATATATTAACAAAGCCCCTTGCTAACATCAAGCACACGTTCAAGGCCCACTCAAATTCAGCCTCTTCACAGTTATCACTATATTGACCAAAATCACATTAAGGTTTCTTCTTTTTTGAGCTTACCTTGAAAAGCTGGCAGTTCAAAAAGCTAACAGGAGAGAAAGGTTGCAAATCACAAGGGATAAGGTTTTTTTCTCTAGAGGGGTTTGCAACCTCCCATTTGCAAACACAGAGCACGCATAAGCCAGGCGCCTGAAGGTTTAGCAACACAATTTGCAGCAAGATAAAAGTTCTGCCTATGTAAAACTGGTGTTTGCACATGTGTACAGAAGAGGCTGTGACTCTAACAGCCGTTTTAGATATTCAGTATTTGCTTTTTCTATAAACATTTGCTCAAAAGCACAACAAAGGGATGCAGAGGACTCCAAAGCGCATCGGTAGACTAGAAGTGATTCATAAGTCCACCAGCACTGTGTATCTGCTTCCTCCAACAGCCCCTGCTTAGGAGAACCTCCATGAGGAAGAATGCCATTGAAATTTTTAAAAAATAATAGTATGTATATTTATATACTGGTTTCATAGAGGAGCCTAATTCCACAGAAGCACCCTTCAATTCCTGCCTGTGCCGGCTTCCAAAGATGATTAGGGGTCTGGAACATCTCCCCTATGAGGAAAGGCTGAGTGAGCTGGGTCTGTTCAGCCTAGAAAAAAGGAGACTTAGGGGGGACCTAATTAGTGTTTACAAATACCTTAGACATGGGTGGCAGGGGGAATTGGCCAGCCCCTTTTCAGTGGTCTTTGGGGACAGGACTAGGGGCAATGGCTGCAAGTTGGAGCATAGGAAGTTCCGCACCAACATGCGGAGGAACTTTTTCCCAGTGAGGGTGACGGAGCAGTGGAATAGGCTGCCCAGGGAGGTGGTGGAGTCTCCTTCTCTGGAGATATTCAAGTCTCGTCTGGACGCCTATCTATGTAATATGAGATAGGGAACCTGCTTTGGTGGGGGGTTGGACCCGATGATCTCTTGAGGTCCCTTCCAACCCCTAAGATTCTGTGATTCTGTGATTCAATGGATTAAGTAGGATGGAGGAGTGCAAAGACCTCAGACCTGCGCATCACCTGGAGTGTTTGCAAGCTTGCACACTGCAGTAATGCTGTTGGCAGCTGTCACACATCAGCTCTGCGTGCTAATCCTGGCCTTGCTCTGACCAGCTTATGTTTTTATTAGTACAGTTTCCTTAGCTTATTGGAGATGCTCTAGTGTGATACATCCCAAAGACCTATGAATGAGCAGTAAAACTGAGTGAGCCCCATTCCCATTCAGTCCCATAACCTGCATGAGGGAAAAGGTAATCCAGCAAAAACACACCCAATGCCGAGGTTTTAACCAATGTTAAGCAAGAATTAACAGATGTGTATTTCTAAACTCCAACACAGAAGCTTCCCTACACAGGCTAACTGCAATTGTAAGCCCAAATACATATCAGATGCGTCTACACAACCCCAGTAACAGCTATGTAAAGTCTATTATTGTATTTTGGCTGTTAACATTCCCATGACTGTAGGATAAACCTTTGACAAATGATTTTTCTGTTTGGGTTTTTTTTTTTTAATTTGCAGAATTCTTAAGTTGGTTGTTGCTAGCTTTTCCTCAGTACGAAAAGTGCAGCACAAAGTAAATTTAAGCCAACTATCAAACCCACTTTTCTTAGTTACTTTTCACAGAGGCTTAGAAGCCATCTGTGGACTCCCTAAGATCCCAGCATTGCAAGCTGAAAAATCTCTATTTTTGACAATGCAGCTGCACAAACCACAGTTTGGATAATAGGGACTTTGTTCCTGGTTGTCATGTAGAGAGCAGAGAGAACCCTCCTTTACTTGCCCAGCTGAAGCTAAGATTTTTAGGAGCTGGCAGCTAGGAAAAACCCTCCATTTTTACTTGTAAACTGAGCAAGAACTGAGCTGAGCTTTGAATTAATGCAGAAATCTGACAGAGGACAAAACAACATTCAAATTACTGTTGATAAATACTCAGCCAAAAGTAATTACTAGTTCTACTGTGGCTCATTAAGAAAGTGTTCCATTAAAGCTGCAGAGTTAAATAATGAAGGAGATGAGAGAGTTAAGCTTCAGCATGCTACTGCACCAATGTGAAAACATTTGTAAAGTGCCCAGATAGCATTCTCAAAAGGTTGGATCTTTCTCACTGTATTTTCTGCCTGCCTTAGTTCTTCCTAACATCTCTTTACTGACAAAGGTAAAATCTTTATTTTATCTCCTGGATGGAGCTGAAGGGAACTGGGCAGTCTACGAAGGGTTGCAGCGTAAGGGCAAGAAGGAGCACTGGATTTCAGGGGACTTGAGCTGAACACCACCATGGCTACTGCAGCTGAGCTCAGGGTGCACGAACGTGAAGAGGATGGGCTTGGGCTAAAAGTGTTAGTGGGAGCTGGGTATTGGGCTGCAGAAGGAGCTCAATGCCATGCTATAAGGTATGAATATTAGAGAAGTGATCTAAAAATACTGGATGACCACTGAATGAATTCACAGAAACAAGTTATTTTCTGCACTGTGGTTTTGCCTAGGTATCCCAGCCCTGTAACCCTGGTGCTACAGTAAGGATAGAGCACGATAACCGATAGAATATCATCTTGCAGTGAACAGCTTGGCTTGATTTCTCCCATTGCGCTCGAATTTCACATTGCAATATCACTGTGGTAAGTAGCCATAAACGGACAGTGCTAAGTACCAAGCATCACTGATTACTTCATAGAGAAATAACTCCTATGATCACATCCCACAACCAGCCCACTTCTGGTGTACTTGTTTCATACTGTCCTGTTCATTAGTTTACCATGATTCATCTTTGGAGCATTCAGTCGGTTTGTTCTTGCCCCCACTACTCTGACTGGAAAGCTGTTCCGAAGCCCAGAGCTCTGATGCCAGCAACCCTCCTAGCTCCAGCTGAAGTTGTTCACGGCCAGTTTATACTTAATGCTTCTTATATGACGCTGCAGATTCTGTAGGTGGAGAGTAAAGAGTCACAAAACATGAGCCATACTCTCAACAGGCCAGTACTTCAAAACCAGCATACAGCTCTTAGCCTACACCTTTCATTAGGAAACATCAGACCGGTTTAGGAACCTGCAGCACATTTCTTACTGCCTTTAGCAAAAGAAAGAACAAAAGTGTGATGTTGTTTGTAAAGATCCATGCACAGCTTTAAACAGCCCATGTATTTTGCTCCATGTAAGTATGTTGAGGCTAAGATTCTTAGGATTACATGAATAAAGCATCTGGAAAACTAACTTTTGGGAAGCAAACCCTCTGTATTAGTTACATAGCTTTGTCTGTCAAAAACCAAGAGTGATCTCCAAATGAGAGAAGCTGCTACAAATTTCAGGTCATACAACTGCCCTGTTTCCATTTCAACTGGAAAAGCCTACTGACCTCGCTGGCTCTAACGTTACCTCAGGTGAGACCAGAAGAGATACAGTGTTGGGTCAATAGACACTGATACCTGTGAATCCAATACTGATACCTGTGTATCTAATTCAAGCGTTTGCTTTCTGAAACTGTATCCACCTGAATTGCTTTTTATTAATAGGCCATTATGAATGTGCCTCTGGCAAATTCACTGCTAATGGAAATACCAGTGTGTCCCCTGACACCGCCTAAAACAATTTATGAAGAATGGAGAGTGATCATGGGACACGCAGCAGCAAATAGGTCAGAAGCAGTGGAAAAAGCCACTTGCCCAACACTCCCTGTCAGTAACAGGCTAGTGTGTCCCAAGCCTCTTTGGTAAGACAGAAGTCTTTCCACGGCCAGCTCTGAAAGTACAGGTCACTGTTTTTAGAAGCATTGGACTCTGCAGTCACCCTTTATTCCCCCTCAAGGCAGGGACATCTCTCCTAACATTTTTGCAGGAGATGCCATGGAAAGGACTCCACCCAAAAGAGTAGAGAAGCGAACTACACCTTTTAACACACCAGACAAAACATGCACTGGCTTGCCATCAAGTCTTCTCGCAAAAAGAAGACACTTGAAGAACTGGCTCAGGAGCTCTTGCTAGATGCCATGTCCTATTTGCCCAGACTAAGAGGTATCTCCAAATCAATGTCAACCAGTTTTCCAGGGCTTTGGTCTAACTCTTGGTCTTAAGAAGACAGAACATGTACATTAGCCTGATCCTGACAGCCTTTAGGGGACACCACAGATATCTGATGGTGATTAATTCCTGCATGCAGTAGAAAAGTTCATCTAAGTGAGAAATTTTGTGGAGAGGAGGCATTCTTAGAGATGAAGTAAGCCACAGACTACATAAATCTTGCAAGGCTTTTGTGAAAACTCTGATGAAATTGGTGGGGAACAGATTGGGAACAAAACTTTTCATCTACAAGGCAAGTAACATTCGTACTTTATATGTATCACATTTGGACTGCCCTAAGCTACTAAATTAGGGAACTCTATCAACTCTAAATTTCCCTAGAGAATTTGCAGGAGGCATAAGGAAGTAGCATGTGAAGTCCAAGGATATATAGACAGTAAGAGTAAAAACATGACTGAATATCCTGTGGCAAAATTAAATTTGATAAACTCGGCTTAAAAGAGAGAAAGACACCCAGCTAGAAACATTTATTTCCACATACAGAAACAGGATGGCATAACAGAGAAAAAAACATTTCAGAAGGCAATTTATTTATGGCTTAATGACATTTAAACCAACTATTATTAAGTTAGCTGAAATGAAAAAGAAATCACTGGCAAATTGGAAAAGAACAACCCTTAGGTCAATCTGACAAATTTGTTATCCTGCATGTGGGAAAACATCCCTTGCAAAATTTGAACTTCACAGCTGGATGAGAACACATAAGCAAATTTAATGCAGAGCATAAACTGGTGGTTGTCACCATCAACAACAATGTAAAAACAGAGCACACCATGTAAATGAGAAACAACCAGCCCCTCTCCCTTCATTTAAAGCTGCATGGGAATCCAGATATACCAGAAAAACTAGGGTGTCTCCATTTCATGTTAGGCCAAAGCTTTCTTGCAGATCTGCTCAAAGCCACTTAACACACTATGTTTGAAAAGGACTGAATGGCAGATCCTAGAATCCCCTCGATCTCTCTCCATAGCCTCTGCCTAGCCGCATTGCATTTCCATTTGAACTACAAATGACCCTATACACACAATCATGTAATTCATATTTATATAAACAGAGGGTACAGTATGTATAATTCGAAAGATTTCTGGGAGGGGATGCATCATAACTAAACTCCTGCTTTTCCCTTGGGGAAACAATCCCATTTGGTTTTAGTTAGCTTCAAAGGACACAAGTATTTTCCCTTCTGTGTCAATAATTAAACAGAAATTTGTCATTTCTGTCCACAAATCAAACTTTCAAAGTTGCCCTAACTGTTAGCAGTAAAGCAGCGACACACACGCAGGCAAGCGCGCACCCACCCACCCACACGCAGACATAGAGGGCATGACAACTGCAACACAATGAAACACTCCTGCAGCCACTTCTGACCATGGAAATTGAGTTTAGTTTCACTGGATTGCCAGAGACCTCTCCATGCTGGGGAGTTGTATTTCCAAGCACATACCATGGGACCAGGACCTTTGGTGACATGTTGTTCCAATTTGATTGAGGTCGGGTTGCGGGCCAGTCCTTTCAAATCATAACCAGCACAGAAATTACCTCCTATGAAACATCACGGAAAAGGCAGACTGTGCAGCAGTGAACACAGGAAAGCTTTATTTTGGGGTCAGGGCAGCTTTAAGCATCATTAATTATTTATTTCCCCACTCAGGCGTTGTCCAAGAGCTGTTCTGGGGGAGGCTGAAAGGACACTGCTTGCTTTTACTTGGAAATCGATGTTGCCCTGATTGCCTAATTCAGAATTTGGGGGAGAAAAAAGTATGAATGTTTGAGGCCACAGATTTGGATTCGAAAACTTCACAGATAAATCTTAGGCAATCATCAATTTTTTTCCAAGTCAGTCACTGTCAGTAGCACAGAGCTAGGAAGACATCCTTTCCAAAAGGAATTTATAGGAAAAGGGCAGCAATGCCTATTGTCTATAATAAAGCATACAGTTTAATTCATAACAAGTCACACTCTCACGACTTTACAAATCTGCAAATACATTAGCCAGGCCATGTAAGAGCTGAAACCCTGCCTCAGGGAGAGCAACTGTAACCTTGGATGACACCAAGTTGATATTCCCACACTTTCAGGCTGTTAAAGCCTCGGTGTGGTCACCATGCATCATTTGCAACCAAGTCCAGCTTCCTCCAATTATTTGCTTCTCTGCAGAAGGGGCTACTAGAGGCTTCCTCACTGGTGAAACCGATTTTACATCAGGTGTCAGCATTTCATAATGGATTACAATGTGTGATAGACCTGTTCTAACACAGTGAAAAAACCTAACAGCTAGAAATAGGACAGACTAATCATATATCCTGCTCTCAAGCATTTAATTTAATTTAGAATTATTTAAATTATCATAGAATGCTTTGGGTCAAAAGGGACCTCAAAGACCATTTAGTTCCAACCCCCATCCAACCTGGCCTTGGACAGTGACAGAGAGGGGGCAGCCACAACCTGTCTGGGCAGCCTGTGCCAGGGCCTCACCACCCTCACAGTAAAGAATTTCTTCCTAATGACTAATCTAAACCTGCCCTCTTTCAGCTTCAAGCCATTGCCCCTTGTCCTATCACTACACTCCCTCTCTCACTTTCCTGTATGACCCCTTTGAGCATTGGTAGGCTGCAATTAGGTCTCCCCAGAGCCTTCTCTTCTCCAGGTTGAACAAGCCCAATTCTCTCAGCCTGTCATCACAGGAAAGGTACTCCAGCCCTCTGACCATCTTCGTGTCCCTCCTCTGGATGTACTCCAACAGATCTTTGTGTTTCCTCTACTGGGGACCCCAGAACCCAGAGCTGGATGCAGTACTCCAGGTGGGGTCTCATGAGAGCAGAGGAGATGGGCAGAATCACCTTCCCTAACCTGCTGCCCATGCTGTTTTGGATGCAGCCCAGGACACAGTTGGCCTTCTGAACCGCTAGTGCACACTGCTGGCTCATATTGAGCTTGTCATCAATCAGCACCCCCAAGTCCTTCTCCTCAGGGCTGCTCTCAATCCATTCTCTGCCCAACCTGTAGTTGTGCTTGGGATTGCATGGACACACATGCAGGACCTTGCACTTAGCCTTGTTGAACTTCACATGGGCCCATCTCTCCAGCCTGTCAAGGTCCCTCTGGATAGCATCACTTCTTTCCAGTATATTGACCTCACTACACAGCTTGGTGTCATCAGCAAATTTGATGAGGATACCCCCTATCCCACTGTCCATATCACCAAATTTACAAAAAAAGCAACACAAAAAAATTACATGTTAAAGCAAAAAGAGAAGGCTTTGCAAGTTGTTGGATTTCTTTTATAGGGACTAAATCAGGAATTTTTTCAGGTATTTAAGACCAAAGTTTCATTTCATCTTTTTACCCAGTTACGTGTTCATTGGACAGTGAGTCTCTGCCATTCTACCTGAGCTTTTCCATGGCTTTGGGGCCTATAAATAAGTAATATTTAGAGATACAGGGCCATTAGATTGGAGTAGTTTCCTTGATGTATCATTGGGATTACATTAAACTAGATGAAAATCTGACTCATAAACTAAGAAATTTAAACATGAAGTAACAGCTCTAATACAGCCTGCTCTTTCAGCTGTATAAAATATAAGCAAGAGAAGACAAAGACCTCTGTTCTTATTTACATTAATGCCTGTTTACACCACTGTGCAAATTCAAAGGTCCGTACTGAGGTACAACTTGTATCTCAAGACAGCAGGGAATAGTCACAGGATATCTCAAAGAGCTTACAGCAGCACCCCATTTCTCACTAACAGCACTACATGCTCAGTAACATCCATTTCCTTAACACTGCAATAGGTTAAATGCACACCTAAGATATTTATTTTTTTACCTTTATTCAGTATTTTCTTGGAGAACTAGAGAGTGGTGAAGCACTAGTGGATAAAAAAGAGGGCAGAGAAAGTTGTACAGACAACCTTCTTCTCTCTTAGCTGAATAGTTCCTTTTTCCATTCCTCATTTTAGCACTCCCAAAGCCACAGCAGCAACAAAGGGACCAGCCTCTTTCCTAATGCGGGGTTTGCCAGATGTTTGCCACCTCCTGAGAGCCTTTTTCATTGCATACACACATGCTTCAGCATCCATTATGGGGGTCATGAATAGGGACTCCTGAGCTTTACAATTAACACCTCTGCCTTCACCCCAGGCAAACAGCTCTATCCCTGGGGCTAAGAAAAGTTTTGCTTGCCTGGCAACAGTTGGCATATCCCCTTGAGTACAAGAGATGTGCCAAGGTATACCAACAGAAAATGTGTCCCCCTGCTTTGCAAGCAGGCAGGCCGGAATCCATGATCTGAAAAACAACACAGCAGTGTAGGATAGATGGAAAAAAGCACATCTCTCCAGGGAATGGTAAACCCATCCAAAGAACTTCATTCACAGATAAATGAATCTTCTTCCTCTTTGTTGGGATCCCTATTGCTCAGCTACTGCCCGCATGATAAAGTATTACACTGAAAGAAAAGACTGATTATTTCATCTTCCCCTGAGGCAGAAAGCACCCTTTCCACACACAGATGCATAAAGGGAAGCCAAAAGTAGGAAGCCAAAAGTAGGAAGCCTGCAAAGCCTACTGCCAAGTGCTACCAGTTCATGGGGCCAGCTAAAGCCAGTTTGCAAACAAGGGTACAAACAGCCAATTCTATCTGTTAGTCTACACATTTTTGATCATTATTTATTTTGAGGTTGAAGCTTTGCCACTGTATGTATATGTCCTGGCCAGAACCAGGACAGTATGGCATCAAGAAGAGAAGATGAAACAGATTTTGTTTTCCTGCACCGTAAGCAATGCAAAGTTGTGTCACCCCATAATGACTGACAAGTGATGTCCTACTCTGAGACAGGGATTCTCCTGGAAAAACAGTATGTTGACTTCAAATGAGCTGCTTTACCTCATTATCCAATAGGATAAGAATGAATTCACACCTTTGGACTGTCTTCTGAACCTTTCTTGGGCATGTTATGAAAGATGAGGATGTATTTCCCTGAGCATAGGAAAGGGCCCTTATATTGAAAGCAGAAAAACACATACAAAAAGCCATGCTGTTTCGACCATCTCAAGGATAAAGAACCAAGAGTACAAAAATGTTTTTGAAAGAAGTGAAAAATATCTCAGCATACAACTTAGTCCCAGTGCTGTGGCAAATTAATAAATACCTATGCAAATCTCTCATGAACCCACTTTTTGGAAGACATTGAAAAGAAGCACTTCATAAACACTGAGAGTCAGCAGCAGCTGTATAAACCTAAACGCCTACCTGCATCCCAAATTGAAATCAGATTAAAAGATAACCCAGAATTTTTTCACCCGTGAATGCCAAAGAGATGCTAATACAAAACTGAATGAGGTGAAGAAAATATCAGGTGTGGAAATCTAGAAAAGGGAAAAAAAGAAGTTTCATAAATGGTTGAGAGAAAGAATCCATATTCTGGCTAGCAGTGTCTCCAAGAACTACTGTTCAAGGGTATTAAATCTGCGTCTCTGAAAGCCGTATGATAGGCTTCAACTCTCGTGCTTCAAAATGGTTTTAAAAATGACTGTATCTGAAGTAGGCTCTGGGGTTATTAAGCCACTCACTGTGGACCTGACCTAATGATGTTCAAATACATGTTCTAGCCAGGGCCTCTGAACTTTTAGGATTCCGAGGGACGCACAGGATCAGGCAAAACACACAGTTATATATTCCAAATCAAGCATCAATACCGTATGTGGTAGCACTTAAGCAGGGAAGGAATGATTCACTTTCTAGTACCGCATCCAGTGAACCATGGAATATAACATTTTTTATTTCTTAGTGGTAACTGTCAAAATGCATTTCGTTTTGGGGAGATGAAGAGGGAATGCACAAAGAAGTGTAGAATAATTATGTGTTGAAAATTAAAGCCAGTTGTCTGAACTGGGAAGAACAATGTAATGTACCAAAGGAGGTCTAAAGTGTTTTGGCGAGCAAACTTAGAGGTCATCCAAGACAACATACTTTGTGAAAGAGAGGCAAAGGCAGTTCTCTCTAGTGCACTCCTCACCTCTGTTCTTGAGTTCAGATCTATGTTTAACATCACAGAATTCATAGTTTAGGAGGATAGGGCTGTTTCTCACACACCTATCCAAAGCCAGCAGGTAATGTCCAAAGACAAAGGCAGGCCCAAATTCTTAAATCATAGATGCATGTACCTGCACAACTCCAGAAGGAGATTTTTAAAGAACAAATTCCCATTCAAGAGTGGTGTGAAAGAAGGAATTTTCTCCCAGCTACAGACCAACAGCAATAACAGAGTCACAAAACCCATGCAACTCAACCTCTCCAGGATGTCTGTGGAGCCAGGGGTCTACCAGCAAAACTTTGAACTCCCAGTCTGCATCCTGGGCAAACCTGCAGGACAGGCTCTCTAAGGCCCAGAGGGTCCATGTGTACACCACGTGGAACACCTGAATTACAGTCTTACTGCCAGAAACTCCGGCTACCCCTCCTAAGAAGCAATGGGAAGAAATACTTGTTACTGCGAAGGGCCCAAGCAAAAGCCTGGCTGCCTGAAAGTCAGCAAAGATGCCAAACTTCTTGGTGCTGCAACCATCAGCGCTGTGGCAAGATTGGTGTGGTTTAGCATGTGCTCCCTGTGAATAAGACGTTGCTTCCCAAAAAGCAAATATAACAATTAAACAAAATGCTTGCTATTCTGATGGTGGAGATTCTTGCCTATCAGCAAGGTATCAGTGCTGCAGTGATTTTTCTGGTAATCTGTCCCACATTCTCTTCTTGCACCCTGACTGATTTATGCCCTGAAGAGATACCACATTCCACAAAGACTTGTCATTGAGAAGAGAACAAGCACAGAGCCAAAGCAAGCCTTGCAAGGACTGGTGCCAAGATGAAGGGGTACCCAAAGGGAGTCTAGGCAAATGATGTAATTTGAGCGTTTTTGGACAAGGGAGGATGGTATGCACTTCTCAAGGCTGTGTATATACCAGAAAATACAAATGGAGACTGCAGGCATGTAACTGCCATGTGTCCTGCATTTTAAGGATGGATATGCAGAATAAAAAATAATATATTTCCAGAGTTTTGACAGCGTATGCCAAAAATATATCCCCTCCTAATCCCACAGCCACATTTCTTCATCACTGGGGGTATACCTCATCTGCCCACACAACCAGGCCAGACAGAGAAAAGTAAATTAATTTTTTGGTGACTGAAGTATTGTTATTTTTAGGTGCTGCAAGAGAGCTCAGCTGCTGATTAAGCTGCGCTGATGGAAATTAGAACACAGCATTTACTTTAATACCAGACTATATGACAACACACAAAAAATATTTCCACAACATTAAAGGAAAGCAGGAATTTGCCTCATACTGTTTGACAGAATCACTGCAAAAAGCTACAAAATCCCATGTTATAATTTTCTCACTTTAGTTCCTTTGTTTACTACATATAACTCAAACATATGCCCCAAGAAAATAAAGCTGTAATTCACACACAAGTTCCTTTCTTTTTTCCATCTTCAAGTTTGTTAGAATAATTTTCATTATATTTTTAGGACTTACAATACCACTGCTTCCAATTCCTTCCTTTCACCTCTTTTCCCTTAGGATAAGAAGTGGCATGGCTTTGTAATTATGTCCATATTAGTATTGCTATCATAAGTATTATAAAATAGAACAGGCAACAGTCTGGAAACTGAGAAAAACAAACATGAATACTTAAGCTCAGGGTGAAGTTTTCTGAAACTACTTGCTATTTCCAGTGTTTTCGTTTCAGGATGTTCAAAGTTAAGGTATTTTATAAAGGGTTCTGAGTTGTTTTTTTCTCAACTCAGGCTGTAAGTAATCCACTGTGTTACAGTTTTATAAGGTACCTCTGGCCATGCTCATTCAAACCCTGCAAATGGTTGGGGGCTTTCTGTACCTCACTCCAAGGATGCCAACAACTGTCCCAAAGGCATACAAGGCAACATCTCTGCCTCGGCCTTTAAAAGGTCAAGCTGACTGGCAAGGTTAAGGCACAAGCGGTGCAATTTTGCATTTGTTGGTGTCAGACCATGTAAAGATGCCATCATTTCAGGCACTCCAAAATGTAACAAAGAGTTTCCCTCAAAACAAAACATAAACAATCTTACGACTTTTCTTTTTGGAAGCAGCTGGTAGCATCAGGAACACAGGTTTCTTTTCCGTTTTGGGGTTTTTTTTTGGTAGAGTGTATGATGTCATTCTGAATACCAGGTATATCTGTGTTTTTCAAGATTTGAGGGTTAACTAGCTTTGTAGAAAGAAAAAAAATATTGTGAATGACACTACAGAAACAACAACATACAAAAGCAAGAAAATGTCAGCTGAATTCATACGGGCTGTAACTCTACAGAGGTAAATGAAGATGCTGTCAGCAGAAATTTGGCCCAGCGTCTTTCTTGGAGTGGAGGAACAAACCTGTTGCAGGGCCGGGAGGGGAGCTGTTCTTCCTGAAGCTCCAAGCTGTCTCCTCTGACACGGGGTGATAAATCAAAAGGCTGATACACTCATCTTTTTCTGTCTTTGAGAAGCACGATGATTTACATCGCCACCATGTTCCTTGCTAGTTGCTATATCGCCACATATATGACTTCAGTTCAAATAAAAATCATAGAGAAGCTAAGATCCCAGAAGGTTGCAACCTATCTGCAGTCACCAGGTAACAAGCTACTATACAGTTGGTTAGAATCTTTTTAGGTATAAAGCAAAGTAAAGAAAGATGAAGTTTTAATTTGTATTGTTGGGGGTGGTTTGCTTTTTTTTTTCCATTTGAGTCACTAAATTTAGCAAGATAAACTTCACTGGAGAAGACTGTCTTGCAAAAGCCTGTTCATCTCCAAACTTAAAACTGTAATGTTTGTTTGGGTGTTTGAACTGCTTCTTCCGTGAAATACCTGTTTTCTCTCAAAAATGACTGGAAGATTGGATTTGAACTTGTCTGGTTCAGACTCACCAAGTGAGTCCCACTCATTTAGTTCATATATTTTTAAGTATGTTGAAAATCCACCATATAAAAACCTCTTAAAAAAAAAGTGCTCTAAAAGTGCTCTATCAATGATATTTAAAATTCTGGATATTTTGGGTTTCAGAGCCTAGGCATATGTGCCTACATACATTACACATGTCCATATGCGTATCTCTGATAGCATTATAAACTACAGAAAAGAGATTCAAATGCAACCTTAGTTAATTTGGGGGCAGAATATGCCTTCAACTTAATCTCTTTGCATTTACAGCAGTGATAAAATCAGCTCTGAGGATGGATAGCTTTTAAGGTAAACCAGAAGACAAGAGCATACATGCAGAAAAAAGAAGTTAATATAATAATAAGAGTAATTAGTGATAAGTGCTGGTCCTACTGAACCAAGCACAAGGCTTCATTGCTAAGCTTTTACCCTGCAAATGTAAATAACAGCCTTTGAACTAACACTGCAGGAACTGCAGCAAGCATTCTTAATATTTTAATGATAAAAAGTAGATACAAATCTACCCCACCTAGACAACAGCAGGACACTTACTTCTAGTTAGCAATTAATAACATCTCCCCCTGTTTTGCTACCTCAGTTTGACAATTCACAAAAGTTCTTTGATATATCCTTTGAAGTGGGGTGTGGGGTTCCAGTTTCCAGAGCTGGTTTTTACATATCACCTGCCTGCTATTCCGCAGCTAAACTCCCCAGATAAATGAATGCAGTGGGAATAAGATGGACACATTAAATAACGTGCCTGCTCTCTTTCCCTATGTTGTGTTTCATATTCTCGTGCCTTTGGCTAACAAGTAGAATGACCCCAAATTGTGGGCGCTAAGGACCTGATGTCTGCGCTACACACATCTCAAGGGGTTTTTACTTTCCTTTAGCTCTGGTGTGGCCCCATGGACAAAGCACCAGTCAGCCATTGGAGCGTAGCCACTGGAGTGCATCTTCCAGTCCAGTGTCATGTGGAAGTAACAGCTTGCATACTTAAGACATGGAAGAAAACACAGTAAACGAGGATGTCCAGGAGCTGGGCTTCAGGAATACACCCCTACTCCAAATTAATTTGCTAGTTGAGATGTGCCCTATGTTTCATACTCATACATGCGCTAGCATGGAATGAAAAAAGCACTGGAGTTTTTTGCCATTCCAAATAAACTATGCCTCCATGCAAGGACAATAAACATTCTCAGAAGTCACACAGCACCCCAGTCACTGTAGCTAAAATAACTACCAGCTTAGATTCTTTGTGTGAGGGAGGAAATATTATTATTATTATTATTGTTGTTGTTATTATTATTAACTTCCATTTTCTGTCATATTAAACTGACTTTATCTCACCCCATGTGTTCTCCTTTTTTTTCACCCCAATTGTCTTCCCCTCTGCAGGGGAGGGGAGTAAGAGAATGGCTGTGTGGTTGTTTTGGCTGCCTGATGGGTTAAACCACAACAATTTCCTACTGCCCAACCACTTTAGCATCTTTAGTGATAGAGACATCAGGACAGAGGGGTTTTTTATACTGAAAAGTCCAAATTTCAATCTTGCTCTGACAGAGAAAAAAAAAAAGAAAGAAAAAAAAAAAGAAAGAAAAAAAAAGAAAAAAAAAAAAGAAAAGAAAAAGAAAGAAAAAAAAAAGAACATGATCTCATTCTGTTTAGAGGTTAATTCTTTTAGTTTTCTTTCCTGGTGAAATACCATTTGCAATTACAAGGTCACTATGTTTTAAAGCATCCCCTTGGCAGCTAATGCTGGTCATATATCTTGTTCATGACAACTGGCAAAGTAAACTCAAACCATCGTTGGCAAGTGGCAACTGAATGGCTCTGCCACAGTGGAAGCAAGGGATTCAGTATGGCTTGAACCCAACTGTTTGCCTAGCTATCCCTACAGAAGAGCTGGTACAGTAAAAACTCTCCAGCAAATGGCCAGAAAAAGAAGAGCATTCACAAATTAACTACTTTTAAACACAGATTCAACCTAAGGAAGAGAGGTAGCTGGTCTGGGGCTGGCAAGAAATTACTTGAACAGCAGAAACAAGAACAGCTGTGCATATTTTTCTCAAGCATAGTGACCAAAGACCTCAGAAGTCTCTGGAGCATTAAGGTCAGGGCTGGGAGTTTTTATTCCCCTGCTGTGTCTGTAACTCTCTTACGTGGCTTATGAGAAAAGCCTACGCTTTAAGCAAGTTCTTTTGCAAGTGTAAGCACGCATTTGAAAATACTTTAGCCGCTTATTTGTTCCTGACCAGCAGAATGATAAATTAGAGTGTTCAAGTATTTAGTGTCATAGAATCATTTCAGTTGGAAAAGACCTTTAAGATCATCGTGTTCAACCGTTAGCCTAGTGCTGCCAAGTTCAGACACTAAACCGTGCCCCTAAACACCACATCTTCGTGCCTTTTAAATACCTCCAGGGGTGGCTAAACCAAGACAGATGGTGACTCAACCACTTCCCTGAGCAGCTAGTTCTAATGCTTGACAACCTTTTCAGTGAATAATTTTTTCTTAACATCCAATCTAAACCTCCCTTGGCACAACTTGAAGACCTTTTCTCTTGTCCTATCCGTTCTTACTTGGGAGAAGAGACCAACACTCACCTGGATACAACCTCCTTTCAGGTAGTTATAGATAGCCCTCAGCCTCCTAAACAATCCCTTGGTTGTTTAGCCTCGAGAAAAAAAACAACCCCTTGGCAGTTCCCTCAACTGCTCATCACAGGACTCATGCTCTAGTCACTTCACCAGCTTTGATGCCCTTCTTTGGACATGCTCCCTTAATGTCCTTTTTGTAGTTAGGGGCTCAAAGCTGAACACAGTACTCAAGATGTGGCCTCATACATGCTGGCTCATATTCAACCTGCTATCAACCACCACCCTCAGGTCTTTTTCCATTGTGCAGCTTTTCAGCCACTCTGCCCCAAGCCTGTAGCACTGCATGAGGCTGTCGTGACCCAAGTGCAGGGTCACCGAGTGCACTGAGCCTTGTTGAACCTCATACAGTTGGCCTCAGCCCATCAATTCAGCCTGTCCAGATCCCTCTGCAGAACCTTCCTATCCTCCAGCAGATCCACACTCCTGCCCAACTTGGCGTCATCTTCAAACTTACTGAGGGTGCACTTGATCCCCTCATCCAGATCACTGATAAAGGTATTAAAGAGAACTGGCTCCAGTACTGAGCCCTGGCAACGTCACTAGTGACCAGCCACCAACTGGATCTTTTTGCCCAGTCAGTTTTTTACCCAGCAAAGTGTACAACGAGCAGCCAGTTTCTCCAGGAAAATGCTTTGGGAAACAGTATCAAAGGTTTTACTAAAATCTATGTAGAAGTCTGGAAAAAGCCAAGCACAGAGGGAACTGGGAGAAGATTAGTACTTGCTTTAAGGCTTCAGGCACGCAAACTGAGAGGACCTGCATCACAGAGGTGATGGCCAGGCACAGTCCCTACAATTGGAAACTATGCACCTGAGGAACAGAGAAACTGGACCTGCTTTTTAGCCAGACTTACCTGGATAGATAGCACACAAGACCCGTAATGAGCTCGTACCGCAGAAATCTGCTGACTGTTCACTGTCAGGGTTGACAGTCCTAAGAAACATCACCCTCTTCAGGAAACAGAGTTTAAGCAATCCACTTCAAACGTATAAAATGTCAGAAAAAATAAAAGCAGCGTTTCCATGTTTACAGCATCGCTAGCTGCTGGCTTGTTAATCCCAATTGTCATAATGGCCCAGGGCTTTTCTGCACTGTCTTCCCATATGAAGGCAAAAACCCCCACAACAGCCAGACTAAAAATGCATTTGGGTTCATTAAGAAGGGTGCCTGGCATGCTTATGTTCTCCCATTACATTTACTGTGACACTTCAAAATAAACACCAGAGGTGAAGCTAGGGTATTATTTTTCTACCCCCACAGAAGTTACTTCTTCACGATTGTGATCCATCACAAAATGTGATTTCAATTTTTACACTACTGTGTTTAAATGGATTGCACTCAGTCTGCATTTAAAAATCAACAAATTAGAACACAGGCCATTTCCTGTGGATTAATAAGAGTGACCAGCTGTGAAGAATGCATGGTCTCAAGCACAGCTGGGGACCACTAATCTCTCTGCACAAAACAAAAAATATTAAACTTTTCCTCAATGCCTTGGAGAGATCTAGTCGGGTCTGTAGGCATGCACCATCTGTAGAGACTTAGTTCACAGAATTCTGCATGCTTCAAGTTACTTCAAAACTCTCTCAGTAGTCCCCCTTTAAAAAAACCCAGCAATTTCTGATGAAGCAGTTCTTGCAATTAAATGAGAACGGAGGAAAAATTAAGTTTTCTTGCAATACAAGAACTCAAAGGTACCAAGAAATGAAATCCAGGAATTAAATTCTATTCTCAGGGTAGGGAACTAGCCTGCAAATCTTCTGGGAAGGGATTGTCCTTCAGGACATGTTTGAATAACATCTAGCAAAACGGTTCAGATTTCTAGGCACTATTGTAACACAAAACAATAAAAATAGCTGCAGAAATTTACACAGAACTGCTCCAAGCAACTCAAGCGAAATGGTGAGTACTGTTCAAAGATGAAGGTACATTCCTCCCAAATGCTTTCAGCACATCTAGTTGAAAGTTAAAAACCACAATGTTCCAACTTGGAAGAGCACTACGGAGGGAGCTGGTGCTTGAAATTCAGGAGAAACGAGGTGGCTGAACTCTCATTTTGTTTCATCCCACTTTCCTTAATGCAGCCAGATGCATTTACACAAGGTTGGGCTTTGGCCTTATTACTCCTTGCTGACGGACCCAGGGAAGCGCTCGTCTCCCCCTTCCGCCTTGCACGGGAGGAAAGGTTAATGCCAAAAACTCTTCCACTGGAGACAGGGCAGGGAGTCCCACGGCAGGACATGCTCTGCAGAGAGGTCTGTCAGTCCGGCACAGCTATCTATTTACACACTCAGGGACAGAAAAGCTAATGGTTGTGGGAACGGGATATTTTGTCATATATTATTATTCTGTATTACGAGTGAGGGAAAGCTGCTGGCTTTCCCCCTGAGGTTATTCTATTTTCAATTGCTCACAAGGTCTCCCAGAGCCCAGAGAGGTATTCTGTTAAACACTGGAGTAAGTAAAAACTGCTGTCTGATTGGCCAGAGATGAATAATTCCTACTACCCCCACATGCATCCATCTAGGATGTGCTTATTTGTATGATATGTGGACTAATTGTTTAACTTTACCCCAGACCGTAGCATTGTTCACCCAGAGAAAGCTGCACAATAGAAATCTATTGTCTCATCACACTAGTATTTTTTAGCCAATTATGTGCCAGGATTTTTCCTTGGGATATATAACAATAGCAGAAAGACGCTTCATTTCCTTGGGACCATTACTCTCCTGGGTGGCAAAATTAAAATCAGCCTCTGCAAAACACACTCGTGGCAGCTTGCAGCAACCCCAAAGCAGCACAAAGGACATCCTTCATTCTTAAACTCAATTAGCGGGACGCTAAGAGGGTGGGGAAGAGGGGAGGTGGCGGGCGAAACCTGGTGCCCTACGAGCCAGCATGAAACTAGTTTGCCGTCCCAGTGGGAGCTTCCACGCAGGATGACAGCCATCGTGAACAAGGGGGTCCAGAGGCGAGGTGCTGGCGACAGTCACGGTAATTACCGAAACACCCGGTATCCAGCTACCCTGCCACTGTCCTTGAATTTAAAAATAGAATCATAGAATCCTAGAATGGCAAGGGTTGGAAGGGACCCCGAGGATCATAAAGCTCCAACCCCCCTGCCACAGACAGGGCCACCAACCTCATGCCTGGATCTACACAAGGTTGCCCAGGGCCCCATCCAACCTGGCCTTGAACACCTCCAGGGATGGGGCATCCACCCCCTCTCTGGGCAGCCTGTAAATAAGCAGATAAACACACAGAAATGGAATTACTCGGTCGCTTCTGCGGCTGCCAGGCGGGACATAACCTCAAGTCCCTTCCCTATGGCTCCGCTGCTGCTGCGGGAGGCTTGGGGGTGAGGGGGGTGGGCGGCCGGTCTCACCCTGCCTCCCAGCCCGGGGGGAAGGAGGCGGAATTTCCCCGGCATCCCCGTTACACGGAGCAGCGCCCGCGGCGGCATCGGCCTGACGTCGCCGCCGCAGCGCCCTCTGCCGGGAGTCTCTCGCCGCCGCCGCAGCAGCAGCAGTGCCCTCTGCCGGGGCGTCCCTTGCCACCGCTGGCTTCAGGTGAGCATCAGAGATTTTACATACACACACACACACACACACAAGAATATATATGTGCATATTTATGTATAATAAGTATTAAAATACTTTATAAAATTTATTAGACTATTAACTGAAGCTTTAATTAATTTTATTTTAAAAATAATTACATTTTATAAAAATTATGAGTTGTATAGAACCATTTACCTGGGGTCCTGGTAGATGACAGGGTGGCCATGAGCCAGCAGTGTGCCCTGGTGGCTAAGAGAGCCAATGGGATCCTGGGGTGCATCAGGAGGAGTGTGGCCAGCAGGTCGAAGGAGGTGATCCTCCCCCTCTACTCTGCCCTGGTCAGGCCCCACCTGGAGTATTGTGTCCAGTTCTGGGCTCCCTGGGATAAAAAGGACAGGGATCTCCTTGAGGGAGTCCAGAGAAGGGCTACGAAGATGATGAAGGGCCTGAAGCATCTCCCCTATGAGGAAAGGCTGGGTGAACTGGGACTGTTCAGCCTGGAGAAAAGAAGACTGAGGGGGGACCTAATCAATGTTTATAAATATCTTAAGTATGGGGTGCAGGGGGAATTAGCCAGCCCCTTTTCAGTGGTCTGTGGGGACAGGACAAGGGGCAATGGCTGCAAGTTGGAGCACAGGAAGTTCCGCACCAACATGCGGAGGAACTTTTTCCCAGTGAGGGTGCCAGAGCCCTGGGACAGGCTGCCCAGGGAGGTGGTGGAGTCTCCTTCTCTGGAGATATTCAAGTCCCATCTGGACACCTATCTGTGCAGTATGAGCTAGGGAGCTGCTTTGGCAGGGGGGTTGGACCTGATGATCTCTGGGAGTCCCTTCCAACCCCTACAGCTCTGTGATTCACAAATATTTATATTATATAAATATTATGCTACTTCTATATTTAAATAAATACATTTTATATATAAATATAATTGCATAAAGTTAGTTTTATATTTATGTGTTTGTATATTATGTTATGAATAAAAATAATTTTATTATAAAATGTGAATCTTTTATGTGCATTTTATATTTGATATGATTAATATAGAAATAAATATAAAATACATCTGAAAACATGCACACACACTCACCTGTCACCCCCATAAATCCCAGTGCTCAGGACATGCCTTGATAAGCACAAGGTGAGCAGGAATATTTAGCAGTGTTACCTCCTGCTCAGACAGCACAGTCTGGTCGTTTAACCGATCCAGTTGCACACTTTATGGACTGTGAAAGAGTGCGGAGGGACAACGTTGGGTAGCAGCATCTCAGTAGCTGCTTGGATGGCAGAGAGGCCCGGGTTCACACACACACGGTGCTGGCAGTGATCCCCAACAGCAGGCTAGGTGGTTTTTTGGGGATTTTGGGGGTCGGTGTGTTTGGTTTTTAAACTTGGGCTAAATCCATCAGACAGTCCCTCACGATGGCTGTAGCTGCTATATCCACTAACCAGAGAAACCAGCTCCAGTAAACACGCAGCTCTACAGAAACATCTCTGGCCACCTTGCGTTAAATTTGTGCTGCTGTTTCCGACATGCCTTCACACTGAGAGCATCCCAGCTGAACAGACCGTGCCTTCACACTGAGAGCATCCCAGCTGAACAGGCTGTATGAGTAATCGGGAGTTGGAGCAGCCTGCACAGGATGCTGCTGTGCGGGTTCTAGGGCTTTTATCACCTCTGCGTAATAACTTAGGCAGATAACCTACGATTCAGACATCCCAGCATGAGCGTATCCACAGCTGCAGGCATCACATAATAGCATATCTCTGTGAGGGAAACTCTTATGCCTTCTACAGATGCTTCTAGCTTGATTTTTTCCAAATTCCTCTCCTTCATAAGAGACAGCCTGTTGAAAGTCCTTTTTACTGCAAAAAAACCCCACACTTTACTTCTGAATGCTGCTAGTCTCAGCTCATAAGAGCAAAGCCAACTTTGCTCTTGAATAGTAAAGGAGCAAAAGTTTTCAAAGTTAGTATTTCAGGTGGTTTCCATTCTGAAATCTCAGGCACTTGCTGGTAGGTGGCCTTCTTTGGGCCATTTGTGAATATTCCTGCTCGCTTTTCCTCCTTAGCCTCTTACTAAACAAATACAAGTAATAAACATCATAGGTGAAAATACAAATATATGTACATCATTGCAGAGTGGCTCTCCAGTACCCCATCTCTGACTTGGGACACAGGCTCTTTAAACTCCAGTTTAGACTAGAACAGTGCTTTGGAGTCTGTCATGATACAGTGCTGTTGTGACACAGAATCAGCTATAGCACTGCCTGTTAGTAACATACACACAGAGACTCACACACACAGACACTCCTCGCCTCATGTCACGCATGTGAAAGCTTCCATATGTTCAGCTGTCATTCTAAAATTGTGGTTTCCTGCTTGCTTTTTCAGTGAATGCTCTTCCTTACAAAGCCTGCAATCCATCTGCACTCTGAGGCAAATCTGGACTAGATTTGAAGTATCGCTTCCAGGTACCACCCCAGGAACTGCTGGGAAACATGCACTTTTCTTATGCTTGACCCAAGCACATTTTTAGTCCTTGAGGCACAAAACACTTGTTGCAGTCTGTCTGCACCCTTCTATTCTGTCAATACACAAGGAAAGTTTTATCTAAAATCCCTTAAAACTCATTATGTCCAAATTATTAAATTTACCTTCACCAATTTTCATTGATTCTCCTGAAACCAAAGCAAGAGGATGAGGAAAAAGGAAGATGGTCTTAATTTTGCTAGCCAAAATTTCATCCAGAGCTCCAGTCTTCAGGATGACTGAATAATTCGCTCCATTCCCATATACACCTACTGCTTTTAATAACTTTTTGGCAGAATTTGTGGTTCTTCTACAATGGCAACAGATAAAAAGACTGTTCTTTGCACTGCTATCAATTTGGATACACTATTTCACAAATTGCAATGCTTTTTTAATTATCTTTTTGTTAGGGAACGTTGTGTTTCTCCACAAAGAGTATTTAGCCAGCCACAGAAGTCTCCAGGTTTCCAGTAAATTAGCTGATGAGTAATGGAGGTGGTTACAGTAGCCTTTCTTTACTGCCTGCAGAAAACCTCCAAGAATTTATTTGCAAGGCGCTTGGCTGTGACCCAGAGCAGAACTCTGAAAGCAAAGGGCCAGCTGCATATCTAACTTGGACAAATACCTGGATGTTGGGGAAGTGATTTAAGAAAGATGTATACAATAGCGTGGCATTCTAAAAGGCTGTGAACAGTTTTTGACATAGAAGCCCTGCAAGCATTCCCCTCCCAAGAAAATGAGAGAGATGGAAGCTTGGCCTTTTGTCCAGGATTATTTATGCTGCTGTTTTTCAAAGACTGGAGGATAGCCAATGTCATTCCGGTCTTTAAAAAGGGCAAAAAGGAGTGACTATAGGCCAGTCAGCCTCACTTCTGTCCCTGGAAAGGTGATGGAACAGCTTGTTCTGGATGCCATCTCTAAGCAACTGGAAGAGAAGAAGGTCATGAGGAGTAGTCAGCAAGGATTCACCAAGGGGAGATCATGTTGGACCAATCTCATAGCCTTCTAGGATCTCATCACTGGCTGAGTGGATGGAGGGAGAGCAGTGGATGTCATCTACCTTGACTTCAGCAAGGCCTTTGATACTGTCTCCTATGACATCCTGATAGAAAAGCTGAGAGAGTATGGGATAGATGAGTGGACAGTGAGGTGGGTTGAGAACTGGCTGTCAGACCGAGTTCAGAGTGTGGTGATCAGTGGAGCAGAATCTGACTGGAGGCCTGTGACTAGCAGTGTTCCCCAGGGCTCGGTGTTGGGTCCAGACCTGTTCAACACCTTCATTGACAACCTTGCTGAGGGTATAGCATCCACCCTCAGCAAGTACGCCGATGATACAAAGCTGGGAGGGGTGGCTGACGTGCAGGAACACTGCGCTGCCATCCAGCGAGACCTGGACAGGCTGGAGAGCTGGGCAGGGAGAAACCAGATGAAATTCAACAAGTGCAAGTGTAAAGTCTTGCACCTGGGGAGGAACAACCACATGTATCAGTACAGGCTGGGGGTTGACCTGCTGGAGAAGAGCTCTGTGGAGAAGGACCTGGGGGTCCTGGTTGATGACAGGTTGGCCATGAGCCAGCAGTGTGCCCTGGTGGCCAAGAGAGCCAATGGGATCCTGGGGTGCATCAGGAGGAGTGTGGCCAGCAGGTCTAAGGAGGTGATCCTCCCCCTCTACTCTGTCCTGGTCAGGCCCCACCTGGAGTATTGTGTCCAGTTCTGGGCTTCCTGGTATAAAAAGGACAGGGATCTCCTTGAGAGAGTCCAGAGAAGGGCTACGAAGATGATTAAGGGCCTGGAGCATCTAGCCTATGAGGAAAAGCTGGGTAAACTGGGACTGTTCAGACTGGAGAAGAGAAGACTAAGGGGGGACCTTATTAATGTCTATAAATATCTTAAGTATGGAGTGCAGGGGGAATTGGCCAGCCCCTTTTCAGTGGTCAGTGGAGACAGGACAAGGGGCAATGGCTGCAAATTGGAGCACAGGAAGTTCCGCACCAACATGTGGAAGAACTTTTTCCCAGTGAGGGTGCCAGAGCCCTGGGACAGGCTGCCCAGGGAGGTGGTGGAGTCTCCTTCTCTGGAGATATTCAAGACCCATCTGGATGCCTATCTATGCAATATGAGCTAGGGAGCTGCTTTGGCAGGGGGGTGGACCCAGTGATCTCTTAAGGTCCCTTCCAACCCTTATGATTCTATGAAATGACAGTCCAATGCATGGTGCACTGAAGTCCATCGTGTGGTGTTAGAGATCATGTCTCATTTTAGGGCATCATGAGCAAAAAGCCACCTACTAAGGCTCCCCAGGGCAAGGCTGTTGCTGGCTAACATGGCTAGAGAAGGGACCTGAAGCAAGGGTATTCTCCTTGTCCCCCTTGCTATGGCTGGAAGATAAGAACCTCAGCACAGAGGAAATTGGAGTCAGCTCCTTAGGCACCTTCCCTTTGGGAACAACTTTGTTGGGAAAGGGCAGGAATACTGCACGGAGATCCCTCACCCACCCTGCAGAAGCAGAGATGGCAGGCAGTGCCCAAGAGTACGTTACATCTACTGGTAAGACGTGCCAGTCACTCAGTTATGTCCACCAAGGAATTGTCTCCCTCCTAAAGCAACATGTCCTCACACCACATCATGGCTAAGTGAGAAGCCCTTCTAGCTCCAGCCAAGGCTCTGCGTGCACATGGCTAGACAGTAGGCACAAACATGCTTTGGCTGTAGAAAAGGAAGGAGCAATGCCTGGGCCTCATTTTAGCTAGCAAGTTTTAAATATCAGCTTGATCTGGAACTTCTCCTCCTCTACTGGAGTAGCCACCATGAACCATGCAAAACCTAACGGCGAAACTATTTTGTAGTGCACTGATTACCTGATCTTATTTCTCAGTGTGGGGTATGCTGGCAGTGAAGAGTAGGGTCCTGAACGCAAAGCTTCCCCCCCTACACACACACACACACACACACCACACCACCCCATCCTACCCTCCCCCACAAACTGGCAGAGACAGACCCCTAAACACAAGTTCTTCAGCAACAAGAGATTCAGCTCTGGTGTCCTGCCTTATCATCCCTTCAGTCTTCCCTTGGCTGAGACTAGCAATTAAGGCAACAATTAAGAGACTCACACTGCAGTATCTCAGTTTAAGAGTTTGTGCTGGTTACACTTTTTCATCCTCTTTGTGAAATACACCAACTAATATAACAAACTCCATCAGTTCACTTCACAATCACCTATAGGCAGTAGATGGGTACAGGAAAAGCACCGCTTCCTTGGTCATCCTGAAGATCAGAACACCAGATACTGTGACAGCTGTTTGCTTGAGTGTTTTACCTCAGAAGGGCTTGGTTTACAAACTTAAAGCTAAGTACAAACAATAAATGACAAACTGCAAGGCCAGTGAGCTTGTTGACCATGTACCTTGCTGCCTTTGTCCCCAGGCTCTCCCAGATCCCATTTAAAGAGAAAATAATTAGAAAATTGCATTTGAAATTACTCTTAATGTCATTAAAGTGATGCATTCATTTTTTTTCCTCCCCACCATATTTCAACCACATGTCTTGAGTTTGTTTCCCAAATGACTGTATTGAGCTCCCTCCAAGCATGTTTATAAGCCACGTTTTAAGAAGAAACACATTTTAAATTAAGGGTCATCTGACTAGAACTTGAGGAAGCATCTGTAGCTTGCTTTTGCAAATGTTCTGCGGTGAGGTGAAGACTTTGTTTTTTGTAATCTTTCTGGAAAAAAAACCTTTGCTTTTTGAAAGTGTTTTCTGGGAAGAGTTTCTTTCATTTGATAATGTTTTTGATTAGAGAATAAATTTCCAAAATATTTGCGTGGGAGAGGCAGGAATACATCAGTTTAGCATGATTTTATGCATCAGTAGAATTAGGAAAAAAAACAGCCTTCCTCTCTATTCTTACGGCTCCTTATCATTGACATATTCTTCATTTCAAGGGACACCATTAGGTTTAACACCAAAATGTCTATCAAAACCAAAAAAATTGGTGTTCCCTTTTAATGTTCCAGATGTAACTAATTTCAACTGTAAAGATCAGGAATGTGCAATCTTGAACTAAATTAACACAATTATTTCCATAGGACTTTAAGATTCCCGTGCTGATAGTTCTTTGCGGGTTCTTTTCCTTTCTTTTTGGATTTTTATCATATGTTATATCATTTATTTGGTTCTTAGAAGATTACGAAGCATGTCTAGTCCTCAACACTATGGTGCCTGAGAGTCTCCTAAATTATTAAACCCAGATATAACAACAACATGAACATCTATTTTTATGTATAGAGTAATCATTAGTACTCTGACCCCAATTCAGAGAAGGATATATATCCCCAAAAAACCCCAAAAAATAACATATGTTTAACTCAATGTTAAACCACATGGAAGTGGCAGGATTTAAGTGCTTTACTGAAGCTAAACAAGGTATTTCTGTGAATCATAGATTTCATCTACCAGTGCCAAAAGAAAGTAGAATTGCAGAATTAAAAAAGAAAAAATTAAAATACCCTCACTTGGTATTGAATAAAATATGATACAAGACGATTTTCATGACAGTTATACATTGCCTTTAAGTTATAAATGAGTATAAAATTTCTGGGGTTTTAATTGCCTTTCACAGAGCTTGTATCTTCCCGCAGAGCTTCACTCATTTCTGATGGATATGCATAAATGGAACCAGGAGTCAACTGTCCATTTATTTCAGCCACAAGAGAACAATCTAGAAGAAAATTGGAGGCTTAAATTAGTGGCAAGCAAACTAAAAGTATAACTTCCGAGAATGATTTGTGGTCTTCTGAAACTGTAAAAAGATGAAACAGTACATTGATTTATATTGGCTTACAATGCCTGTCTCAGTTGTGGAAAAGGAGCAGTAGTCAAAGTGATGATTTCTATGAGGAACTAGTGCCAAACTAGGAACTCTGAACTGTATAATACTAATAAAGCTACCAAGAGCCTGTATAGAATTCAGTGACTCTCGGGAAACAATGAACTCAGTTTGAAGTTGTTACACATAGCTAAAAAGCTTTTGGGTTTGTGTTAATAAAATGTGGTTGAAAACAAAGTTTGGTTCCCTTTCTTCAGTTTGCTGGCCACAAAGCCCTGTGCTGCATCTGAACAGAACTGGCACTGGTTTGCTAAAAATCTCCACATCCATTTTGACCCAGTTAGTTTGTACTTATGCTTCTAAAAGAAGGCGAAAATTTTTAATAAATAAAAAGGGCATCACTTATTTTCACTCTCTCTCTGTACACCCTTAGAAGTCCACAGTGAAATTTTAAGGTATTTCAAAATAACAATTTAGGGAAGCTTCTATTCCAAATCAGATTAAAATTGGGGATTATGGGGCTGTTGTCTTCATGGGACAAACAGAGGGCCTGCCAACAGGAAAGTAACACTCAGTTACTGCTCTGTGCCATGTGTCTGTACATCCCTACACACACATCCAGGTGGGGCAGATTCACATCCCCGTTCCCAGGGACTTTTGCACAGGTTTCCCTGTTCCAATTGCATCTTCTGGCTGGGACAGGTTGCTTATTACAGGCTGCAAATAGCTACTGAGGTCTCACCGCTGACCACCCCTGACCCCGAAACTGGCACAGCCTTTGGTCTGACCCCGAGTTTTGGGGAGAACCTCTCTTTCTGACACAACAAACGTACGGAGCCACTAGATGGCACTTGGAAGACACGGCTTTGCACACTGTCCCGCTTGCTACCCATCTGGGCCCGTACACCCGTATAATAAATGCTGGTTTCAGAAATGGACACTGGCGACCCTGAATAACCGACGCGTTCAAGAGGCTAACAAAGGGAAACCTCCTTTTTACCACAGACAGGATTTCTCCTGCCTTCCCCCATAGCATCATCCTCTTTGAAACCCAAAGCCATCAAGTATATATAGACATGGGCACATTTAGTTTGGCATCCAACAGGCCTCATAACATCTGTTGGGACAAAAACTTAATGACAGAGAAGATACATGACACAGTGGGAGAGAGAGTCTCCTTCCTACTTTGGAAGCTATCCAAGAGACCAGATTTTCCAGCCATGAGACTAGAAAAGCTATTGCATTTTGACTACATTTTGTATGCATCCTTCCTGTTTTGTGCCTTCTCAGCCTATTGTACTAGAGACAATATTGATGAAGGAACTTGGATTTAAAAACAGAAAACAAAACCTTTTCTTTTAGGCAAGAAGCTCTCCAGGGCAGGGCTGTCTGTCCCCATGCTTCTGTGGTGCTCAGCACCACAGCCACACAAACTGAGCAAGGTCTCAAAACTCCTGCAGTGTAGGCATTAAAAATAAACCACTCCTTTAAGGTAACAAGATGTTGCTAATTAGCTGTTAAACACATAATGGCTACTTCCCTTACCTCAGGGTAGAAAAGATGGAAATACATTTCCAGTGCAGGAGAGGACCACAATCTGTTTAGCCTCTAAGAAGGTTTCAATTCAAGAGAACCTTGCAGCGCATGAAATACAGGAACTGCTGCTATACAGAATTCATTGTCACAGATTAAAAATTTCTAGTTTTATTATCACTCTGCTTACTCCTGCCTGTAGTACCTACCAACAATACGTCAGCAGACACTTTCAGTCCTTGAGTCTTGCTACTTTTTAGAGCTCTGGACGCATAGCACATGGGACTAACTGGGGTTTAATGGCTCCGGTGTCTTTTGTTTTCACAGCAGTGGAAAGACTGCCCTTGTAAAAGCTATGCGACTTCAACTCTTGAAGAATCTTCCACCGACTGAGTAAAATGGATAATCCATGGAAGTACCTGTAGCTATGTATTTGGTTGTTCAAGAGATACTAAAAGTATAAAGCTCTGGGGGAATGTTCTCCACTCCAGGCTTAATAATTGAGAAAAGGAGCAGACGGTAGCATTTCAGGTGACATATGGAAATCTCATCAACTGTGGCAGTCATAGTCTGCAAGGATTTGCAATGTTTGTTATCAAGGAAACATTTTATGTGTTTTCCAGGGGAATTTCTTTGTGCAAACCATGAGGGAAAACTGGTTTTATGAAAATGAAAACATATTATGGAAATATATGTCATATAAACAAAAAGTACTAAAAGAACCTAAGTGGCTAAATAGAGCATAACAGAGTCAGGAAATATCAGAATTAAGGTTACTTATAGACCATTAATTTGGTTCCTTTGAACCTACAAATTCAGTTAGCCTTTAATTTCATTATAATAGGTTGGTGGTGTTCCTTTCCCTACCAATCCTATTTTATTGCGAATATATAACTGATTGTCATGTTATTTTGTTATCGATATGCATTTTGTCTGCTCTCATTTGCTGCATGACCCTTCATTTGCTGCACATCTATTAAAGCATTCAATGAATTTGCTCATTTTTTTAAAGCATTCATCTCATTAATAGCTAAGTGTTTCATAATTCATTTGTTTCTGTAATACCCACATAAATAGAGAGTAACAGGGACAATGAGAGATCTTAGATGGGAAAGAAAGCAGAGAGATTAAGTTTAAAACATTAATTTGGCTGCTTAGCTGGCAATTCCTACAACATGACTGCATATTTACCATTACATGTCAAGCCAGGCAGGACTCTGCTAGTGCTCATAGAGTAAATTAAACTATTTTTTCATGAATTCTGAGTGACTCAGTGTCAAGACCACAAGAAGCAAACATGTTCAATGAAGAAGCACATACACCTGAACTACATGACACCTTTTCTATTTTGCAACCTTCTGCTTGATTTCCTAGTGTCCATTGCCCAACACATATGACTTAAGAGACAAATCCAGACACAAAGCAATGTCCTTCATTACATGGCCTTAAAAGTTAAAATGTCATGGTGGCAAAGCTAGTGTTTTCTTTGTGAATCACCCCTACAGAGAAGTGTCACATAGTACTTTGCCTGGAAAATGGAAAACCTCTTTTGGTGAGAAAGAGAGCATTCTCTGTCAGCCAGAGATTCTTTTACCCATTCATAAATGACCACTTTCATTCACCAGTCTGTATCATGCCCTTGTTCTTATTCATCTATGCCATCTTCTCTTTAGTTCTCCTTACCTACTAAAGCTGCTTTTGACTTTTTGTATTGGCTCCAATCTCCATGCATTTTGCTGGCATAGCTCATGCCAGGTTCCCCCTTCCTAGTTTCTTTGTCCAAACACCCTTTCTTGCTTCTTCGTTCAAGTTCTCTCCCACTACCCTGCCAATGACTCTGAACAAACCTGGAGTTGGAGACTGAATCTCAATGACTCAGTCTTGGTAATGTGGTTATTTACATTATTCCCTGGAGGATGTGTCTGCAGAAATCTTCCTCCAAGATGTGGTAAAAGAGAAACATATTGGGTTTGGATTTGCCAGGTAAATCCTGTAACTTGGGACAGTTGGTCTATCGTAGCTTTTAAAGAGTTACATTTAATTTAAACTATATTCTACACATGCACGTTATTTTTACCAGAGTGAGGATGCTTTAATTTAGTGTTCTGGACTTCCCTGAAATTCACAACTTGTCATTAATTTATATGAACTATCCTGACTATGCTCATGTGTAAAAGAGACCTTACAAAAGGAATCTTTGAACAGAGCAAGCTGGTGCCTTTGAGTCATTTTACCACTTTGCATCGTTCACTAGCTTAACTCTTGATTTGCTTTACACCCCGAATAGGATATGACACAAATAAAACACACAACACCTAGCTGCAAAAGAGGAAGTACAGAAGGTTCAAAGGCATCATTAATATGCGCCTAGAGGAGGCCTCTCAATCAATACATACTTTCCCTCTGCAGAATTTTAATGCTAAACTACTGATAGCATTGTCTATTTTCTCTATTTTAGAATTTTCTCTGTGGAAGTTAAACTCAGAGCAACATCTCTAAAGTCATCCCCTCCACATCTACTCTCCATTATGATCTTACCATTATTTTTGCTGTCTAGCCAGATATTGAGCAATTTTGCTAGCAAATAAGACCTAGGATAATTAGCAAGAATAGAAGGTGACACAGAATAATGCAGGAAAGACAAATACCTAAGGAGCAAGTACCAAGGAACCATTTTGTACAAGACAAATTTTGTACAATATTCCATACACTTTTTCTCTCTCCTGTCACATGGTTTCTACAAGGAAAAATAAGACACTAAATAAAGATGACACGAATAATCAAAATTTATCCCCCTCCCAAAGAGTGAAAATTAGGTGTTTGCTTGGTTCTATTTTAAAGAGCCCACATGTCATTTAGACACCAGAATAAGGGGCCTATTTCTAAAAACTCTTTCCAGGCTGAATAAACCTCTCTGAAATACTAGTTACTGCTGTATGGTCAGTACTCTTGGCACTGAAAATTTTCTGCTTGCTCGAGCAAAGAATTAAACCCCCGTTAGAAACTACTACGCGAAGTTTGTGATTAGCAGGTCTTACAGAAAGCGCTTGTGTACGCCAGGCTGTTTCACTGTAGATGAAAGGTGGTCACCCTAGAGAAAATAACCGTGACACACAGTCTAACTGATTAGAGTCTGAGTGAGGCGAGAAAACGATGCAAATTCGGTTCAAGAGTGGTTCTTATCTGGTTGTTGGGGGACACAGAGCTCTGCAGTATGGGGCTTGCACGCGTCACCGTGCCCTCTGGATAGCCCTCCTTACCAAAAGTGCTTTTGGCCACGACTGATCAAGGCAATTGCCACCCCAGCTTCCCAGGGCCAACCTGCCCAGCAAACAGCGGGAGAACAAGGGCAAAGAGAGCTCGCCGCAGACGTCAGGCTGCTATGAAACACGAGGACGCCAGCATCACACCCCGCAGGCGAGAGAGCTCGGTTTGACGCTGGCAGGACCCGCGTGTGCCCTCGCACCTTTCCGGGGGGGGGGGGAAAGAGGGTGGGGGGGAAGCCGCCACGGCAGCAGCCACGCTCCGCCCCGTCGTTCAGCACCGCGGACAGCGCCAGCGCCCGCCCCGCCCCGCTCCCCCCTTCCCCCGCGGGAACGGCCGGTGCCGTTATCCCGCACGCAGCGGCTGTGGCGGTGTGTGACGTGAGGCCGAAGGCGTAAGGATCGCCTAACATTTAGCTGCCTATCAGCAAGGTAAAGGCAAGCCAGAGGGTCTCCATTTGGCCTTAATGGGCCCAGACAATGACAGATAGGGCGTAAGATAAGGGGGAACACTGCTAATGGCAAACATGCAAGGCAGCATTGTCCAACGGGGCTCAGTCCTGCCCACTGTCACCTACATCAGACCAAAAAAAACCCCAGATAAAAACCTTTGGATTCAGTCTGAGAAGGGGGAACTGCTTCTCCAACTCTGTGAGGAGACCCTGCCCCCTTGGCCAGGATGCTGGCTAAGGGAACAGATCGAGATCCCTTACCTTGAGAGATGGGCAAGTGAATACTTGACATGCTTTAAGTTTGTAGCCTCGGGTGATTGACTAACACACATGTGCGGCTGTGAGTTGTGACAGTGTGTTCTGTGAGCCTGCTGGGGTTGCAATATTGAACCTTGTGAACTGCCTGCAGGCAGTAGCAGTGAGTGACGCGACTGTTGCAATCATACTGAATTCCATGACACTTGTGGTGGCAGTAGTGTATCTTGTGATTGTAATAAGTGTAGTCATACTTCTAAATAGCAATAGTGCATTTTTCTCCATTGTGTCCATGAAACCTGCAGTAGGGATGTATGGGATGCACAGGGTTCAAAGATAAATTATTCTTACTTTTTATTTTTAAAGCCCTGCACTTGAGTGCCTTTCCATCACAGCAGGCAGAGGTGGCAACTTTTACTAGCCCAGGTTGAAGTAGCTGGCAAAGAGAGACAATGTTTTTTTTAGTACTGACTATGCTTCAAGCCCTTCTGATGTCTTGCTGAGGTGGTGAGAAATGCCTGCCGTGTGTCATTTGACTGGGATGGCTGTTAACAGCTGAGCTTCCCCACACTAACTTCTTTTCCCCCTTACATCTTCCCCTCTCTTATTAAATACACAAGCTATGATCAAGCACCAAAGGAGAATACTGAAGTAATATATGTGTCGCTAATGCAGGCAGGATTAACTGCAGATAAGACTACTAATAATTAGTAAGTGTACAACATGATCTGTTTGTCATTTTAAAACCTGAAGTGCATCAATGAATCTGTCCATTTAATGACAACTTTCTTTCCTTTCAAGTCAAGTGCCTGAAGAATGCTATTTATTGCATTTGGCTGTCAAAAAATTACACACTATCATTTTTCCAAATAGTTTGGGGGTGTATAAACATATTTTTTATATATATATATATAAAACCCAAAAGAGTTCTATAGCACTGCTACACTGGCTCTATTGCACATTTAAATGCCCTGTAGACTCTGCCATACAAGTCATCTCGATACTACAAATAATGATGCAGTTCTTCAGGAGTTGCAGAACAGAAACAAGACACAGCAAAAAAAACCAACCCTAAAAACCACAGAGAAAAGATGATCACCACCTGCCAAAGTAGTAGTGGGGTCCTGGAAAGCAGAGATAAGCATTTTTCAGGAGATCTTGGAGAAAACTATTTCAGTTCATTATAAAAGATGCGGGGAAAGATAAGATAGAAGATAGAAGTGGAAGATAAATACTTCCACTTTTAAGATAGAAGTGGAACAGGAGAGGTCAAGGCAGTGAGGTGAAAGAGGCAGCTGGAGAGAAAGGAAGAGGTGGAGGCAGAACTTTTAAGAGAGAACAGAAGGACCTGCGAAGCATAACACACTAAGAGGTGATGTGTGTTACAGAAAAGATTTTATGTATGTTTATACATATTTGCAAAATATATCAGAAAAAGAAATAAAATGTCATGCTTGAAATGAAGCTGGATTTCACTTATTTTAGGGATGTTAAATGACCTTTATGTGTCATTTTAGCACTTCAGCAGGACACAGGAAATACTGCTCTGGTATGGGTTCTTACATTTTCTCTTCACAGGAAAGAATAACAAAAGATACAAGAGACCTACATACTGGTTAAAACCCACAATGTGCTGAGATGAGGCATGAGTAAAGAGACCAGAACTGAGCTGAGAAGCTAAGAGAGTCAGACAAGTTTACATTTTGGAAGCACATATGTCTCACCATTTTGAGAATTGCTGTAGGTGCGGCTGGAGCACAGAGGTCGGCACGCCAACGGTTGCCAGATGGTTGCTGATGGAAAACTGCCTTGTAAAACTATTTTACCAGGGACAGGGCAGGCAAGGAAGACAGAAAATATACAGAGATGCAGCTATGAATGGCAAGTGATAGAAGAAGTGTTTCTATATGTGGAATTACTGCTACCTATCTGGACTGTGCTTTTAGAGGTCAGTAATTGAGAAGTCATGTCTGACGCCAGTACAAAGGTACAGAAAACACTTTTCCCTTTTAAACTTTTTAACTAATAAGCCTTTTAATGTATTTCTCAGCCTCCAAATATTCTTCTCAAAATTAAATGTGGAAGACAGCATGGCTTTTAAAATAATTTATCCTGGTGACAGAATCTTACAATAAAGATTTCCTGAAGTGTACTTAAGCAATATAATTTTGGACTGATCTTGCATTCTAATGGACATCTATTCGCACATCATATGTCGAGCTGGTTCTGCTTCTTCATTTATTATTAAGGTAACGTTTATGGCATTTTCAGAACTGTATGATGGTAAATTAGATACTTTATGTGACTGAAAAGGACGAAAGCATAGCGTATTTTGCATGTGAAGAGATGAGAAATTATGTTTGTTCTTCTAACTTCAGGCTAGAAAAAGAAATGGAGAGAGGAAAAGATTCAAATACACTCATACTGCTGTCCTGTAACTGCCTATAATTAAAGAGGGACTTGCCTCCCCAGTCATCTAAGAGGGCAGACACTTGTCCTTCCACTCCGGTTGAAGCTAGATGCAGTTGTAAGCCTTGGCTTTCCAGACACTCTGGCAATGTATAGAATAGCTGCTGGCTGTCAGCATGTGAGCATCCCCTCTCAGGTTTGCCTTGGGAATATTCAGGGACATTTTTCATTCAATTCAGCCAAAACTAGCAGGATTGTTCAAGAACCAGGAACCATGGCTCTGGCTCCATCCCTTTCGCAGAAGGGCAGATGGAAATGTATGCATCCTTCTCTTTCTAGCACACTAGGGCTGTGTTTGCCACAGCACTGCTCTGAGACTGCAGATAGGCAACGGTGTGTTCCATGAAATAAACCGGTTTCAAACTGTTGTCCCCTCCAAGAAGAAATTCCAGGACTGCTACCCCAGTATTTTGATTCTGTTTAACTCCTCACTCTCTGAGTAAGATGTAAACTAAAAACGAATTCAGCAACATTTTTCCACCTAATCCACCACACCGGGCCTCCTCCTGTTCACCTGAGATCAGCTCCTCTAACTTTCGTTTCACCAGTTCCCACATCAATGCAAACTGCTGAGTTTAAACAGCCTGATTTGGATAACCTTCTACCAAGCAACCCATTTAAAATTAAATGGAAATGAAATGGAAATATTTCCACGTCCCAAGGGAGAATGCTCAGACAGATTGACAATCTGCAAAGCAAAACTGTACCTTAAAAGTTATTGCAGTGTGACGCATCTGTCTGACACACACTGCAGGTGACTACACGTTGCTAACTTGGGTGGCCTGCTTGGGGAAGCAGTTGCTCCTGATGTATTACAAAACTATATATATATATAGGTACATATATATATATTATACACATACATATGCATGTATATCTTATTATAACATATGTTACAATGAAAAATAGAATATCTTACTTTCATCAGTATTAATAAGAGATTGTACATTCTACGAAGAGCTGCAAACTGTTTGCTTTTAGGACTTCCAGCCTAAAAGAAGAGTAATATATTACGAAATAACTACAGGGTCAAAAAACCATTTTCGGACTGAAAAAAAATCCAACCTGGGAGACAGAAAGTTGCTATTAAAAATTGTAACAAATCTCCTGACTTTCTGACACATCAAGGTATTGGGAAGATTGAGTGAATTGCTGCCATTTCAAAGTTTTAAGCCACTGTAACTGAAATTATTTGTTATGGTAAGTTTTCTTCCACTGTTAAAGAAAATTATTTCAGAGAACCACTGAAACCACTGGTTTCAAAGAACCATTAAAATTCCAGTTTCCTTCACTATGTTGATTTGTATTCATTCATGCTCAAAGGAAATAACACACCCAACCATGCACATAATCTTAATCATGTCTTCAAGCTCCATGACATCTTAATTCAAAATTAAACCTAGTGTGCCAATAAGTGACAACTCCTTTCCCCCTCCCAACCTTTTATGATGAAAACAAGGCCACCCTTCATGCATCTCAGAAGAGTATTAAAGGGACCATTCAGTAAGAGGCAAAATGGAATCATAGAATCTCCTGAGTTGGAAGGGATCCATAAGGATCATCAAGTCCAACTCCTGGTTCCACACAAGGCAAATCAGAGTATGTGACTGAGAACTACAGTTAAGAAACCTGCCGAGCAAAGAGAAAGCCACTTTCAACTTAATGCAACAGCAGAAAGGGATCCCAAAGCCCATAGAGGTGGACTGATTTTGCAGAAGATGAAGATTAACAGTGAGGACAAAAAATGCCCAGATGACAAAATTATTTAGAGCGGTAAGAATTAGAGACAATTGTAGGAATTTCAGGGGTCACTTTTAAAGGTCAGGAAGCACCAGAGCTCTTATCTCACACTTTATCAACAGTGAATTATAAGGCACATCAGGAGAAATGACATGCAGGAATGCTAGGTGCCTATAATCAGCCAGAGAAAGAGCTGGTCAGTCACAGAAATCCAGTTTCCACAGAAATAACATTTAAATTGATTTTTTTAAAAAAACATATTATCAATCTTTTTTCCTTTGACTTTTATCTCGTAAGTCATTGCAAGTTATTATGTCTAGTGCCTCTGGCATCAAGTCCTGGACTACCCAGTACAAAAGACACAGAGATCCTGGAGAGAGTTCAATAAAGAGCCACTAAAATGATGAAGGGACTGAAGAATCTCACATACAAGGAGAGGCTGGGAGAGCTTGGACTGTTCAGCCTGGAGAAGAGAAGAATCATGGGGATCTCATCAATGTGTACAAATACCTATAGAGAAGCCACAAAAGACAGAGCCAAGCCCTTTCCAGTGGTGCCCAGTGATGGGATCAGGGCACTGGGCACAAATTGAAACAAGGGAGGTTCCCTCTGAACATCAGGAAATACTTTTTCACTGTGAGGATGTCCCAGCCCAGGCACAGGCTGCCTAGAGAGGTGGTGGAGTCTACAGCCTTGGAGATAATTGAAAACCTTCTGAACATTGTCCTGAGCAACCAGCTCCAGGTGACTCTGCTTGAGTAGGGGGAGGCTGGACCCATGATGATCACCAGAGGTCTATCCCAACCACAACTAATCTATTAATTTGTGTCATTGAATGAATGCTAGTGATTGAGTTCAACCTACAGTCATTTATAAATAATGCAGTTAAAGGGATTTTCACTGAGATTTCTGAGTGTTAGACAAGTGACAAACCACTAGATGGAAAAAGTGGGCAGAGAAAAGTACCATCTGTCACCTTACATTACATATTAGCTGAAACTATTTTCTGCTTTACATTTTTCAAATGTTGAAATTTTGTTATATTCAGCATTGATTTGTCTGTACATATTCACAAAACCCCTCTATTCAGTAAAGACTCTGGGTCAAAAGCAAGTGCAAAAATCTTAGGGGCAGTTCAGCCTGTTGAATTCACAGACTCAAAGAACCAGTATATCTCAGCAATGTCCAAAATCAGGAGCTCTCCCTGTGTTCATAAAAGACTCCATACAACCTTCTCCTCTTGATGGGAATGTGCCTTTCTGCCAGTTGATGCTAGTTCCTCACATTCATGAAGAGATTCAGTAATTAATAGATCCTAAACACTGGGGAAAACTGTAACTCAACTCCTTCTTTCTACTTAAAATTTGAAGAGTACCTCCAAAGTTGTTTTCAGTAAGTGGCCAAAAATTAGATAGGCAAGCACAAAAATAAGGAGTTTTCCTTAATATATTTTCAAACTTACCTTAAAAATAATCAACTTAAAGCCCAAAACTTATTGGATACACTATTTTTAAAAAATTACAGAACATAAGAGTGGTTTTTATTTGGTTTTGTTAAGTTTACTCAGTTACAGAAACCCTCCAGTCTTCCAGATTAATGTTTTTTTAAACTCATAGTAGTTTACTGAACTATTACCCCTTCTGCAAGTGATCTTCAGGTTTTATCACTGGTTTTAAGAAGAACAGCAATTCATCTAAGTTCCTAAGCCCGGTACTTACCACTAGGCACGCACCTGAGCACTGCATGTTCTGGATACTGGATCTGAGATGGTAAATAGATTTCACTCTCTGGGGGAAACACATTCTCATAGCATGGGTGAGCATTTTAAGCTCTCCCTGAGGGCCACGACTCAAGCTGCTAGAGGTGTTTTTTGTAAAAGAGCAAATCCTAAATCCTCCCCAGAAGAAAAAGCTGTCTGAAAAGGCCGTGCTCTCAGCGCTGCACCACCAGTTACAAGAATTAAATGTCTGCAAGAAGCATGTGGCCCTCAAGTGCTTCCTAGCAAAGAACTGACATTAATTTCAGGTAAACAAGCCTCTATTCTACCACTGCCATGGTAAAGGTTTGGCACACCTCTCTCACCAACTCATTTTTGAGTTGTCACAGGCATTCCAGTTTCTCCTCTAAAAATACATCCTGCAACAACTTTGCTGGTGCAAAATAGGCCACTGAAAGCACAGGCAAGTGCCAGTTCAATCTCTTATTTGGGAAACTATTATCCAGCATCTGAAATCCAGTTGCCCAAAATTTACATTTATGAAAGTTTTGCATAGCTCCTCTGAGAAGCAACACACTTCCCAGATTTGCGGGAAGCCACTCACACAGGAAAAAAAAAATCTGCTTGGCTTATAAAAATGCTCTTTCTTTGTCCTGCAATGCAGCATTGTATTGCATCCACATACCAGAAATACTGCAGTGTTTTAGTTAGCAACAAATACCCAGCAGTGTACATTAACGGAGGGGATAAGTCTCCTTGAGGAGTAACTGCTCTTCTTTCACTCTGCAGGTTATTACACTATCCTGGCTTAGTGTATCATCAGAGGATCATGGGAGCATTCAGGATTGATAGAACCTCAGGAGGTCACCTAGTCCAGCTGCCTGACCAAATGAAAGGCAACACGATATTAAATCAATTAATTTAGCTAAGTGAAAAGCAAGAATAAACAGAGAGCAGTTCTGTTATTACAATTTTCAGTTAGTTTATTCATATTTAAAGACAAAAAACCAACACCCCCCCCCCCCCAACAAAACATTTCTCCTACTCTCCGTAGTCAGACAGTGAATCCAGTTACTGAAACACCAGGAGATTAAGACACAAATGTACAATGACAACCATTGGCAGGCTATAGAAGAAACAAAGCCAGCATGGAATTGACACTCATAGCTTGCAAAGTCAGGAGCTGACTTTAACTGTCCAAAAAGCAGGTGCCTAGTCCAAGCTGATCACCTAACTTACCTCCAATGGGTAAAAATAGAGAGACAAGCACTGCTGATACGCACTGCATGATTCAGCAAGCTTGTTTAGATATTGCACCTCTTTTTTTTTTTTATCCTGAATATAGAGAATGGTTAGCAGGGCTTATTATAGCCACTTAACATTTTGATGAATAAAGCTAGATAAATAAAGCTAGATGAATAAAGCACCCTGCCTTTGGTGTACAATAAATTCAGTTATACATGCCTGCAGACCTTCAAGTTGAATGAGATTTCTACAGAGGTATGTACTGCAGGATCAAAGCCCCAGAAACACAGAGTTAACAGACTAAAAGATGACCCTTACTGAGCTCCAAAAGACATTCATCATTACCAATACCTCACACATGTATTAGATTATTATAGGACCAACAGGCAAACAGCCTCAGAATCCCTCCCAGCTGCCCCTGAACCTGGAATTGCATCCTTTAGTAGCTACGAGTCATGGAATAAGCAAAAGATGACCACCACAAATGTCACAGACTATCCTGACATGGATTGTGTGGAGAAACCGCTTGCGCCTATCGTGATTCCACATGTCCTGGCTATGACCCACAGAAAGCAAGCTATGCCTATCCCACTCTAACAGAGACCTACAGCAATGCCAGAGGTGTCACGGCCTCCACACTTCAACAGGAAGAATGAAGTCACAAAGGAAGAAGTTGCACGACCTGCCTATTCCTGTCATATCAGACATTGTGACAGTTGAATAAAACTTCTGTGTGGCAGAACATCCAAATGCAACTGTTCATGGATTGAGCATATAGACACATGGCTGAATAATGCAAAGAACGTTTTGTGAGGGTGGTGTTTCAGATTCATTGCATTAGAGGTCTACTATCAGTTAAACAAGCAACATCATTTTGAAACTTTAAAAAAACTTTTTAAAAAATTGCACAAACCCCATCAGCTTACTTATGCAATTACATTTCACACTGAGAGATTATTATACTTCTGCCCCATAAATCTGTACTGTCAGGTCCATTTGTTTTCAGATAGCATGCCAAGTTTGTTGGCTGGTGGGCTTTTTTTTGTGTTTCTTGATTTTAACGTTCTGTCGTCTTACTCTTCTACAGTTAAACTAACTGGGCTACTTGGCTGTTTATCTCTAAGAACAGCTTCTGTATTTGAGGTGCCTTTTCATCCGAACTTTTCAAACAACATATCTGCTTTCTTTTATTAAAAAGAAAAAAAATCAAGTATGTTACCCATTTTTCTCCTTCTTTAGGAATGTTACAATATCTTTAGAGTTCTGAATGGCACATTTATTCCCCTTTTACTGACAACAGTAGTTTTCCATGGCAGGTATCTTTAATGAAAGGAAAACATAATCAAGAGGACTTCATACTGTTGCAGTGACAACAAAGAATAAATACTTCTAAAATTCTGTTGTTGTTTGCTTCTAAATTTGTTCTTCCTGAGAAATCATCCATTGTTTCCACATTCAGAGAAAGGATGCTACTAAAATGGCATGGGAACTTTGGGAGATAAAGGACAAAGATGAAGTTGACAGGTACAGGCTATGTCTCCACAGGCAAGGCAACTAGTATCTACAATGCAATTGGAGAAGGGTCTGGCAGAAAGAGTGCCACCTTTGAGAACACAGGTTTGAATGGAGCCTGGGAAAAGCGTGCCCCAGGTGCTGGGGAAAGCCAGCTCACTGCGTGCTTATACTGACAGCCAGCAGACACAGCCCCTGTCAGTCACCAGACATCAAGGAGGACAGATGGAGATGGTGCCCTGGCAAGGTGAACCCAGAACAGTATGACTCCCTGGGTGATCATCAGGGCCTTGTTGTGTGCATAGAGCTCCACCTGACCTCCGCTGCCAAGAGTTACCCTAATACACAGTCTTAGTTGTATATTGCAATAGCAGCAATGTATTACTTTGATAATGTTTACCTTTGAGATTACCATCTGCTAGAAGCAGATCTGCAGTAGCACCCTGAATTTAGGGTCTGGGAACAAGGTTTTTTTATTTCAGTTGCTAAGGACAAGTTCCACAGTAACTAGAAGCAGGTAGTTTAGAAGTCATCAACCCTTCTGTTTAACAAAAAGAGACTGATGAGTGTGCTCTGCCCGTTGCTCACCAAAATACAGAACAAATCTGTCCGATAGCCAGAATAACCCTGGAGATTCAAAACAGCAGTCACAGCAGTTGCCCTCCCTCTGTGGCCCTGACTTGCTGCAGAAAGCCACCACTGAAACAACACAGAGCCATCCACCTTGGGAAAAGTAACACAGCATTTCACAGACAAGAACATTCTAGAAGCTTGCTGCCAGCTGAGATCAGTTCAGACCTTAATGCCTTGCAAACTAAATGCACAAAATATTTCCTTGAGCTTTAATATTGCCATAATTAACTCTACAGATACAAGCACTACAGCACCAGAAATCCTCTCTATCCCATACCAACAAATCTACAAACCTACCAAGCTCTTTGTCCCACAAATTGTGAATTAATTGTTACACCTAGTCCTACACTTGGGAAATGCTCAGACACACTGATGAAGGCATCCACATGGATTAACTCCAGCCTGCCTGCTTGATTCCTCAACTGTTGAGGAATTTTAAAGCCTGTCTTCTGTTGACTTATCCTGTAAGGTTGATGTGCAACAGCTTGAACTTCATGTAGATCATAACATGGCTGCAGAGGAAACCTGCTGTGAAGTCCCAGGGGTGGGAAACTGACTGACTGCAAATATTACATCCTTGTGGGTTTCTTTTTCCCCTGAATTTTTAATTAAACTCATTTGCTTAGTTTTCACTGTTGTTCTTTCCTTCACCTCTTTTCTTCCTTACAGGAGGATGAGCAGGTGAGCTTCTTACTTTGTGGATTTGTAAGTGGGGAAATTAGACATACTTTTTTTTCCTGCTTGGAACACACAAGGAAAGTGTATGTCAAGCACTGCTTAAATGCACCAAGTCTAGCCTAGCTGTGCTCTACATATTTGCTTTACTTGTTACACATTTCTCCCTCAAGGGTGCTGGACTGGGATACATGGAAACTCCAACAGATTGCAGCAGTGATTTTAGGGAGTCAGGTCACACCAGCCTACTTGGAAAGGAGAATAGACATTTACCAGTTAAAGCAGAGCAAGCATCTAACAGCACATGAAGCATTAGGGGGTTGCAAGAAAAATGTATTGCTCATTTGCTTAAACAATTGAGTTTGTTTGAAAATATTATAGGATGGAGGTGAAAAACTGGTCCCACTGGAATCAGTAGTCAGTTCCCTGTTCTTTTTGTAGAGCCAGAACTTCATCGGGCATCTCCAGGAGGCAAAGCCTCTCTCCTTAAAGCTGCAAATCAAAGTACTTGTAATTCCCCTTAATTTTCTGAGGATTACAAACAGGTGTGGCTACTGACTGGGACTTGTATTTGAATGCAAACCTCAATCTCTGCTCTAAGGCCACAGGAAATTTAGGTTTTTGAGGAGTGGAGCTTTTTCCAGTCTCTGAAGACTTTCCTTTCTTAACTCTGGATGGACACATTAGCTTTTACCAATAGTGTTACAAACTGAGTTAGGGGAAGGCTTCATAAATATCAAAGGCAGTAAAGTATTAGTAATCTGCCACCTATTCACACAAACCCCCTAGGCATTTCTGGCCTGAAGTCTCCACCTCACTGTCCTATCTCTGACACAGGGTGCATTACCGTGTTGCAGTGATCCATCAGAAGCGCTGATGTATTTAATCCCACCCATTAGAACAAAGGTTAGAGATTTGTATTCTTTGTAGCAAAGTGACTCTGGAACCATTCCCCTTCATGGGACTCGTGCAGCATAGTCAGAAGCACATTTATTTCCAAGGGAAGCCAAAAGGGAAGACTGATCAAGCCTTCTCACAGCCACATCTTACCCTCCAGAAATGAGTTCATGCTCCTCAGCATGCTTTCAGCATGTTTAGCTGGAAGAATAGAACTACCATGAGCTGTCTACTCTAAGGTTGCTATTTCTGCACAAGTTTACTTATGTAAGGGCAGAAAACACTCAGCCAGTTTCACTTCATCAGCCAAAGGGCAGGACTAAATTATACAGCTGTATGGTAGACAGACAGACTATAGCCTTGAGTAGTTTTTATTAATCAATGTTAAAAATTAAGGAAACCACTGCTATTCAGGGGGTAAGCCCTGAGCATGGTCATTGCAAAGCAGCTATTCTGAGACTGAAGACTGATAAAAGCTTATGAAAGGTGATTTTATGATGTTTGTTGAGGATTACAGTCTTTTTGACATTGCACACTGTGCACCACACAAAGCTTCAGGTAATTCAGTTACAGCATCATGCCTTTCATGTTGCTTTACCTAAGGTTATACAGAGAAAGTGGAGAAGGTGAGAGTACGATATAAAACAGGACCAAAGTAAAAACAAGCCTTATGTCTCCAATATCAGTGGTGCCAGAAACTACTGCAAAAGCAAATGTAAATTTTTTTAAAGTGATTTTTAGGAATCCATAATTAAAATATTTTACCCTAATATTTTTTACCCCACCTTTCTGGAAATCACCAGCATCCTTGCTATGAAGCAGCACTTGCTCATACTTCTGGAAGGACTCCACCACAATACTTAAGCTTCACTGCATAATATTGTGCAGAAAATGCCATTTTCCCTAGTTTGATGAAGGAAACAAGATTTTCCTCTTGGGGAAGAGAGCTGGAGAACAGAAAGGAACAAACTGTTCCATACGTTGTTCAGTTGGCCTAAAATCAAAGTTACTCTCTTGTGCCTGAAGATGGCTATAACTGGAAGCATGTAAGTAGAACATGATGTGTAAAACTTCTAGCTTTGAAGCAGTTCCTCTTCTATGTTGGAAATAATTGTCTAATCATATCAAAGCAGATTATTGGAGATCATTAAATTAAACATACGAACCAAAAAGATCCTCCATGACACTAACAATGAGCAAGATGGGGAGCTTTAGTTGGAGTGCTTTGTTATTTCCAGGTAGATGAAGGGCGTGTGGGATCTCAGGAGTGGATGGCGGTCCAGGAAAAGCACACAAGTCAGGGATCACTTCAAAATGCTAAAAAAGCCAGGTTTTAGGCACAAAGAGCATGCCCTGACAAAGACTTCATTATTTCCTTGGGGAATCACAGGGCTAGAGGAGGCAGGAGAGGATCCATTGGACTAAAAGTCAATACAGCGTGGCTACTGCGTGAAATCAGTTTTAGCACTCAGAATAACTGAGACACACAACAAAAAGAAACTAGACAATAGCAGAAAGTAGGGTCTTCCACAGCTTTACCTTCCAACAGTACATGACTGACTTTACAGCTAAAAGTCTTGCCAAAAAAAACCCTATAATCTAAGTGTCTAAAGAGCTCCAGATGATTCCTACAGCTTGATTTTTTTTTCCTATGATTACATCAAGAGGATTTCCACACCATCCAATAATATCCTTGGCTATTTCTGCTGCCTTCTGAGCTTCTCCCTGCTAGTCAGGTTTGCTGTAAAAGTGATCTAGAAATAAAGATTTTACCATTCCTCCAAGACTAAAATAAAGAAATAAAAAGCTCCCTAAGCAGTGATGAGTCCAGCTTAACAACACTCTTAAGGTTCACCATAACTGCATGTGGAGTTTGGGTCAAATCCTATCACCATTAACTGCCCTTTTCCAGAAGTGAATGATCCCAGATGTTTTCAACTGCTTTGTCAGGAGCTAAGAGCGAGCAAGGTGAAGGAAGATTGGACTTCATCATGCTACACAGCACAACACACTTCTTTGGTGGTGGAGTTTGGGCATCAGCTTGAGGACTCAGTGTGGCATAAATACACGTGGCAGTGCATGCCTGTCCATGTGCCACACAGGAGGAAGCAGGGATTTTATTTTTAACCACATCAAATACTATTTTCAGGCTGCTGCAAAGCCTGAGCAGGAAAGACAGCAGTCTGGAGGGAAGCTAGTGGATGGCAAGTGGATGCTATAGTGCCGAGTCAAACGCACAGCTACAGTCTACCATGTCGATCTGAACCTCACCATCCTCTGACAAGTACACAGCCAGTATACAACATACACATGCCAGTGCCAGTCCTCAAAACAAAGTGACACTGACCAGTCCCTTGGGGCCTCCCATGATGGCAGGGCCACCTAGGCAAAGGGAAGAGCTGCATCAGCATAACACAGCATGAACCAAAACACAGTCCTGGCTCCAGTGACAGCTCAGTCACAGGAACCAGACCTCAATCCAGAACAGGGACAGTCTGTGCTGACCCACCACAAGCTATCACGGCTTATTACAAGATAACATAGCAAGTACTCTCACTTCCACATCACACACAAGAGGTAAATGTCCAATGTACTTTCATGGAACTGGATATTGGCTGTGACTGGAGTTCACATGTACCACCCTGAAGAGCTGACAGACACCAGAGAAGAACTTGCACTCTGTCTTCAAACATACCCCAGCAGGAGCTCATGCACAGGGCATGTTTCTTATTGAATCTGGGAGCTCCAATAACAACTTGAAAGAAACAGACACTCTAAAGCTCCCTGGTTACTTATCAAACATATAATTTATACAGGTTCCTTTTGCATATTAAGTAACAATGGCTCATCCACCCTAATAAGGCTGGTGATTGTCATCTGTGGGAAAGATAACATACGATGATACAGCCCTTTTTCACCCCTACATACTATCAGGCCTCTCTCATTCACTCCTCATTGAGACCTGACTCTGGCCTTAAAGAAAAAAAAACAGGGGAAAAAAAAATCTGCTTATTTACAGTCAGTGAAGACCTTGCAGTAGTTCTTGTGTGACTCACAGATATATGTACAATGGCCACAGATATAAACAGAATCTGATCTGGAAGACAACAGGCAACTTTCTCTTGCTGGAAACAGAGTCCCAATTCAGCTAGTGGTCCGTAATTGCCTTCATACCACTTCCCATGTGCACCTATAGAAAATCCAATTAATTTTATATTACTGGCATTTGTCACCTCCTGGACTTGCCTTTTAGATGTTGGTATTTCCTTGTTTCTCAGCCAGTGCCTCAGCAAGTGATGATGGTTTGCTCTCATATCTAAGAGTTATATCCACAACAAAGATGCGACCTCCCTTGGAAATTATCTGGTCAGGTTTATACAATTAATTTTGATGAACTTCTAAAAGTGGCTCCTGAAATACTGCTCTTTCTTTTCAGCTTCCTCTGATGATAGTTCACATAACTGGTTGAGTCTTTATCCTAGCATCTTGAACTGCAGGGCAATACCCAAAAAACACATAAGCAAGTCTCACTTGCTCCCTGATGATGAAAGATCTTAATTTGATTATCCTGCCTACCCCTCACCAAAAATTCTCTCATGGAGTATACCCTTTCAAGACGTCCACTTTCTGAAATGGCTTCAACAGAGCCTGCCCAATTAACTTTAACATTTGATTGAGTATATCTAGTAGTTCTGCCGTAGACACACCAACCCCTGAGTCTGTATGTAGGTATATCTGTTTTTCAGAGCTATCCAGATCAGTCACAATGGGTGGTGTACCATTTATTGTCTATGTTGTAGTCATTGACCATATAGGAGTCCTTTGTAGACCAGATGTAAAAGGCATGACATTTCTCCTCTCATGCTTCAAGGCCCATCAGATCACAAAACTCCTCTGAAGTGTCAATATTTTTCTCCATTCCCTCCCAGAATTCCCTTAAGAGAACCAAGTCATCTGCAAAGCCTAACAGCGTTTTGTTTGTCAGACAGTGTTGGAACCCACACCCTTTCCCCTCCAACTTGCACAGCAGAGAGTCCACAGATGAGTTCAATAAAATTGCTTTAATAGCAACCTGAAAGAAATGGAAGCTCTAAAGTTCCCAGGCTATAGTTAAGTGCATTCCTTCTACTCTCTCCCCATTCCCCCTAACCCCCACAACTATTTCCCAGAAAATCAAACATTAGATCACTAACAATCTTGAAACTTGTGCTAAATGCCATTGAACAGTTTTACAAATAAAAAAAGCTAGAGAAGTTTAAGATTTCTTAGTATTTCCTAAATGCAAATGTTTATAGTGACATTTTAAAATTGAACTAAATTTGTTCAAAATTTAAAAAAAAAAGCCACATGAAAATGAAACATGGGATTATGTTTTTAAAACTTCTCAGCTGAGCCAAGAAACCAAGCACTATCCTAGTTCTAGCCATGCTTGTTAAAAAAACCACCCCACCAAAACAAACAAAAACAAACCCAAAAAACAAACCCCACAACCACAAAACACACCAAACCAAAAACTTTCCAGTGATTTGTTTCACTTTTTCTTCCTATGAAAACAAAGACATTACTCTTGGCCTAACTAAAAAACAAGACTAACCAAAATCCAAACTGCAACATTTTAAAAGGAAGAGGGCCTTTGGGTTTCCTGGAGTGAAGAGAGCAGCTGGGAAACCAGGCAGGAACCTAAAAGCACCTGGGATCATTTCACAAAGCAGAATTGCATGATGCCCAGACAGGCTTCTCCTCTTATTTTGTGTCACACTGGAGACAAAGGCTGTAAAGGGTACAAGGGCAATTTGGGCAAATGGATGCCAAGGTCTCAGAGGTAACGTACACCTGAATGACAGCCACCTTTTATTAAATAGTTTTATCTTCAATTTACCCTTGATTCAGCCATTAAACTCAACTTCATAGGAGCAGGAAGGGGCTTTTATACAGTAAAGGGTTTATCTGTAGTCAGACAGCCAGTAGCTCCTCTCTATTGCTTTAGCTGTGCTGCGATCACAGCACCCACTTAACCTCTACCAGAACCTGAGTCTGTCCAACAGTTGCCACCACGTAGGCAGGGAACAGGATGCAACCCTGGGGCCTCAGTGAGAGAAATGTCATGAGCTGTTGGCGCAGTAGAGGAAAGGGAGAGAAAGCAGATTTGTCTCCCAGCAGACTTTACTGCCAGGTAATTCAGCCACCCTCATTTAAGTATTTGGCAAATACAGAGTAAGCTATGAAGAGCCCCTAAGTCCATTTGCATGAGGAAGGGGCAGTATTTAAAAGAGAAGGCATGTACCTCCCCAGTCCTTTGCTGCTTGGTTCCCACTGACCTCCTGGCTCCCACCATTCACATAACACGGATTTTCTCTGAAGCAAATATTACTTTTCCTTAATTATATCATGCAGTTATGTATGTACCAGCACACTGGATTCAGGTCCCACTCAAGGTTTACACAAGCATATTTTTACCACTTCTCACGGAGTCATGCCTTGTCAGAGCTGCATGAGAAAGTGACTTTGTGGTAGATGGTGAGGAATCAATTCTTCCAGAGTATCTCCTTCATATAGCCCCATTTTCCCTTTTTCAGGGTCTCCTGGATATCCTGTGCCTGCCCAAGATAGGCAGCCAGGCAAAACACATCACACTCCACCCCCAACACAGTGGCCACCCTGGGCATTCAGAACTCCCTGGATCCAGGTGTACCTGGACTGCATGAAGCAAAGAGCTGCACTGTGTGTCTGTCCCTGGCCTACCAAGGGGTCAGCAATCTACAGAGGGATCAGCAACTTCAACATCTAATGTATTAACAGATGGATGTCCAGCTCTCCTAACTGAGCCTCCCATTAGATTAACCCTACCACAAAACATTTTCCTGATAAACTACTAAAGCTGGAATTGGCTCCATGAGATAAAGAATGGAGCACCAAATAGCACTTTTTCTTAATTATATCGTGCAGTTATGTATGTACCAACTGTGTGGACAAAAAAATAAAGTTAACCTCAAACCACAGGTACCTAATCATTTTACACCAGGCTAACAAACACAGATAGGAAAGAAGCAGAGAACCTACACACAACCTGCCTTGAGGGGCTTAGATTGGCATCAAGTTGTTTGGGCACGTAAAAAAAACACAGCACAAGCCAAAACACCAACATATCTTCAAGTACAGTGTTATTCTGAGACAGTAACACATGACAAGTAAATTCTGCTCACCTCTGAGCAGCCTAGGTTTGCAGAAACTTCAAAGCAAATGGCTCTTCCAGTTTTATATTATAAGACTATATAGAAATAGGAATAAGTCCTAAAAAAAACCAACAACCACAAAACCTACCCTCTGCTTAGATACTTCATTATTAAATAATAAATCAGGCAATTTTACACTAAGTCTCAGAGCTGCTATTCTGTAAGTGTCCCCACCCCTCCTTCATATTCACGAGGCTAGGATAATAATTAACCATGGCATGTGCACATTTCCAAATAACACAAGTCAGCCAAAACTCTGGCTTGAGTGCTGCTGCATCTTACAGACCACACTGTGCCTCATGTACTTTGGGTCCTAAGCAACAGTCACATCCCAGCCTCAAGGCAAAAAACTCACAGCATTGAGACCATTAACTCCACCCATAAAACTCAGAAATAAGTTCCAATTCTGATCAGAGCAAAGGCCAGTTCTCTAGGGAGATGAACCAGCTAAAGACTGAGCCCTCCCCAGCTGTAGCAAGAGGGCAGCACCCTGGAAAACCATTCGCCATAGAACAGCCTGAGCATCACCTACCCCAAAGCATGGGGGGAAGCAGGAGACAGCCAATTCTGAGCACTGACTACAAACCATAAGGCTGCTGGGTACGCCCAGCCTAGCCCAGCACCCCTCCTGCACAAGGAAGTGCTCACAGCCACAGGCCGGAACAGCAGGTTTAGCCTGGCTTTTTAACACTAAGGAAACACTGTCTCAGCAGCAGAGATCATTCAAAGCTACCAGTCTTTCTGTAAAAATGCATGAGTGAGGTTCATCTCATCTTTGGTGCAGAAGTGCTGCAGACCCTATGTGTATCCCACTCCAAATCCACAGTGGCAGCCCCACACCCATCTCCACACCCCCACCATATCACACCATAGCAAAACACCTCCTGCCTGCTCCTCAAACCCCAGGCATGTCTCTCCTGTTGCACAACCACCAAGCACTACCCCAAAACCACTCTCTCCAGCTCTGCAACACCCTATGCCTCCAGATGCACCCACCTGCCACAAGTTGCTCCTGGCTGACCTCCCCACAGCAACTACCAAACTCCAGCTCTGGAAGTTGCTCCTTAATCTTCTTTCTCAGCCCGTTTTTACAGTGGAAGAGAACTCTCCCCTTACCTCTCTATCACCCCACACTACCAGTACCCTGCCCCACCCGCTGCCTCCTCCAGCTCAGCTGCTGCCACAATCCTGGACACCTGGGTCTCCTGCACCAAACAGCTCTAGCCATATAAGGTCACTGCTGACTGATGCCTTACTAGCACCTGCTGCTAGAATGGATGCGAGGAGACAACAATGGCATCACCATTCCTGGGAGGCAGCCTTATGCTAGGCCACCACAGTAAGATAGAAGGTAGACCCAGCAGTTAAAAAGGCAACATCTAAGGCTTTATGCACCCTACCAGAGGTGCCAGGAATGTCTTGTGCAAGACCCAAGCCCAGTCCCACGGCAATTCTGCTACACAAAGCACAGGACCCCCCAGCCCAAACTGCAGGGGGGTGCATGTGCCCAACAGCAGACTCTGCATCAGTAGCAACCAATTTTATCTTTAATGTAGAACCAGGGGACACCCTAGTCATTTGGAATGGCAAGAACAGCTCGGGGTTAAATAAAGCAGGGGGGTTGTTTCACAGGGCTGCAGCTGGAAAGCCGTTCTCAGACGCTGCCTCTTGCTCTGTGCCACAGCTAATAAACTCAGCTGCAGAGAGACACCTCTGAAGCTGTGGAGTTCCTCAGGAGACAGGATACACATTCTCATTTATTTTCTATACTTTAACCAGTCCACTTAGTCCTAGCCCACTAATTGAGGACGCTCTACTTACAGCAGAGATTTTTATACACAGCTCTCATCTCCAGAAATCACTGGAAATGCTATTCAGGCTAGAAGGTGTACTTTAGCCAGAGGCAGCAGTATCAAAACCCATGCTAATCCTTGCTGTAGAAAAGGAACATGCTACAAAAATTAGGCAGCATCATTAACAGTGATTAGCATTTCTGCCTATCAGCCCCTTTCGATCAGTAGCAGCTGATAAAATTCATAGACAGGTGGGGTTCCTTCATGATACATGGCTAAAAGCTGGTATGTGCTTCAGGCAACACTTTCAACTGCTTACAGGAGGAACTTACTTCAGGTACTTGCAAATTAAACTAATAGTTTTTCCATTAAAGCTTTGTACTAGCAGCTGTCCAAAGCCATACTGAATTCCTGTAAGCGATCACCCTGCTGAGAACATGCCTACTCAGAGGCAGCTGTACCACTTGGTGACTGGGAGAGAGCAGGACAGTCTGGATGTATACATGATTATGTTCTGCCACAGCTCGAGAGCATTCACAGCTGCTGAAGTGGTTTCAAACCACTTTGTGTTCTCTAATCCTTTGGTCTTAGTTCTGCTCTTGTCTCTCAGCTCTACAAAAGGAGTCAGGAAGCTGCCAACAGATGTTTCTCAACCTAGGCTTTCAGGAACCAGGAGTGGTGGGAGGGCGCTACAGGAAGTGATTGTTCAGGTTGTGAGGGATGTTCCTGTGACACCATACAGGTCTGCTAAGCCCCACCACTCTGTCTTTGTTCTGCTCCTTACATAAAATTACACTGATGTGCAAGGGAGAATCAGACTCCATCCCTTGTAGCTCCAGAGACCATGGGCTGAACATGCTTTTGGTCCCAATCAAGTCTGCCACCAACTGTGGAAGCTGGCTTTCTGCTTCTTTGGGCATAGCGGCCATTATTGGTCCTACCTTCAGGTCCTACCTGAAAATGCAGAATAGAAGTTCACATTCATAAAAATGACAGAAAAGCATCATGAGGGAAAAAAAAAATGTGCCTGTATACTACATTCATGACAAAGCAAGTTAACTGCTACTTTTAAAAATGTTTCTTTCTCTAATCTGTACCTCCAAGAATGTCCATAGCTAAATTCCATAAGCACACAACGAACACTTTACAACTTCAAAAGTTTATTGCCCAGAATAGCTCACTTGGTGCAGTTATTTTATTTTTTTTTTTTGTTACATGGAAATTAAGCAAAACAGTAGAAAATATCTATGGGTAACAGGAAAACAAAAGCCCAGCCTAGTGATAGCCCTTTATATCCACCGAGTTATACATAAGAAAATGGCTAGTCAAACATAGAGAAATAGAGCATCCAGAAGACAGAGCTTTTCATGTTATAGTATAGATTCTAAACCAATATTAAAGGCATTTTCTGTCCATATTGTTAGTAGTTTTTTTCTTCATAGTAGCAAATTGAAAAAGGTCTATGTGGATAAAAAATAAACTACTGCAAGATTTTCAAACCTCAGTTGCCAGCTTACAAGGTTAACAGTTACAGATAACAGAAGACACATGACAGAGTATTTAAAATATACAGAGACCAATTAAAATCCAAACACCGAAAAGAAATGGGAACCAAAACTCAAAATTCACAAATAGAACTTTTTGCATCCCCTCATCTATATTCCATAAATTTGCATTCAAGCATTTTACAGCTTTTTCAGAAGAGAAGCTGAACACACTTAGAAAAGACTTAAGGGGTTTGGTTTAGGCTGCCTTGTGGTTTTTGGTTTGGTTTTTTTTGGTTGGTTTTCTTTTTTTTCGGAAAGGGGATACAGAATAATCTAAACAATATTAAAATGCAGACACATTCCCTCACTTGTTATTAGCGCCCAATAGACCCACTGCTGAAGGTTGAGTATGAATAAGAATACGAAGAGCTTGCTGATGCATCAAAACTTCCTCTCCTGGACCCACTACGTGAGCCGGAACGTGAGCCAGAGCGGGAACCAGAGCGAGAGCCAGGTGCTGAGGAGACGTTGTAGGGACTGGATATGCCTTTAGATGAAACGGAGGCTGCTTCCAGGAGTTTAAGCCCAGTGATGTCTTCTACCATTGACCGATTCATCGCATCTTTGTAGGATATTTTCAGCTTGGTCTTGGGGCAGGTCAGAATTTTGGGGTAGCTGTTAGTGTCTTGCAATTTCTGCGCAGCACGACCATCAATCAATCCATTCCTGATGGCTTCCTCAGTACTTATTCTTCCACGCACTTCTGGGTCCACGAGTCCTCCAGTAAGGTACTGGAATTCAAGGAACCGCTGCCCAGCCTCATAGGGCAACCATTTTTCCTTCACTGCTTCAGCTGCTGACATCCTCTTGCGTCCGCCCTTTATGCCCTCAAACCCTATGAAGGCCTTCTGGGCTGGCTTAAGCCGCGTGGCCATATCCTGATCAATGATCAACTGACTGGTAGCTTCCTGAAGCGAAAGCCTCTGGCCTGTGGTAGGGCATATTATGCCTCCTGTGCAGGCCTGGGCTTCAAGTAACCTTTGCCCAGTGATGCTATCCACGATGCCCCGCTGTATAGCTTCAGAAATAGAGATCTTCTCCAAGTTCTCTGTGTCAAATATGGCTGCAATGGGACTGCACTCTTCTGGGGTCTCTGAAAAAGAGCCACTCCTGATCAGCGAGGAAGAACTCCTAACACTCAGCACTGTGGGAGACCGAGTGACCGACTCATGCCGGAACACCTCATCAGTGCCATTACGGCAGGAAATCATGTCTGCAAACTGTGTCAGGCTTAGGCTGCCAGAGCGGTACTGGTCAAAGAACTTCCTCTCCACCAGACCTTTATCAATAGCATCTTGGATGTCATACTGGCTGCCTGTTTTTCTGTCGACAAGGACCACTCGACTGCTACCATCTGATCCAGTAATAGTTATTTCTTCCCACTCACACTCCTGTTCAGCTAGTTCTGTATAGGTGTCATAATCTATGAGGCCTTTGCTGTACGCCTCCTGCACGGACATTTCCCTGTTTGTTTCTGGATCTACAATGACAACCCTGCGCTTCCTAAGGGTGTTCTTCTGTGAGGTGTGCACCACCTTCTTCTTCTCTCTCAGGGGTAGAAGGCAGAGCCCTGTTGCTTCATCCTTTATGCATCTTTCTTTCAGCTGCAAGTAGGTCAAGTTCTCCTCTGTGTTGGGATCAAAGAACCCTTTGGTATCATCACTTGGATCACTAAGGATCTGGTTCAGCTCTTCATTGAAGTAGCCACGCTTGTAGGCTGTCTCCACTGGCAAGCGGTAGCTCTCTTTGGGGTCAATGATTCCTCCAGTAGCAATCTGAGCCTCCAGCAAACGGATGCCATGGCCTCTCTCTATGAGCTCTTTGTTCATTGCTTGGAACAGAGAAATGATGTTTCCAGTTTCTGGGTCTTTGTACCCAGTGACAGCCCTTTCAGCAGACAGAAGCTTCTCTTTGAATTCAATTCCAACAAGGCCTCTTTTGTAAGCTTCCTCAACGGGCAGCCTCACATTGCTGACAGGATCCACTATGAACCCTGTGGCTGCTTGGGCTTCGAGGAGCTCAAGGGCTGTCCCCGGTCTAACCAAACCTATTTTCATAGCCTGGTAAACGCCAAGTTTCTCTTTAGTAGCCTCATTGTAGATACCTGCAATACAGCTAGAGCCCTGGAGGAAGTCAATAATTCTCTCACTCACTTCTTCCACTGTGATTGCACCTCTTTCCAAGTCGTTCCTTGTTGATTCCTTAATAATTCCAGCCTCGAGAAGCGCATCTGCCGAGACAGGCTGCCTGATCCCTTGGAATGACATACTCCTCTTCTGCACTGGGAGGAGAAGCAGGCCAGTGTGTGGTTCAATCCTACATTTTTCCTTCAGCTGTATGTAAGTGACTGCCTTTTTGGTGGTGGGATCAATGAAGTTCTTTGTAGCGCCCTGGCAGTTGTTCAAGATCCTGTACAGGTCCTTGTCAATCAACCCACGGGACAAAGCTATATCTTTGGGTAGGAAAACACTGTTGACAGGATCAACAATCCCTCCTACAGCCAGCTGGGCTTCAAGCAAACGAATCCCGGTTTCTCTGTCAACCAAGTTTTTCTTGATAGCTTCAGATACTGGGACGGTTTTGCCTGAGAAAGGATCTTTAAATCCTGTAATAGCCTTTTCTGCTGTATAGATTTGCTCTCTGTCATCAAAGTCAATCAGATCTCTGGCAATAGCACTATCTACCGTTAACTTCTCATTTCGGTGCGGGTCTATGACACCCCCTGTTGCTGCCTGGGCTTCTAAGAGCAGGACTGCATTTTCTGCCGTAAGCAGCTGATTGCGTTTGGCTTCAACAAAAGAGTACTTCTGTCTGGGTGAAAGGGACACCCCTGCAATAGCACCTGCCCCTTTGAGATAAGGTTCAATGTCAGCCGTGACTTCTTCCACTGACCTCTGCCCCTTCAGCAGTTTATCCAGCGTGAGTTTGTCGATCAGCTGACACTCATAGAGCTGCATTGCTGTGATCTTCTTCCTCAGTCCAGTGAACAGCAACTTGGAGGCATCGATACAGAAGTCTTCCTCAGTCTGCGTAGATCTGTGGGACCCATATGGGCGTTGTTTGAGTTTCTCGATCTCTCTCTGCAGCCGGAGACGCTCAGACTCCAACTCTGACTGGTTTTTGACAGCGGTTTCTTCCAGTCGGCATCGGTACCTCTCCTCAATACGCTTGATCTCCATCTGCAGCCTCTCAATCTCACTTCTCAGGCTGTTCTTCTCCCTCTCACTCTTCTCTCTCTCACACTGGATCTTCCTTATGGATTCCTCTGTCCGGGAGTGCTGGCTCTTCCACTGGTTGAGGTCATTCAGGATTTGCTGCTTCTCACTTTCCAGGCGTTGCTTCAAACGAGACTCTGATTCCAGAGTGACTTTCAAACGGTTCAGCTCCTCTTCTAATCGTTGCAGCCTGGCTTTGTCTTGCTCCAAAGCACTCATTTTTATCAGCAAGGTTTCTCTTTCTTGCATAATGTGACTATACTGATTTTTGGATTCTTGAATCCTATTGGATGCCTAAAATTTTAAAGAGGAAATAAACCAAGAGATGATGGTTAGAGTTTATGCTGGTTAGAGTTATGCTCTCCACTTACAATGCTCTTCAGCCTGTCATTTAACCTGCAGCAAGCTGCCACTGGAAAATGTTCTAGTCACATCTGTGCCTTGACCAAGACTATGGATATATACAAACCAGTGAAGGCACACTGTCCCTTCTCTGACAGTGTCTCTAGTACTGCCAGAGACTCTATTTTATTAGCCATAGCCTTGGTTTTCTGCTAATTTAGTTAGCTCATTGCACTTTTTTCATAGTTCTCATAGTACATCTACACATACACACAGCATTCCAGACTCATGGAGAGTCTGACACTCAGCAGATGCACTTTAGCACAGCCCTACTAACCTGGATGAATTTCTATCCACTAAAGACTGGTTATACATGGATTAAAAGGAAATATATTACTCAATTTTCACTTTCCTGTTAGTTTCACATTACGCCACTCAATTTGACCTGTGTTGCTTTATATTCTAATGCACTTAATGTTTTCATATATGTATACACCTACAAGCACACACACTTATATTCAGCCCATTTTAAACAGAATACAAATTTATGTACTTGCAATGCATGCACATATGCGTATGCACAGATATCAGATAACACTAAATGTTAATTTTTTTTAAAGTAGCATGAAGATTTTTAAAATAAAGGAAAGGAGCATGAAGATTTTTAAAATAAAGGAAAGGAGCATGAAGATTTTTAAAATAAAGGAAAGGAGCATGAAGATTTTTAAAATAAAGGAAAGGAGCATGAAGATTTTTAAAATAAAGGAAAGCAAAAGCGTACAAAGTTAAGAATAGCTGAGAATGGGAATATGAAGGGCAAGTATAGCAAAAAGCAAAGGAACATTTTCACAAGTGCTCACATATATATTTAATCAGTGGCTCTTTGGGCAAGAAACCAGGCAGAAGAAAGAAAGATGAAAAAATGCTTTCTTTAACTTGCTTATGCCGTCACCTCAAGCTTAAGAAATAAGAGCCAACACTAAAATTTGCAAATGCTCTTAGTGACTTAGGCACATAAATCTCCAAAACAGTCAATGAAACATAGGCTTTCAGTACCTTAAGTACAGCTGACAACATCATCTTTAATCCTCACTTGTAGTCAACACCTTACCCAGCTAAGCAGCACTTTGACAGCTTGTTGGTTCTCAGGTTTTTAGCTGGTTTAGTTTCTGATAGCACTCAGGTCAGCCTCAAAGGACTGCCCTAACCTGTCCTGGCTGAAACAGCCTGGGGAAGCCCACAGCCAGCAGCATACAGCTAAAGCACAGTGGTACTCCACATACTCTCATCTTCCCCTAGGACGGCTTGGTGGAGACTGGCACAGACCCAGGATTTCTCCTGGGGCAAGGGCTGAGGGGAAGGCTCAGCTAGATGTAAGACAGCTTAGGGCTCCCTAGCACAGCTCCCAGGGAGTAAAGAGGCAAAGAAAGTGGCCAAACCCTGACATTTTTGTTTAAAAATGAACAAGGGGAAGGGCCATAAAGGGGAAGTTAGTCACAAATACAGTGAACTTAAAAAGCAAAGTGTGATTTAAATTGATTCAAACGGACACTGCAATTAATTATACATCTGAGAGACAGTAAAGCTGGGATCAAAATATGTGTGAATACCTCTAGAGCTTGCTTTTGGAATTTTTCAATTTCCTGTCTCAATTTTTCCCTTTCTTTCTGTAAATCATTAATCAACCCCTGAAGTTCCAGAGTTTGCTTGCTGCTCGTCTGAAGCTGATTCTTTAGTTCAGCAATGGCAGAGTTTTTCTCATCAACTTCACTCCTGACCATTCTGAGGTCATCGTACTCCAATCTAACATTTCGCAGCTCTTCCTCCAGCAGCAAGTGTTCCTTGGTCAGGTTCTCAGTGAGAGACTGAAGCCTTTCAATTTCTATTTTGCATTCATTCAAGTTTTTGCTTTTCTCCTCAGAGGTTTTCTGCAAGTGCTCGTATCGCAGGTGAGCCTGTTTTAGTTGCTCCTGTTCTTGGACCAACTGACGGCGTAAAGTCTCAAGGTCAGATGTGTATTTTCTTATCTCCTCCATGTATCTCTGCTTCTCTCTCACATGACCATCTAATACTTCTCTCTGGTGTCTAAGGTCATCTTCATTCCTCTTCTTTACAATAGAAACTTCTTCTATCTGCTGTGTGAGGTTGGTTATTTTAACTGATTGCTCTCTGAGAGATCTCCTCATGCCTTCTATTTCCTCCTCCAGTTTCTTCCTCCTGGATGCCTCCTCCATCACATTTTTATTCTGCCTGCAAAGTTCCTCCTCCAGCTTATGTTTCTGGATCTGCAAGTCTTTTACAGTGCTCTGGAACTTTGCGCTTTCTTGATCCCTGCCTTTTTTCTCTTGTGAAACTCTTTCATAGTCAATTTTAAGTCTGGCCAGCTCCTGCTCTTGGATCCTGAGCTTGTTAATTGTCTCGGTAGCACTCGTGTTTGCTTTCTGCAGGTCGAACTGGACTCTCTTTAACTGACTGTTCTCATCTTCTACTTCTTTTCTCTGACTTGTCTCTACATCCAACAACTTTCTCAGCCTTTCAATCTCCTTGTTTCTTTCCTTAATGGTCTTAGAAGCATCATCAAGTGACTGCTTGTACCGTATGCTTTCATCAGAGTGCCTCTGAATCACTTGTTTTAGCTCAATCTCCAGCTGCTGTTTCTTCTGAGAAAGCTCTGAGCCAGCTGCCTTCTGCTGCTGAGCATTCTCTTCTATTTTCCGCAGATTATCTGTGGTCTGAGTTATTGTATTCTTCAGTCTCCTAATTTCCTCACACAAATTCCTATTTTCTCTCATGGCATTATCAAGCTGAGTTCTATAATTATTTGTGTCCTCTTCCTTTTGCATGGTGACCTGGTGAATTGTGGTCTTTGTGATATTAATCTCAGTTTCATACTTGTTCTTTAAACTAATAATTTCCTCATCATAACTGTTCCTTACCTTAGCCAATTCATTTTCAAGTTCCCATCGGCTTTTAGCCTCTTCCTGAAGCTGAACCTTGAGCCTTTCCAGCTCCTTAGTTTTATCCTGAATAGTTGAGGCAGCCTCCTCAAGAGCCTGCTTGTACCTTGAGTTGTCTTCGCCACGAAGCTGAATGATCTGTTTCAGCTCCAGCTCTAACTGATGCTTTTGCTGTGACACCTCAGAACTGCAAGCCTTTTGCTGAAGAGCATCTTCTTCTGCCCTCCTCCGTTGATCTGTGGTTTGCAGGATGGCATCATTCAGCCTCACGATCTCATCCTTAAGGTCTCTGTTTTCTCTTGTCAGTCTGTCAACCTGGGCTCTGAGGCCTTTTGCATCATCATCTTTCTGTGCAGCTATCTGCTGGATTGTGGTCTTCTTAATGTTAATTTCTGTTTCATACTTGTTCTTTAAATTACTCATCTCCTCGCTAAACTGGTTTCTTACCTTAGCCAGCTCATTTTCATATTCCCTCTTCCGTGTGCCTTCGTCCTGAAGAAGAACCCTTAATCTTTCTATCTCGTACTCCTTCTCCTTGATGACCTTCTCAGACTCTAACTTTTGCCAACCAAGGCTGTCTTTCTCGTTTTGTCTCGTTTTCTGCAGCTGGTCATAGTCATTCTTCTGCTGCTCGTATCTGTCCTCCAGCAACTTCCTTTTCCTTTTCTCATCCTCAGTCTCATAAGTCAACCTGGTTATTCTGTCATTTAGATCCTTTATTTGGGCATAGCATTTGTCCAGGTTTTGCTTAGCAGAATTTCCATCCATTTCAGCTTGTCTTTTCATCTCCTCCAAACTCATCAGCTTTGCCTTGAGCTGAGAAACATCCATCTGATACTTCTGCAGATTTTGCTCCAGGAATTTATGTTTGTTGCTTGTTTCTGAATTTGAATCCCTGGCAAGCCTGAGTTCTTCTTCCAAGAGTTCAATTTTGGTGTTTTTCATCTGCAAAGTGATAGCAGAAAAAAACAAACAAATGAAAAAACCCATATAAACATTTGTGATAACTGTTTCAAAATCATCACATGCAACAGAACATGTAACACTGACAGCTTACAAAACATTTTTTTCTCTGCTTCAATGACAGCTCAAAATCTTTTTTTATGTAAAGTTATCATGAAAAATTCTGGTATCCTTGTTTATTGAGAGTCAAACCTTATTCCAAAATCATAATAATGACTTTCAGAGGGGAAATGGTACTTGATGGAGGGGAGGTAGATGCAATACAGATAGTAAAATCTGCTGCACCGAGAGTTCACCAGCAACAGGGTTAGATTAGGTGATCTCCAGAGGTCCCTTCCAATCCCTACCGTTCTGTGATGCCATCAAAGTATTAAATAGCCACTTTTAGAACCACCACAATTTTCAAACTGGTGATTCACAGACCATATATGTCACCTCTTTCCACTGCACTGAAGCAAATCAGGAGTTATTCCATTGGAAACAGTGGAGATAATGGCCTGAAATGAGGTTTGGCACCTTAACCATGAGGAGCAAGTTCTCAGCATCGAGATAACTGCACTATCACTGAGGTCAAGGCTCTGATGGACAGAGGAGGACCTCTTGCGTACTTTGTTGAGCACCTCCCAGTTACCAAGGAGGCTAATGTCCTCCACCTCACTTGTGATCTTGGAGGCAACTTTGCAAGACACTGCACTCTTTGACAAAAGATGCATGAAACTCCTTATGTGCCTCCTCCATGGGACGCCACTGAGCTCAGGATTTAGCTTTGTGGACTGTTACGCACTGTACTTAAACTGTACTTAAACAGAAAGTCTTTGGTCTGTGATAGCTTGCTAACCTGTAGAGAGAATAGAAGCCAAAGAAAATGAGAGTCAGATTACCTTCAAGTCCTCCATACTCTTTAACATTTCACTTAAGAATCTGTAATAATCGCCTGATCTTGTAAGAAGCTCTATGTAGCGAGACTGAGCCTCGCTAGCCTTGAAAAGAAAGAAAATCATTAGCAACTTGTCCTGCAGAGTTAGGCAAGAACACACCCGTGTCTCAGATCAGTTAAAGGATGCCAATCCACTTAAGTAAACATAGCGCTTGACACAAGTTAAAAAACCCAAATTCTCCTCCTTACAAATTCCCAGGACTTTCTAGGGACCCCAAGTGTCTAAACTCTCCCTTCTGACAAACCCACACCTTGGTTTTCAAGATTTCCCCCGCGGCTGCTGTGGTATTAAACCCAGGGCTCCATCCCCTGGTTCATCACGCTCTTCCTGTCTGACAGTCACCAGGAACCCAAGTTAAACTTTTAATAGTGGATAATTCCCAGGTTGAAAGTGACTAAACCACTTGGGGCGTGAATCTTACTTTCTCACAATATATATGCAATGGGCACTGAATAGGAATTAGGTAAATTCCTGAGGGCTAAATGTGCTGTCTAAACAAGCCCAAGTATGGTTTTACAGCACAGCGACTGTTCTGTGCTAATTCCTTGTGCTTACGTGCTTAGCACACATTACCAGTGACAGTGCTCATTATTAGAATACAGCTGGATATGACTCACAATGGCTCACATGAACAAACAAATGTATTCAAAAGGTTTGATGGGGAGAAAAGAAAGATACCTCTTGCAGAATCAGCACTGCAGGAGACTGAACCACACTCTTCTTGATGGGTATGTTGAGCAGTGTTTCTAATCCGGAACTGTAGGAGGCAACCTGTAGTTCATAATCCTGTGAAACAACAAGGAAAGGTAAGACCCATTTAGCAGCTGTCAAGGAGCTGTCTGGCCATCCTGATTTTCCCAAAATGCAAATAAAGTTTTGGGATTGTTTGGTTTGGGGTTTTGTTATGTAATAAAAAGCTACGTTTTCCCTAATTTGTATCTCTGGCCATAAAGAGATGATCCTCTAACCATAAACAAAAACTCATTAGTTCCAAGTGCCACTGTGGAGACAGATGGAGGAGAATGACAAAACATTTTACCAAAAAGGAAAGATACGGGTTTCCGTTAGTTGAGGGGCACTTGGACATGAAAAAGATTCATAGGAGCAACCAGTCTAGGTACTGTTAGCAACAGAACTTCATCAGAAGTAACTGTCTCTGCATCTCTTTCATACCATATATGCTGGAGAAAGCACAGGTATAAAGGAGACAAAATCCCACCATATTGTTATTGCACAAATTTCCTCCTGCTAACCTGCATTTGTCTTGCCTCCTAGACCAGATACTACTCAGTCCCAACTCCTGAGCTACCAATCTGTTCCCACCTCCCTTGCTTCCCACCTCCCTTGTATTTTCATTGACACATGAACTGGAAAGTTTGGTCTGGCTAGAAGGAGGCTTTGATTCTCCTGAAGAGACACTCTCATTGGTATCTCCTGGTCTTCAGGTGGCAAATATGCAAATTGTTTTCATTGTTTCTGGGGTTCTTCTGGGGGGGTTGTTGTTGGGGGGGTGGGGGGTTGGTGGGCTTTTCTCTTCTGTTATTTTTTGACTGGGTTTTTTTGTTTGTTTTACACAAAAACACCTGACCCACACCCCAGACATCCTCCCACTCCACGGAGTCAACATTTCCGCTGCCAGCAGAACAGAGACAATGGAATGTACCTGACCATGAAAACCACACCCGATAAAAATGCTGAAATCCAAATACCTTAATTGCAGCTGAGCACTGATCTGCATGCTTGAGAAGCTCCTCAACTTTGTCTCGCTTCCCACAGATTTCACTGTGCAAGTTCTGTCAAGAAAATAAACCAACAAACTGTGAAGCACGCCCTCAAGATTTACCACCAGTGTTTCCTCCTGTACACAATGTCTCAACCAGAAGGCACCCTGGGGTATGAGACCACTGCAGCCCCAGAGGCTGTGACCTCACATGACCTGTCACTGCCCAGTTTGTCTAACAGCAAGCTCTCCACGCACGAGAAGAAACATGAGATGAATGTTCTCAGAAAGAACAACTAGCAACTGAACAACCCCCAGAGCTGGGCAGGGGGAGTTCCCAAACCTTAGCTTAAATTTATTTCCTCACTTTATTTTGTGCTATAACCTGTTCCATAAGTTGCATCATTACGCAGTCTCTTGAATTAATTCAAAGCTGATGCGTGAAAGTGTCAGTGATCATGTAGGAGCCAAAAATGGTCCTGTTCATGATCTGCAGCAGTGTGACAGAAAGTAATGAGGATAATATTTCCTCTCTCCTGCCTTCTACATGTTGTTTCTTGGTAGCTTGCATACTTTATAATTCAAACCAGGCTACTGTATTGCAGACTGCATTGCGGCTAATATTTTTGGAGTAGCCAAACAACTTAAAATTCAGATAACTGAAGATTCATTCAGGCTCTGCCTACCTTCTGATCGTGCAGGAATCTCATGATAGCGTTGCAATCACACAGCTTCATGGACTCAATAGCATCCTGCCTGCGCTTGGCATCACAGATCCATTTGCACAGAGCCTGATAGAGATCTCGGTAGGTTTTCAGCTGTTTGATCTGCCTTTCTAAATCCCATGATCTAGGGAAAAAAAATACCCAACAAAACAAAACAGGGAAAACTGTCAAAAAAGGAAGGACATTCTCTTTTTCTCTGAAGAATTTTCAGAAATAAGATAGAGTAAGCAATGAAGTAAAACTGTGGAAGGCTCTAGAAGTTGATTCTGAACAAAAGTTTCAGATACCTGAGAACAGTACTGGTTATTAGTCACCCAAGGTGGGTTTTTAGTGCCACACCTTTGAGTAACTGCAATATGCAGAGGTCGGCACTTCTATCAACAAAGTGAGGGACAGGTAAAACCTGGCAGTGATAAGACTCAAGTTCACTGACTTCAGTGCTCTTGTTCTCAATTTTCACCTCAACAACCAGCAGCCTGTCAATTTTTATTAATAGGACTAGATTTTGGCCTGAAGTTAAAAAAAACCTACAAACCAAACAACCACCAGCAAAAAAACCCCAACCTGAAACCAAACCAAAATACACCTAAAAAAAAAAAAAAATCAGAATATGCCTACAGTTCAATAAAGCATTAGAAAAGAATTGTTGGGATTTTTAAATTTATTTCTTAGTGTTAATTTTTAACCCTCAGGTATAGGGTATTTAGGAATAAGCACTGCAGCTTTGTTTGAGTGGGAAGATGCTGCCTAGAAGTACTTAATCCAAGAACATTAGCAAGAATTAAAAAAATAGAATTAGAACAACTCCTCAGCACATAGGTTATACATTTACATGAATAACTACATTTTCCTGCTTGGTCTTACACAATCCCTTTTAAAGTATGTTCAAACTATTCAGAGTTGCTCTGGTCTTACTGCCCCAAAGTACTCATTTGTTCTTAGTAGCAAGAGCAATAAGGAAGAAGCTATTAGGAAATATGATCAAACCTGTTATCTATCTGCTTATCAGCTCTCTGCCAGCGGTCTATCAGTTGAGTAACCTTGTCACAGAACTTCCCAATGTCCATATCATACAGGGTATATGTCTGGCAAGACTGTGCATGAATCTGAAGCGTTTTCTGCAGCTCGTTTTCCAGGGCATTCAGTAGTGACTTCTTCATGTTTAGGTCTGCTTTCATTTTCTGGTGAAAACACAGAACACTGTCATACATTTTATTCTCAAGAAGATACTAAAATTTAACCACTAACAGCACACACAATGTTTTGGGATCTGAAGATGTTTTTTGTCTCTAATTCAGTAATGTATGTACACTGATGTCAGCTGGAATTAATATATTTAAAGTGAAACACATACTTTGGTAAGCAGAGTTTGGCTTAAAGAATGTGTTTAAAGTTAGACTCATTCTTAAACAATTTGCTTAACCAAAACCCCTGCTGTCACACTCTGTAGCTAACATCTCTGTTTCTCAGAGCTATGTAAAGCAGTTACTGGGGAATAGAAAAGAAAAAAGCAAGGGAAGAGCTCGCTTGGCTTCTTCCCAGAAACGACTAGAAAATTTCACTTAAGTGTAATGCTCTTGCACTTGCAGCAGCTGGGGAATTGAGCTTCGGGATTGGCATAGCCAGTTTTTAAATGTTATTTAATAGTCTGCAGAGACTTCTTTTTCCCCCTGTTTCTGTTCTTGTAACTATCTGCCATGGAAATGTTTCTTTACACACAAACTTGTTTGTGCACACATATTTGCATGCTGGGTGGGGTATCACCAGAAGGCATACGCAGTGCTGGGGGTGGTCTGCTCTGCATCCCCCTGTCGCAGCAGTGACTGCATCCTTTGATAATATGATCAAGAATTTGTGTGCGTGTAGCTCACATTTACATCAGCTCAGAACAACTCCCAGCAGCTGAACTGCAGCTCTCATTTAAGATGATTAAAGGTAGCCTGGTGGCACTCCATTTGTGCCACCTACACACATTTTCCCTACTACACCTGAGAAGAGGAAAGAATGAGAGAGTCCTTATTCTCCCAAAGGCATTCAGTGCACAGAGGGACCAGCTCAGTCCCAGATAAGGACTGGTTCTGCGAGCCAGCTCTGCGCTCAGCACAGCAGTTATTCTTTGCCTTCTCCCCTGTGTAGTTCTCACTAAGATTTTAAATGGGTTCTGTGGCAAAACCAGGACGTACTATCCTACTCAAATTTACTTGTTACAATTAGATGGACAACAAGGCCAATGAACAAGCCTTTTTGCAAGAAAGGGTGTATTGCCTTCAAATCTAGCTTCCCAAATGATACAAACAAACAAACACAGATAATTTTGTACATAAGTGGATTATGGAGGCTTTCTGTGCTACTAACTTTGCTGGGGGTGGGGAGAACAGCAACCAGGGGATGGAAGAAGTTCTAACCCATACATTCCTTCCAGTGATTTGCAAAAGCACTGTATGTCTGTGTCATAAAATATGACAGGATCAGCATTTCAACTTCCTGTTGTTTCAAAAGGGTTTCACCCAGCTCAAAACACCAGTGCTGGCAACAACAAGCTCTGCCTTGTTGCGTCCTTGGGTCTTGGCCTCTCACCTTCAGACAAGCCCGATAAGCCTCCACTTTATCAAGATCCAAAGGAACAGTCTCCTCTTCAGACAGTCTGACTTCAAAAACTCTGATCACATCTTCCGTTTGCAGAATAATCTGGAGCAGACACCTCAGTGCATTCAAGCTAAAATAAATAATACAAGACAAATCTGTTATGGACTGAGGCAGGAAAGGTGATAGTTCTAGTGAACTGCAGAACACTGAGAAAGAGAATAAGCAATAAAGAAGAAATTTCAGTGATTCCCATGATTTTTTTTTTTTAATTTAAAGTCTTCCAGAAAAGAGAAGAAATTCACATAAGTGTCCGTTTCTACCCACATGTACAGAATTTGTAGGAAAGAAGGTGTAGCTTTACACTAGTGGGGGAAAAAAAAAGCAGGTTTCTAGGAATTATGGAAGAAAGTGAATAATTTATTGCTGTAACCTCAATTTTCTTACCTGTCCAAGTAGCCAGCAGAAACACCGTTAATATTTTCCAGTTTTTGAAATAAGGCATTTATCTCTGACTGTAAATACACATACTTTTCACAGCCTCTGAAGTTAGGCAGCAAGTCCTTATGCTTATTGAGGGTTTCAGCCATTATTTGAGAGTCATTCTGCACACCCTAAGGAAAAAGAATGCCCAATTTACACATTTTTGGTGGCTGAATGATCATTCTACAGCACATACGCAATTGGTCTTCTTATCTAAATAGTTTACTGTTATCTAACCAGCTTGACTGAGGACTGAAGCAGTGCCTGAGCTTGCTTTCTTCCAGACAAGTTGCACTGGGTGGTTTCTTACAGCCCACAACAGATACTATATCTTTGTAAGCACCTTGTCCACTCTGCAACTCAGCTCTGTTGAAAGCAGAGGACTTTACTTTTGCCATCTGCCTACTGCATTCAGAGATGCCAAGGTCCTTCTGCTCTTAAGCAACCTCATTTCAACCTCTTAACCGTTGCCATGGGGAATTTCTTGTATGATGAACTTGTTCTCTTTTCTTACTAAGCTCTCCTAAGGACTGGAAGAGGGAGTGTTTGTAAGCCTCATCTACTCCCTCTGCATCTCACAGACAGCACTACAGAGGTAGGTGGTAAAGCGGGGTCTGTGCAAAAGGATATTAATAGTGCTTTAACCTGGACAAGGGTTAACAGGAGCTCACATCAACTTGACATCAGGCTTTCTGTACTCTTTGCCTGGAAGAATTTGACTTCTAAAATCCAAGAGTTAACATCTTGTACTTGGGAGCTAAACTCCAGTCCAAATCATCATGGCTAGCTTCCAGTTAAGAATTTACTGCAAAGGATGTGTGTCTTTCCCAGCTGATCAGAAATACAACTGCAGCACACTCTGCAGCACAGTCATACCAAGCTTGAGATGCTCAAAGAAAAACATTGACAGATACCTCTAAATCCTTTATTCTGCCTGAGAAGTCATGCAAAGCCCCCTGGTCCACTCCAAGAGGAGCTCTTTGAACCATCCGTATCTCGGAGGCCTCAATCTGACGCCGGAGTTTCTGAAGCTCCATGAGCAGCCAGGCCTCCTGCTTGTCATGTTCCCGGTTTCTCTCATTAACAATAATGGTGTTTGAGGAACCCACAGGACAGCTCTCAGTTGGGACCACTGTGAAATGAATTGGGCAAATGTCAACTGCCAGAGAACTGAGCACCTACATATAGAAAGCCAATGCAAAGTGGCCTAAGCACTGATTTCATCTGTGGAGCTTAGAACCAGTAGAAAAATCTGGGCCCACGCAGAGCTGCTTCAAGTAATGGAATCTTCCCTACACAAAGAGCAACTTGTTTCTTCAAATGTAGCAGAGATTTTTGCTTCCTGTTAACTGAAAACATACCAGACTGACTAAATTACTTTCATTACCCAGAAAGTTCCATGAACTTCAGAGGACTATTTCCAGATTCACACCAAAGGAGGTAAGAACAAAAGATATTCTTCCCTGCACACAGCCAGTTTAGTTACAAGCACAGCTCTTGACCATGTTTTCATTCATATGTTTGAGAATATTCTCACATACAGAGAATGCACCATCACTTGCCACACAAAGAAACACAAGCAGCACAGTCTCTACAAGAACAGGAAGACAAACCTATTTGTGGCTGCCGGGGCTGATTGGGCAGTTGTATAATCAAGGTTTGGTAGTGCTTCTGAGCATCAGTGAACTGAGTCTGGATCTTCCGTTTGTCTTCATCGCCAAACATCTCTGAGCCTTGGCTGTTCCTTAGGAATTCTTGATAATGGATCTCCAGGTCAGTTATTATTTTTTGGTAATCCTCCTTACGCATTGTTTTCAGCTGAAATCAGGAAGAAGAGAATTTTGAAACAAGAAGTGATTAGGAAGGGTTTATAACTAGCTAATCATTAAGGAACAAATGAGTACACTTGTAGAAAAAAACAAAGGAATTGCATTTTAGAATAGAACCTACCCAAGCTGACTCTAAAACTGTGGTGCTGAGTGTCCTTCAAGATAATCTGTTCTTGGAATAATTCAGAATAGTTTGACTTTCTACCTCTTATTCTGTCTATACATGCCCTTGCAAAGTGGGAATAAATACAGCAAATACGTAATAAATCCCCTTAGCTAATCTTCCTATTTATCCTGTTTGAATGTGAAAGCATTTTGCTTCTCCTTTAATAAAACAACAACTTCTGTTTGTAACTGTGCAACCCAGCCAAAGGAAGCCCCACATGCATCTGCACAGGGCACAGCAAGCACTAATTGGGACAGCCAAGGTCAGGCCACAGATGTCCCTGGTCTATAGAAAAGGCCAATTGGAGTCTTACCTTGGCAATAGTCATCGCTCTGATCTTCTCAATGTCAATCATGCAATAATGCCAAGATACCAGGCTCTTCATGTTGATATACAGCTGGTTCCACAAAGCTAAAATAGCTTCATAGTACTGCTCAATTCTGAGATAAGAAAAGAAATTTAATGGTCAAAACACGCCTCTTGGTGTAGCATAGCTACAAAACAGCCTGAGGAACATCCACCAGATGTGCAGTGTGTTAAGGTTTGTTCTTGGCAAGAAAAAAATCGTGAAAATTAATTTATCCATGACTTTCATCATTAGAGATGAGAAAAACCTTTTTAAGAGTTAAATTCTAAATATTTTTAGATCCCAACCTAGATTCCAGCAAGCTTCACTGAAGTGAATTTCTGCACATTAAGGGTCTAGCCCTTAATTCCCCACCTTAAAAGGCAGGGGGCACACCCATCAAGGCACAGACCTGACTTTGTGATTGGTTGCTATTTTGAGGGAACTTTGCTATCTACTCCCAGTAGTAGGCGTCCAAACTCAGGCAGCAACTCACTTGGTAGCAAGATCCACTGCTAACGGATTGGGGGGTGGGATGATAAGACTGACAGACGGCACCAGCATATCCACTCCTCCAGGGCCAGTCACCAGCCACTTGCTGCGCTCGTTGTTGTCCTTCAGGATGCATTCATCTCCCTTGCGCACTGTTTTCTGTAAGGGACACAGAACAACATTTGTTTTCTTTAGTTAAGTAAGGTGAGGTTTCTAGGAGAGACAGGCAAAGAATCATAGAATCTTTAAGGTTGGAAAAAACCTCTAAGATCAAGTCCAACCGTCTGTCCAATATCATCATGTCAACTAAACCATGTCCTAGAGTGCCACATCTACACTTTTTTTAATGCCTCCAGGGATGGCGATTCCACCATCTCTCTGGGCAGCCTGTTCCAACACCTAACCACTCTTTCCCTGAAGAATTTTTTCTTAAGAGCCCATCTAAACCCACCCTGGTGCAACTTGAGACTATTTCCTCTCATCCTAAAGAAGATACATCTACCCCACAGAAGTGGCAGTGGTTCCCAGCTTCCAGGCCTAGGTATGCATCTTGGCTTCTTACTGGGAAGACAGAGCCATACAGATCAACACCTCCTCCTTGAATCTGCTTTTCGAGGGAAGAAAACCCACGAAAACCAAGTGGGAACCATAGAACACTGTGCAGTTGCCAGTCTAGCTGATCATCAGACTTGGGGTTTGCCGTGGTGACAAGCATGAAAGGCTGAATGTGGACACACAGCCACAGTACCCTATGCAACTGCATATGGCTGCAAGCCAGTGAGCTGGAGGCAGAAGGACATCTAGTTCTGCATTCATATTTGCTAAGGGACTGCAGAGCTAGATCCACCAGCCCCAACTGCCAGAAATCCTGACACCCTGTAGCCACAGGTGCAGCCACAGTGCAGGCTACAACCCACTTGTGTCCAAGAAGGGGAGGCTCCTCCTATCATTTATCCTGACAGTACACTACCTGCATCACAACCTCTACAGCCAGTAAACACCATTTTTGACGTAACTAGAAAAAGGACACGGGCTTTGCTTTGATCTGATCATGCAGGGGCTCCAAATTTCTCCAGGCTTACCTCCACCTGAGCAGAATTTAGCTTGCTTAAAGTAAAAGCAATTGCCAAGCAGTCAGGTAACCATTGCCTAGATTTTCTTAGCTTTGCTTATAGTAACAAGAAGTAGTTGCTTTGTGGGCTAAGCTTCCATGGCTCTGGAATAATATATGGCATAGAAGAGCAGAGACAGTGAATAGCAGAAGCCACAGATCACAGAGAATTCACAGAGGTCAGTGACTGGTCAGTACTGGAGTGCAACCTAGGCAATCAGGTAAAACAAGTTTTACAGAGAACAGAAAAAAATGGGTAAGTGGGGAACAATGAGAAAGAGCACGTAAGCAGAAAACACATCTAAGCAGACTGTTACGAAAAAACTACAGAAATAAATCCAAGCAGCCTCAGCACTTGGGGGGAGCACCTGAGAAGGAAGAAAAAACACCACTAAAGTCCAGACAGCAAAAAAACTGGGGATACCAATGACTCATGGTTCATTCCTCACCTTTTGTTAGATCAGGTGTTGACCTAAGGGCCCAGAGGGACATTGGAAAAGGGTTGCAGTCACAAAAATTAAAAAGCATAGATGCTGGGAAGCATCTGTTTAATAATTTTAACTCTATTATTAATGAAGCTTTTCTGTGCTGATTTGACTGAGCATTAATGCTATTTAATTGACTAATAATAATAATAATTTTGACTAGACTTATTAGCTAAGCAGAACCCAGCTTGTTTATTCATGAAAGTCAGAGCTTTTGTGTCAAAGAAACTTAAATGCTGACCAAAAGCAGAGGGTATAGCTATCAGCTCAACAGTTTGTTTACTAAATCATCTGCCATGGGAGCCTTTGCCAAGAAAGGTTGGACTAATGATCCTTGAGGTCACTTCCAACCTGGTATTCCATGATTCTATATGATTCTAGTTTATGTGACATTCATTCTCAGCCAAAAAGGGATACAATACCAGATCCTGTTTGTAGTCACAGAGAGCCCTGAGGATAATAGGCTTATTACTTCGGTAGTCTGGGTTGCGTGGCTTCAGCTGCACAATCTTCTTGGATTTATTCACCAAACTCTGCACTTGCCTCTTGTATTCCAGAATTCTCTCTCGTTCATTCTGTAAAGATTAATTTCATGTTAAAAAAATCATGCTGAAAGTAAACCACATCTACTTCCCACAGTTTATTAGGAGAGGGATATATCTCAGGCTCACTGTAGGCAAAATTTCCTTTAGTTACAGTGGGATGAGTTTTTGGCCCAATATGTAAAGCCACAGTTTGCTGGGGTTTTGTTTGGTTTTGTTGGGACCAATGACAGAGAGAAGAGAAACATCAAACTAAGTATCTTTGCAGCTCTGGCAAGTTTCAAAGCTTGTAAATCTGTGTTTTGCACACAGATCTGCAATGGGGTTAAAAGTGATGTGTAAGAAACACATGACTAAATGGAAAGAATCTATGAAAACATGAATCTTTAAAAAAAAAAAGTAATAACTACATTCTGAATTTCATCAGTTGCCCTATTACATAACTGACCACGTATGAGCTAGGGAGCCTGCTTTGGCAGGGGGGTTGGACCCAATGATCTCTCGAGGTCCCGTCCAACCCCTACAACTCTGATTCTGTGAGTCTGTATTCAATTTGGAATTGTAATACCTAATTCATGGTGAGCAGAAATTAAGTCCTTTCAAAGAGGCTACAGTGATATAGTGACATGTTGAATCATTTATTAAACGCACTTGCATCCTTTGAGGCAAAAACTATTCTACCACCATGAATGAAAGTCTTTCCCTTTTTTAATTTATTAGCATGTCAGAAATGGGAACTGGTTGGGCTCATTCATGATTTAAAAAGAAATCATAATTCACACACAGTATTACCCAACTTAAAACAACACTGATCTGTTTGTAGGCTTTCCTAAGAAATGTGCAGGTATATCCCCTTATGGTTTCAAGTTCATAGAGTACTGTATATAAACATATGTTTACATTTAGTATCTGAAGAGGGCAACTGATTTCCAAGGAAATAACCTGTGACAGTACCTCCAGCTCTTTGATCTGCTCCAGCAAAGACTGCAGTGACATGCTCTTATCACAGATGAACTTCTTTCTGATGGAGTCCTGTAAGTTTTTCAGGTAGCACTCTGTGGCTTGGGCCTCTTCAAAGAACTACAGGAGAAAAGTTGTACACAGCTCTTAAAAATGTCTGCTAAAAAAAAAATCAAAGGTTTCCTTTCATGAGGAATCCCAGTTCACATCTGGCAGGATGGAAGCATTTACAATGTGGTAACTGTGTTAGGCATAATTGTGCGCGGATTTAGAAAGATTTTGGTACAGGAAAAAGTAGTATCTGTGATGGGATCCACACTTTTAACAAAAGCAGTGTGAATTCTCCACATCACTACTCACCTGAAAGTAAGCAGCGTTCTCTTTCAGATGAACATCGATGCACTTGGTGATCTGAAGAATCCAGCTCCACTGAGTTTGTAATGTATCCATGTAAGCCTAACAAAATATAGCAATAAACAGAACTCAAACCACCACACTGATGTCCTTCCAATATCTAGACTCAAGTTCCATAAAAACACAAATGAAAAATCTACTGAAATAAATTCATCCACACCAGAATAATGCAATTAGTGCCATTAGCTCCTCAACTTCTAAGCACCTCCCTTACTGAAAAGAGTTAAATACCTGCTTGTGAGATGCAGAAATAAATTGTTCATGGCTTGAATTTTGGTTTGTTGGCATAAAGCCTGAAGTGCCTTAACAAACAGGGTGAATTGCACAAACAGTAGTGCAAGTATTTCAACTGCAAATTGTCATGTTCTGCTTCTTCCAAGGAACACTGTCAAACTTGACTTCTTAGGATGGCTATTTCTAAATTCAAACTTCTCAGGTGGTCCTCACATACATTCTTTAGAAAAAGCATACACAGCTTTTATTCCACTGCTTACAGGGATCTTTTCTTTAAAGCAGAAACTGACCACAGAAGAAATATGAATGGAGATTTTACATAAAGCAGTAACAGTTAAAGTAAATACACTGAAAAGCAGAAAGGACTGATTTTTTTTTTTTTTGCTTCATTCAGTTTCAGGGTTCTTATGCACCCTTAAAACTGTAGCAGCTACAGCGTTTCCTAATAAAGTGAGATTTTACAGATTTCAGCAGCTTTTGTAATTGAAAGGGCAGTATATAGCAAGCTGTCAATGCAAAGACATCTTGGCTAAGCAGCAGAAATGCACTATAAATTTCAGTTGCAGAAAGTATTTGCACCTGGATTAAACATAAACCCTGAAAGGGTGTGGCCTTCTCCTAAACATGCTTGCTAAGATAGCACCAGCAGAATGACGACATGCCTGCCTACCATAAATGCTGCTGCACCGTAGTCAACTCAAACGACATAGGGCAATTTCAATACACTCAGACAACTCCCTAAGCCTCCTATTACTTTTCAAAAGCATCTGCCTTCAAATTTGATAGCAATGAGAGCTCTTCCCACAGCTCTTAAGGCCACAGCTGTTGTGGCCAGGTTTGTAGAGCTTCGAAGGTAGCAACATTTATTAGAGCTGCTCATACAGACAGATAAAAACAGACATGGCCTTTAGCAGGCAAACCCTTCTCAGGTCCAGATGCAACACTTCATTTGCAGTCTTCCACTGAGAACTGAGTAAGTGAATCCCACAAAATCTAACTCACCTCAATTTTGTCTGAAGCAGGGTGCTGGTTGAGCACTAGCTGGTCACTTTCTTGCTTTAGCTTGTTGAGTTCTTTTTCTTTAACCTCCAGTTCACTCATGCGTTTCTAAACAACCAAAAACCAGCATTAAACAAGCCCCCAAACATACACTGCACAGGATGATGTACTTCAAGTTTTCCATATCATTGTGAGAACATAAAATTATTCCTGGTACAACTACATAACAATTCTGTTCAGTGTACTAAAGTTAATTATAAAGACGTTAGAATCAAAGAAGTTATGATCATCTCAGTTCTAGTCTCTAGGCTTGCTGCTTCACATAGCAAAGTGGCCAAAATTTAGCCATGCCTAGGAAGGATGGAACTAAAAATGACTGAACCTTGCAACACCCAGAACAACTAAGGAAAAAAACAGTAATAAAGAAAAAGGAATGAAAGTTCACTCCTTTAATTTGGTAACCATCACCAGTATTGGTTAAAGAAAACCACACTCTCCATTTCCCTACATACCCACAGAAGACAAAGAGCAATGCAAACCACCTCTGACAGTGCACTCAACGTGCTGCTGGCAAAACCATCAGAACAAGAGAGAGCACAGATCCCTCTGGTACAACTTTACTTCCTGGTGACAGGCATCAGGTCCAAATACACAGACTCCCCAACCCCTACACACTCCGAATGGAGAATTAAACTGCCTGATTCCAGTCCCTTAGTTTAGCGTGCCAGCATAACACCTGTGTGCAGCAGGTACACGTGATTACTAGTCCAAGCAGAGTGTACTGGTAAAGCCAGCTTCCAAGGTCAAATGAAACCATGACCCCTGGTTGAATGGGAGCACAATCTTTCAACATATGTCCCATGTTGACTCAAAAGGCTGTCACACAGTACTTAATCCAGAATCCAGATAAAAATCCTCAGGAACTTAAAAAAACAAAGGTGAAGAAACTCGCATCCTGTGATCAGTACCCCTGAGTCAGGCTGCTCCTCCCTCAACTATCCCAAAAGTGGGCCCATGGAAAGCATGAAGAGGTTGAGGTCTTACAGAGAAGGCCTCCTGCTTCCTGGAGATGTCAGTGTTCCGGTCACTCCAGTCGTAGAGAAGCTCCTCTTCCTCACAGTCATTGATCCACATGATCTCTCTGCTGGTGGCTTGGATGAGGTTCTGGAATTGACGTAGCTGATCCATTCTCTCAAAGGAATATTTCTGCAAGCAATTCCATAAATGAGAAACCAGAACACAGAAATGTCTGTGCTGGGGGGAGAGAGGGGGAAGCCAAGGGCATGGCATGTCTGGTTGGTTTTTTTAAAAAAAAAACCCACAACCTGAAATACCAGTAAAAAACACACATGTCTACAAAACCTATTGGCAATGGACAGCAGATGATGTGTGTGAGTTTATACAGCTACGAAACTTGCTGGCAATGGACAGTGGACAATGTGTCTGGATTCACAGAACAATGGGTACTTGAAGTCAGCAGCTTCCAAAAGTCATTTCAAACACAAGCGTAGCAGACATGTAGGCAGGTAATCAAAAAGTCATGGAGGGAAATACAAGAAATGCCTCAACATTTAACATCACTTTTACTTGGCATTTGCTGCTCATAGTACATCCTTCATGTTGTAGCAGCACCTTTGGCACAAGTGAGGCTTCATGAAAAGACTACTTGTCTGTCCTCACATCGTAATACACATCCTGTTGCTTATTCAGGAATGAGCCTCTAGTCCCAAGGGTTAAATCTACCAACTATTCTCACTGTATTTTACATGAAGATCCAAGGCAAAGAAAATGCACAGCCCTACACAGAATTTGGCTCCAATTGCACATTTGAGTAACTTTTTAAGCTTCACATAACTTCATCACTACCTTTACTTCCATTAAGGAGATGGAGTTCTACTCTCTACCTGCTTAGTGATCAACTCCCTTCACCAGGTGAAAACTAGACACTTTCTTTTGAAGGTAAGTCAATTATACACAAGTAATGAAGTAATCTCAAGTTCATGTGTCAAACTGAACCTTATAAAAACTACAAAGCACTGTCAGCTTACTGCTGAATAAAATTATTTAAATATGCATCTGTCACTGTTGAAACCTGAAGTGTCCCCTGACTATCACATCAGTGTTAATAAAGCCAAAAAAGCATTCATCATAGAGCATATTAGCCATGAACACATCTCATGCTCACCAGCAGCCCTTCATATTCTTCCTCCAGCTGATGAACCGCAGCCTTCTCCCTCTGAAATAGAGACAGCAAACATTTAATGGGGCTTTTACAAGTTGTCTATTTGATGCTATTTCCTGCAAGAGACATAGGTGTGCAGCAAATCTGTTCCACAAGAAGCAAAAAACAAAAGCCTGAAGAAACTTACTTCCTTCAGGCACCTGTGCACTATATGCAACCTTAACACATAGCAAGGTTGCATGCCACCCCTGTAATACCAAAACAGCTCCCAAAACTGCATCTCTCCCTGTACCAAACTCCTAGACGCCTGTGGGGAACCAGCTAGTCCTAGAGCTAGCTCTGGAGATTATGCAAGCAGGAGGCCCCAATTTTTATACCTGTTACTGTGACTGGGAACCTGTAAAACCTTGGAACTGTGACTCCACAGGGACAGAGCCTCACTTTTCCTATTTGAACAAGCAGAAGGGAAAAGGGAGTAATGTCTCTTCCACTCTTCAGCTTGGCTGAGAGATCAGAGCTCCAGAACAAAGTCCCTTTTCTTTAGATCCAACTCTCTTTTCTTCTGTCCATGTGAGCAAATAGCAGAAAAGAATAATAGAAATTAAATAAGCCTCCTCTTCCCTATACCCAGCTGCTGAGCTGACAGGAGAGGAAGTAAAACACTTAACTTTCAGTGACAACCTTATTCCAATCACAAAATCCAGAGGGGACCAAAAGCCTCAGAAAAGAGAGGCTCAGAAAAGAGAAGAAAGACAGACAGACAGAAAGACAGACAATCCAAAAACTAAAACAATAAACAAGAAAAAGACAAACTCTAACCTCAGCCCAGAATTTGGGTATTTTTTACAGAAATTCCCTTACTACTCAAGGTTGCATCTAGGCACTCACCTTATCTTTTCACTTTCTTGTTTTAATGTAGCTAGACACAAAATGAGATTAAACATTCTTAGCCACTCTCCTCACAAAAAAAAATTGCAATATTTATTTGTCAGCCTTAGCACACAATGACAAAATGTTAAATAGCAACCAATTTTTAATTTTAAAATTCTGGGGAAAGAAGTGGAGCACAAAATAACTATGGAATAATATTAGGGTTGAAAGCAGTTGCTATCCTGACAGCAGTGCTTTCTGAAGAGAAACAGAGTTATTCAGCATTGCTTTTTGTAGCAGCATGATATAAATGTAGACGAAACAAAGCGTGAGGGAAGAGAGTAATTACCAGATCTGTTTTGACTTTGTCCAGGTGCCAGCGATAGTCACCAATGGCATTGTGAGTCCTCCTGTGGTCACTGATTTGTTGCTCGATGGATGCTGCTTCAAACCCCCATTTCACTAGTTCCATCTCAGCCTAGCAGAAAGAGACAGTGTTTGTACTTTCATTTCCAATGCCATTATCTAAATTGCAGCATAAAGGAATTGCACTGAAGGAAACATCACTATGCATTAGAGAGTAAACCTGAACAAAGGGAAATTCAGACTAGAGGCTTACAATTTCTAAAACTTCTCATCACTTAAACTGTGTGACAGGCTCCCAAAGAAGAAGAAACAAAGTAAGGAAAATACTTAAGTTGGTTAAAATTAGACCAGAGGAAGCATACTCAGTACTGTGCTTTCATTTGTTTTCCTTGGACCAAACTGTTCTTTTATGTTCTGCAGTATAGCTACACTCTTATCACTCTGAAAACAAATTATTACTTTATCAAACAATGCTATTCATGCAACTCATGTGAAAATACCCAAAGTCAAGTTCTGTAGCCTAGTATGCTACATTTCCATTTTCATTATGCTCATGTAAACTCCAATAACTTCAGTTAAATGCAGTCAAGCCAAATGAAAAAAAAACCCACACAAACAAAAACCAAGAAACCAACACAGAAGATACACTGAAATTATTATAGAACATGTTGCTTGGTTTGTATTTTGGCAATGTTTATTGTAGGATGCTGAGTGAAAAATCTCCAGAAATAGCCTTTGAAAAACAGTAACGCATCTGGATAATCACAAACTCAAAAACTATCTGACTGCAGTTCTTTGTTTCATTATTTTCAAATATTAAAAGCTACTGAATTCAAAACTTAACTCTTCAAGCTCCAAATCATCTTTTGTGCTGTTAGACACACTCTGTCTGTGTCTGAATGCCTGTCTGCACACGCGCATGGTAAGAAACAGGGTTGGGACCGAATTTGGTAATTACCAGCCTGGAGCCAAATCTCTGTGAGTCAACAGATGACAATAAAGCCTGAACCACATTCAAGCATCAGGGTTCAAAGGCAGGGTTGAAAACGATCCAAGAAACAAAACCACTTTCAACCATCTGAAAGTTACAGGACTTTGACCCTTCTTGTTATATTTGAACAGTCTAAAGAGGCTGTAGCAACAGCCGGCTTGGCTGGCTTCCAGTACCTGAACAAAGGCTGTCTGGATTTCACTGCACTTTCCCTAATTCTGCACTGGAAATCTGACCAATGCTCCTACCACCTAATTCTCTGGTCAGCAAACCATCTGGACAGAAAACACAGAAACACTGACAGAAAACTACAGCTGTCCAGAGCTTTTTCCCACATGTTACCACATTACTATGGGAAACATTATCCTACTCTCAATGTAAGCAGGTAAGGGCACACAGCGAGGCACAGAAGTTCAAAATAAATTTCAGCTAAAAACCAAAAAAACCACCTCGAAAGCCCAACAGGGAGCTAAGTGCTTACCGGCCCCACCTCAGCCTTGCCTTAGAGGCTGAAGAAGAGAGAGCACAAGTGTTTTTCCTTCACAGGAGGTGCTGTGTGGAAACGCAGCTATCAAGCACTTGCTTACACTCCCTGTCTTAGCGAGGGGTGTCCAAGCAGGGTGTCACGCGGCATCTTTGGGAGGTGCAGCATGTTCATGGTCTTTAATCACTGGAAGCATGCCCAGCGTCTGTACAACATCACTCCTCAAGCCATGGCAGGTCTGGTGATTAGCCTGCCCTCCCATGGTACGTGTAGAGCGATCTTATCTGGTGCTGCTCTCCCCACGTGACGCTTATACATGTTACCACTCAAGGAGCGCATCTCTGCTTCCCCTTCTTCCTCAAAAACAGGCCATGCTACAGGAGGGCACTGAAAGCCTAGACTATGACCTGCACTCAGACTGAAGAATGGGAACTGCAAAAAGCTCTCCCCTCCACATCTGGTTTGCATAGCAGTCACTTGGCAAACCACATATGCAGATAACAACAGGATCACTAAGCAACAACCTAATAAAGAGAGATAAAAGTACTGCAATTTCAACTGAGGAGTCTGCAAATCCTAACTTCAGCCACCTTGTTCTATGCTCCCTTCCTGTCTCTCAAAGGGCTGTCCAACAACAAGCACGCACCCTTCACTTCAGCAGCACAAAAACAGGCTACAGGCACTCAAAGTGTGTTTTTTACTCCAGGTTATACTATCAACAGCTGTGCCATTGACCATCAACAGGTACATTTATTCTGCATAGCAAAATGCTGAAGATGCTATTTTGTCAGTGACTTCTGAAAGGCAAGTCCTGTGGCAATCAGCTCTACCTGCTGGTACCTGCTGCGAAAAAGATGAGAGGGGGAGAGCAGCTGTAAAATATTGGTCAATGGTTCAAACAGTGAAGCTGGTCCATCTGTCTAAAGGGCTAAAATAAATATGAATCATAAAGGACATCTGTAGCAGGAAGGAAGGAAATATTGAGCATAATATCTAATGCAAACAGTGCCAGTGCTGTTTGTTATGCTAACAGCTGTGTCTCAGTTGCCTTTTAAATTCCACACTTTTTCCTCTGCAAAGACAACCCCAAATCCATACTTGTACTATATGTACAATGCTGCAAACAGGGAAGGTAAAAAAGAGGAACTTGGACTAAGGTATGAGCACTCATGTGCACTTTGCATTTCTTACTGGCCCCCAAAACATTACTGCACGTGAGGTGACGTTCACAGACACCAACAGGTCTTAACATGGTCTCTGGGTTTTGCACAGATTTACCTTCTGCTGCCTCATCCAATTTAAACATTCACTTGTGACACGTTTGGTGTACTCATCCCAGCCAGAGCCACTCTGAGAAGAGTAGCAACCACCACCTTTGGAGCTGGCCCTCCTGGCACGGGGAACACTGATGGCTTTGTACAGGGCACGCATTTGCTCTTGAAGTTGAAGCAGCCTGGAAGGGAAGGGAACAGTTACCATCTACGAAGAAAACACCCCCCAAAAAACAATGGAAGAAACACAGTCAATCTCTCCTACTGGACCACCAAGTATTCGAAACAAAGTGCTAAAAACACAGGCCATGGAAAAAAATATATTTACTAAAATTTAATGAGGACAAGCAAGATATGAAATTCCCTAAGAAAAACATCACTGCAAGGCCGTTCTCCCTGTTGGCATGCCCCAAACAGGTTTAGTTCCACCTTATTGATTTCTGCCATCTCCTGCAACGCCGGGAGAGGTGAGCACTTGAGATAACCACAAACTTGTATCAGCCACATTCCCTCCCCCAGCCCTTCCCCAGCATTACCTTTTCTGATACATGTCACAAGGCTGGCCCATCTGCCTCATCTCCCTGATCAGCCCATCCAGGATATCCATTTGGTCATTTGCCTGCGCAAAACACTCTTCCAGATCTCTGTTCCCTCTAATCTGGACGCCATCTCCATATTTCAATTCCTAAAAAAACCAAACACACACACACACAAAAGGGGAAAAAAACCACAAAAGACAAAACAGAAAGAGATAGGAGATTAAATTAAGCATCTATCACCTAAGTTTCAGCTTGATTGCTTTAAGAGCTGTTATGAGGAACAATTATCTTTAAGAAGCATAGCAAGTTTCAACTGCTAGGTCTCTGCCACAGTCCTTATTAAAGTCCTTATTACAAATAAAATATAAAAGAAAATTATTAAAACATAATACTAGTGAAACCTTCCCATAAGGAACTGCACATCCTGACATTTAATTTGATGGAGCCAAGGCTTCACACAGTGCACTAAGTTTTTATGACTTTGTGCTCTGGTGTTTAGAGGACAAGCAGGAAACACTGTCCTACTTGGGGATACCAGTCACCATTTTTTCCCCTTAGGTTCTAACACTTTCCTTCCCTGCAAAAACACAGACTGTACACTCTCTGCCTGGGACCAGCTCCATGCCCCCATCACATCTGCAACCCACCTTATCAACTAATGTCCAGGCAAACTATCCATGCATCCTCTCAGCACAGAGGACCACCATGGTCACGGTGCTCTGAGCAGGGAGACACTGCTTTTTGATCTCCTCCCACACTGACACAGCCATGGGGAACAAAACATAACCCAAGAGTGATTTCATTTTGTACAGAAAATGTTGATGGACCTCATTACTTTGTCCTTCAGAAAGAAAAGGGGGGAAAAAAGTAAGCAATGCATGTTGCGGCAGCAAGCTGGAAGTAAACATCATTTTCTTTTAACTTCACTGGAATAATATTAATCCTTTGCAAGAGGCAGTATTTACTCTGGCATTGATTTTTATATAAACACGCTCACACGTGCTGTATCTCTGAAAAGGAAATGAACTGTTAACCACAGAGTTCATTCCTGAAAGAATTTTCTGTCCAAGGAGGGTCCAAAAATGTGCATTAAATCACATCTACCACCAGAACTATGAATGGCTTTTGGATTTCAGTGGCCTTAGCAGTAGGATGCAGTCGCCACCCTTCACCTACTCTGACTTCAGAAGGAACAGAGGACATCCCACGTTTGTCAGGACTGAATGTCATCTCAGTGAGTAACCCACCCCCAAGCACTAAGTGTTTATATCAGTGTAGCACACACCAAACATCATCTGTATGCATTTGGGAGGAAACAGTCAAGGCGGCTTTAACCTATTTTCATATACTTCTTTAGGAGTCATCTAGAAAAATAAAATAAAGGTAATGAACATTTTTGCTGGGGTGGTTCAGGTTATGGCCCAGAAAACGATGGCAATATTCTATAATACACACTAAAAAAAGTTTATGTGGTCATAACATTATTAACAGCTGTTTGCACTGGCAATGCCTCCCTCTGAAGCCAAAAAAGATGCAGTGGAATCGGTTTGAAGGGTGAGGCTTTTTAAAAATCAAGAAGTCCCCCTTTTCTTAATTGGAGATCAGTTTCCCCGAGCACTGAGTGCAGATGGAAGAGGCAGACTTAGGAAGGGAGTGTGTTATTCCACTCACAGTTGCCCCACGCAAACAGCTTAAAGGGGAGAAAGGAGATGAAGAAGCAGAGCCTGCGAGTCCAGATAACAACGCAGCATTCATTCCCTGTAATATTCATAATTACTTTTGATAAGAAAGGCAAGAGGCACTCACAGGTTGCACTATGAGCTCAGCTCGCATCAGGCAATCTGAACAGTTTTGCAAAAGATCCTGGATGGTGTTCTGGCGTCTGGACACTGTACAGGTCCCATTCTGACTGTTGTGGGGAGAAGAAGAAAATGAAGTAAGTACAGAGTAATCGCGTATTTTGAAGAGACAGGAGAAACACAAATTTGGAACAGCTAAGGGAAGTGACATGGAATATTCTATCTCATTTAACTTCACAGAGACACACAGGCTTTATCTAGCCATCCTGCATAATTGCCCTGTGAAGTTTCAGCACCGATTCCACAGTGGCTCTGCCACTTCATAACCCTGTAACAGCCGGCGTGGGCTGACTCTGCCATGGGATCAGGCGGAAGATGGAAACCGGCATGCCATAAAGGAGAAAGGTTTTCTTCCAGGCATTTGTAACTCCTGACAGACAAAACTTTGGCGGTATTACAGTGAGAACAAATTTTTCACAATCTTTGTTAAAGTCAACAGATTAGAACATAGCCTTTGTATGACGTTACCGTACATGTTATCACACTAGCCATCGCATGTCAGAGCGTAAAGGGAAAGCAGGATTCTCTGCTACGCAAGCACATGAGCACACAAGTGCACACAAGTATAGGAAATGCTCTTTTATCAGCAGAAATGCACAAAGCTAGTGCAGGGTCTTAAAAAGGTATAGCAGTATGCACAAGGTACTACAAAAACAGAGGAAGCTGGAGTTAAGAGGACATGCCTTCTTACAAGGAATCCCCAAACTTCCACGCTATTTGTAAGAAAAACTCCAGAACCAAAACCACTAGCATGCCAAGACAGATGACAGGTTATTGTCTTGCTGGTTGTCTATGGCATCCATGCCACCAGAAGGTTGCTTTTTCTGCATTTGAGATTCAGCCACCAAAGCAAGCCACTGCTAGTTGAACGTGGGTGAGGTGCTTCAAGCGAGGAACCATTCCTTGCTGATGGAATCAGAGCTCACATGCAAGCCCAGGCGGCTCCCAAACCAAAGCACTTGCCAGTGAAACTAAAACTAACCACTACTAAGAGGCGGTAAGAAACCAAGACTCTTCTAAGCCTGGTGCAGTTTTCTAGCTCCTGTGCTCACAGTAGGCAACTTTTTCCATTACAAATCACTGAAAGCCCAAACGTTGCACACACCATCAATATCAAAAAGACTATCCGTGCAAACCTGTTCAGCTCAGAGCCAGCAAGTCATCTGGAGTAAATGGAAATCTTTCCACTGACTTCAACAGGCTCTGACCATCCTTCACAAAAGGAATTGTGACAATGTAAAAGACTTGGCAGAGCTGTCCCTGGGAAAAATCACTGCAGCAGTGGGAAACATTCAAAGGTATATTTTTAACATCTCTTCTGCAGTACACGCAGCCGGTGCTTCAGCAGCCTGCCATTCACTCTCCTGCCAGCTCTTCTTGAACAAGTGGAAAATACCTGAGCAACTTTTCACCAGCTTCCCTGAATGCCAGGGGACAGACCCTCAGACACAGAGACAGAACAAGAGAAGCGCTTGGTAACTTAAGACAAGCTGTACGTGTGCAACTCCTGGCTTGAACTCTGACCCTTTGGCTGCAGGAATGCTGCGCCCTGCTGCGCTATGCACCCCTTGGAAACGGCTTAAAGAAAGCAGCTGTGAAAGATAACATATGGGTCTGATTTTGTGCCAGGCTTCCCACCAGCTTCCTTTTCTAAATCATTCCTCCTCCTTAGGCATCACTGTTGTGTTTGGATCTAGATCTATCTGACTGCATCTGAAATTTACATTTAATTATAGCCACAATTATTCTAATGAATGAAACATAATAAAGGAGAGGAACCATCCAAGCAATTTTCTCTTTTTAGAACATCAGAAGAGTATTTTTTTTCTTCAGTCATTTTTTCAGTCATCTCCTGATGGCTATAAATGCTGGATAGCCATTAAAGCCAAAGGAAGTCTAGGTGGGGACCAGAGTTCTACTGGAATAAATCACCATATCTCTACTGGCTTCGGTGTAACTTCACCGACCTCTGAGAGGGGGTCTGAACAGCTGTCATAGTTAGCATGCTAAGAAATTGTGAAGAAAAGCTATTTTGAAATAAATAAAACTACTAAAACAATTCAAAAGGTAGAAAAAGCAGTATTACAAGTATTTTGTGTTCATCCCAACGATGTTACAACACCACACCCAAAATTACTGTCCAAGTAATAGAAAAGTTGGAAAACTCTAGGGGGTTTAGTACAGATGCACAAATCTGTTTCAAAGGCAGGAACAGGCGTCTTGCGGTGAGAGGCGTAAGCACACCATATTTACATCTTCAAATAAGGACAAGTTACTTGTTTACAGTTCATAGGGACCTTCGCAAGAAGGGAGCAGCAAGCATTTAATAATGCTCTCCAATCTAACAGAAAAAGACGTAAGAAAAACAATGGCAGAAGCTGGAGCAATACAAACTGAAACCAGAGAAGAGCACAGTATTTCATCAGCGCTGCTTTTAACACCTTGGGCATTAGATTTGCCATTGAACAACTAACTGTTTTGCTGGTCAAAATGCCGAGATCAGTACTGAGGTAACAGGTGGAAAGGTAGTGGCCTGTTAAAGGCAGCTCATGACACCGTGTGAGCTAATGGCTTTCAAATCCATCGGCCAACCAACCAGAGCTACACTGGGGTTATGGGGCACACCCAGAGGCAGCAGATGCCAGTGCAGGAGCTGGTGTTTGATGGCATAGCTCCACCAAGTCAACAGGACTCAAAGACTTCATATCCAAAGAGGATTTAGGTGTACAAACACACTCAAGAAGGACATAAATCAATCTCTTGAGTTTAGAAAATAAAAGATGATACACCTCAACGTATATTGGTTGCTCCATCAGATGGCACCAGCACAATCTCACACGAACACATCTTCAATACTTTCCACCCACGTGACAGGAGAGTATTTCATAATCAGTTTCAAAGGTGCCTCTGTGTAATACTACTTCTTACTGAAGCCAACAGGCCTTCAGTGGGAATGAGTAGATCAAAGCAGAAACCCCGGTGCAGAGTAAGCGGAAGTCCAACCTTGAGGCAGAAGGAAACAGCCAGCCAAAGGAAAACCATATCCAACACAACAGCATAAGGAAATAAAAAAAATACTGGACTAACTGAGGCAAGCCCTAAACCCTGAACATGGTACAATGGCAGCATGACATGGAGGCAAGAACAAAGCTGTATTTTCAAAGCACGATCATGTAACCAAGATCTTACGTAAAAATACATCTATGTCCCTCAGAGAGACACAGGACCCCAGCAACTCCCACAGGACACAGAGCACGCAAATTACTACAGGCGGTGATTTGTCAGCGTTTCTCAGGGGTCATCTGATATTGTTTACAAGAAAAGTAATGTTTTTTAAGTGACATGTGGTCATTGTAACAACTATTGCTGCTACGATGACAATTTGATTTGACCTCTGTCAGCATGTCAAGCTCGACCCTGTGAGCAGGATTCTGCCATACCGCACACCGCAGGCACACCACACAGCGTAAATGCAGGCAGGTAAATACAACGTATGTTTTCAGCCATTCCTGCAGGAAGGAAAAGAACTGGAGCTTGGTCTTTCAACGGGACTTGTAACACATGAGTGCAGAGACCCCTAGTAACAGACAGACTCATTTGCAAGAATCTGACTCTTTGCTTTGGTTCTGTAAACCCTGCAGAAGAGCGGTGAGCAAAAGAGCCTGGACTGCTTGAGACCTTAACTACCCACTTGTCCCAGCAACTCTAAAAATTTTAGACTGTGACATTAATTTTATAGGAAACTCATTAATTTCAAAAATGTACTATTAAACGGCATTCTTTCTTATAATGACTTAGTTTTCATAGTAATTCATAATTTAAGGAACAAAGAAAAACAAAGGTGGGCAATGTCTTTGTCTTAAAATTATGACAATACTTCAGAAGACAGAAGAATCACTTTTTGGGGGGGGGGGATCTTAAGATATCTCCCTGTACCACTCTACTGCCAGAAGAGCCCTAGGAAGGCATGGCATCTTCATGGTGTCATTGTACTGTCCTGGAGCCACCCTGCTTTGCTGCACGTCAAAGCAGAATGAAGCTCCTTTGCCATACTGCACTCTTGCTGTCCCAGAGAAATGAAGAGGACAGCCCAACCCCTGCTGCCACCAGGCTTCAGGGAGGATGGCAGCTCAGACAACATCCTCCTGCTGCAATATACCTCACCTGAGCTCTTGCCCTACCAGCGAATCCTGGATTTCTGAACTAGGATTGCATTTAACTGTTCAGTGGTACCAGTGATCCTCACAAGATCCCCTACGGGAACCAGACATAACCATTCCTGCTTTTCGGAAATGTGGCTGAGAACCTCTCTGAAGGCCAAGTAACTCTGAGTTACAAGAGTTGAGAGAGACACAGCAAATGCAGCTGTCCCCATGTCCCTGGAACACAGCAGGGCTGACTACTGCTGCTGCTGTCTTACTGAAGCAGTCAAAAGATTCCCTAAATGATGTATTTTTAATAAATTATATCCTCTGAAAACACCTGGCTTGCACCCTTACAGGCCCAACTGAGTCATCATTACTGCAGAAGCTGAGAGGCAAGGAAGAAAGTTAGCTCCCTTCTGCTTTCTCATGTGCCTCCTGCAGCTGAAGACCTGCACACCCCCAGGCTGCTGCACTATCTGGAGGGTGATGACCATCTAGAGAAGTGGGGTGAAGGAGACACCCAGAAGCACATCCAGCAGCTCTGCAGAACCTTCCAGCAGCTTCACAGCTCCTTAAAGATTTGGAAGCACAAATGGGACACTCTTGGCCCAAAGATCCAATTTAAACTGAATTACAACAATCCTTGTTAAATTTTCTGATTTCTTCAGAAAACATTAAGCCTTTTAAAAAGTCAAAGCACTATTTTTCTGTCGAAAAACTTTAAAGAAGCTCTTTCTGCAGATCCAAAGCATTGAGCGACTCCCAAAACTCAATAATGAGAGCAAAACAATGTACTTTTTCTTTTTTTTTATTATTTTTTCTTATCCCCATCCGCATCAACTTGTTTGAACAAGCAATAGATTCATCAAGGGATTACCTGGTATGCCCAAAGTAGGCAAGTCAGAAGAAAAACCTGACCTGGAATCCCCATTCCCAGCACAGAGCCTGCCCAGGCTGCGGGAATAAACCACCGCCCATCCGCCACTGCCTGCCAGTGGGGTGTGTGCCCCTGAAAAGGCACAGGCATCTGCTGGCAAGAGGCAACAAATCACAATATCCACGAGAATGTAACCAGAAGTTAAAATACTATAAACCAGATTTACACACACACACACCGTGTCAAAACAGGTGAATGTGTCAGAAATTATCAAGAGTTTCATAACTGGGTTCTCCCCGTGCATCCCTGCTCTTACTGGGATCAGTTTTGGCATACCACTGCCTTGCCAAACTAGTCCCATCTGCTGAGTATGCACGTAGACTTAGGCACGATGACAGGAAACCTCAAAAGACGTCTGCATCTTGCATGATCAGGCTCTGAACACAGAGAGTCAGTCACTGGTAAAATCTTAAAAACTCCTGAGGCCATGTGCCTTTAGAGGAAGCAGGGATTCAACACTGAGCCTGCCACACCTCACGCTTTTTCCCACCAGTATGAATCACCAGGAGCAGCTGTTTCTGCCCAGTGCAGCGGGCTGCAGACACACTGCCTCTTCCACCTCCACCTCCAGCTCTGGGAGAGGGAGGTGCCAAATGCAGTGTCCAGCCTGGACGACGGAAATACACCTCTGCTCCAAACGTCAGCAAATCCTTCCCCTGGCAGAGGCTTTCACGCCTGCAGAGGTGTACTGAGCTTGAAATCTCACGCACGTACCTATGAAAAGCTGAGTCAGGACAGGTACAACCTGGTTTGCTTCTCTCAGCATGGCAGCGTCACCAGCTGCTGCTGAAGCCCCATTTCTTGGCCAGGTGGAGCCCAGCGCAGGCTGTGCCAGCCCTGGGCAGCAATTCAGGCACATTCCTCCTCCTTCTCTGTGTCCCCATGTTTTTGTTTGTCACCAGGGCAGTTTTTCCCTCCAGTGCAATGCTGTGGCATAGGACATGAAAGGGGACCGCCAGCCCTGCCACTGCTGAGCTCAGACAGGGCCCTGTAGATCTCCCCTGCATGACTGATGGGATGGGCAAAACCGCAGCTTTGAGTCTGTTTTCTCCCAGTTCGCTTTGCTTGTTCTGTTAGCCCCTGAAAGTAATATCAGGGCACAGGACAATCATTTCTAACTGCTTTTCTAACTTAAAGTGCAGAAGTTAACATTAACTCTTAAACAGAATTGTGTAAATTAATGTATTTTCATAGTGATCATGAAGCCTAGGCTTCCCCCTCCATCCCCGCCCCATCTCAGCAATGACATATTAACCTGTATGACTTCCCACTTTTTTTTCCTTCTCTCACAGCGTATCAGACTGTATCTCTCCATAGCAAAGACACTGATAAATATTTGACTAATGAATTGGCAGTTTAGGAGCGTGTGACTCACTGTCGAGCTGAGTATCTGTACTGCAGACCAAGCTCATCCCGCGTTCCCAAGCCAGAAGAAACCGGGAATGTTGTAAAAGCACCTTGCTGAGCCCTAAGGGTAGGGAGCGTCTTATATTGCTCTGTGAGTAATGTAATACTCAGCACAGACTTGTTTGGCAGAATACGCCCCAAATCTTACAAGACTAGACCCTAAGTTAAATCCTACTGCATTGAAAATAAAGGTACAGTAATCTTCTCCCTCGGAAAAAGAAGCTGTGGTGAAGTTCAGTAACTGTCACTACACTTTGGCATGGAAGATACCAGGCTGAATGCAAGTATTAAAACCAGTTCCATAGAGGATGGCCCTGATTCTTGCATGCACAGGATTTGGTGCACACAGTGCATGTGCAAAATCAGGCACGATTGCTTTTTTTCATTAGCTGGCAACAGCACCCTCATTTTGTATTGTGGGGAGCATTTTAATTCAAATCACCACTAATTAAAAATAAACCTATGCAACTCAGTAAGGTCTAAATACAGTATCGCTTTGCAAATAATTACTTATTTTGTAGGGTTAGTTGTTATATATACATACATTTATGTATGTATTTTGATCTTATTAACAGGGGTCTTTAGTTCCATGCAGAAGCCTCGCAATATACAAAGTTTCATCACAACCTCCTTGTCAGAGATGCCTTCCAAAAAAGGAGATACCAATATTATGTTACAGAGAGTAAATGAAAGTATGTTGCTGTAAGGTTGTTAACCTCTTGATCGGGTGTGTCCTTTCCATTCTTGCTATGCCACTGCTAAATACTCAAGACAGAAGAGCCTAATAAAGTATGGGCTGGTTTAATACATGCAATGAAACCCAAAGAATGCTAAATGAAAGGAAGGTATTTCTCCTCCTGTGAAACACGGGCAAAGTCACTCTAGTGAATCCAACACAGTTGGAGTGAGCCTGCAAAAAAAAAAAGGGAACAGCCAGGAAGTAGCATGTTTTGCCATTAATTTTTCATGTCTGTCTCTTGCAGACAGTAAAGGCATTTGTAGTGGAGCACCACTAGCAAAAGAGATCCTCACAACTGTAATACAATGACAGCATTTTGGATTCCTAATATTGCACTCTCACATGGCAAAGTATTGAATTCCAATTCTATAGGGATATAAGTATTCTCATACTAATGCAAATAGTAAGTAGACATGTTATAGCTGCAATTCATCATTAACTAATTTACCCATGCACACACCAAATGGAAAGTCAAATTCAGAGCTAAAACTAAGCACTGGGCAAAGTCATAAATGAAAAATAGGCAGAATGCAAGTTTTGTCTCTCATTCAGTGGTCCTCTAGCAACAGGTCTGACGAACCTAACGGAGCTCTCCGGGCTCTCTAAGCTAATCCTAATTCTCTACAGCCATGTACAGATTTGCTTGATTTAATAAAGCCTGCCTGTTCTCATCTGCTGTTTGTTCACTATAGAAGTTTAATTCTCATTCTTCTGCAATCTAATAATGATAACATCTAGTAATGATGACATATAATAACATATTAGTGGACGAATTCTAACACATATTACACGGCAGCGCTTCCAAATCAGCTCCTGAGTCAGCTCATCAATAGTGAGACCAACAGGTTTAGTGAAGCCTTTCCCACGTAAAAAAGTGCAGTCGCCAGCAGTGTTCTGCACAGGCGCCTTATACACCCGCACGGCTTCCTTCAGTGGCTGTAACTGCCGCCTGCTTTGCAGTCCCATGAACTCCCACCCATGGCAAGAAGAAGTCTTTGTGTCCACAGCACTTATTTTGCCAGACTGGATCTGAGCAGGTTGCTGGTACATCCGTGAAAGCTGGTGTTCTCCAGGCCAGGATCCGCAGCTGCTACCCTGCCTGCAAGATCTTCACTTGCGCTCGAGCGGAAAGTGAAGGGAGAGCCTGGAGGGAAGTGGACTGGACCTTTGCTTCCCCCACTACCAAGTAAAAGATCATGGCTCATTTAAAGCCCCGAGCTTCACACAAGCTAGAAACAAACTGAAAAATTATTAAGTTTATGGCTTCCACTAGTTGAAATTGATTTACAGCCCCGTTTATGCAAGTGGCGAGGGCTGGGGAGCTGAGCCTGGGTGCGTGAGGGCTGAAGGAATTTACCCCAGCACAGCCCGGGCTGTGTCGCTGGGCAAAGCGGGGTTTGTCAGCAGGGAACTGGTGGGTCAGCACGGCCAGCACCGAGGCGTTTACACACCGGAGCAGAGAGAGGTTACCGCTCTGCTTTCTGGGCTGTTACTCTCTTCAGAGGGAGTCCCCAGCAGAAGTCTGTTAGGGACTTGGATTTTTTTATATATATGAAAGAAAATAAAAAGTTCTTTGCTTGCATTTCGAGGCCTGTTACGAGTTTGTCTCCGTCGTGGGGACAACCAAAGGCTTGCGAGTTCGCACACCTAGGAAGTCAAACCGCGAGCAGGCTCACGGCCGCTCTCCGAAGGCTCTCCCCGCCCCGAGCCCGACCCGCACCTACCCGTATCCGTCGGAGGCGTAATCCCCGCCGTAGGTCTTCTGGTAGTAGTAGGTCTTGTGGGTGTGGGTGCCGCCGCCGCCGCCGCCCCCCACCACATGGGAGCTCATCTCGTAGCGCAGGTCGGTGCCCGAGTCGGCCCGCGCCATCCGGCCCAAGGTGTTGATCCGCGGGTGCGAGCCGCCGTTGATGCTCATGGCGGCGGGGGAGTGCTGGGGGCCGCCGCCCGCGGGGAGAGGGCACGATGGGGAAAGCGACGGGGAAACTGTCCCAGACCCGACGAGGGGCAAGGCATTCACCCCCGGGAGGGCCCGCCGCGGTGTCGCCTCTCCCTCGCAGCCCGCCGGGGAAGGGCCGAGCGCCGGGAATCAGCGCGACTCGCAGGTGAAGGGAGGGCAGGGCAGGGGCGCCGCGAAACGGTCTGCGGTGGTGGAGGCTGGTGGCGGCGGCAGCGGCAAGAGCAGAGGTCCGGTCCCGTCCCCTCCCCGCCGGCAGAGGAAAGGCGAAGCCACACCTTTAGCCGACGGTTTTAAGTGGCGCTCCTGGGCGTGGAGCCGCCGCCGCCTCGCCTGCGCCCTCCGCGCCTCAGGTTTCTCCGCGGCCCCGGCGGCCCCCGCCCCGCCGCGCCCGGCTCAACTCGGCTCGGTCCGGCCTCCCCGCGGCGGCGGTGTCGCTCCCCGGTGGCCGCCCGGGCACCGCAAGGCTTCTCTGCCCCCCCGCACCGGTGTTTCTACCTTCCTTGGTGCGGGGGCTGCCCTCCGAAGTTGCTCGCGGAGGCTGGAGCCCGTCACAAGCTGCCTCCTGACTTGGATGGTGTCTGGCTGTCGCAGAGGCCTCGGGGCACCGGGCGCCCAGCCGGGACAAGGGGTGCCAGCGGTGCCAAGCACCTACGTGCCACTTGGGAAAGCAGCTGTCACTGGAACAAGGCAGCGCCGCTTAAATCGACCGCATTAGGCCGTGGATGGGTCCGGTCTGCTGGTTGGCAGCCCCTCTCTCTCTGCACCAAGATGTGGGGCATGCCAAGGCCGGCGCTCTTCTTAGGAAAGTGGTGTAGATGTTTGTTTCACCAGCCGGGAAATACATCGTGTCCCGTGTTTGGGAAGGCTGCTGATCCTCCAAGCCCAGTTCATTTCTGATAACAGCCCTGAAACTTGTACACCGGCCCATGAAATGCCTGAATCATGCCATGCTCTGACTGCATTTGTGTGTGAGAAAGAAGATAGCGGGGAATGGGTGTTTAAACTGACTTTTCCCTTAGTTTTTCTTGATTCCTGCCTAGTGCTCTGAAATTTAAGCTTCACTCTTAAAAAAATTTTTTTAAAACCCCAAAAAAGCCAGATCCTAGAGACAGAATCATTTTAATACATTCATGTGTACAGGCAGGGCATGAGGAAAGGCTGTAGGATGGCCAGCGATGCCTTAGTTACCAGCCATTGGCTTCTGGGTCAGTCTTGTCAAGGTCGATTGAGAACAATTTCTTAGCTACGCTCAGTGGCACTGCCTCAGCTGGCCTGGCCACCTGCCTGTGGTGTTAGAAGACAAAGAGAAGACAGACAGATTTTAAGAAGCAGCCATTGCTCATGAATAACTGCCAAGTTCTTCTGAAATAATCCAGATGCTTTTATCCCAAAGTGCAGTGTAGGAACCAGCCTCATCAGTCATCTGATGCTGTGCAACAACCCATGTGCTAGAAGATTTTTAACCTGTGGGAGATCACCAGCAGCCTATACCATCCATAAATTCTTGGGCCTGTTTACATCTTCCCTGCGCGGATCCTTTTACTGGTATTTTAAATGCAAGTGATAGGCCACAGGATGGTAAATAACTACGCAAACGCACCTGAAGGACAAGACTTTCTGGACTATTCCAGAGGAAACCAAATGAGAACAATTCTTCCTCAATGCCCCTGAGACTGCTGGGCCACCACAGTACAAGTTACGTGAGAGCCTGCCTCGCTGCTGGCAATGGTGGTGGGCACAGTGTAGGGAAGGCATAAGACCTCCTCTAAGAAACATGGGGTTCCTTGGCCCCAAAGGGCATCCTGACAGCACTGCCCAGAGCTGTATGGAGCGCTACAAAGAGGCAGAATGCAAGTTGTGTATTATCTCTGAAGTCAATCAGTGACATATTGTAATATGTATGCCTTATTATACATTACGTGAATCATTATATATCAGCACATGTATATATATATATGTGTGTGTGTGTGTGTGTGTATATGTGTGTGTGTGCATGCATTTGGGATGCTTTTTTGAATACAGATTACATCTGCACAATTTGATGATTTGACATTGCATTCCAAAGTCATTAGGGAGCAGAATACAAAAGCAGTCAGGATGAGTAAGAAAAGCAAATGCATAGGCTTAATGCTATAAAGAAGGAGGTAAAAAGAGAGGAAACAGATCACAGAATCACAGAAGGGTGGTGGTTGGAAGGGACCTTAGGAGATCATCTAGTCCAACCCACCCCTGCTAAAGCAGGATCACCTAAAGCAGGTTGCACGGGATTGTGTCCAGGAGGGTCTTGAATATCTCCGGAGAAGGAGACACTGCAGCCTCTCTGGGCAAATGTAGATGGAGAATAGGAGGGATATGCAGAATGAGGGAAACTTGAACATTATGCCTTGATGCAGTAGTCCAAACTTTTTGAAACAAAAATCACTGTGGCAGCACCACCAGCACACCAAAAAGTCAGGTTTTTTGAGCAATGATGCCTCAGGCCAGACAGTTTTATTTAGACATAAGAACACAAAGCATTTTTCTTTTCAGCAGGTGCCTTTGAGAACTGTCCATTTGTATGTAAGCTTATTTAGAAATCCAAAAGGATTACATTGATTTGGGGATCTTGCTGAGTTTTAGCACCATCCCCAATGAGCCCCACCTTTCAGCGTGGACTGGTGTGCCAGCTCAGTGAGACACTCCATTATCTGCGATGGAGCCCGCATGTGTGTGATACACCCAGAAGCCTGGATGAGTCACCTGGACAGGTAGAATAGTATACTGAAATAGCATGTGGATTCTGCTGGTCCTGCTTGCACAATTAGCCCCACTGAGATGGAGAGGAGAGGACACGAGTGAGCTGATACTGAAAACTGCTCGGTGCGCCTATCCAAACCGTTTTCATACACGAGCAAACAAAGTAAGTAAATACAAGTATTTTTAGTTGCTGAAACAGTCAGCTTCACTTGGGTGCTACCCTAGGTGGTTATCTTGAAGAAGGATCAAGCCATGTAGGTATTGCTTAAAATTCTACAGACTACAGGAAAATAGCAATGTCATGACTGGCAGATCTTACTTAAATCTTGCTCCACCACTTCTGGAAAGGCCTGGTCCTGATGTATCTAAAACCATATCCCAAGTTCCTTGACTTTCTTTGACTTCAGGGAGCTTTTGAAAGCAAGTGTCCAGTACAGCGCAAGCTGTTGTATTGTTTCATTTTCCTCTTGAGGAAAACTCCATGCAGGAGAGAATAACATGCAGTAATTGGGAATTTCTTGCTCATCTCCCTTATCAGAAGGTGGCATTCTGCTTCTGAAGACCTGGATGCATAAAAGTTGTCTGGGTCTTGGGAGACCTTCTTTAAGAAAGTCTGTCTAAAGAGGATATAATGTGCTGCAGTCCTATATTCTAACTCACCTCCTTTGGAATTGCAGACACCACAGGGATATTAGGAACATGCAATACCAAGGAAGCAAAGGGCATACAGCTGTGCATGAACACTGCTGTAATAAACAGAGAGAAACTCCTTTATACATAAACAATGGGGGTAGGCATAATCTATCTCTTCAGGTTTTAGGCTCCTTCCCAACCCCAACTGGTGTACCCAAAAGCTCTGTTTTAGACTTAGGCTGCTGGATAGCAGGTCAGTATTTATTCAGGATGCTACCTGAGGTGAATGTAACAAGCTGCACTTGTCCCTGTCTATACCTGGGAGATGATTGTGTTTTATCATAAGAACTGAATTCCCAGGGCCACACTGAAATTCGCCTCAATTGTTTGCTAATTAACAAGTTTTAAAGTAGCTACCAGCCCCTCCTGTTGGGCTCTGGGGTGGAAGGGACCCCAAGGATCATAGAGTTCCAACCCCCACTGCCACAGGCAAGGCCACCAACCTCCATGCCTGGATCTACACAAGGTTGCCCAGGGCCCCATCCAACCTGGCCTTGAACACTTCCAGGGATGGGGCATCCACCAGATCTCTGGGCAGCTTGTTCCAGCACCTCACCCCTCTCTCTGTAAAAACTTTACCCCTAATATCTAATCTAAACCTCCCCTCCTTTAGCTTTAATCCATTTTCCCTTGTTGTACCATTTTCTACCCTTTTAACAAGTTGATTCCCCTCCCTTCAGGTACTGGAAGGCTGCAATGAGGTCCCCTTGCAGCCTTCTCTTCTCCAGGCTGAACAAGCCCAGCTTCCTCAGCCTCTCCTCGTAGGGGAGGTGCTCCAGCCCTCTAATCATCCTCATGGCCCTCCTCTGAACCCTCTCCAACAGTTCTACATCTTTCTTGTATTGGGGGCGCCAGATAAATGTCCTCCTCACGCGGAGAAGAACCGAGTAAGTTTAAAATAGCTGAAACACACTGATAACCAGTGACACCTGACATTCAGAGCACAAATCTGAATAGGGCTTGATAGCTGATTTCCATTACAGTAGCTTGTGAAAGGCCTGGCATTCCAAACAGAGATCGAATGGTTGGGGTAAAGCAGCACCTGACTCCTGTGTTCCTGACTCTTACCGTTGCAGGCAGTACAAACAAGTTTGCACGTGCAAACCACTGATGTGGCTACATGTCTCTGTAAGGCCCTTGCTCTCCACCACCGCTCCTGCGCAGGGGCTGCCTGGGAAGCGATGGCTTCACAAAGTCCGTGTTTATAGCAAGATGTGAAGGTCAGTCCCAGGAGTTTCCACTTCCCCCCTTCACTTGGGCTGAACTCTCCCCAGAAAATGCACAGCTAACACTCCCAACTCCACAGCCACCTTCTGCTCGTGGGAAGAGAGGCTGGCGCCAGCAGCACCGCCTCTATTGCGACTGCAGAGATGGTCTGAAATGTCATTAATAACGACCCAAGAGGGCTCGGGCAATTTTCTCCAAGATATCCCTGTCACGGGGCAGCTACATGTTAAATGCTCACAACTGGTGCCCAATTATGGGCAGATGTACCATGCCCTGCAGTGCAATCAACTTTACCATGTAGCCATGCCCCAGCGAGCGTTTGGAGGGGTTGCGGAGGGCAGGGAATGACTGGGACAAGATGCCCAGTGAGAACCTGGGGTTGGTCAAGCCTGGGACTGCCTGCCAAGAGCTGTCATTCCCATATCTCTGAATACTCGCTGTGTTCCTTTTAGACAGTCCTTGTAATATTCTGCTATGAGTTTCTGGTAGGGTTACAAATCAAGCAGCCTTTGAATTCAGCAGGAGGCAATGCATCTTAGGACTGCACAATCCCGTCTATACCATGCAAAAGCAGAGGGTGTGGTGAAGGATGTGTCAGGGTTGTCAAACCTGACTAACTACTCAGACAAAAAGTTTCAGGATGCCTGGCTGTTTTGCTTCAGGTGGAGAAGAGCAACACGTGACATCCTTTTCCCACCATGGTCCCACCATGACCAGCAAAGCACATACACAGTACTTTCTATGCAGCTCTTGATTTCATGTTGCTGCAGGGAGAGCACTGCCACAGCAACAGTACAAGGTCAATTACTCAATGTTAAAAGCTCACTTCACTATTCCATTTCACCAACACCTGGTGACATTTTTGCTGGAGCTCGAGAAGTTAACATACAGAAAGATGCTTAATAGTGCTGAGAGCAATACAGCAAGGCTATTCCTGACTGGCCACTCTTGAGTAGTGGGACAAAAATCTTTTCAGCCACATGCCACGCATTCAGAATGCATTCATTTGTGAAGATGAATTATTTTAATAAACTGTGAACTTTTGGCAAGGTACATCTCCCCCTCGTTATTCAGATGGTTTGCTAATTGGTACCACAGTGCCGCTCAGCCACGTGCAGTGGAAGTAGAGATGAGAAGTAGGACAGCGGAAGCTCTCAAGGGATCTTTAACACTTGTTTCACTTTGGGGCTGCTCTAATTTACACCCAGGTATCTGCAAGCCCGGGGGGGAGTAGGGATTTTATTGACACCCAGCCCTTCCTTCTGCTTGTGCCCTCCTTCTTGGAAATGGGAGTGAAGGATCACATGGGAGCTGCAGCAGTATAGCCATGTAGACACCCAGGGCTCCCCCTCATTAGCGTGAATCTTCCACGAGCAAGGCTGCACACTGTAACAGATGCTTGTCATCACAACCTGTCAAATAACTGGGTTATGGCATTGGCCCACAGCACTGATAGCCTTATTAAAACGTTACCACCATCATTAAAACCACCTTGTAACTTGTCAGAGGAATACCAGAGCAGAGCAGTTACAAAGCTCCCAAGTATCTTTACCAACTTAATGGAGAAAAGTCAAGACTTTAAAACCAGATTTTCATGCACAACTCCCCTATGCTGAACTTTTATTGTGTGTAATGGCTGCAGACTATGGCAGACAGTGGAGAATTGGATCTGATATATACAAAAGAACAGCAATTAACTCACTTTGCATTAGTTTTCCCAAGCAGACCTGTCATTTCATGTTCAATTTGTGGGACATACCACAACTATTTTGATAACAACCAGGGAAGATAAAGATTCAGTTCTCTACTGTGCCAGAAGCTCTGCTTCTCACAGCTAAGGAGTGGAGGTGTCACCCTTACAGGAATATTTTGTTCTTCAAAGCCCTGAGGCAATGGAGGGCAATTTATCACCTGGTAGAATTGTAAACCTTACCAAGATTCCCTCTTTGCAAACTCCAGATGTTATCATAGCATCGTGTGCTCCAGCTGTGCTTGCTTGTACACCCAGCCAGCAAGAGCTCCCCACACCAAAGGGACCTCAGGCTGCTCTTAAAGGCAGCATTAGGAATGGCTTTGTGTTGAAAACGCCATGTCAAGTGTGTAAAACCTGACTTAAGAGAGTTTCCTAAAAGTCCTTTTTATTCTGATCATTTAACAGAGAATTTTGTTACTATTAAATTTGCAGTACAAGTGAGGGGGGGAAAAAGGCAGCGTCCTCTCTCTCACACACACATCCCATAACTCTCTAAAGAAGATGAAGTTAGCCTTCCTCCTCTCTTCATCTGAGTCACATTGAACAGAAACAAGAGCCCTTTTATTACAACCTCCATTAGAAAAGCACAGCCATCACTATAACTCATTTAACTCTTGAGCAGTTGTTATCAGCGGGACCAGAATACTACAAGGCAGCCACTGGGGATCACGAAACATCTGTAATTACCACAGCTTTCAAGATGTGATGCTGGAAATGTGGAAGCGTTCTCCCCTCTAGACCAAATTCCAGCACTGCCAGAGTTACACTCGGATTCGCAATGGAATGTTCTCCTCTTCCTCAGTCCTCAATTATTGCTGTAGTGTTGCTGCTCAGCGTTCAAGAGCTGAAGCGCTTCGCCTCCTTCCCCTTAACACCTACGCAAACCTTGTAGTTCAAATAGCAGAATCAATTTCTGCTCCATGTAATTATAAAAGTCTGATAAAGAGACCAGAGGATAGGAGCCCTAATACAGGATATGAGATGCTAAAGAGGCTATTTTGCATTAATTTCTTCTTCCTACCTCTCCATGTGATTTGGATGTGTTTGTGGGCATCTACAGTATCTTCTCTATGTAGGTGGCTCTGAGTCAGACATGCAGGAAATAAAATTATCACTTTATTTCCTCTTTTTCTGTTCAGATCCACCTTTCTGTTGGGATGATGTAGCTCCCTTTAGGACACAGCCAGTTGTGTCCAAGAAAATGCTCATTTTTTGCATGACTAGCAGCCTAAGAAGCAGTGAGGTTAACATCAGTAAAAAAATCACCCATGGGAAAGAGGAAAGAAAAAGGATTGCTTCACATTAACCTTGTTGGCACAGCTCTGAGCTCTTATGTCAGCACTGAGGGACTGACAGATCTCCTTAGGTTTATTTTCTGTGTGGATTCCTGGAAAATCACCTCTAAATGGCAGGGTAGGCAGCAAGATCAACTTACTGGAACAATGCCTCCTTGTGCAAGTGAGCTGAATGGGCTCAAGTAGTCCTTAAAATGCTGTGAACAGACTCCACTATACATGGAACACTACGTGGATGCTGTATACATGATTTCCTTCAACATAAACAGAACTTTCATTTGTCTATGCTTCTCTGTTAGATGTAGCATGAGTTTAAATTAAGTCCAGTCCTGCCAGTTGCATGACAGGTATGGCCTCTCCTCCAGGACAGACTCTAGCCACCTCCTTGAAAAAATGCCAGTTTTGTCCACAAGAAAGCAATAAAATCAAAATTATTAACTGGGCTACTGCTGGGAGCACTGCTCTTGCTTGTGCTTTTACAGCTAACACACTCTGTTGACACAGACAAGAACCACAACCTGGCTCTTCTGGAAGAAGCAGGAGCACTCAGGGCTCGCTCCACCTGCCTCTGAGCTGGGCAAAGGGCTTAGGGGAAGTGGCAGGGGACGTGCCCAAGGGGAGCTCCTATGCAGCAGTGCTGGGTAGGAGCAGGAAGGGACTGTCATGTATGTCAGACATGTATTGCCATGAAATTTTGTCTGCTTCATCTCATCAGGCCGGAAGTTTTCCTGGACTTAGGCATGTGAGCACTGATTAGCACTGGGAAGTTCCTGATCTCACAAGGACAACAGCAGGGCTTCTAGATACTGAATGGCCTAAGTAACAAAGTCTCTCTTCCTAGTTTTAACAAGGAATCAAAGAGTAGTTTGGAGTGGAAGGTGTGCTGGGAGGTCTGTAGTTCGACCTCCTGCTCAAAGCCCTTTAGCTATAAGAACAATGTTGCTCAGGGCTGTGTCCAGCAAGTTCTTGAAAACCTCCAAGGATGGTGACAGTACAACCTCACTGAGCAACCTGTTGTTCTTATGGGAAAAGCTTAATCTTCATAACTGGATGGACCCTCTCTTGTTTCAATTTATGCTCCCTGTTGTCATCCCACCCTGCATCGATGTGAAGAGTTTTGGTGGTTCTAAGAACCACCTCATAGATACTGGCAGGCTGCTGTTAGGACATCCTGAAGATGCCTCGCCCCTGCGCTGGACAAGGCCTGCTCGGTCCTTCACCCTCACCTCACAGGACTGTTCTCCAAACCCCAACCATCCTGGGGCTTAGCAACAAGTTCATCAAACGGTGCTGCAATCAGATGCAGAAATCTGGATGGATCTAGTGAGCACTGCATAGACAGGGATAATCACTACTCCGGTACTGTTCCAACGAGCTACTGTATCCCAGTTGCAGGACTTGGTGTTTCTCCTTGTCAAACTTTGTAAGGTTCCTGTTGGCCCATCCCTCCAGCTGCCCAGGTCCTGCCAAGTGCCACCCCTTGGCAGGTGTTGATTGTTCTCCCTGGTTTGGTGTCAGCTGCAAACTTGATGAGAGCACCTACTGTCTCCACTTCCACATCACTGACAAAGGTTGCCAGAATAGATGCCTGAGAAACTCTGCTTGTAAAGGCCTCCAGGTAGAACATGAACCTTTTAAGCTCAACAAACAAGGCAGCTTTTCACTCATCTACTAATCATCTGTCCAGACCAGAATGTTCCAGCACAGATACAAAGATGCTGTAGAAGATCATGTCTAAAGTTGAGTTAAGGTGGGTAACAGCCACTGATCTTCCCTTGTCATGCAGAGCAATCAGGTTGGTCAAGCAGGGGAAATTCCCACTCAATATTAGGGAAAATAAGTTTACCATGAGCATAAACACTGGAGCAAGTGCCGTGGAGGGTTGTGGAGGCTCCACCCTGGAGATACTGAAAACACAACTGGGCAAACCCCTGAGCAACCTGCTCTACCTGGACCTGTTTTGGGCAAGGGTGGGATGAGAGACCGTTAGAGGTCCTGCAAAGCCCACATGATCTGATAATCTAACCTTGGTAGATCCATGTTGGCTATTCCACATCACCTTCTCATTCATGTTACACAGCTTTCATATTCACCACTGTCCCTCAGAAAGTTTTGATAGCAGCATGAACACCACATCATACCTCTCCCAGAATGTCCTTATTCCAGTGGGTGTAAATCACCTCCTTCATTATTCAGTAGCCTACACAAGAGTTCTGGCAGACTCAGTGAAGACCCTGATACTTCTGTCTTCAGGGTGGATGAAGACAATACTTTCCCTAGGGGATTTTTTTTAAAATGTAAATCTTGTTGCTGGACAATAGCTTTGAAGACAAGGTGGAGCACTGTCAGCATTGTTTTTATAATGGAAGAATAAAGGATATAGATGTGTCCAAGTGCTAGTGATGTCCACATTGAAGCACAGTCAAACACTATAGCTGGTCATAATTTTCCCAGTAACAATGCTAATTAAATACTTTCCCGAACCCTCCCCTGTGTTTTGGCATCTCTGAGAGATACCAAATGAGGCAACCTGATGAGTTAAGACAACATAATGACTATACTAACATTAGAAATATAACAAGCAGAAAACAATGCAGAATTCCTATGACTAGAGATAAAACAAGCTGATTTACAGATTTAAATTAATTTTCATTGCTTACAACAATGCTGTAAAACTCTCAAGCATCATCCTTAGGACACATCTACACCATCATTGTGATTCACTCCCTTTTTCACTCCTGGGCCCCTGATTGTCCGTACCACTTACATACCTGGTTTGTCCCCAGGCTCCTACACAGGGAAAATCAACTCACTCCCAGAGGACACAAAATTCCCAAGTCCCTGCTCCAAGGACACAAGGCCACTTGGCACATCAGAATTTTCTTCCTGAGGCAGTTGGGGTTTACTTTCCAAGCAGACCACGGACTGCTTAGGCTCACTTGTAGTCTCTCACTGTATTAAGATACTCCTTTTTCCTGTGTCTGGAGCAGATGAACAGTTTCCTACAGTGTGCCGTCCAGTAGAAAGCAACACGCAATTCAATATATGAATTTTAAGTGAAGCCATGAAGCCAGGAAGCCAGCCATTTTATTAGGTGAAATCACACAGATTCTATACCTTTCTTGCTGCAAACGTGGCAAGCTAAAAAACTGCTAATTGGTTACACACACTGTTCACACCGTATTGATTGGTTAGTAATTATAACGAGTTCTGATAAACCTATCTTATAGCTAAATATTCTTAGTTTACCTTTAATACCTAAAAGCATCTGCACACCTGCTGTTTTGACCATCTTATTATGGTTGGTTCCTAACATGTTCTGTTACTCCCAAATACCTTCCCATAACTGATCCTTGGTTTAGGGTGGCCTGTACCCCTATCAACAAGGCCGCTGTGTTTTGATAATGTGATTATTAAGATCCTCTCTGCATGAGCAACTTTTCCTGTCTCATGGGAACAGAAGAATATTGTCAGGGCCTAAATCTTGGGAGAAGAGAGCTAGGCCGCTATCAGGCCTGCTGTCTTCCCCAACACTACAGGGCAGCTGGAAGGCTGCTCTGGGGGAAGCTGTGGGAACAGCTGGAGGAGGTGCAGCACTGAATAACTGAAACCTTTGATTTCTCAGAAAGCTTTACCACACAGAGTTAATAGAAGAAACCTGCATTTGTACCGTGATTGTTCCATATTTTTAGGGGAGAATACCTGCCTGTTTCCTGGCTAGATGGCTGCTGCAAGCAGGGCCCACGTATGGTTGCGCCATACCAGAAGCAGCCTGCAACCTGCTGCTGGGGCCAACTACCCAGCTCTGGGGTTGCCTGTGACTTTGGCGTAGGGAGAATCCTGGGGCTTACTTTCAACCAGGTCCCAACAGCAGTGAAACTCCAGCAGCAGGGACTCCGCATGGCTGAGGAGCCATGAGCTCCTCCAAGGACTCAGGCCGCTGCGTGCCGATATAGCACCTGCGGTGCTGTGCCAACACCGTGTTGCTGCCGCTGTCCTGACATTACCGCCTCAGTCAGCGCCGCTAAATGAAGCCCAGCGGAGCCCACCCAGGCTGCAGAGGCACCTCCAGCTGCAGTGCGGATGATCGTCAGCATAATGATGCATGACATCAGCTGTCCCTCCTGCTGCTGCCTCCTCACCCTCCCTAAGGATATCACGTCCACTGTGTGGCTACAGCCCTTAAGTGAAATAATCCACCATTATTTTACCAGCAGCCTGTCCCCAGGAACGCTGGTCAGGATTCTGAGTAGGGTGGCTGGCCCTGTTTTAACCTCTACCACGACTAACTGTGCTCTGAGCCAGTTTTGTGGTTAAAAAAAAAAACACAACAATCCAAAACCAAACCAGTTTCCTCTAGAATCCTCGTGCCACCAGTAAAGATAGGGATCAGCCTTGTAGTAGCAGCAGGAGATTTCTCTACAACCCTCTGCAATAAAACCTGATTTTCTGTACATTCACAGAAGGCTGGGTCCTTCGCACATAGAGATGCTGTCCTTCATGCCATGGCTTCTGGGAGATGTCTGTGATATGCCTTGGCTTAAGAGGATGCCTGTCATATAAACAAAGGCTTCAGTACCGCACGCAGAATGGCCTTTAAATAAATAGACAAAAAATTCAGACCTAGGGGATCCTCAGCATTTTTATGTTCTACTTTGCTATGATTTCCTTTCTGGTTTCACACGTCCAAGAGAAGATCAGGTTTTGCCTGCCGGCTTGGCTGATGGCCGCATTCTATATACACTGCTACAAATTTCACACGGAATAAGAATAAATACTCCAGAAAGGCAACTGCATGAATTATTTCTTTGGCCTGCATTTCCTTCCCCTTTATCCCTTCTTTCTTTGACAAGTTTCCACAGCTAAAAAAAAAACCAACCAAAAACCCCAAACCCCCAGTGTCCAATTTGCACCAGCAGACTGAAACATCGGCTGCGGAGGCACCCTTGTTTTCAATGGGAATAGCCCATCGGGGCGCTTGTTCCAACACGCGCGGGGAAGATTTTTGCACCAGCAAACAAGTTTTTATCTAGCACGCAGAACTTATTCAAAAGGCATTACTTCTGCTGGGACTAGAGGCAGGAATGAGTCACAGCTGTTTAATACTCATGAAGTGCCCTGCCCCAAGGAGTGCCTCTGTTTTCCTCCCCGCCCTGTCTCGCGCGCTCTCTCTCTCTCTCTCTCAAGCCTTAATTGTCCCGAGTTATAACGCTTTTGAGAAATCACTTTTAAAATTGTGAGTCCTGTTAAAGTTAATTAGACATTAACTCTGGCCAGGAGAGCAGGGACAGTGTCGTAATTGTTATTCTAGCTGGAAACAGAGGATTCCCTGACCGCAGGAAGTTCAAAGCACCAGCAGCAAAAGGAGGAGATAGCCTCTGTTCCCAGGGAACACCAGCTTCACTTGGGATGCCAGTGGATTTATGACATGAGCCGCGCTCTAATTAACGTTTGGGGTGGGGCCTCTCCACTGATAAACAAGAGGGTTTCTACAGGGCCAAAGTTTGCAACAGCACCGCGTATGTAGGTATAGGCGGTACGGCAACAAGCATCCAGCATGTTCCAGAGTCTGCTGCCCTTGAAGCTGAACATCGCCCCAAAAAAGAGGAGGTGTTGCCTCCTGTGACCTATTTGGAAAAACGATTAAGCTTCAGCAAGGTCACATTACTTTAACAGGGGAAAATGTAGTAATCTTTACAAATGGATAGTCCCAGAAGTCATTGGGATCTGCACCACGTAAGCAAGCAAGGGAACTTTACATAGACAATATCTGATCTATATAAAAAATAAAAAAGGCAAAACAAACTAATAACTGGAACCTGGAACAGGACAACAAGAATTGCAGGACTGTGCTCTAAAACACCCTGTGGCAGAATTCCTCTTGGCTTCATTGACCAAATTCTCACCCCACAGATTTTTCTGAAGCTGCTTCCTCACCTACAAATAATTCCAAAGTCATTTCAGGGATGAATGTTTATTGTGAATTGCCTGGGCAGTGTATGTAGTGATGTATAAACATGCACAGCAGAGCCCTTCCCCAAAGGTCACTGCAGTCTAGTCAAAATACAGCTAGAACAGGCTCAGAAGAGCAGAGTAACCATCTAATGTAAACGTTGGTCATATAAGCAGGTAGAAACAAATATGGGGACAGATGGAGAAACATTCCAGATGCTGCTGTTTAAAGGGTTTGTGCATGTGCAGAAGGTTTTGGGGGGTAAACAGAAGAGAGGAAGGACAGATGACTCACTGTCAGGACGAAAGCCAGTGTTGTTAGTAGGCACCAGGCTGGGATCTGTAAACACGTATGGTCTATGGTCAGGAGGGAATCTGGAGGAGCGGGAGAGCGAGATAAGGAAGGAATGTGTGAGCAGATACAGACAGAGGGGGTCACAAAGGGCATCCCTTTGTGAAGGCAAGAGGCTCCACATTCAGACAGGGAAGCCTGGAGAGAGGGAGGGTGAGGGGCTCAGTGTGTTGAGAAGGGGGGCTGACTTCAGCAACAGAATAATCCATGATGGGACAAAAGGCTGAAGATACCATTTTGATTTTTCCCACAAGTTTTAAATACAGATGACTTCTATTAAAAGAATACAGTTTGTCCTTTTTCAAAAGTTTCAAGCAAAAAAAAAAACAACATGTATGGAACACAGAACTTCCCTCCCATGACCTACTGACGTTACCTCTCTCCCTAATACCTGCAGGAAGAGGGCTGAACCCTGCTCGCAGAAAAGAGCAATACACCCAATCTCTGTACGCAGCGTTCATGCTTTTCTATGCATGTCCCAGGCATTTAGCAGAGGGCAGTCTGGCCCTACAATAACGATACAAACTTCAGAGCCTTGGAAGGCAGCTCTGAAATTCAGGAGCAATGCAGGCACAGGTAGCTGCAGGGCTGAAAGCGAACTTGAAACACAGCAGGTTTACAGAGAGCCAGGGTCCCGTGGTGAGCTCCCACAGCCTGCACGCAGGCAATTCATGCCACCAGCGTGGGGGAGCAGGGAGACTCCTCCAGCCCTGCAATTGCAGGAACCCCAGTATGCACCAGGTAAAGGATCTTTTGGTTCCTTCCTCTCTTCCACGAAATCCTTGTTGCCAGGAGGTCAGGAAATCACCGCCTAGCAGAGAAACAGCGAGCACAACCGAACAGCTGGATATGCCAGCACGAGATGCCCTAAGAGGTGTAACAGGGACCATTTCCTAAGCCATGCCCTACCTTGCATATAAACTGCTGGCTACTTTTCAAGGAGATTAACATCTTAAAGCCAGAAAGAACTGTTTTGGTAATACAGTTGCTCCACGGCACAGGACGAGCTATGTAATCTCACCTTGTGAATGTAATCTTGGTCCAAACCTGTTATTTTGTGGCTGAGTTAAAGCATAACTTTTGGAATGATAGGCAGTGCCTATTTTACTTCAGATGGCTCTATGACAGGGATGGTTAAGATCTTCAAGAGGAAAAAAATCAACTTCAAAGGATCACTTTGGGTCACAGGTCTATGAAGCTAATGGTTTAACCTCCCCCCACCCGTGGATTAAGAAGCAGTGTGGCTCAGCCCCGCTGTGGGAGAAATGGTACCTTGCATGGGACCAGCTGGGAAAGCTTAGGTGGCAAGAACAAGGAACATGATAAAGGGATACTGAGGCAAAAAGCATGTCCATCTTTCCAGCCACATTACATGATCTGAAAAAAAATTTTTTAGCCTCTTTACAAACCTTGTTCCCCTTTTATCCTCACATTGTCCCAGCTACCACGGTTCTACCACTGGATCTTGCATCTTACCTTGGAAAACTGTGTAAGAAAAAAAAAAAAGAAAAGTTTTTCAACAGAAGAGGAAACCACAGCAGAATACCAAAGCATATCACACCCCCACTGTGTGGCTCATAGCCAGATAGCATGGTCCCAAGATCTGTTATTAAGCATTTGTAAGTAACAAATACTTAATCCTACAGACATAAAGTAAAGCATTCAAACAAGCAGGCAGTGCATTCATATGCATGCTCTCCATCTCCCAGCTCACACGTGTAATGCTGGAATGTATCACTTTCCTAAAATATGCCTTTTATCTCTCTGCAGCTAATAACAGATCTGTGGTTAAGAATTTTTCAGGCACGCTCCATCTAAGTGGTGCTGTCTCAACAGAGAACTGCTGGGCCTTTCCCCCCCCCCTCGTGAACTTGGCCAGCTGGCATATCCTGAGGGAGGCCTGGCACGCTGGGAAAGTGGCTCTTGCCAAATTTACCTTCTGAAAAGGGGAGAGATAATGTGGGGCACAGCCACAAACCAGAAAACCTCATAAAGTTCCTCCTGCAGCATGGTCCCTCTGCCTCTGGGATAAAAGAGCTCTGATGTAAACAAGCAGGATTTTCCATTGAGTTCGTCATCCCATCAAGTGGGAAGAAAACTCCTGTCTCTCCTGAGCTCTAAACTGAGCTGGAAATAGCTCATTGTTGGTGCACAGTCATCCTCTTGTGGGTCAAGGGTGGCGTGGAGACTGAATGGTTTGACCTGGACTACTCTGATTAATACAAGAGCAGGAAATTCATTTCATCTTTCATAGCCTGTGAAGTAGCACTCCATGCTTGTCCTCCACCTTGGAGGACTTACCAGAAGATTAGGTACTGTCTGGCACCAGAAAGGTATTCTTATATCGAAATCTTTTCTTAGAATAACAAATGCAACATCCATCCACATTGCAGGCATAATTTTTAGTGCTCCCACTTCTGCAGAGCCTCACCGAGGGCCCCTGAGATGAAAAGGGACTGGAGGCGGATTTCGGTGGCTGGCACATAAGCTCAGTTTGTGCACACGTGGCCTAGAGAAACACCTGATTTATGGTAAAACAGGTTTCTCACTCACATAGAATTATTTGGCACAGAAATCCCTTTGTGGATGGTAAGATTGCTGTGCTTCTAAGCTGCATCTGCTTATGACAACTTACCTTCTTTTTATGGCATGACCCATTTGTGGTCCCTTGTGCTCTGCATCTTCAGCTATGCCCTGGGGAACTGAGAAATACAGGCCAGTCCTCACCCCCCAACATATGAAGCCAAATGTTCTTAATAGGCTCGTTTGACTCCTAGCTAATTGAAAGGCATGAGAAGGGGGTGAGGATCTGGCCCTCTGCCCTGTCCTGCATCAAGTGAGGGAGCTGAAGCCCCCAAGGAGGATGATGGCTGTCTGCAACCTGTTATCCTGGATGCTAAAGGCCACAAGAGCAGGTCAGATAAATGTTCTGCTCCACCCACCACGCCAAAGACATCCCATGTTTAAAACCATTGACATCAGTGGCTGTGCACAGGGAATGGATTTGCTGCATTGCAGCTACCCACTGGGTGTTAGAGATCACTGTTTGCAGATATCATGTGGTTTTGTCTGCTTTATGTCTTTGTGACCTGGCTATGCTGGCCTCAGGCCACCTCCCTTAGTTCTGTGATGCCTGGAGCAATACTATTTAACATCAGTCCCATGTGAAACAGGCTAGAAAGGTACCTAAAGTGTGGAAAGTAGAAATCTGAGGCAAGCAAAGTCAGTGTGGAAAGGAGGATAGAGGCTCCAGATTTGGCCTAGACTTGCTCTTCACCTAGTCCCAGCACTCACCCTCCAGTAGCGGTCTTCAGAAAGAAATGTTCCTGACTAAAAAAAAAAAGAAGAAAAGAAAAAGTTTGCCTAAGTCCCTGGTGACTATGATTACAGTGGTGCTAAGAATTGTTTGTGTTTCAAGAGGAAAGAAGGCATCATTTTCCTTTTCTTTGGGAAAAAGAAAGGGGGCAAAAAAAATCCAAACACTGTCTTTTGGTGGGAACCTTCCAGAGCCTCTGGTAGTTGACATCTGAGGACACACAGAGTAAACTTGAGAAAAAAGAAATGAGAAGCAGGTGGCACATACAGGTTTTCACGTATTTCAAGCCTCTATCTTGAAGCAGAGGCTCTCTACATGTATTTCCTTCATGCCTAAATGTGTGAAGGTGTTTCAGGCTGACCAGCCAGCAGTGTTTGGTCTGAAAATACAGCCACCTCCGCTAGAAGCCACATCGACATGGAAGCCAAACACCCTTGGGACAAGCCTGTTCCTATTTACTCCTTCCTGGATCTGAGCTTTCCACAGTGCTTGTCCTGGGCTAACAGGGCAGAGTTTGCCCCTCACATCCCTGACGCAGGTCCCATAAGGCCACCCCAGCACTGAGCAACGGGTGCAGAAGGCAGGCAGCTCCCGCCCTCCCATCCCCTGGCTATCAGTAAAACATAAGCCATTCATGCTCGGTCACAGGTAGGAATATGTTGTCTGGGTGGCTGCTGGGGTTTGTTCTGCCGCCAATAGCTGCAAGTAATTAGCAGTTAGCCCCGCAGAAAGCATAAAATGCTATTTTTATGGGTCTACAAGCTGCAATTATACAGGGACCACAATAAATGCGTAAAATAACCCGGGTGGCCAACCGCCAGCAGAGAAGGGAGTGCTCTGCAGCGTGAATCCAGACAGCTTTCTGCTTTCGAAACTCGAGGAAATGCCCATTTCCCTCAGCAGCTACATGTCCACCCCGCTGGAATGCCGCAGTGGGGAGCCAACAGCGCTCGCTGCTCTTACTTCCAACCCTCCAGCTCCTCCTCACCATTCATTGACCTTGCAGACTGAAAAGGACTGCCTGCCTTGGCAATCACAACAAAGATGGGGGGGCGGGGGGGGGGGGTGGAACAAAAGGAAAAAAGCAGGAACAAGCAATGGGGCTGGGCAGGAGCAATGCCCAGCCAGCGTGGTACCGGGAGCAGGTGGGATTACGTGCAGTCGGCCATGGGAGGAGCGTGAGGAGATGTAACTTTATAGGAGGGATATAAAAAATGCACATGGAGTAGGCAACTAGAAATACAGAAACCCTGAACCCAGTGCAGTGCACAGATCGTGGGTGTTGCGCTGGCTCCAGCAAACACAAGCAGACAAAGGGATTGGGGGGGGGGGGAACCATGAGCGGCACCAAGCAGAGCGGGTATGCTCCTGCCACAGAGGGAAAGAAGGGTGGGACTGGGGAGCCCCTGGCTCTCGCTGTGTGGGCATCAGCAGGAGACCCAGTGGGGAGCAAGGAGAAGCGGCTCTGATTTTAGAGGCACTGAGCATGCCCCTGTCCCCAGCAGAGGCTTGAGTGCACCCAGAGTCAGGAAACTGGGAGGATGCAGCACCTGGAGGCCTAACACAGGCCGCATCTCTGAGGAAAGGAGGACTGAAATAAATAATTTGGGGGGTTGCGATCTTTTACCCCACTTCTCCACATTCTTGCATTATTCTCATTCAGATAAATGAATAATCTGGTGCTTAAACTGCTAACTAGGTGGGGGAACTAAAGAGAAGATTTTTCAAAGATGCCCCAGTGAGTCCCATTTGTTTCCACCAGGATTTATAGTTACTCTGGCCGATACTTTAGAGAACCTCCACTTTGCACCAAGGAAAATGGATCCAGCTGAAAGCTGAGAGCCCAAATAATGTCAGTGAAAAGCACCTGCCAAAGCCCAGTGGATAAAGAGCTGAACTTTTTTCCCATTGGGATAAACTGTTCACCAACGAAATTTTATCTCTTCCTTCTTTAAGGGACACCAGGGGGAGAAAAAAACCCTCCAACCCTTATTTACAAAACCCTGACACGCATGTGTTTGAGCGCAGAGAGCCAAAGGCTCCTTTAACTTTGACCCACAATTTCATCCAGACCATACTAAACCAGTCACTTCTCAGAAAGCCCCACGCTAATACATGCAACGTGATAAGGTATTACCTTATCACACCTTCTTACCTTTACCGAAACAGCCACTCTTAGCCAGTTCCCCAGGGATGCTCCAATTACATCACTACTAAACCAAATACTTCCACTGAATCTGAAATTACAAAGAGAGATTGCTCCTGCTGAGGTAAGGCTGTGTTTAATGGAAGACAATTAAAAATATTTCCGCGTCCTGCGTGCCTGTTAAAGCTCTCTAATTGTAGCTGGTAGGAGAGCACCTTTGCTGAGAACTCTTTAGGTATCAGCAAAATTGTCAGACACCGAGGCCCTGTTCTGGCCATCAGTGGGAGTAGCTGCAGGCCCAGTGATTAATGGCGCTATTAAGTTACAAGGAAAACTCACCATCTGACTGTCCTCTGACTCAGCCATAAATGAACTTGCTTTATCTCTCATTCTGCAGCCTGGGCCCCCTCCCTTGCTCCTTTTCCACATCAACAAAGGAAAACATGGGACAGGATGAAAGAGCCAGCCTAGGGCTGTTACTAGCCTACCATGCCAAGGAATAAGTGGCAAGAAGCTCAGGGAAGGACCCACCGCCCAATTCGTGCACCCTAATTGACGCCAAGGTGTGCAACGTGAATCAACACCGTTGGTGTGCTGCATTTAATGACATTTAGTGTTAATGCTTCCTGACAACACCAAACTCATGGTGCTCGAGCATTGTTCTCAAACACACTCCAGTTTTAACCCTGCCTTACTTCTGGCCGTGCTCTCACCCTCAAAATGTACATGGCCAGCACAGGATGAGAGAGAGAGAGAGACCCGCTCTGCAGGCAGCCCCAGGGACCTTTGAGGAGGTCAACGTGTTCTTGCGGTGTTCTGCAGTGCAGAGCTCATAAAGCCATCCTGCTGAATACCTCTGTCAAAAGCTTCTTATTTCAAACTGCTTTATCAAATAGCCTGTCACTTGGCCTTAACTTTATTAATGGTTCTTCCTAAACCTGCTTAAATCTATCTTTTACTATGCCAAGTAATAAGGCAGGACTTCATTGGGAGGTCCCAGTGCACACAGAATAATTTATAGCAGCTGAGGAACAGGCCAAAATACTATTTACTTTTTATTACTGTGTGCTTTTGAAAGCACTGTGTATTGACCCTGAAAAGACAATATAATCCAAGCAAACGATACTGATAACGAGCATCAAAGAGCAAGTGTTATCTCACAGAAAGATCCAAACTGAGCTAGAGGTTGTCCCTTGCCTGTGGAGATTACAAGTGACCCAGCAGGTGAAAGGGGGCAAGGGAAAACCCATGCCATCACTACAATGCCCAGTAACACTTGTTAAGCTGCCCAGCTCAGCTTCTGTTACAAGATTTGTTTTTCTCTAGTACATTAAATTTTTGTGTAAACAAACATGCCCTTTTACAACTAGCCCTGGCCTGCTATGCTCTTGCGCTGGCGCCAATAAAAGCAGTGCTATCTTCCATCTCGGGAATGGACAAAGAAGGATGATATCTCAGGCGACGTCAGGAGAGTCCAACCCTTTCTGCTATGGGGCCCAAGACTGTGACCCACCCCTGTGTTTGTGCATAAACCAAATCCTTTGGGACACCACTTCCACGAGCCAGGTCCTGCTCTCGCCCCTTGCCTCCTTTTTCCCCGCTGGAGCAAAAAGACAAGTAGCAGTTCCCAGCAGCTGTCCACACCTGCCAGATTTCATGATTTATTTCACCCAGTTCCTTATTGGAAAGCCACCTGAGCTGGCTGGGGAAGATGCTGAGCAATTCCTCCATGAGGCACTTTGTGCGCCTAGCTCCCAGCCAGTCCCAGCGTGTCCCTACTTTCTCCCTTGTCCCCACCTTTTGCTACTAAGCTCCTGTATTCTCCTGGGAAAAGACTGCCTCTTATTAAGCTGCTTTACAGTCAAAAGGGACCCCAGACTTGTTCAGAGTCCTTAAACCTCACTACAGTGCTCAAAACAGTACCGCTATTAAAATTTATAAACAAAGGAGTGAGTCCTGCAATGCCTTGCTCTTCATATCTGCTACGTTCTTATCATTAATACGGAGCAAAACAGGCTTCTGTGGTTACACAGAGCCTCGTGAAAGGCCACAGGCAGGAGTGAGCTACAGGAGTTTCCCTCTCTCCTTCCTATCACAAGCGTCAGCAGTGGCCTCTGCAGCCACTTACCTGTGTGCTGCCCGGAGGCGGCATGGGAGCCTCTCCCGCTGTGTGCTCCCCACCTCACTGATGCAATCTTTACAGCAAGAAACGTATTAATAAAGTGAGAAGTTACAGATGCTTCTTAAACAACACTTCTTTTCCCCACGCAGTCTGCTTCTGCCACAGACTGGTGTGACAGCGTCAAATGGATGTCCTGTGTGGGCAGCAGCACCTCCCTTTCCTGTGCTTTGGACCTTCCAAAAATGAGAACGATCCCATCAGGCTCTACATAAGCGATTCCTCTGCCACATCAGCAAAAGGTGGTGTATGCTATTGCAGACAGGTCAAATTACACAGTTTGCAACTGAAGCCACAGGACCTGGTCAAGAAGAATGTCTGCAGGTGATGATGAGATTGCCTGAAGCAAAGTAAAAGGAACAGTGCACCCCCATCCCCCGGTAAAAGCAAAGCACTAACAGCACTGCCAAAATACTCGTTAGCATCTGAACCATCCAAGGCCACACTGGTAAACTAGAAACCATCATTTGCCATGTAAGCCTTAACTATCTAAGATGGACACACTGTGAATACATGTCATCATTAGCTTCTTTTAAACCTGCCTTTTTGCTGGCCCTTCAATTAGAAACAACAGCGAACTGCCATTCCTTATCCACTCTCCCCTTCCTCTTCATAACTTTGCAGACTGCTGTCTGACCCCTCTTAACCTGGCTGATGCCCCCCAGCTTGCTGAAGAAACTCTCACAGGGTGGCTATACTGTATTGGGCATCACCCCCAGACACATTTCTCTATGCTTTTTCCCATTTTATGAATTTGTTGAGATAGACCAGACACACAGAAACCAGACCCACAGACGGGGACTGTGACACAGTGATGCCTTCCCTTCTGTTCAGCATCTCTTTCTTGAAATCACTGTCATTAAAATGAGGATCACACGGGTTCTCACAGCTTGTATATCATGCCAGATCTCACTGCTGTGTGGCAGCCACCAGCCTGGTACCTGTCACAGCAATCATAAAGTTGGGATTGATTCCCCCTCTTCATCAGGTGCATCCCCTCGTACTTACCAGTACTTCATATGCTATCCCTTCATTCAGTCATTGCCTTCTGCAGCCCTTCACAATCAGCCCTTGACGTCCTCACCCTGATAGATCAGAATCACCCACAGATCTCCTCCCCTCACCGCTCACCCTCTCCCTGATCCTTCACAGTTACATGGAACAGGCAAGACATCGCTGACGACATCCCTCCGTGGCTGTGCTTCTGCATTCGCTTTTCCTTCCCTGAGGGGTGGCATCTCTCATGGCTACTGGCAGAGGGTTCCTGTTTTTCCAATAATTCTTTGACTACCACAGCGCTGATCTGCCCTTCTAACTGACTTTGCTCTTTCAGTAATTACGCTGTGCTGGTAGTTATGGGAGTGATGGACATGAAGGACAACAGATCCACCGGAGTACCCAGGGAAATTGGGATTTATACTCCACCCAAATGCTAACTTCAGCAATAGACAGTAAACTTGTATCCATGGGTGCACATCATCTCCCAGTTCAGTGAGGCTCTCTATAGATGAACTACGTTTCCACTCGTGCCCTTCTCAGTAGCTGCACACTGTCTGTGTGCAGGAGACAGGCTCTTCTAACATGGAAAGTTCATTAGATTTAGGTCAGATGTGCACTCATGCCAAAGAAACATGCAAGAGATGTGCCCGTTCCATGCACCCCTCCTCCCTGCTACTCTGCTTGCAAACGCACAGCTCAGCATCACATACCTGCCTATGCACAGTCATTATCAGGTCAGAAATGTTATTTCGGGGTAACTCATCACACATTAAATTTGAACAGAAATCACCAAGAAATATCTACTACTAATCCAGAGCCTTTAAGGCCGTCACACTTAGTGTTACACATCTACGTGTGTTTCCCCTTTTAGGATACTTCCATGTTTGTGACAGGACTATTCTCTCTTGTAAATACATTATTTGTATTATCTTCACTTCTCAGGCTGGGAAAATATCAAAAGGGATTTGGGTTTAATTGTCTGAATATTCATAGCTGAACATGACCTACACGTTAGACTCATGAGGTTTGCATTAATGTATTGTGGTTGGAAGAGACAAAAATAGTCATTGGGTTTTTTTCTGAGTGTTACTCAAGAGTTGGAAAAATACTGTCTGTTTTCATTACAATTAAGAGACATGCTATTTTCTGACCTTGTACTGTACTAGCTTTTTTTTTTCCTGATAAACCTCTTCAGCAGTTATTGGGGTTTTTTTACCTCATGGCAAACCAACACAGACAAGGTGAGTGCGTTTCTGCATAAAGACAATCCATACTAACCCCCACACAAGCCTACACCCCTACATGGCTGCCTGAACGCTCTGCAACACTAGTCCCAGGCTGTTATCAGCCCAGCATAGTGAGCCAAGCACTAGTTAAGTAACATTTGGGGGACTTTTGGTAACAGTCGTGCCAAATGTTGTTTTGACATGTACCGACGTGACATGCAGTTGACTGCCAACAAACGTGACAGTGCATTAAGCCTTTCCAATAGGTAGGCAATGCACCCCAGATAGCTATGAGAAAGTATAGGGGAAAGGAGGAGGGATTCCTGCTGCAACATCGCTGTTTCTTACTGTCCCTGTGGGGTTTCACCCACCTGCAAGACCTTGAAGGACTGCCTTCAAATCATCAAGATAGAATGCAACCTAGTGAACTGCCCTTGTTAATCCATGCCAGAGTGCTCACAAGAATGTGGGTTGTTTTGGGGGGGTTTTTTGGTATTTGTATTTTGAATCCCTCATGTAGGCTTCAGAAGAGGCAGCCCTCAGAGTCTTCATGTCATCTCCCAGCAAAAGGAAAGCACCAGGAAAGACTGAAGCTCAGGTGGCTCATCTTTTAATAAAAGAACTACCAAGGAGGACCATAAAAAAATCAGTCCCTATTTTCTTCAAGCAGCTTTAATCTGTCCCTCACATCCAGCAAGGATGGCTCCCAGGGGTGGTCCCAGATCTGCTGCCATAGGTGAAGCAGCTGCATTTCAGAGCACAGCCAATCACTTGCAGATGCCCAGATTGGCCACAGATGCAGCACCAGCTCTTCCAGCACACAGGACAGTAACGCTCAGGAAGCAACTTTAGTTTCAGCAACCAAGGTATCTTGGGCGACGCCTCTGCCTGAAGCACAGTGCTGGCTTCTGCTCCAGCCAAAAAAAAAAAACCAACCCAAATTTGCTGAGCACAGACAAATCACGGAACAGATTAAAAAGTAGCTGAGCTGACACACGTGCTTTGTGTATCGTCTTCTTTCAATGCACCATTCAAGCCAAACTCCTCAGGTTTCAAATAGTCAACTGGGGATGTGAGTTGGTTTTTTCCACCATTATAAAAAAGAAAAATTAGAAAAAATCCACCATTTTTTTTGAAGGATCAGCTTGAAGCGATGTGCTCATCCTTAGAAAAACAGAAAGCACCACACTCCAAATCTCAAATTTTAAAAAAATATATATATTGAAGGTTTAAGAAATGTGCTTTTTTAATACTGCTTCCTGAATTGTGTACACAGACAGTGGCTTCATGCTGTCTTGCAACTGACAGACAAAGCTTTGCCAATAGAGCTGCACAGGGCTAACAGGAAAGGTGCCTGGCTCTCTCTGATCCTGGGTGCCACTGCTCTGGTATCTCCCCCAACCCAGTGAGACCACACACGCAGCACTTCCAAAGTTACAAGTTTTCTTCAGTATTAAACTGCAGGGAACAGAAAATGGCATTTCACATCTTTCAAGAGCACTGGCTCCCCTGATCACGGCCGTGTTACAACCTCCAAACCAGCAAGATGACACGGTAATGACCTGCAAGGAGCCCGAGCTCTGTAACTACTTTACAAAACTATTTAAACCAGAGGGGGTAAAAAACCGTTTAAAACTATTTATAAAATAAATAAATTAGTTGTTCTTACTTCCAGTGTTTTGCAAACATGCCCGACACTTGCAGATGGCACCACAGTTCAGGGGCCAGGAGCTGCTGGGAAGACCGGCAGTATCTTTCCAAGCTGTCTGTGGCACCTCCTGGGGCACGCTCTGGAGATCTGTGTTAAGGGGGCCTTCAGGGTGCAACCGGCTTAGGAGGAGAGAAGAAAGGAAAAGGTGAAAGCACAATGCTAAGAGGAGGAATGCTCTCACAGGCTGGAGCATTTGGTTGCTGGAGAAACAGCCACGGCTGGTACCAAGCGATTCAGGGAGATGATGGGGCCAGGGGCAGAAATGGAGCCAAGCACAGGCCCCGCTCCCCCGACCTG